>CM046881.1:355356105-356589438 GCA_025667525.1 Glebionis coronaria
CGCAACATCGGTATTTAACAGATGTGGATATGACGATTATTAGGCTACCTTTATTATGAGCACAAATTGATGTGTACTGTGTAGAAGGCTCTAAGATTACCGTGTTCTAACAACGGATGTGGCTGCACCGACTGAGATTGTAAATATTTTTAAGCGATTTTAAATCAAGTTAACCTGTGATAAACAAAGGGTATCATAGTTAGGTAAATAGTTATGCAAGAAATTAGGAAAACTAAATACCCACAATACCCTTTCATTTTAATTTCTAATTTGTTTTGAATTAGCTCTTACACTTTTACACATTAAATGTAAGTGCCACATGTCATATTATTATTGGTGCTTATTGTTTTTACTTTAAGAGCGGTTTTTACTTGAACGCAAATCATACATATATATATATATATATATATATATACACATGTATATATATATATATATATTATATATATATATATATATATATATATATATATATATATATATATATATATATATATATATATATATATATATATATATATATATATATATATACATATATATATATATATATATATATATATATATATATATATATATATATATATATATATATATATATATATATATAAATATATATATATATATATATATATATATGTATATATATATATATATATATATATATATATATATATGTATAAATATATATATATATATATATATATATATGTATATATATGTATAAATATATATATATATGTATATTTATATATATATATATATATATATATATATATATATATATATATATATATATATATATATATATATATATATATATATATATATTTATATATATATATATATATATATATATATATATATATATATATATATATATATATATATATATATATATATTATAATATATATATATATATATATATATATATATATATATTATATATATATATATATATATATATATATATATATATATATATATATATATATATAAATAATATCAAATCAAAAACCCTTATATAGGAAGGATGGTAAAACAATGCCTTAAATACAAAATTCTAGAAAAATATATAAGGAAGGATGGTGAAACAATGCCTTAAATACAAAATTCTATAAAAAGTCTTTTGTTTAAATAGGAATTACAAATGATACCTTAAATATAAAATTCTACAAATATATTTAAGGAAGATGGTGAAACAATGCCTTAAATACAAAATTCTATTAAAATGACACATGTAATTCATTAAAGGGTTTCCATAAAATGCATCAAAAAGAAAATGGGAATTAGAAATTATGCCTTAAATACAAAATTCTATAAAAATATATAAGGAAGGATGGTGAAACAATCCTTAAATACAAAATTTTATAAAATGACACATGTAATTCATTAAAGGGTTTCCATAAAATGCTTCAAAAAGAAAATAGGAATTACAAATGATGCCTTAAATACAAAATTCTAAAAATGACACATGTAATTCATTAAAGGATTTTCACAAAATGCTTCAAAAATAAAATAGGAATTACAATTGTTGCTATATTATACACATGAAAAAAATTAATACCAAGAATGAGCTTTTTGGGCTACTTTTGCTAGAATACACTTTATCACAAAACTTACAAAATAAAATAGTTTCTAAAAAATATTTAACTATAATGTTTTTGCTAACAAAAAAAACTTAACAATAATGTGAATTTAAAAAAAATTAATGTAAAAAAGTTATTCATAGCATTAACATATACAAGATTTATTATCTTTCGTTCTCTATAACGATAGCTCTGGTACCAAACTGTAACACCCCCAAATTTATACAACTCAATACAGCGGAAGACTCGTTGGTGTTACGGGATAGCACATTACTCACATCATAGACAACGCTTAAAAATCGCGTCGTTTAATAATAAAGCATTTCCATTCATAAATATCAAATTTACATAGGTCCCAAGTCATTGTATTTCATAAAGGTTTTACAGAGCATTTGAATGGAAAATGATTATTTAAGTGCGGGCCAAGAATTCTTGTTATCTTCCCGAGAATTACCTTCAAGTATCTGAGATAAAACATGTTAAAAGAAAAGGTCAGCGAAAACGCCGAGTGAATTCATAGAGTTTAATAAAACCATCAATATATCATCGGTATATAATTATTACCGAATAGGCCATAAAATAGCCAAAGTCATTTTATACAAATCTTTATCAAAAATCATAATATAGGCTTTCGCGTTCAAAATCATTATACGAACCATTGTCGTTAAAAACATCGTACAATACGTTTTATAATGTTGTATAGAGTTGAATAAAAATCGTTATATGAATATGGTTATGTAAAACCAAAACACGAACATAATATCAATAATAAGACCCCGTATTGCTAGTCAGGCAATATATCGTAATTTAGTGCGTATAGCAGTATTTCGTTATTTGGATTATTATAAGCCGCATGACATTGTTACCTTACTACAACAAACAACAGGTAGCTAGCCTGAAACTCAATTTGCCCATCTAAATTAGCGTGTCATCACAATAATCACGCTTGTGTAAATCTTCTCATACATAAATTCGCTTACCAATCAATGTGGCATGACGGGGATCAACCGTCAAGGTGCGAACTGGGGTGATCGTCCCCAAATAGTACTATTATATGCATAAGCGTCTACCAAATCCCGGTAGTTCACAATTCATGCTAATGGGACTTTTAGTGACATAACCTAACTTTAATAATCCATTTCATTTCATCTATCGGGTCATAAAATCATTCATCGGGTCATACAATCATTCGGGTCCAAATCAATAAACAAGCAATCGGGACAAATGGTGTCCTATTTTAGTAAAACTAACATGTTATCTCCCTTGCGGGTTTATAAAACATCTCATAAAAACATTTAAAAGAGTGCGAGGCTATGAACTCACGTTGATGTGGGAAGGCGGTTATCGGCGATTTGGATGTACGGTACGTGCTTCAATCACGGAAACCTAGACAAATAATACTCGTCTTAAACTCTTGTCCAATGACTTTATCAAAATAATAATTATTTATACATATGATGATTCTATATATATGATGATGATCAAGTGAGTTTATACATCTTTACTCATTCATTATAGTGTTTATGTGTTGGTAATTTTCAAGACTAGTTACACTAGTTCAACTTGTTTACATTTTAAAGCCCAATGGGACTATTACAAGCCCAATACTATTCATTAGCCCAATTATACTTTTATTATCAGTATTATACTTTATATTTTGGGCTCAAATGGGTTAAGCCCAATAAATAAGTTTATAAGTGTTTTACCAAATTAGTCGGGTTTATTGTCCATTAAGGCTACTTTGGCCCGTTAATGTCTATATGTTGTAAAGCTCGGGTTTTATCGATTTTTACTTGTTATATATGTTTATATATCAGTATGTGGGTTTATAAAAGTTTACATTAGACGGGTCCAACCGTCTAAGTTTTATTTAACAAAAACGTTAATCTTTCGGTTTTAGCCGAAAAGACGTAAAACTTAGTATATAGTTTTTATAACTTATAAAACTTACCAAACTACCATTTTTATATAATGACCATTTATTTATCCTTATGCATTTTTATATAAATGAAATATATAAGTTAGTGGGTTTTAATCCACATTTTATACTATATTTATTTGAGTGCTTATATAATAATATTAAACTTTAATTTCACAAAATCAGTCCTAAAAATCTAGTTTACTAAAATGATCATATCTAGAGTTCTACATGGAGATAGAACCCCAAATTTTTATCACAGAAACTACATGATATGTGCTCCATTTTATTCCTTATATCTACTGATGAATCAAACTCTAAGTATTTTATAAAATTCGTCCAAAACCGTGTACTCATATTTGCACTCTAAACTTGTTTTGATCATATCTAACTAATTTTTATGATTCCATTGTATGGCCAACTCTCACATGTGTACAAGACTCATAGCTTACTGTATATTAATTTATCCAAGCCATTTTATCAGTTTATCATAAGATTCTTTACTGTTTTATACAGCCTCCTAATTTAGCCATGATTTTAACATCCTTTTATGTAGCTTTCAATCATTTTAATCAAATCTATCAACACCAAATCCCCACATAATATTTTGATCATCATTCATCATCATATACATATACATAAATGAAGAAAATACAAGATTACATATTCAAAATAACAAGATGATAGGAAGAATAATCCTTATACCACCAAAGTGATGAAATGATGAGTTTTTGATGAACAAGGTTTGGTTCCTTGTTACCAAACCTTCAATTTGGCAAATGAACTCCTTGAGATCTTCATATGCATGGATATCTTCTTGAAAATCAGCCCTTGATCTCCATGTAAACTCCTTTCTAGTTGTTATAACCACCTCCAATCTTCATCTTTTTAACGGGTTTTCATCATATGTAAATTATACATATGATTTATGGTTTATTTTTGATCAAATGGTGGTGTTTTTGGGTGGATATGGGACGTTCAACATAGGGAGAGAAGAGAGAGTTGTGAAGATTTTGCTAGTTTGCATGTTAGAAATGAGAAAATGGTTTCAAGTAAGTGGTTTTGATGGTTTGGAAGGCTAGGAGGACAAGTGTCCTCTTAGCTTGTGTAAACTTGACACCAAATGTGGTGTTATATCTTGTCTTTGCCACACATAGTGGGGGTGGGACAAGTGTCCCACTTGTCTCATCTCCACTAATTTACGGGTATTCCTCGATTCTAGTTTCCTCGATTTGCGTGCCCCCGGGTCGTTTTACGAAAAACGTTTTTATAAATTATGAATCAACGGCACAAAACGAATCTAATAAAAATTGTCTCATCAAAAACGGAGTTCAAAAACGTAAATACGTAAACCTAGGGTGTCCGGTTTAGTCGTAAAGGACGTTAAATTATTCACGTAAACTCTAATTTCTTCTCGTAAATTTGTGAGTTTATGAACTAACTCAAATTTATAATCCCAAAATAATATTCACGGATAAATTTATTTCCTGAAGTGTCGGACTGTCACCAAAACGGTGTATGTAAACGTAAGCACGTAACGTAGAATCCTCCTGGTTTAGACGTAGCCGATGCTACTTCAAGACGTAAATCCAAATTTCTTCCCAAAAATAAGTGAGTTCATAATATAACATTAAAATAATGTTTTTAAATAATATTTGAGAATAAAATATCAACCATAAATTGACGGATTGTCACAGATGCCTTCTCTTGGGAGTATGAGGAAAGTAGTCACGACTATGGTATTGTGATCTAGAACGACGAGGTAAAGATCTGGGGTGAAGTGGTAGTGGAGAGCAACGAAGAGGAGGTGAACGCCTGATGCACTCATTATATTGCTCTCGCTTCTGCACTTACATAGGCCATATGGAAACAACAGTCAGCATCAAATTTAACCTATATACGTATAACTTAAATTTAACAAACAGATATTGTAACTCTAACAAACATATGATAACCTCATTTATTGAGAAACTAGTATCATTGCAAAGTTTTAGGCCTTTTAGAGGCATTACAACCAACATTTATAATAGACCACAGTTCTTTGATGGCCAACCAAAGGCAACATTATTCACTGTAACTTTTACAAGTAGCCAGTGACGTGGAAAAATAATATGTTCAGCAGACACCATTCTTAGATTCAATGAATTAGTCAATTTAAAACTATCCGAAACAAACTTGTGTAGTAAAGTACCAATCATCATTAAAATTCTTTAGAGGCTTACTTGTATAGATTCATTGAGATGTGCGCCACCGAACAAACATATGCAATACAAACTAAATTCAATCCACCATAACAATTAACTGTACACCAAGACATTTGTTTGCATAGACATCATCAGTCTTCCAAGTTTTTACCAAATCCTTTCAACTGTAGTGATCAACGCATAATCATAATAGTAAAGAAGCATAAGTGTACCTAATCGAATTAATTACAAGTTTCGATGCTCCAACATGGAGAAAATCCATCTTTGTTTTAGGAGATGATGGAACAAAGATTGCCAAGGATACCTACCTAAGAGAGTGGACAAAAGCGTTATGGACAACTAGAGTATGCGAGTATCTTCTAATTGAAACATTAAAATGAGAGTGGGCAGAGCGTTATGGACAACTATCTGCATATAATTCAAAACTACGTTACATAGAATATAATTATTGATCTCAAAAACTAGGTTCACTTAACCCACATAACAATCACCCGGGTTTCGTTTTCAGCGTTTTTTGAAAGCTAGTGGACGAAAGGCACCTGTTGCAGCCCTTTGCACTGTTTTAAACCCGATAGGTGGTGGAGGAAAGTACTAAAATACCCGAATTGCAACTGTAAACATATGCGCCTTTTCATTATACACTGATGCCTTTAGAAAACATTAAACTGATGCCCTATAACAATTTTAAATTGATGCCTTAATCATACAATTAGGTGCCCTCCTGAACAACTGATTTTTTTATACATTTTGGGTGACTACCAGCTATTTTTTATCTAACCTGCTCAAAAAATTAAATAGTCAAAACAAAACAAGGTTCAAAATTTACCTGAGAATCAAATGGATCAGCTTCTCGTGATACACCATGCCTAAACTGACAACAACATTTGAGGCTGCTAGTACCTCAGTGCGAAGATCATCTATAGAGGCAGTTGAGAATGTTGGCACCAGATCTGAGCCATTGATTATTGTAGTAATGAAGTGTTTACAAGACTCTGCCAATTCCCATGTCATACAAGCAGCTGCAGAATGTGAAATTTCTAGATTATATGTATGGAGAACCTTGGTCTGAGGTACTTGCAGTAAAAAAATAACCATGCATGCTAATAGAGCTATGTTTACATATAAAATAACATGCTCTATGTCTGACTATAAAAAGTAACATATTTAATTGTGTTGATATAGAATTTTTGCTCATAACCACTCATTAAATTGGTTTTGGGAAGAGAATAAATTTATCGCACATAAACGAATTCTGAGTTTTCTAGGATAAATAATAGAGAAATGTGACTTGGGTCGAAATGGTTGTCGGAAGGGGGGCTTTTCACGAACTTCTATCGCTAAGAGCCTAAGACTTGAGTCTCATCTTTCCAAACCACACATACAAAAATGCAAACATTTAGCTTACCAAATAGAATCCAAACTGTACCCCTACCGACGATTCCACATGCAAAATAGTCACTGTTTTTGCATCGCCCCATTCTTCCATAAACAGAAACTCAAAAGAGCTACCAGAAAAGTCTTATATTGGCGAACAAAGCTTGTCTGTCTGACAACAATATCATCCCTTGAACATATTGAGGCAAAAACTGAATTTCAAATTCCTGGCATATGTCCACTGACATTTGTATTCCTATAAACTTTTTTTTTTCAAGCACAATGAAACCTTCATCTCCACTAATTTATGTAACATCTTAATAGACTATGTTATTCTTACACGGAATAATTCAAACTATTTGTATCATCGGTACAAGCTAGATCATGGAAAACCATACAATAATCCTTTATTCAGTCAATGTCATCTAGCTCAACCCATGAACCGATTCCCAAATAAAATAATAAAACCGATTTCTAATAAAATATAAAACCGATTCTCTAATAAAATTATAAGACCGATTACCTAATAAAATAATAAAACCGATTCCTTAATAAATTAATAAAACCGATTCCCTAATAAAATATAAAACTGATTCCCTAATATAATATAAAACCGATTCCCTAATATAACTTTCATATGTACGCACAAAACACATAAATTGATGCCTTGATACATTATTTTGAATATTTAAAAGCATAAAATACAAACATATCGCATCAAACAAACAAATGATATTCATTCATGTGACCTTTACTATGATTCATATTTGTGCTAACATACCAGACAACACACTAATGAAGTATTAAAATGTATGTGTTTAATGAACATACAATTCGATTCCCATATTCAAGTACATAACATATGCGTTAATCAATCAAGTGAAATGATATAATACACGCTTAAAACATTATTTCTTTATCATTATATCTTATGTCATTTTGGAACGATGTCCCAATATGTTTGTGAAATGATGCCCAACTTCAAACATAGTTAAAAGGCTTACAACATATGCCTTAAACAAACAAACCGATCATACAGTTAAAAGGCTTACTGTTACTTTCTGCTCAAAATGTTTGTTTATATGGGATAGAACCATCATAAGAGTATTGTTGTAGTATCCGTTATTTTATCTCGAGAGTATAAATGAATACTGAATTTCGTTTTCTATGGAATACTCAATAAACTTAAAATATATGGAATTTCAAGGTTTTTGTCCTATTGGTTACTGAATTTAATAGTGTTCATACTTAATAGTTTTCATTATAACCTGATGCCTTAACACATTTTTAAACAGATTTCCTAACTAATATTAATCTGATTCCCTAACATATTTTTGAAACGATGTCCTAACACAACTTTAAAAGATAAATAAACAAACAAAATCCGCCTTAATTAACGAACATATGCCTTAATGCTATAAAATGTCATTCTATTCCACAATTACCTAAAGTAATTTATAATTTACACAATGATGCTATAAAATCAATATAAAATAGAAAATCAACAACAACTGATACTTACTGTTCTTCAAGTTCTCATGCCTGATTTAAAAATTCTTCTCCTTTGTTAATCGACTAACTTGAGTTGCTGGGATTACGATTTATACAAAATTATAAAGTAGGTCACTTACGATTCATAAATATCTTTCTCGTCGTTTTTTATAATTGTAATGAACAATTAGTGAATTCACACGTATTTGATCTCATTTATATCAAATTTCGATCGGATTTGTTATGAATTAATGGTTTGATTTTGATCGAAAATGGATATGGGGTTTGATCTGATTAGAACGAGTAGGTGGGTGTTTTTTAGAAGAGTAGTGGCGAGGAAGGTGGTGGCGGCGATTGAGATGCTAGCGGCGATTGAGATGGTGACGAGGAAGATGGTGGCGGGGATGGGGTGGCAACAATGCATATGGTGGTTGTAGGGTTTGGTTTGTGTTTTCATCGGAGGTTGAATGTGTGGTTGGTGATGTTAATTGTGTGAGTTTCGGTCTTTGGCAATTCATACCCCTATGTTTTCGTTAATTTGCTTTTTATCCTACATTTTGATATGTTACAAAAGCGCCCCTATGAGTTTGTTTTCTAGGTTTTCTGCTAACACAAGGTTTTCTCTAGATCCCACCCCTATATATATATATATGTTTACTACACTTGATTATTAATACTGTTTAGTAAGGTATTGCTATATGTCAGACGTGCTCAACTTGAAAATTTTACACTATATAGTAAAATACTGAAATGCGAATATGAGTAATATTAAACTAAATTTCACACTTACTAACTGATAAATGAACTACTTACATGATAATGCATATATATCTATAAGTATAAATATTTGTAACCTTAAAAACATTCTAATAATTGTTTAAAAAGGGGATATATTTCATAAAGCATGTAATCTAAATAATATTGTTCTTTGTTTGTAAGCTTATACTCACTTCTAACTTAAAATGATATTATTTCAGAGCATCATGACTCCGACTACTGCATCTACGACTCTTCTACCAAGAGTAGCTCCTGCTCCAGTTGTATGTTCATCCCCACGATCAACGTAGTGTGGATGGTTGTCAGCCTCAGATTCAGAGGATGACCCAGCCACCGAAGCTGTACTCCCAGAGGACCCATTTTCTATCTCAGCATCAGCCACACCGGCCCCAACCTCTATGGAGGAGGACCGGGTCCCTTCTAGCATACCATCTTCCATGCCTCTATCCTTTTCATCAGGCTATTTCTCCGGACCCACGCCCGTCTCTACTTATGAGGTCGGGGAAGGCTCCAGGGCAGGACGTGTCGATCCCATCCAGGCCCAGATCTCCGCATTGGCTGCACGCCATGAGTGAGAGATATCCGACCTCCGCAGCCAGTTGACAGTCAGTCAACAGAGCCATGTTGTCATCTATGAGCGTATCGACACTCTTTTCCGCACTAGGAGGGAAGACTTTTAGACTGCCAAGGGCATCCAGGCTAGGACGTACGAGGCACTAAAGTGGTTACTGGATGAGAACTACCGCCTCCACCAGTGCATTCAGGTCATGGAAGGTCTGCAGCATCAGACCCATGCTGCTCTTGCTACTCAAGAGCAATCCTTGTCCATCTTCTTTGATCTCGCCACTGTCCGGCATGATGGGGTTACTGGGGAGATGACTTATCTTCGAGGGGTCGTCGATAGGCTCCAGAACCAGCTACTGTCTGCACTCCGTACGCTCAAGGAGACCCGAACGACAATTCGTACTTTGTGGAACACCAGGAAAAATTTTGCAGCCCTATCAGCTCCATCCGCACCGTCAACCCCGACATCATCTAGTGGGCCATCCAGGAAGGATTAGTATAGATGTACTAGACTTCTTGTACATCATGATAATTCACGGGTTACATCCCGGCTATCATGATATAGGGCCTTTGTACTTTTGTCTCTTTTTCCGCTTTTGGTGATGTAATCCCGTAACTTATCCTTCCTTTTCTTTGGGCATGTATTTTGGATATGACGTACTTAAGACAATGTGTACCACTACCCGGAGCATGGCTAGCCAAACCTTGTTCCGGATTTGATATGCTTGACGAATGTTTAAAATTCCCTACAGAACATTGCATGAAATCACTCTCTTATGTTATATCTGTTGTGCAACGTATTATATTATGAAATCCTGACAGGTTATCCATATTTGTTATGAATTTTATGCATGAAAACATTCTCTTGCAAATAATATAAAAACCGCACTAACGATTGAATTAATAATCTCATTTTGTGTATGATTATATACAAATGGTGATTTCCCAATCAACCCAATAATGGAACTGTCTTCAATACCGCTAATACCGAAGTACCTGAAGCTACTCATAATGTTACCGCTGCTCAGCTCCGGGAGATGATTGGTGAAGGCATTTCGGCAGCCATGACAGCTAGAGAAGCTAATGTAGGTGATGACCCAAACCCCAACATACGCAGAAACAACTCCAACAGGGGTTGTTCGTACCCCGACTTCTTGAAATGCAAACCCTCATACTACCGAGGAAAAGAAGGAGTTGTTGAACTAATGCGATGGTTTGAAAGACTAGAGACAGTCTTCCGCATCAGTGATTGTGCTGACAAAAACAGAGAAAGTATGCTACCTGCACTCTACTCGATAGCGCCCTTACTTGGTGGAACTCTGTGGTCACCACCCTTGGACATGCCGCTGCTTATACTCTCACTTGGGCCAACTTCAAGGAAAGAATGACTGAGAAGCACTGTCCAAGAGGAGAAATGAAGAAGTTGGAAGTCGAGCTATGGGATCTCAAGTGTAAGAACAATGATATCATTTGGTACAACCATAGATTTCAAGAGTTAAGCTTGATGTGCACCAGAATGTTTTCTCTAAGGAGTGACAAGATTGAAAAGTATGTCAGTGGACTCCCTGACAACATTCATGACAATGTGCTAGCTGCACGACCCACCACTGTGGAAGGTGCCATGGAAATTGCGACTGAGCTGATCAACAAACGAACCCACAATCTATCTGAGAGACAAGTAGACAACAAGAGGAAAACCGAAGAAAACTCTCGTAGCCAGCACCAACAGCCTTTCAAAAAGCAAAACGTTGGGCAAACAGATGACACTACTCCCCCAACCCGCACCAAGAACTACTCAGGGACAAAGCCCAAGTGTTCGAAATGCAACTAGCATCATGTTGCTGGAGTGCAATGTCAAGGATGCTACAAGTGCGGCCAGCAAGGCCATTTTGCTCACGATTGTCGAACAATTGTTGCCACCCCAGGCTGACCCAACACCAATCCTGGAAACCGCAACAAGGGTAAGTCCAACACACAAAGGAGCGGTGGCAGGCCGAATAGAGCTGTGATATGTTACGAGTGTGGAACCCCTGGGCACGTGAGACTTGATTGTCCCAAAAGGGCCAACCAGAAGAAGTACGACAAGGGAACTCCTTGGCAAGTGTACATGGCTGGCAATGCCCCAACAAACCCAGGCTCCAACATCGCACCTGGTACGTTCTTACTAAACAAATGATATACATATATCTTGTCTGATACATGTGTAGGACAAGGCACTACAATTTCTAAATTTAGTAAGGTAATGGAAATCTCCCCGATAGTTCTAGGCTCCTATTATACTGTGGGATAGTCGACGAAAAAGTTATGATGGTTAAACACCCTCATCTGAGGTTGTTCCTTAAAAACTCTCTGAATCAGCCGTCTTACACCAATCAGATCCTGGAAAGCCTTGATAACTTTAATGTCGTTCTTAGCACAAATTGACTGGAAAGTAACATGCGATTATCCCTTATAGCCAAAAATGGGTTTGTGCACCTTAGTGAGATGAAACCTTAATTATACTAGGGAGCCATAACCCCGGTATAGTTAACACTAGATAACACTAGATTTAGTGTCATCTCTGGAACCAACGGGCTAAAGAATATTTGGTCCGAGTGTGACCCGTTTCCTTAACCCGTTTCTTCCCTGCCTAAACCTGAAAGGCACACCCAACTCACAACGGGTGTACTTTCTAAGGCTACGTTCGGCAATCCCCCGTAAGGAGATGACGAATGTCCTAAGCTTTTGGACATTCCTCTTTTCTCTTCGGGTCTAATTAGTTCGACAATACCATCACCCACTAGATGCTGGGAGATGAGAATCCACTCTTTAGAAGTCAAAATTTATACAAAATTTTGAACCAGTAATAATGAATGCATGACCCTTGTTACGACACCCTGCAAGGCGCACACTTCTTTATTCATGGTATCTTCTTTTATTTCCACCATTTGAGGTACTTCTTTTCTGCTCCCCTCTTACTCAGCCTCACGGCAAAGGAAGCAAATTCCTTGCAACCTCTTACGCAAACGCCATCGACAACAATCTTAACCTCCTTGTTGGGTAGAAACTTTAGTACCATTAACTTATGCTTGTACCTCGCTACCTGAGGTAAAGATCGTGAGTCTTTTCTTAAAGATGATAATATAGGAGGGGTTAAAGATAAACATGTTTGTTCTACCTTCAACCCCCAATTTTTCATCCATGGGTATGGAGATATAACTTGTATCTCACCCATGAACAGGATGTAGAATTAGTGTGTCCCCGGATTCCCCAGCGGATAAAACAAGCTGGCACGTCCTCCTCATACCAGAAACCATTTGCAATGGATTTGCCCTCCTAACCAAATCCACATCGTTAATGGTCCTCTCCCAGATCCGAGAAAAGTACGACTACAACACCCATTGGGAAGTTCCTCGCCTACCCATCCACAGCAGTAGTCTCCTTTACTGCTCAATCGGATGTATAGTGCGATCCGGATAAAAATCTGTTTGCATCCCTCGCCTACCCATCCACAGCAGGAGTCTCCTTTACTGCTCAATCGGATGTATAGTGCGATCGGGATAAAAATCTCTTTGCATCCCTCGCCTACCCATCCACAGCAGTAGTCCCCTTTACTGCTCAATCGGATGTATAGTACGATCCGGATAAAGATCTCTTTGCATTCCTCGCCTACCCATCTACAACAGCAGTCTCCTTTACTGCTCAATCGGATGTATAGTACGATCCGGATAAAGATCTCTTTGCATTCTCTTCTGATCACCTATAATGACAGAAGCTTCCATAAATGCCAGATTAGGCGTATAAGAATAACCTAGGTGTGGACCACTTCGCGTTGTGCCGCCATGTTAGCCGTATTTAAAGTGATGGTCATATAATATACCGTTGCGAAGCTCGTGAAAAATACTATTCAACGGTGTCGAGAGTTCTTAGTTATTAATGTTTATGTAACGGGAATTAGTCCTGAACACACAAATGAGGAAGGCCTCCTAAACACTTACTACTTAGTATAAAAGGCCTCCTAAGCCTCATTTGTGTGTGTGTTTTCCATTTCATTTGTTTTAGAGAGAGAAACGTATGTGTTTCTCTCACTAGGAATTCACATCTTCTTTGTTTTTCTTTTTCCTTCATCTAATCTAATCTTTCTATTTTGGTTTAATCTTCATCTACATTTCTATATCATTATAAGTCGTGTGTTACAATCAAACAAGTGGTATCATTCGCCAAGGGATTCGTATTTGAGCATTTCGTGTGATTTTGATTGTTTTTCGTCAAAACATCAATCAAATTTCGTGTTTGTTTGTGTTTATAAGAAGTATACCTTCTTTAAATCGTGTAGTAGTGATTTGGGCATCTTGGTTTTGGCTTAAAAACAAGTATTTTGGATCAAAAGTTGACAAATTTCGTGTTTGTTCATCTTTCCGAAATTCTTGCAAGTTTCACCATCGGAAAGTACAAAGCACGTGAGGCCAGATCGCAATAACCTTAGGTTCCTCTTTGCGATCTAAACATTTCGATACCTTATTCCGATCTGGACATTCCGATCGTTCTTTGCGATCTGGGATTCCGACGGCTCTTAAGGAACTTTGAGTCGTTACTCTGCCTAAATTTTGTCAGCATTCCGATCTGAAGTATTCCGATCTGAAGTATTCCGATCTGAACATATTCCGATCTGAAGTCATTCCGATACAAGCACCATTCCGACAGATCATCATTGCGATCTAAGATTCCGATAGAAGGACTTTCCGATCGTAGGACATTCCGATAGAAGGACATTCCGATAGAACATTCCGATAGAATATTCCGATGGAAATTTTGTTTGAGTAATTTTTAGTTTTAGCCACCATCTAGACTAGTCTCAGAATATAGTTTACACGAAGATCAAAAAAAAAAAAAAAAAAAAAAAAAAAAAAAAAAAAATTTTTAGGTCAAGTAGAATCAAATTTTTTCCCCACTAGTTTTTGGCTATCTCGAACTCAATTTCAAAATTTGGCGATACACAATTTTTTCAGCTTACCGTTTTGTCGGACTGAGGAATTTATTGTCGGACTGAGAAAAAAAAAATCGGAAGTTTCGGAATTTCAACATCACCACACGCTTTCTACGAATTGAGATCCTGTTGTTCACACGACTTCTACGATGACGTCTCAACAAGATATCTATGCTGCGGGTACTGAGAATCGTCCACCCATGCTTACAAAGGAGAATTACACTACATGGGCTAGTCGTCTCCTTCGTTATGCAAAATGTAAACCTCTGGGAAAGTTGATTGTCAACTCGATTCAAAAGGGTCCGTACGTTAGAAGAACAATTATTGTGCCTGGGGACCCTACGAATGCTAACCCAGTAGCTGATTCAAGTCATGAGCAAACAGATGAAGAATTAACTGAAGCTGAATCCAAACAACTCGACGCTGATGATCAAGCAATTCAAGTCATTCTTATGGGACTTCCTGAAGATGTTTATGCTGCTGTCGATAGTTGTGAAACCGCACACGAGATGTGGCTTAGGATTCAGAAAATGATGAAGGGCAGTGAAATTGGTTTACAAGAAAAGGAAACTAAGTTGCTTCGTGAATGGGAGAAATTTACGTCTACTGAAGGGGAACAAATTGAACCTTATTATCATCGATTTTCAACCCTCATGAACCATCTTAGAAGAAACAAACATGAACCTGCACAAATTGCTGCCAACATTAAATTTCTTGATAATCTTCCTTCTGAATGGTCACGATATGTCACTCTTGTCAATCAAACCAAGGATCTTCATGTTGTGGACTACACTCAAGTTTATGACTATTTGAAGATGAATCAAGATGAAGCTAACGAAGTTAGGGCAGAAAGACGTGCCAAGACACAAGATCCATTGGCTTTTATGGCAAACTCTCCATCATCTATGTCATATCCCATGGTACCCTACCATCAACCCTCATCAAGTAACTTCCTGCCACAACAACAACAACAACAACTCACTGCTTATGGATATCAACATCCTGCTGCTATGAATTACTTACAACAACCCATTGCCTGTTTTGATGACATTACCGATCCTACTCATGCTATTAATACTGGTCTTGCCCTTCTTGCAAAGGCATTCAAATTCACCATTAACCCCACCAACAACAATCAGAGAATCTCCTCGAATACTAGAAATAGGCAGATTGCTCAACCTTTCATGAATGCGAATCAAGATCGCCAATTGGTAGTTGCTGGAAACACGGGGACTCAGTTTCAACAATATGGTCAGAATGCTGGGCAGACCGTTGGCAATGCAGGAAATCAGTATGGTCAAAACCGTGGTCAAAATCCGGGTGTTCCGAATGCGGGTAATCAGAATGGGTTAATTGTTGTGCCAGCGGTTGGTAACCAGATGGGAAACATTGTGGCTGCAAGGGCTGAGAATACTGGTACGGGAAATGGAAACAACAATCGTCAGGTTCAGTGCTACAACTGCAGGGGATTTGGTCATTATGCTCGTGATTGCACAGCCAAAAAGAAGAGGGATGCTGCTTATCTTCAGACTCAGCTTCTCATAGCACAAAAAGAAGAGGCAGGAATCCCACTTCAAGCTGAGGAATTTGATCTCATGGCTTCTGCTGCAGAATATGACGAGGAAGAAGAGGTGAATGCCAACTACATCTTGATGGCAAACTTACAGCAAGCATCAACCTCAGGAATGCATGATGACAGAGCTCCCGTCTATGATGCAGACGGTCCCTCTGAGGTACACCCAAGTTTTGATGATAATGATATATATAATATGTCTAATCAGGAGGAAGAGTATACTGAGATGCTTGAGCCCTACATTGAGACACACGAGGATCATACGAATACTAGTAATATTATTTCAAATGAGCCTAGTGTGGACCTTAGTGTAGATCAAGTTGCCCATCCTACAACCCTTCCTGATGAGACACATGCGTATTATAAATCTCTATTTGATAAGCTTGCTAAGGATGTAGATCATGCTACGGTGGTTAATAATAAGTTTAGAGAAACTAATGCCAAATTGACCACTGAGCTTGCGGGATATAAGGAACGGGAGAAAAGTTTTGAGATTCATCATGACAAAATCAAGGAACTTGAACAAGCCCATGCTACATCGGTTTATCAAGAAAAATGCACCACTAAGAAGTTAAATGCCTTACACTTAAGTAGTGCTAAAAAGATAAGCGAATTGAATGATGAAATCACTTCTCTTAATAACCAGCTTTCAACTGAAAAATCTATTGTTTCTGATTTAAAAGAAGAAAGAAAACAGCTAAAACATGATTTCAAAATTCGAGAAGATGGGCTTCTTGAGGATTTTTGCAAAGCGCAGGATAGGATTAGAGAATTAGACAACCTTTTAGTAAAACGTGGCCAAACTATGCAGACGATAAATATGCTCGCACCAAAAGTGAATGAGATAAATTACACTCGATACAAAATGGCTTTAGGTTGTCCTCTTCCCCCTAATCCAGGATACCTTAAGAAAGTTCAGGCCACTAATGAAACTTTATATAATGGTAGTGTGCTATTGTCTGATGAGCATGATCCTCCTAGTGTGCATGATTCCGAGGAAACTACTGAACTTGTTGTAGAGTCTCGTTTAAGAATGAAAAAGCTTGATAAAGAAGTGATACACGTTTATTATCCGAAAGTTAACCCGCCAACTGTTTTTGTTCGGTCTAAAACGAATACTGAAATGCTTTTGCTACCAAGTGAGGAATTGTCTGATGACCCTCCTAAACCGAGCATCACTCGCCGATTTCTAAACGAGCTTAAAGATAACTTTGTCATCCTTAAACGTGTTGTTAATTCAAAAATAACTGGAGGTAATTTTACATCACCTGTTCAGATTGAGGTTCAGAAAATTCTTCAAAACGACATTAATCCGATTATTAATCAAGTTGATGCTCGGTTAGGAAATTTGGAAAACGCTTTTCTAAAAGAATTAGCCAACTTTGTTGAAGACTTTAAATCTTTGACAAAGGAAGCTGATGAATCTCTTGATAAAATTAAAGTTTTGGAAAAAGATCTTGAATGCCTCTCTAACACTCGTGATTGTATTGATAGTAGCCCGGTTGAGTTAGGTACCTCTATGTCGCATAATGAGAACCTCCAAACTGAGCTTGATCATATGAAAGAGAAAATGGAATCTTATGTCATTAAAAAGGATCAAGAATTCACCGATCTTTGGAATAAATTTGTCAAAAAATGTGATGAATGCAAATATGACAAGATTTCGTATGAAAAAGCTCAAAATGAAATGCAACAAACTATCATAAGGTTGCAGGCTCAGTTAGGAGGGGCTTCGGAAACGAATTTGGCCTCGTCAAGGTTAGAAAGTGCTAGTGGTGGTAATGTTCAGAAGCTTAAGGCTAAGATTGCAGATTTAGAATCTGTTGTTGTTTCATATAAGCGGGCTGTTGAACAAAGCAAGTCTGTCTACCAGAAACTTATTGATAAAATCTGTGAGAACTGTAAGTTAAAGGCCTTGTTAAAAGATAAGACTTCTGAACCTAGCTCGATTGTGGATACGATGATCCAGAAACCAGCAACCTCGGGACCCACTCGTATTGCTGTGACTCCTTTTCCCAAGGTTGCTGGAACGAAAACTGCTATGATTGCCCCAGGAATGTTTCGTGTTAGTTCTCCCTCTGTGCCTAGCAAACAACGTACAGCAAGCGTTAGGACAAAACCGATCACTATAACTCAACCACAAGTTATTGATTTAAAAAGTGCTAATTCTAATAGACGC
Organism: Glebionis coronaria; assembly: GCA_025667525.1. Taxonomy (NCBI): domain Eukaryota; kingdom Viridiplantae; phylum Streptophyta; class Magnoliopsida; order Asterales; family Asteraceae; genus Glebionis; species Glebionis coronaria. The sequence goes on from CM046881.1 coordinate 355,374,742, forward strand.
GTGTCTTCTTCTACAGGAATAAACAACTACACTAAGAGCAGAAGGCCACAGCCTACGCGCAATACAAGGAATGATAGGGTCCCTTTTGCCTCTAGAAGTAGTCGCCCCAAGATCAATAATGTGGAAGTAGAAGAACACCCTAGGAATTTACTGCTTTTTAATCATAATCAGAAACCTAATTCATCTGAATGTAATGACTTTAAGCTTGCTATTCGGAATGAAAAATCTGAAGTTATTTGTGCTAAATGTAATAAATGTTTCTTTACTTTTAGTCATGATGCTTGTGGTTTGACTATGAATGGTTTGAATTATGGTGGTTACACTCGAATTGACAAGCTGTCAGTCAGTGAACAACAACGCACTCCTAAGGCTAAGGTGTATGTTCCAAAAAGTACGCATGTAGGGTCCACAGAAAGTCTTGCTAAGCCTAGTAGCCCTAGACTCACCTCTAAATGGTTGCCTACTGGTAGAAATTTTGACTGTAGTGGCAAAATTATCGACACTAGTAGATCTCATACTGACAGTGAAACGTCGGTATGTGATACGGCTTAATTATCTTCTAACCCTACAGGAACCTATTTCATCGGTTGCCAAAATATTTGTTTCTCTTATCATTGGCAGGCTGTTGAAATTTGTCTCTGGTGCGTGGACTCGGGCTGTTCCAAACATATGACTGGGAATCGAAGCCTTCTCAAGAACTTTGTATGGCGTTTCATGGGAACTGTTCGATTTGGAAATGATCATGTTGCGGCAATTCTAGGCTATGGTGATCTTCATTGGGGAAATATAATCATCACCAGAGTCTCTTTTGTTGATGGCTTGGGACATAACTTGTTCTCGGTTGGGCAATTTTGTGATTCAGACTTGGAGGTCGCTTTCAGAAGTCATACATGTTTTGTAAGAGATCTTGAAGGAATTGATCTGTTGAAAGGAAATCGTACCACCAACCTTTACACCATTGATCTTTTTCAAATGTCTGCTGCTTCTCCAATTTGTCTCATGGCCCGAGCCACATCAACAAAGTCGTGGTTATGGCATCAAAGGTTATCTCATCTCAATTTCGATGCCATCACCCATCTCGCGAAAGATGATCTCGTTACCGGTCTTCCAAAGTTCAAATATACAAAAGACCATCTTTGTCCTTCATGTGAGCAAGGTAAAAGTAAGAAGAAGCCTCACAAACCCAAACCTGTTCCCAACTCAACGAATAGGTTACATCTCCTACATATGGATTTGTGTGGCCCAATGAGAATCAAAAGTATTAATGGAAAGCGGTATGTTCTTGTCATTGTGGATGACTATTCTCGCTACACATGGGTTCATTTTCTTGCTTCAAAAGATGAAACCCCTGATGTAATTATTAACTTCTTGAAGAAAACATCAGTTCTACTGCAAGCCCCTGTCATTATTGTGAGAACGGATAACGGTACAGAATTCACAAATCAGAAATTGAAAGCTTATTTTGACGAAGTTGGGATTTCTCATCAAACTTCGGCTGTAAGAACTCCAGAGCAGAATGGAGTTGTGGAACGGAGGAATCGTACGTTAGTTGAAGCTGCTCGAACGATGCTTCTCTCCTCTAGTGCACCGTTATTCCTTTGGGCCGACGCTATAGCAACTGCATGTTATACTCAAAACCGCTCCATTATTCACACCCGTTTCAACAAAACACCTTATGAGATCATCAATGGAAGAAAACCGGATATTTCATTTTTACATGTCTTCGGTGCATTATGTTATCCGAAGAATGATCGTGAAGATATCGGTAAACTTGAACCTAAAGGTGATATTGGTTTTTTCATTGGTTATTCTTCAACTGCTTGTGCCTACAGGGTTTATAATCGAAGGACAAGAAAGGTAATGGAGACTATGAATGTTACCTTTGATGAACTCTCGGGTATGGCCTCTCAACATAGGAGTTCACATCCCGAGTTTCAAGGTAAGACTTCTGGACATGTAAGTTCAGGACTCGCGCTTCAATTTGCACCGTCAGCAATCTCATCGTTACAACCATCGGAACGTGACTTGGAAGTTTTATTTGGGCCAATCTATGATGAATATATGGAGGGTCCTTCGTCATTTGGTGTTCCTCAAAATGCCCCGGCTGCACCTGCTACGGTAGTTCAAGAACCTCCGACTGCATCTACACCATCAGCATCTACTTCTGCACCATCTACGTCAACCTCAACCATAGTGACTCAAAACATTCCAACCACTTCTCCGATTGCTGACGCATCTCAACAACATTCTCAGCAAATTCCTAATCATGTTCATCTTCAGAATGAAATAGTTGCTGAAAATGCAAACAATGCGATGCTCAACGAACACGAGTTTGTTAATCCATTTGCGGCTTCCACAAGCACTACTCAGCCTTCAGCACCATATGTGGATCCGTCGAGCTCGCATCAAGTTTCTCATACACTTCCACATGAACACAAATGGACTAAGGATCATCCTTTGGTTCAAGTGATTGGCAATCTCTCACGACCAGTCTCAACACGAAATCAGCTGCGTACCGATGGTGATATGTGTATCTATGCACTATCAGTCAGCACAATGGAACCAGCAAGTGTGAAAGAAGCAATGACCGATGCATCATGGATTGAGTCTATGCAAGAAGAACTCAATCAGTTCATCCGGCTTGATGTATGGGAGTTAGTACCTCGACCGGACAATATCGACCCCCTTACTCTGAAATGGTTATTTAAAAACAAGATGGATGAGGAGCAAACGGTCATTAGAAACAAGACTCGGTTAGTTGTGAGAGGTTATAAACAGAAGGAGGGAATTGACTTCGCAGAATCCTTTGCCCCGGTTGCTCGGATGGAAGCTATTAGGATTTTCTTGGCATACGCTGCACACAAATCATTCACAGTGTATCAAATGGACGTGAAGACGGCTTTCTTGCATGGGCCGTTAAAAGAAGATGTGTATGTATGTCAACCTGAAGGTTTCATCAATACTGAACATCCAAGCCATGTCTACAAGTTGAAAAAGGCAATATATGGTTTGAAACAAGCACCGAGGGCATGGTACGACGAATTATCATCATTTCTTCTACAAAATCACTTCAGCAAAGGAACTATTGATCCAACGTTGTTTATCAAGCACTACGGCAACGACATCTTGGTGGCTCAGGTCTATGTAGATGATATTATATTTGGTTCTACTAACCCAAAATATTCTATATTATTTGCCGACCTTATGAAAAGTCGATTTGAAATGTCCATGATGGGGGAAATGACGTTTTTTCTTGGTCTCCAAATTCACCAATCCCCCCGTGGTATTTTCATAAATCAGTCCAAGTATGTGCTTGAGATTCTAACGAAATTTGGTATGGATAACTGTGATCCTATTGGTACTCCAATGGACACTAAACACAAGCTTGATTTGGATAAGAAAGGGACATTTGTAGATGCTACAAAATACCGAAGTATGATCGGGTCCCTTATGTACTTAACCTCAAGCAGACCGGACATTGTACATGCTACTTGTTTATGTGCTCGGTACCAGGCTCAGCCAACCGAGAAACACCTCAAGGAGGTTAAAAGGATCTTTCGTTATCTCCGGGGAACCATTAACATGGGTCTCTGGTATACGAAGGATTCTGGTTTTAATCTCACGGGTTTTTCAGATGCCGATCATGCAGGGTGTCATGATACATTCAAGAGCACTTCCGGTGGAGCACAATTCTTAGGCGAAAAGCTAGTGAGCTGGTCATCAAGGAAACAAGACTGTACGGCGTTGTCAACCGCGGAAGCAGAATATGTGTCTCTATCCGTGTGTAGTGCTCAAGTCCTTTGGATGAGAACACAACTCACGGATTATGGCTTTTACTTTAACAAAGTCCCTATTTACTGTGATTCACAATCAGCCATAGCCATATCCTGCAACCCGGTCCAACACTCCAAGACCAAGCACATAGCTGTCCGATTCTATTTCATAAAGGAGCATGTGGAAAAAGGAACGATTGAACTGTTCTTTGTCAAGACGGACTACCAACTAGCCGACATCTTCACCAAAGCTCTTCCTCAAGACAGATTTGAATTCTTGGTTCGTCGACTTGGTATGCGTAGTTTCACTCCTGATGAACTTGAACGTCTTGCACATTCGCAGTAATCTTGTATATATTTATCAGAAAATCAAAATACAAAAATATAAAACCTATAAAAACAAAATAAAAAATGAGAAAACCTTTCAAAAAATACCAAAAATATTCTTCTCCGACATGTCTCTCAGCATCGATAATATGGACGTGCTTAGAAATGTTGTTCAATAACAACACGGGTACGTACATAAAGTTCGAATGAGAGTTTAAATGTTTTCAAAACATGTCTTTTCTAGTTTTCTTCTCATAATGGCTTATAGTCACATGTCAGACTATAACCCGGTCCCTAAATAAAGGAAAGTCTTTGACTTATCCTCAACAACGAGAAATTCATTTTTCTCGGTCATGAGCTTATATCGAAACATTCAAAGTTTTAAGCTCATGAACACAATTTTTCTTGGACTTTTGAGCATAATTTTTCAAAGAATTTCAAAACAATGTGCTCATATACTCCCCTATTTAAATACAATCTCTTTTCGAGGGGGAGTATAATGTTTGTATAAACATTTGTTCCAAAGTTTCATGACACATTATTCTCTCCATGTTTCATCACTAGTTTCACAAAAATTTCAATTTCATGCAATTTTTGAGGGGGAGAATAGTGATTAAAATGTGTTATCTTGAATAAGGTCTTTGATATAAGTGCTTTCTCTTTCTAATATGTGCAAAAAATTTCTCCTTTTATGATGCACATATGTAGGGGGAGCGTTTTTGGTGATATAGAAAACTTTCAAGGTGTAAACATTTATTTCTTCAACACCTTGACTGCATATTCAAATGATTTTTCTGGTTACGATATCTATACCCTTCAACACATAAATTCACGATGGTATTGGTGTCAAAAGGTGGTTAGGTATTCGTCCTATGATCCAACCAGAACCGGAGGGATCTTCCCAGGGACAATCCATTAGAACTTAGAAGTCCTTAGGAAAGATGGAGTAGTTGAGTGTACGGGAATAATGCCGACTAATGACTTAAGCTAGCACTGGAACAATCACAACAAGGTGCTAGTTATGACGTCTTGGTAAGCATTGAAGGGGTTGAAGAATGAAAAAGAAATGTAAGGATAAAGGGTGTAAAGAAAGAAGCCCTCCATACAACTTAGGCAGAAACCGGGTCAATACATCTATTATCAGAATCACTTTGATGATTTCTGATACTGAAGACAAAGCATCATGGACCCAGTGATGCAATGCACAACCCTTCCCAGCCTACTCAAGCTTCTCTCAAAAGAAGTTTGTTTTATTGTCACGGAGTTCAACTCATTTCTATCAACTTTCTCACTCCGAGATAGTAGATATTGAATAGGTGGCAGTCTGCTCCAGCCTCCGATCACCAAATAAACGTGCACTCATAGAGTCTAGAGCCAACGAGATTCATCAAAAAAATCTCATTAGGACACTTATTCCATAGATCAATTGTTGTTCATCATTAGAACACAAGAGATGATTTATAGAGTCCTACGCTCTATCCTTGTGGTATTGCTAGAACATTCAGAGTGATACTCTTTAGTATTCACAGTGATGAATGGAAATCCTTCCAGTGTTAACATCAAACAGCACTGCGGTGGGTCATATGTAAGATTCACTTGAATTAAACATATGATAACTGGAAAGCAACAGTGGTTTGATTCTTAATTGATTCAAACTCGTTCCAGGTCTCGACGCAATATCTTTATGATCTTGCCAGAACATTCAGAGTAATACTTTTCAGTATTTACAGTGACGAATGGAAATCCTTCCAGTGTCATCATCAAACAGCACTGCGGTAGGTAACTTGTGCGATTCTATATGAATCAAACTTGTGTCAACTGGAAAGCAACGATGGTTTGATTCTTAATTGATTCAGACTTGTTCCAGGAAAGTGAATTGACGACCTAATCAGCAGAATGGAACTGCATGATTCACTCCTTACTTTGAATTATCTTTCGATATATTCAAGTATTGAGAACGGCTACCACAGCTGGAAATCCTGTCAAGGAAGTTCTTTGAACTTACCTGATCACAGGTACAGTATTCGTACTGTATAACGGGAAACCGGTGGAATGCAAACGGTGGCGTTATCTCAAGAGTCACAATTCAAGGCCACATATTCAGGATTATTGAAGAAAGCTCAAGAACATCTAAAGACAAAGACTTCCGCTACTCTGATGATCAAGGGAGATTGTTAACAAGCTTTCATGTCAACTAAAAAACATGAGTATGTGGGTAAAGACACAAGAACACAAGCTGGAAAAGTTACAAGATCAAGTCAAGGCAAAGATCAAAGATCCAAGATCACAAGTCATGAAAGGAACTATGAAAGAACTCTCAAGGCAACAAGCTTCAAAGTCTGCAACACCAACGAAGTGAAGTCACATATTACATGACCACCCCTTAGGGGGAGATTGTTAGCCGTATTTAAAGTGATGGTCATATAATATACCGTTGCGAAGCTCGTGAAAAATACTATTCAACGGTGTCGAGAGTTCTTAGTTATTAATGTTTATGTAACGGGAATTAGTCCTGAACACACAAATGAGGAAGGCCTCCTAAACACTTACTACTTAGTATAAAAGGCCTCCTAAGCCTCATTTGTGTGTGTGTTTTCCATTTCATTTGTTTTAGAGAGAGAAACGTATGTGTTTCTCTCACTAGGAATTCACATCTTCTCTGTTTTTCTTTTTCCTTCATCTAATCTAATCTTTCTATTTTGGTTTAATCTTCATCTACATTTCTATATCATTATAAGTCGTGTGTTACAATCAAACACGCCATCTATACCTGAGAGAGAACCTGAAACAAATCATGTACTTAGAACATCTCTTACTTAGAGGATAACTAGGGTTTTAGTAGCTTTGAGGACAAAGCTAAAATAACGGGGTGGTACTGTAAAATCCATGATTTTACCCTGATTTTTATGTGATAGATTTCCACCCAATAATCCTAGAACATAAACTCATGTGCTACAGTTCTATGGGTCATGTGTGAATTTGTCTAAACATGTACATATACTTGTACATACACACTTGTTGAAATAAGATTCATAATGTGAACCTTGAACATAAAACTAGGGATAGCAAGTAAGTAAGATGTATACTTAATATTGGAAATACTCAACACTTAACCAACAATTTGAAAAATAAGCTACACCATGGACATATGGCCGTGTATATGTGTATGCATAAGTATAGGTATCCCTAAACTTCCTTGGAATAGTCCAAAGTTATGTATTTCTTATGATCTAGCCCAACTCAAGCCTACCCTTTTCTTTGGATAGACTTACACGACACACACATGCATATGTGGAAGAAGAAGGGTTGTCTTGGAAAGGGAAGAGCTTACACTTGGCACAAATGTCCTTACCAAGGCAATCATGCCTTTTGTATTCTCTTTCCCTCTCTCATCTTAAGCCGAAAACACACACATTCCCATCTCTCATACATGCAACTCACTTCTCTCTACTCCTTTCTCTCTCAAACATTTCGGCCATAAGCCACAAAAATCTAAAGTTGATTCATTAAATCAACCAAATCTTTGTCCCATCTTGATTACCAATCAATTGGTAGCATCATTCTCTTGGAACCACTATAAACAAGCCCTAGCCAAATCTTTAAGGCCACGACTTGATTTATATTAGGGTTTTCTTCATCATCTTGAGTAGATCTTATATCTCCTTGTTCATCTAGATCCTCTTTGGTACTTTTAGGCAAGAGAGATATACACATCATAATCTTTCATTTCTTCATGCATGCATCTTCATACATCTAAAAACACAAGTGAATAACATGTTAAAAATCAAGATTTGGTACGGCTATGGACCTTATGGGTCACGACATATTTATACAACCTATGATCTTAGTTCAAAGTCTTTTTAATAAGAATGTTATGACTTATGTCTTATGTGTTAAACTAGATTTAAAAATCATATGAAACCTTTTTTAAATCTAGATATGGCATGGGTTACAAATCTTGTTTATGGGACTTTGGTTAACCAATAACCATAGATTTCATGAGAAGAACTTATGAAACCTAAAAATCATGAAAGCCATGACCTTAAAGGTCACATCTAGAATGAGTAAAGGCCATATGATATGTCTACTAAGTTTTGAATAGTGGAACATGAAATTTTACATGATAAAAGAGCTATTAAAAACCATCAAAGTAACTTATGTGAATATATAGCTATGGGTTATATATGACCCTAAAATGGGTTAAATGTACATGCATGCTTATAAAAACCTAGATCTAATGATAAGTGCTAACTTAACATGATATACATGAAATAAGCTAGTAGATCTAATGGGAATATTGGGAGGGAACAATATAATCGTGGGTCATACATTGTTTCTTGGAATGATGGTAGCCTTGGAAACATGCATGGAACCTAGATAATCATAATGTGTTTTTGTAAATAATTACAAGACTTTAAAAACTAGTTAAAGGGGATATCTTGGAAATACCAAGATCTACAACTATAGCCGTGAGCTATATATGTGGGTACATGGATCTATGTTTGATTTATAGGCCTAAACATATTTTAGATCTTATTTTGAACTTGTGATTTATTTTCTTGATGTGTACCGAGTTAGATCTAATTTTGTAACACATATAAACTACATGCAACCTTAAAATGAGACTTGACCTATCTTAATATGCTATAACTAATATAGGTCATGGGTTATAAGCTCCTACTAGGGCTTATGACCTACTTATAACCTTATAACACACCTAGATCTAAATTGGTATAACACATAAAACAAAATGTAAGTTTTAATCATTTAAGATTAGAAAACTAAATAATAATAAGCTCATGATAAGCTTATAAGAATATCCTAAGTAAAAATATACATAAAATGTAAATTAATGTTAATGGACTAATTAAGTCCATGAAATATTAATTCAAAACTTAAATGGACCCAATAAGCCTATTTTATAAATTATAGTGACTTAAGTAGACTTAAGATCATAATTAGGCCCATTCAACTAATTAAAGGACTTAAAAGTGTATTAAGCCCAATAGATGATTTAAAGGCTCACTTAAATAAAGTGGTGGACTTGAAATATATTTAAACCCACTAACATAGCCCAATAGATGTTTAGCCCATTTAATGAGCCCATATAAAGTTTAAATGTTAAAATGGAAGTTTTTATAATAAAATATAACTTATAAAAACTTTTTGGATGAAGATGACAATTTATAAAACTTAAGGACAAATACCGTAACTTATGAAACTTGTTTTAATAAACTAGTAAGCACAAGGACTGAAAATGTAAATATCCAAAAGTATAGGGTTTAATAATTATTTTTCGTGGCCATTTAAACCTTAGGGACCATTTTAGGAAGTTATTAAAAGTTATTTTGTCATTCTAAAACCCTAAGGGCCATTTTGGCAATAGTCCGAAACTTAAGGAAGCCCTAGGGGCGGTTTTGTCATTTTAGTGAAGTTACAAAACCTAGATAATACTGGGAGGACCAAATTTGCCATAAGCCGAAACTTTAGCAAGCCCTAGGTACTAAAGATGAAAAATCTGAAAGTTTCACTCCTTTAAAAATGTAAAGGGACTAGTTTTGCCATATTCCGAAACATTTCCAAGCCCTAACCCTAGAATCTAGTTTAATTATAAAAAATAATTAAAATACTTAGACCACAAGAATGAAGCTATAAATTCTTAAGTTTAAATTATTTTAAAATAATTCATGGGAACTTTAAAGTTAAACAAAATATTTTGTATATAAAATATTTATATTCACTTTAGGAAATAATTGTATAAACAATTATGAATATGTATTGTTAATACATCTACTTATATACTTTTAGGAAATAAAATTATGTGAACGTTAATTAAATATTACTACGTAAATATGTTAAGAGTAAAACTCCTTATGTTTACTTAAATATAGAACGTGGTTATGAAATTTAACGGAATGTTATTGATACAAGTACTATAAACACATATTAATATTTTTTTTAAGTAAAACATTTTCTTTTATGTTTACTTAAATGTAGAACTTAATTGTAAAATTGGATTATTACTACAAATACATGTATGCTAACTAATAGTAATAGTTAAACATGCGATGTGAGCTTAGAAATGAAACTTATATAAATAAGTTAAATGGATATTGATGCTACTTGAGCTATGATCATTTAGATAAATACCATAGTATGAATGAACTGAATAAAATCCGTATAAGCATACCTATATGCTCTTTGTACTATCTATTAAGACTGTACTATCTGATTAGGCATAACTTTGGTGTGAGCTTTATTTGGATACTCGTGTTAAACAAGAAATTGCCTACCCCCAGGTGAGTTTACAACCCCATTTAAACTTTGATAAAACGTTCCCTTTTGGGAAAGAAAATATGCATTCATATATTGGACATGACTGGATTGTATAAACTGGATTGTGATTGCTTACTATTGAAACTGTTCAATTGTTGTAAATCGCCCGAATGTTATAAATAGATCTATTAGGGATTGACCATCCCCGTCTGGGTGAGTCATGCTCACTGTGCCTTGGCCGGGACAACAGACGTATACCATGTTGGAACAGGAATGGGTGTCTTTTTGTAAGACACTACGTCCTCATCTGTTGAGGACTATGGGGTTAAGCTTCAGTTTCTAATAATAAACAAATGTTATTTACATTTTAGTAAGAATGCTTTGTGCATTATTAATTCTATGATTATTGTATGTCCAAACTAATTAATTGTTAAAATCTGTAAATTCACCAACTTTATGTTGACCCGTTAGTATGTTTTGCACAGGAATATGAAGTTAGTACTTGGTGTGTGCATGGCCTCCATCATCTTAGAAATCTGCATCATAGGACTCGTCAGGGGTTCTATTTGGGAAACTCAAATAAACACTCTCCACCATGTTTAAGAAATTTTTATTTATTTGTTAAAATAAACATGTAATCTGGTTTAACTTACTTTTATCTTATGCTCTACGGACTATATGCCATCGATCCGCCCTTGTGACATCTCCGTGGATATTTCCGCGTATTTTGACCCTACCCGGGGTGTCACATTTTATTTGAAGACATTCGCTCTTGAAACGTTCTAAAAATTCCTCCAGGTATTCGCCTTGGTTCTGCTTAATTCTGGCGAGTGATACAGCACTCCTATTATGTCTTTTCTGTTGCACATAGTTTCTTTTGAATGCTTTTCGCAATACTTCATACCCATTAATTGTTCATGACGGAAGTCTGTCAAAACAGATCCGCGTGTTTCCTACGAGTGTAGAGTCGAACATGTTGCACCATACAAGTTCTGTCCATTTCTTAAAGCCTGCTTGGGATTCGAAGACCTTTAGGTGGTCTTCCGGATATGAGGTGCCATCGTACGTTTTTACGCTTACTGGCGTTCGGCGTTTTCTTGTATCCGAGTAATACTGTATGCGTCTCGTGAAAGCATTTTTCCTAGCTCTTCTCCAAGTTGTGAGAAGCCTTGGTCATCTGAGGAGTGACATTCACGCCTGCGCTTTGCAGGGTGGTTATCACCCGATCTTGATAAATTGCTTTCAGAGGATTGATCGTGTTCTGCGCGCTCCGTTCCATTCGTTCCCTTCTGATTTTTCATGTGTTTGGCAACCAATGGGATGAGGGCTTGTAGATTATTAGCTACATATTCCTCCATCGCGTGCGCCTCAGTAGCGATTACTTCCTCGCCTTCTTATGATACGGGGGTATCCTTCCTTTTTGTTTATTAGGAGGAGGCTGAGTTGACTCCTATTCTAGGTTTTTTCCTCAACAATAGGTAGGGGAGTTGAGAATTGTAAACTTGATCAACTGAAAGGTGGATTTGTTACATCCCGACTGTTTGCCTCGCTGGCAGATCCAAGAGTAACATTCGCGGACGCAATGTGACCATCTACCATCAAGGATCTTCGATGGCCTTTGTTCATACCATTTTTCGTCATTGTTTAAAGCTTAGTGTAGGGTCCCATGGATGGCGCCAACTTGTTGATACAAAAGTTGGATGGACCGAGCTTGGCCCGAATTAGGCTTAATTCGGGGTCTTGTGGACTCCGGCTCTTGCACTAAGTGAAACTTGTTTTAGGACCCTGCGCACCAAAAACAGACACCGTTAGGCTTACCGTGGGTTTGTGACCCACGATTAGACTCCCGCGTGAGAGTAAGTAATCGATTTGAGTATGTTATAGTTTAGGGTATTGTGTGTATCGTACCTTTGTGTAACCATGGGGGTTCCTTTTATACTCGAGAGAGTCCTAGCTGGGCTCCCTATTCTTGCGGCCTAAGGAAGAGATAATGACTCAATATAGATTGATCCTTATCGCATAATTGATGTAAGTGTATATCTTCTTTCCTTAGGCGAATATAATCATAAGATATATTATATTCTTGTCTGATCCAGTCGTAGTGCGACGAGGACACGGCTAAGTAATGAACCATATGTGCCAATGCAACTTACCGGGCCTCCTGGGCTACGCACACATCACATAAGTATTAATCCATTCCTAATGGATACGGGTAGTACCCGTGAGTCGGACTATCCAGTCCGATTAGGGACTATACATCATCAAAGCCGATACTCAGATCGGATGTAACTCGGAGGTCTATGTCGATGACCTAGTTATAAACAACCACAAAGAGGAAGAGCTCATTCGAGATATCGAAGAAACTTTTAGAACACTAAGGAAGATAAACATGAAGTTGAATCCTAAGAAGTGTACTTTTAGCATAATTGAAGGCATGTTCTTAGGATACATGATATATCCTAATGGCATTTAGCCATGCCCAGACAAGACGGACGCCGTGATACAGCTCCTATCTCCACGGACGTTGAAGGAAGTACAATCCCCTAACGGAAAGCTGGCAGGACTAAACAGATTCCTTTCCAAATCAGCTAAGAAATCGCTCCCGTTATTAAAAAATAAGTCTATGAACAAGGGAGACTTTAAGTGGACAAAGGAGGCGGAATAGGCTTTTTACCAGCTCAAGAAACACCTGGTGACACTCCCTATGTCGGTCGCACCGAGGCCAAAAGAAGAGTTAATTGTGTACGTATCGGCTACACAAGGATCAATCAGCGTTGTTCTATTGACCGATAAGGAGTCTATCTAGACACCAATTTATTTCATAACCAGAGCGCTACAGGGTCCGGAACTAAACTATGCTCCAATGGAAAAATTAGTTCTGGCACTGGTGTACGATGCGAAGAGACTTCATATTTACTTCCAAGCACATCCCATAGAGGTGATGAAGGACCAACCTGTTAAGCACATTATCTCAAAACCAGATTTTGCTAGAGATTACAAAAATGGAGTGTATTGTTGGGTGAGCACAACATATCTTATAGACCGTGCTCTGCGGTTAAAGGTCCGATCCTAGCAGACTTCAACATTGAGAAACCATAGGAAGAAGAGGCTACGCCCAAGCAGACGGAGGAACCCCAAGACCCTTGGGTCTTGTTCCTTGGTGATTCCTCGTGTGTTTACGTATCTGTGGCAGGCCTTACTCTAACGAATGCGAAAGGCATGGAGTTCACTTATGCCTTACGTTTTTTTTAATGCAAGTGATGCCTAAAAACATTATTAGTGTTAACTAATCTTTCTTAGTTTTGATCACAACTAACTATACAACACATTTAGTATAAAACATAAAACGAATTATTTAACTAACACTATCATCAAGGTAATAATCATATCACTAACTTTCTTAATCATACTTAGTGATCATCAAAGTGATTATCTTTAAAACTCACTTTTGTTAATATGACAAAAGATTTTTTAATAAACTTTCTTTTTAAGAAAATGTTTTATTAAAATGGAAAATGTAAATTTGAAAATGGCATATTCCATATGCCATAAGAATATCCTTTGAAGTTTTAAAAAACCTCAGATATTCCTACCCCACTAAAAGACAAAAAAGGGAGCGGACTCTACTGGGCGGTACCTTAAATAGCTAGGTGGTTCCTTATCGATAAGGTACCACCGGCTAGATAAGGATCCGCGCCCAGCTAGCCGTTGGACTTTGTCTTCTATAAATAGTGAATCAAATCTCATTTTCCAACAAGCCTCTTGGACGTTTTTCTCTGCCACCTTTCCCTTTTCTATACCATAATCATTAGTAAATGATCACTTAAAGTGTTAAGTATGTTTACATATGATTATCCTCTTGATCCCCTCCTTTACCTTGTCCAATGAGAAGATCACTCACTCACTAGTGTTGTGATAAAGATGAATCCATGAATTAGTCATGTTCATCATGTTAGCCTTTTTATTTTTGTTAATCCATTTGTATTTATGAAATACTTGGACTAGTTCTGTTCATCCAAGCTATTTGTGAATACTTGGATTTGTTGTTTACATCCATTGCATATGTGTTTTCTTGTATTAGTGTTGTGTAGATCCAAGATACATGTGTGTACTTGGATATGTCTAGTTGAGTTGTAATAGATTTGTGTAGTAGTTCTCACTAAAGTATAAAGTGATGTGGTTGTGTCTTGCGAGTTCTCATTAAACTTGAAAGTGATTAGTAGTTGTGTTGTGTGAAGTTCTCACTTAACTTCAAAGTGAAGAGTCGTGAAGATTGGTTCTAGCTTTGGATTAGAACTCGACATCTAGCCTTGTGTCGTTAAATGGTGAAGTAGGCAATGTCGTGAAGATTGGTTCTACCTTGAGATTAGAACTCGACATCTAGCCTTGTGTCCTTAAATTGTGAAGTAGGCAACATTGTGTAGATTGGTCCTAGCTAATGATTAGGTCTCGACATTTAGCTTAGTCTTGGAAAATAATTTAAGCGACGATGTAAGGCTTTCTCCGCCAAGAAGGGAGCTTCTGGATATAGTGGAAATCTCGAGTAGGTGTACTCGAGGAGTGGAGTAGAAACGAGGATAGAGCCTCGTTGTTGAACCACTATAAATCTTGGTGTCTTGTCACTAGGTTGTCTCTTTCCTTACTCTTTACTTATTTCATTATCATTATACTTACCTATTACCATTGCTAATGAATTTGAATTGAACCTAATCATTATGCAACTTAGCTTTAAGTAAAAGATAGTTTTGATACACACTTAATTCAAAGTAATTTAAATTAGGTGACTAATTGAAGAGAAACTATTCAACACACCCTTCTAGTTTCTACAATTGGTATCAGAGCGATGGTCACTCAAGATCTTTGAAGTATATTGTACTTTAAAAACTTGGATCGATCCATTGTCTCCTCAAATTAGAAGGTCAAGTTGTACTAAAGTTTCTCTTTGGTCAAAACTATTTTTTCTTGAAAAATAGGTCTTTTAATTGGTAATATTGCATCCCTCTTAGATTAGTAGTCTTTATGCATTTTAGATCTACTCTTGAAATGTATCTACTAGTTTTCATTTTGCTTTGTGTAGGTACTCATGAAGATCAATCAGTTAATTGGTTATGGATTGAGTTACTTGCACATTTAGAAGACTCATCTTCATTGATCTTCAACATCCTTGAATAATGATACCAAGATGATTGGGAATGATACTAGTCCTTGAAGACTTAGTACTCATCATAGTCATTTTTGGGCTTTGCATTGATTCCTTGATGGATTGCTCTTTGTGGCCAAGGTACGCTTTCATTCTTCCACACGCCCTTTGATCATTCTTTTGATCATTACCTAACTATGTGCTTGTTCTTGGCATCCTTGCCTTGACATTTACTTGTGGTTTGTGATTCTTTTCTTTTATCCTCTCAAACCTTCATTGCTTGGATACTTGACTCACTATGGTGATGTAGAGTGAGTTAGTAGTAGCTTAAAGTATCAAGCATGATCCATGGTTTGCACCCATACGGTTAGTAGGCCCTTTGTGGGAGAGAAAGTGAATTGATACCTTGCTCATATTTTGGTTTTGACTAAGACTATTATTTAAAGTGATCTTAGTCTATACATGAATAATTTCTTTGTGTTTATTCATTACCAAAGCCGTTTAACGTTTCGCCGGAAAGGCACGTCTTAAACCACTATATATGACACAAGATATTCCTCTCCATGATTTGAAGATTGTCATTAATCCCTTGAGCATTGATATTAGTCTTGATTCACATCCCTTGACTTCTCTCCACTTTGCCTTTTCGCTACGAGTAGTCGTTTGTCTGTTTCGGTTCTTTTCGATCTCGATTCAACTCGTAATCCTTCATTAAGGCATATTGCTTAGTGTTATGATGATCCAAATGATATTATAAAAGGTTTAAGATATATTTTTAAGTATTTTAGAAATTTTGGTTTTAAAATTTTTGGCGTGTTTCATTGATAAACACCAGCCTCTTTAGGCGGTTCTTTATCTCTAGCGGCTCAAAACCGCGGTTCCTTATAGATAAGGTACCGCGGGCAGTAAAGTTTGTCAGAGAGCTAGTTTTATTAAAATAACATTTTTCAAACCAAACCTTCTCTCTCCCAAAAACACACAACCGACGTTTTTCATCTTTTCCACCATTGTTGAAGCTTCAAAAACCTTCAATCAATCAAATTAATTGATTCCAAGTTGTGGGTTTCACTCATCCTTCATCAAACATCAATTAATTGTAAGTACTTTCTTTCAATTTCATCTATTTTGTTCTAGGGTTCATCCTTTCATAATTGGGGATTTTTAAAATTGAAATTGAATTAGAACCTTAATAGGAATATTGATTGACATGGTTACTTTACTATGATTCCTTAGGTTCATATTCATTGAGACTTCACTAAAAACCACTTGTAGAACAAATCCGAATTTTGACTAAATGATTTTGGTTAAAAGATGGAATTGAGATGAACCCATGAACAAATAGGTAGTTGCATTGTTAATGCTTACCTAAAAACATTGTTTTGAAAAACCAATGTTCTTGTCCATTGTTGATCCAACATAGGTCATATGTTCTTGGTTAATAATGGAATAGACACATTGTGAACATGAGAATGTTATGGATTCAATCCTTTGTTTGTCAGGAAATTGATATAACACATTCTCATATTTTTTAGTTTTGAGTTTATTTTTCATATGAGTGATTGGAAAAATATTGTCTTATGTTTATATTAGGTACTTATCATGCCTTCTTAATATCAAAAGGATCATCAATTCACTAGACAATACATGCCAAACCTTTCCCAAACCTATGCTTCCACTCAACTTCGAAACTCCTTTCCATCCCTCTCTACTCGTTGTTTCCATGAGGGTAGAGTCGTTGAGGAGGGAATAACGGGTTATGACTATATCCAATCTATGTTTGAGCTTTCGGGGTTTGATTGCTTGCTCAACATAGAAGAAGATATTTACCCTTTGTTTCTTCTAGAATTCTTTAGCACTTACTCCATGCTTGAATACAATGGATAAATCCTCATTCGATTCTTGTTGAATGATCAAATGATTCAATACTCCCTCGAAAACTTTGGTGAAATTCTTGGTGTGCCATATGAAGGCACTTGTCATTTTACGGATAAATGGAGACTTGATGCTCTCTTGGAATCCTACGATAAAACTCCAAATGACCACACCGAAATTGATCTGGAGTTTATCCTTGACATCATTTTGAAAGAGCGTGATGGAAACGTTGTGAGAAGCCTTCATTCAAATGTGCGAAATGTGAATCGATATGAAGTGCTCTCTACCGACCTTAAGGATTTTATGTTCCAATGGGAAAATATCCTTAGGGAGAATGTCTTTTGTATTGGTGGAAACCGAGATCATATCCCGGCTTGTATGGTGCATATGTTGAGTTGCATCTTTACATCCACCAAGTACAATTTGGCATTCTATATCGCTCGACGAATAAATTATGCCCTTTCAAAGCCCAAAACTAACCTTCCCTATGCTATGCTTCTTACTCGCCTTTTCAAAAGGGTTGCTCATGACTTTCCCCACCTCGATCTTTCTCGCTTTCACCCGGTTCATTGGGTTATGTTGCCTATTCAAGAGGTATATGCAAGAAAGCCAAGAAGTGATCTAGGTTCGCGAAAATCCGATCTTCAAGAGACGGATGATGAGGACACCTATATGCCAACAAGTGATGGTGATGTCATAAGTACTAGTTCTCACTTCAACTCTTCGAGTAATTCCCACCCATCCTCAAACTCATTCGTGGATGGACTTGAAGACTTAGATCCCCCACCTCATTACTCCTCTAGTGAAGTATCGGAAGATCTCAACATAGAGCATCTCTACCGTGAAAATCTTAGGACTAGAGGTGAATTGCATGAACATCGGGTTGAGTCAAGGAAGGGATTCAAGTATTTGGGGAATATGATCAAGGGATTGGGCAAGAATAGAAGGTGAAGGCTTTGAAGTATTTCAAAAAATACATATTGGTAAACATGTAATGTTGAACAATTTTTTTTATCTTGGATGTGTATTATCTAAATTCTACTTGTGTGGATTATTTGTGTATTATCCTAATGATTATCTATGCCATTGTGATTATGTTTTGCATAGCTTTGTTTTTCCTATGTGTTAGTTAGCTTCCTAGATTTTGGTCAGTAGTAAACTTTGTCTTGAAAATCATTTGATAAAAAAATCTTGGCTAACCAAAATTTGAGGAAATACCATTTGAACACCACTGGTCGCGGTTACTTATCAACCCGCGGTACCTTATTGATAAGGAACCGCCGCCCTTAGATAAGGAACCGCCGGCTACTGTGTCCGACAGAATCTTTGCTTTACACTATTTTCCTTAATCTGTGTAAACCTTGATTGATTCTTTGCAAAAACCTGCACATTTCCTAAACTAGGTTAGCTAAATTCATTGTTCACATAAATTTTTTTTAACCTATTACTAGTTTGGATCATCCCTTCATCCTTTTAAACCTACCTTGTTAGCCATGTTCTTCACACATCAAACCTTTCTTCCTTAAACCTTAAACCTTTCACTTCAACCATGGTTTCTACAAGAAGCTCAAACTCATCCAAAACCTCTACCACAAAGAAAAATCTTAAGATTAAGATTAAAATAGCTAAACCCAACTCCTCATCCTTTCACACTCCCAAGAATGAGATTGTCCCAATTCTCATTTTTTCATCAAACTCAGCACCTCTTGCTCCATGCAAGACTTCATCAACCCATAGAACCAACCATTCTCATGGTTCTACCTCCTCTTCATTCCAATCTAGGATGAATGAGCTTTCCTCACCCTTCACTCCAAGTAATCTCTTGGATGTGACTACCCAACCCATCCAAAGCATTCCTATTGTGAATGACTTTGAAGATACCATGGTGACTTCACCATTTACCCCTCCTAACTCACCCTTTTCACCCTTGGAGAGCTTGCCTCCACACTCACCCACATCACCCTTGTAGAACATTCCTCCTCCACCTCCACCTCCCTCAAACACTCACATACTGGGTGTTCCACTTCCCTTCTTTATGGGTGATCCTTACTTCCTTGGGTTCCTAGAAGCTCATGGTTCTCATTGTCCATGTTGCCTCTACAATAACTACATCATTCTAAACCTTAGGAGGGAGATGTTGGGACTTCATATGAGGTTGCAAGATTTCTTGCTCACCTTGTTTAACGTGCCTCCTCCTAGGAAATGAATGGTGATTTTCTTTAAAAATAGTTTTCAAGAAACTTCAAGCCAAGGAAGATTACTAATCAAGACCTAGCTTTTTTAAGCTATCTTTAGTTTAGTTAGTTGTTTTTATTTATTTTCCTTATGTATCTCTTTCATGAATATTTTATGAGAATGAATTATGGACTTGGCATCATGTGCTTCTATCTCTATGTGGACATTAATCAACTTTAATTTCAAATTAAAACTGAACCTAAATCTATCACAACCTCTAAAACTTGACTAAAATTGGTTCAAAATGTTATCCAAAATTTTGTCACCCTTTGTCAAGACATTCTTGGTGAATGTGTTGCTTTTATGAAACCCTAGCAAAATTTAGTGCTAATAGAGGTAAAATTCCAAGATTTGCAATTTTTTGAAAAAATCTTAGTTTTTCTCAAACCCTGGAAAATCTAGATTTCAAGTCCACTGCACGCGGTTCCTTAAAGAACGCGCGGTTCCTTAAGTGATAAGGAACCACCGGTCCCTATAAGGTACCGCGCACAGAAAGCCATTTTATGGCTCGTTTTTGGTCTTCCTTCATCACCCTATTCCCAGTCAAGATTCCATGTTTACTCAATTTGGCTAAACATTCCTTGATACTATACATTTGTTTTTCAAACCTTTGCCTTGTATACTTTCTTCTTATACCCCAACCTTGAGATTTCATTCTCACACCTCAACAATGCCTAACTCTCCCTTTCATAACCTTGACATTCCTTTGTCACGAACCTCCTCACCCAAAGCTTCCTCATCAAAGCTTTCAAAGAAACCGAAAATCTCGGTTAAACCTATTTGGATCAAGAAAAATGAACCCTCTTCATCCAAACCACCCAAGAACCCCACCTTCTCTCCAATCAAGTATTGGAATGAGACCTACTCCATTAACCCAATCACTGGAGAAAAGGAGAATCTCCCCCACCACCAAAACCCTTTGACACCCCTCAACTCAATGATCTTTCAACCTTCCCAAACCTCACAAGGCATTGAGAAAACATTACCTACCCACTCTCCTAACCACTACCAAACCCTAGGTGTGATGGCCTTCCCCCATCAACAAATTGAACTTGCTCATGTGTATGAGAAGTTAAATTTTCTTGAATTCCTCCTCACTCTACCTCCTCTCAAAGTTTTCGTTCTCGTGGACAAAACTTCAAATGATGCATCGTCGTCTTATTTTTCCAACTAAAGGGCTACACTCCATTGGAGTCAATAAAACTTTAGTTGTTTTATAGTCATTTTTAAGCAATCTTGGAAAATTGTCACTATTAGACTAGCTTATGCTTTATGGTTTATTTTCCATATCTTTTGCTTTAGATACTCATATTGTGTGTATGACTATCTACTTTGGTTATCTTTTTCATATTTATGTAATATGAAATCTTTATTGTGTGTTTGTTTTCTTTATTTGATCATTCTCTCGTTCTTTTTTAGTTGATCGTGGTTAATATTTACAATTGTTTATGGGTGATTTCATCAATTCTAAATTATAACCCCTTGACAAATTTATCATCTTCATTGGTTGAATGTTTCCTTTCTTCTTTCATTCCACCAATTGAACCTTGATTTTGTCATTTACCTTTTTGGATATACTTAGCAAATACTTGCTTCTAATTTGAGATTTCTTCTCCTTCTCCCTCTCAAGTTACTCAGTAGGTAGTGATCATATATACATTGGTGTTTCTTTCCTTTCTACTAACCTTTGTGTAGCATGTCACCTTAGCTCATACACTTGGTGCCCCAAGCAAGGGGAGAAACCACCAAGGGGGAGCTACTAGCAAAGTCCGAATATCTTCAAAGACTTGTGCTTACCTTTTTGCTACGAAAAAGGGGGAGAAATGATAGTGATAAACTCGTTAATAATTCGATATTTTGTGTTTCTGAGTAAATGAGTTTATAGTTTGTCGTAATCAAAAAGGGGGAGATTGTTAATGCAAGTGATACCTAAACACATTATTAGTGTTAACTAATCTTTCTTAGTTTTGATCACAAAAAACTATACAACACATTTAGTATAAAACACAAAACGAATTATTTAACTAACACTATCATCAAGGTGATAATCATATCACTAACTTTTCTTAATCATACTTAGTGATCATCAAAGTGATTATCCTTAAAACTCACTTTTGTTAATATGACAAAAGATTTTTTAATAAACTTTCTTTTTAAGAAAATGTTTTATTAAAATGGAAAATGTAAATTTGAAAATGGCATATTCCATATGCCATAAGAATATACTTTGAAGGTTTAAAAAACCTCAGATATTCCTACCCCACTAAAAGACAAAAAAGGGAGCGGACTCTACTGTGCGGTACCTTAAATAGCTAGGCGGTTCCTTATCGATAATGTACCGCCGGCTAGATAAGGATCCGCGCTCAGCTAGCCGTTGGACTTTGTCTTCTATAAATAGTGGATCAAATCTCATTTTCCAACAAGCCTCTTGGACGTTTTTCTCAGCCCCCTTTCTCTTTTCTATAGCATAATCATTAGTAAATGATCACTTAAAGTGTTAAGGATGTTTACATATGATTATCCTTTTGATCCCCTCCTTTACCTTGTCAATTGAATAGATCACTTACTCACTAGTGTTGTGATAAAGATGAATCCATGAATTAGTCATGTTCATCATGTTAGCCTTTTTATTTTTGTTAATCCATTTGTATTTATGAAATAGTTGGACTAGTTGTGTTCATCCAAGCTATTTGTGAATACTTGGATTTGCTGTGTACATCTATTGCATATGTGTTTGCTTGGATTTGTGTTGTGTAGATCCAAGCTACATGTGTGTACTTGGATATGTCTAGTTGAGTTGTAATAGATTTGTGTAGTAGTTCTCACTAAACTATAAAGTGATGTGGTTGTGTCTTGTGAGTTCTCACTAAACTTGAAAGTGATTAGTAATTATGTTGTGTGAAGTTCTCACTTAGCTTCAAAGTGAAGAGTCGTGAAGATTGGTTCTAGCTTTGGATTAGAACTCGACATCTAGCCTTGTTTTGTTAAATGGTGAATAGGCAATGTCGTGAAGATTGGTTCTACCTTGAGATTAGAACTCGACATCTAGCCTTGTGTCGTTAAATTGTGAAGTAGGCAACGTTGTGTAGATTGGTCCTAGCAAATGATTAGGTCTCGACATTTAGCTTATTGTCGGAAACTAATGTAAGCGATGATGTAAGGCTTTCTCCGCCAAGAAGGGAGCTTGTGGATATAGTGGAAATCTCTAGTAGGTGTACTCGAGGAGTGGAGTAGAAACGAGGATAGAGCCTCGTTGTCGAACCACTATAAATCTTGGTGTCTTGTCACTAGGTTGTCTCTTTCCTTACTCTTTACTTATTTCATTATCATTATACTTACCTATTACCATTGCTAATGCATTTGAATTGAACCTAATCATTATGCAACTTAGCTTTAA
The DNA here is from genome assembly GCA_025667525.1 of Glebionis coronaria. Classification (NCBI taxonomy): domain Eukaryota; kingdom Viridiplantae; phylum Streptophyta; class Magnoliopsida; order Asterales; family Asteraceae; genus Glebionis; species Glebionis coronaria. Next base: position 355,397,762 of record CM046881.1, read on the forward strand.
GTAAAAGATAGTTTTGATACACACTTAATTCAAAGTAATTTAAATTAGGTGAATAATTGAAGAGAAACTATTCAACCCCCTTTTAGTTTCTACAGTTTTGAGTTCACAGCCACAAACAATGAGGCCGATTATGAGGCTCTAATAGTTGGACTAAGGATCGCAGCTCAAATGGGTGTACGAAACCTAGAGGCGAATGTGGACTCATGATTAGTTGCTAATCACATCCTAGGAGAATATGTGGCAAAGGAAGACAATATGGTCCAATATCTGGAGAAAACCAAGTCATTGATCGAGGGCTTACGCAAGATTACTATATCACAGGTTCCAAGAGGTGAAAATAAAAAGGCTGACGCTCTGAGTAAGATTGCATCCACCAGCTTCGCACACCTATCCTATAGATCTTAAAGGACAAGTCGATTAAGGAAGCATAAGTGTCCACGGTCATGGAAGAGGAAGGACCTACGTGGATGAGCCTGATCATTGATTATCTGACCGATGGTACACTCCCACAAGATGAAACAGATGCGCGACGAGTTATGAGACAATCGCATCAATTTGAGTTCTGTAGTTGAGTCCTCTATAAGTGATCCTTCTTGCAGCCGTGGCTGCGATGCGTAGGAACGCGACAAGCGAACTACGTCATCAGCGAAATCCATGAAGGGTCTTGCAACATGCATGTAAGGCCCAGGTCGGTGGTAGAAAGAGCCCTGCGCTCTGGCTATTATTGGCCAAGTATGCACAAGGATGCGTGAAATCTAAATCTAAAGTGAAATGATAGCCAAGTCTATAGGCCGGTACCACTACACCCGCAGCAGGATCTGACACCCATCACATCTCCATGACCATTCTACAAGTAGGGAATATATATCACAGGACCCTTTCCCGTGGAAGCAAGAGGGGTTAAATTCTTAATAGTGGCTATGGATTACTTTACTCGGTGGCTCGAAGCCAAGGCAGTCACAACCATTACACGTAAACAGGTAAAGAAGTTTGTATGGGAAAACATCGTGTGTCGATTTAGCCTACCGGGAGAAATAATCTCAGACAATGGCAAGCAATTCGCTGATAATCCATTCAAGGACTAGTGTGTAGCGCTGAACATCACATAGTGGTTCGCATCAGTAAACATCCGCAGTCCAATGGGTTGGTGGAAAGAGCAAACTAAAGCCTGGGTGATGGTGTCAAGGCGCACCTAGATGGGAAAAGCGCGAAGTGGGTAGATGATCTACCTCATGTCTTACGGGCGCATCGAACTATGATCAAGAGAGATACTCCCTTCGCACTGGAATATGGTACGGAAGCGGTTATGCTGGCTGAGATTGGACTACCAACGATTTGCACAGCGGAAGTGGATGTCGTTACAAACGATGAGGAACTGTGGGTAAACTTGGATTTGTTAACAGAAAAGAGAGAGTTGGCCGCAATTAATGAGGCCAAGTCAAAGTAAAAAATGAAAGGATACTATGATGCTAGAGTTCGAGGAGTCTCATCCGAACCGGGCGACTTTGTATATCATGTTAACGAAGCAAGTCGCGTAGAGAACACAAGCAAACTCGGACCAAAGTGTGAAGGGCCTTGCATAGTGACAGAAGCTTTGGGAAAAGGCGCACACAAGTTACATGACGTGGATGGCTGGGACTTAGGTCGCACATGGAATATCTAAAACCTCAATAAGTGTTATCTTTAGGGCTACGACCTCTGCATGGATTCTCTTTAGCTGTAGTCAGCCCCAATAAAAATCCACGTATTTTTCCTTTTTATGTCATTTTTTGTATTTCAAAACTTGTAAGTATTATTATAATGTCGTGGTCCGTAGCTAGTTCTGCGGCTCCTTTTTCTCTAATTGATTATGTTCTTTAAAATTATGTTATATCATTGTCAATTGTCATTATATTCTGCGTATGGGTGTACATGTCCCTATCGTTTCCATGTAAAATAAGAGGATTGAGTGAACCTACTAACTCAAATTGTCGTATTAGAGGGATGAAACCCCATCGACCACGGATCACGTATCCTTGTTAGACACCTTGCTAATCAAAATGTTGTAGCAAGTTATGCATCCACCATACTCTATGATGGATTTGCAAAAGACACACTGTGTTCGCTAACAACACTTTATCAAAAAAATTGATCTAACTTATTGTAGTGGCGGCACGCCGAACCTAATGATTTAGTCTCGCTCATAAGTGGAACACGATATACGTACATAGTATCGTAAGTAATTACAATATGTTATCATGTGAAATACGCAAAGTTAACATAAAGTAAATAATGTATGTTTTTCAAACATGCACTTCCGACTACGGTCCTTAGGATTAACTATTGCAAAAAAAGTGCGAACATTCGTACCCATAAAAAATAAAGTGTCTTAACATAACCAACAATGTTTGAATTTACAATAAGTCACCAGTAGAAAACGACCTATTAAGATTTAGAGAGAGAGTGCTGGATGAGGAGGTCGTATGCTCCTTCAGGGACTTCCCCATATCCTACAACATTCTAGTAACGCAAAGAGATAGGGGGAGACATGAATTGCTGCTGTGCTGGACTGTGGGAGGTGAGCTGCTCCGGTCCCATAGGGTACACCTTGCCCGCGGGCACCCTTCTTCCGCGTTGCACAGGCAGTGTGCACCTCAAGTACTTCTTGCAGGCGAACCTCCCTGTCGAGCTTAAAAGGACTTAATACACCACGCGGTTGGGAGAAGATGGGTACCTTATGCTGTGTGGCTAGGCCTCATGGAGTAGTCAGATTCCGTGTCCACACCCTAGCCCATATTCCTCTCCAAGGTTAATCCCTCCATCACAGTGCTAATCGGCAACACCTGATTTGCTTCCCCGACCCCAAATGATGGAAGCATGCACTCTTTAATTTGTTTCATAGCGACATCCAATTTCTCTTGTACAAATGGGTCGTAGGATGGGATTCAATCAAGCTCTTCATTCAGCAGTTTTTCCCTAGCTGTGCTTTCACCAACAGCCATGGCCGCAATCACGGCCTCTACGAACGCGTCCCTGACATTATTCGCCTCTAGTGCTCCCATAGCAGCAAGACAAAGTCCATGCCGGATCAACCAACATCTTTCGACCACAACATGCATCAAACATGTATACAAGTCTACATCATACTCAATACTGAGAGGCTGCAGCCTGCTGTCTTGGTTGTCCACTTTCTTCTGCATATTCGTACGAAATAAATCCAAGTCCTTGCAAATCTTGTCTTTATCGACTTTAGGATTCTTCATCGCCCAGTGGTTGCTCGCATGCAGTTGTTCTAAATTGGCACGCTCTTGGGCTACAATGGCAAGAAGGTCTATTTTTTCCTCAGTCAAAGAATGAATAATTGATGCGTCTAGCTGGGCTCTTGCTTCCTTAATTTCTAACTTCATTCGGGCCTGGGCCAGTTCTGTGTCTTTCTCTTCAAGAGCTTAGGCATGGGGGGCTTCGGTACTCTTTGATTAGTTGATTTGTTTGGCGAATCTTTTTCTTAAGCGCGACACAATTGTCACATTGTGCACTACAACGAAGTTTACCTCATCCATTAGTGTCACATCTGTAAGGCTATCAAGAACTTGGGCTTGTCCGGGTGGAATAAGGTTATCCATGAAGCTTTGATAGTCAAACGCACCAGATAAATCAAATGATATGCGCACACACCAATTTGGGACAAAAATGTTAATGCAAAGCAATGCCTAAAAACATTATTAGTGTTAATTAATCTTTCTTAGTTTTGATTATGACAAATTAAAAAGACACTTATCGTCAAATACAATCATAAGACGAATTATTTCACAAACACTATCATCAGAGTAATAATCATTTAAGTATTGCATTAACATATCTTAATAATGATTAGTGATCATAAAAGTGATTAATCCTAAACTTACATTTTGTCAAATGTGACAAAAGATTTTTTAATAAACTTTCCTTTTAAGAAATATTTTATTAAAATGGAAAATGTAAATTTGAATATGGCATATTCCAAAAGCTATAGGAATATCCTTTAAAGGTAAAAACTTACCTCATATATTACTTCCCCACTAAAAGAAAATATGGAGCGGAGTCTATGAGCACGGTCCCTTAAAGGGCTATGCGGATACTTACCGATAAGGGACCGCAGGCATACTTAAGGCATCGCGCTCAGAGAGCCGTTGGCCTTTGTCTCCTATAAATAGTGGATCAAACCTGCATTTTCCACAACTCTTTTTGGACACTCTTTCTGCCATCTTTCTCTTTTCTAATTCCTAATCATTTGTTAATGATCACTTAATGTGTTAAGTATGTTTACTTATGATTATCTCCTTGATCTCCTTCTTTACCTTGGCTAGTGAGAAGATCACTCACACACTTGTGATGTGATTAAAGATGAAGCCTTGATGAAGATCCTCTCCTAAAGATCTAGTCATGTTCATCATTTGCTTTTATTTGAGTCTTGTGTAGATCTAATGTATTTGTAAATACATAGATCTAATCATGTGTAAAATCCATTGTATATGTGTATACTTGGATTTGTGTTGTGTAGATCCAAGTTACATGTGTATACTTGGATATGTATTTTATTGAGTTGTAATAGGAATTAGTTGTGAGTTCTCACTAAACTTTAAAGTGATGTAGTTGTGTCTTGGAAAATTCAACGTCACTCGTAGGTGGGAGTGAAGGAAAAAGAGCTAGCTCTCGTTCGATAATTTCCTCAATCTTGGGATCGAACTCGTAATCATCATACTTACCACACTTAGAATTCTTTTTAGGGGAATCAAATATTGCATGTGGAATTTTTAAGCACGTGATCAATCTCGGCAAAATCGCCATCGTCGAAGAAAGAGTCGATGTGAGCACTCATAACCATGGTCTTACAAGCCCTAGGGCTATGCTTAGGTGACTTTTCTAAGACGATAGGATCGATGTCGATGAAACCTTTAGCCTCAGCGGGTGTTCGGATAGGAAATGGAGGCACTTCGCTGGAGTTATAAGTTGATGCCTCAAAGACGTGGTCCTTCGAAGGTGGTGAAGACGAGTCTATTTTTGTCATTGTCGTGATGGCACTAACGTCACCCTTCGAAATTCGTTGTTCACTTGTTTCGCCAAATACATCCTAAAGTGATTTTTCATCCATCAATCTAAGAAAACCCTTTTGAATTAGGTACACGTATTCTTTATCATTAAAATCATCATCCTTAAAATCGTTCATTTTAATTCTTTCAAAACATGCATCAAGCCTCATATTTTCCGCTAAAGTTAACATTTTGAAAATCATTAGAATTTGAATCAGTGGAGTGTAGGGAGTCAGTTTAAACAATAAAACAACAAGGCTCAAGCACTAAAATTCACAAAAAGGGCAATAATCAGTTACTGATGTAACTGATGAGTCTGGTAGTCAATTAGACTAATAGAAAAGGCACTTGGACGAATTTTAAGTCTCAATCACTTCACACCAAACTAACCAAACAACAAACTAACTAGTCACAGTCCTAAACTAACAGTTACTCTAACAACTAACAAGATTTGAGATTCAAAAACACAAAATCAAGCTCTATCAAGCCTACTGATTAACATTGCTGATTTTTACCAAACTTTTACACAAGCAAATTCTTTTTACTCTAATAAAACTCAAAGTAACAACTTAGAAATCCTATACTATCTATTTGGTGTGGTTGAGCTAATTTTAAACTACAAGTGTGTCACCCAAAGCCGTTTTAAACCCTCAACCAAACACCCCTTTAAATTTCTGAAAACAAATTTTACAAAGGCCGGCATGACACCGACCCCTTAACTTAGTCACCCACGCCTAAAGCCGGCATGACTATATGAATTCCAGTGCCCCTACTAGGGTATCATTTACAAGTATACCATATTCTCATTCTCGTAAAATTATCATTCCCAGCGGGTTACTCAGCGTAAAGCCCATGTCTCAAATAGGGTCGTCAGCCCAATAGTACTATTATTAAAATAAGCGGCTATTCCCAACTCACAACATCAAGTCAGAAGATAGTTAATGGCTCATGAATTTAGGGACTTTTGCAGCTTAGGTACTTATACAATTCAAAACAACAAAGGCAACATTCGGGTCCAAACAATTAATCATGACTTGTGTTCATTTTACTTTCAAATAGCATGTATCCACCTCGCGGGTTTTAAAATCATTCGACACAATTACAAAAGCGAGGCTATAGACTCACCTGGAGTAATAGCAGTAGTAAGACGATCTTCGACGATAGTTGATGCCTGATAATCAGAAAAACCGTAACCTATCAAATAGGGCGCGTTCATCAATAATAAACTCGAATAAAACCCATACTTAGTAACATCAAACTCAAAATAATAAAATCACAACCAACCTAAAATAAAAACAATACAAGTGACCTATCACTTCCTTCTATATGTTTACTTTATTAGTCCATTCTTTCGATAAAAAACTGCCGGTACACACCAAATGTACGAGCTCATTTACCCCACTTAAACACATCATATTCTTATGATACTAATCGGAGATGTCACTTACTATATATAGAAAGACCTTTTAAAAGCCCATCAAAAGATTTTACATTTAAATTTCCCTGCCCGACACGTATTTGAACTACAAAAACCGGACAGTTTTACGTCAACAAGTCATATAGTCTTTTTAACTTATTTATTTTACTCTGTTTACAAAACCGACACTCGACTTTGAAAATAAACTCAACATCCACATACTTGACACTTAACATCAGTCCATGACATATTTCAAAATCCTTTTTATAGTCCCCGAGATTCGATCCAAATATCGACAACAATTATATATCGTGCCGATACTCGTCTCCCGGTACACGAATAATCAAACTAACGTAACTTCGCGCTCGTTTGGAGCTAGAAGCTCTATCTTATATCAAATCGAAGCTAAAAGAATTATATACAACATCATCCTATTAGTTTAACCATTTTAAAAAAGTAAGTTTTCTAAAAATTACCTTTTACCTACTGGTCTAAAGTACATGTTTAAAAATCATGTTGAATCAAATTTTCAACCTATTTTAATCATTCCCATATGTCTAATATCATCCTAATATCATCACCAACAACTTAACTAACCCATAACACATTTAAATGATCATATAAAAATTTACCCACTCAAAAATTTAAACATGCAACAATTAAAATATACATAAAACAACACTAACAACAATATACCATCATAAAAATAGATCAAACCTTCATGGATCATCATAAAAGATTAAAGTTCTTGCATGTGGTAAATTTTTACTTCAAAATGATCCTTGTTGAATTCTAGAGATGGGTCTTGATTTGTTTTAGCTTAGATCAAGCTAAAAATTGAGTGAAAAATGATTTAAGATGGGCTAGGGGGTGACGGTTTTTAAAGAAAAGAGAGAGAGAGATGAGAATTTTGATAACTATGAGTTTTTGAGTGGAAAAAATTGGGTAGAGGGTTTATATATGGTGGGTGGAGGGATTTGTTTTGCCAGTTTGTGATAGTTTTGGTCTAAAATGGAATTAAATAGTTGTAAGGGTAGAAAATATAAATTGTCAATTTTGAAAATATTTACGAGGCTCGAGGTTCGTAAAAATACTTTTAAAAAGTTAAAACGCACTCAAAATATGATGATAATATGATACCGGTTCGACTTAATACGAACTTAAAATAAAAACGTCAAAAATATAAATATCGAGACAACAAATGATAAAACATAAAATCTCGGGCATCCGTCGATATCGTGGTCACTAATAATCCTCGCTATTAGTAAAAAGATAAAAATAAGACCTCCAACGTCGGTTTTAAACAAAACCATCAATCGTCATTTCTTTCAACTCATCAAAAATTTCAAAATTATTCGTAAAAATAATATTATACAATATTAAATAAATGACCTCGGGTTTGGGTTGTCACATCCTACCCTCCTAAAAGAGAGCGACGTCCCGGCACTCGGCCCCTCTTATACTCACATTCTATACCTTCAGAACAAAAGGTAACTCTTTTCTTTAAATAAATCCTCATGCTTCCTTCACGAATTCAAATCCATTCCTAGAATTTTTGTATCCTCACAATATAATTCTCATTATGTTTCGACCTCATAAGAACTCTCCATTGTTCTTTCTTTCAAAAGCAACTTATCTTCAAGTTGAATTCTTTCCTTGTTTTTCTCAAAACAAATTTCACCCGTCATAACGACACTTTAAGCATAACCACGTTTCCCAATTCAAACTCCATAGATTTCCTTCGATTGCCAACATAACTCTTCTGACAACTCCTTGTTACTAATAGATGGTCCTTAACCTATACAATCTTATCAATATTTGCCAACACCAGTTCTTGTTCAGTCATTCAATTCCACCTACATCTCTGTAATACACCGAAAACCTAACTTACATCCATAACTCACGATCTTTCACCTTCACAAATGGAAGTTCTTTATGTATCATCAATAGTACAGCCTCACTACTAGCATGATAATCATCGTCATATAAAAATTCCAACAATTTCTATGTCAATCACACATGCACAAGCATACCGTTCAATGTTCGAATCGTCCTTTCACTCTGTCTATCATTCTCTGTATAATACACAATACTCAACTCAACTTTTACTATTACTCAAACCAGAATGTATCTATTATTTGACTTGTGAGATTCCTTCATCACTAAGTCTCACTCTCTCAACTTAGATATGTTAGCAGTGCTCAATATACCATGCCTAACTTGGTTTTTCAACAAAATCCTTTCCATAAGTTTGACAAAATGTTGAAATCACTCACCTTGACCTCCTTCTCAAATTAGACCACTAACTTAAAACTTCAATATCCTTTCTATCAAGCCCATACTTTTTGTCATAACCAAACTCAAACCTTAGAAGATTTTTCCTTTTTCTTCCTGATAAGTGCATCAGTTAACACAATCGCCTTCCCCGGATGGCGGCGAATCTCGTAGTCATAATCACTCACAGTCATAACCACCAACATACTCAAATACTCAAAATATATATAACTGGTAATCCTCTAATCATATCCTTTAACATCCCATGAAATTAATTATGGAGCAACTTCTATGGTCCTTTATCACTACACACTTGATTCCATACAAGTAATATTTCTACCATCTCAAAGCAAACACCACAACTACATAACCTTAATGAGACACATCACAGCAAACTACAACTATAGATATTTCAGATCCTTTCAACAATGACAACATCGATGCAAAACACAACCTACCCTTCAGTGTTTAGAATACAACTTCCTCATCTAATGGGGATCATATTTCGAAACTTTCAATTTAGATGTATAAGTGGGACTCACACATCCAATTCTTCTTAGTCAGCTTAATCAATGATTTAACAATCAGTGAAAAACTTTCGATAAACCTCCGATTATTCCTAGCTTAGACCAAGGAATTAACAGATTTTTGTTGGCGTCGTTGGTACCGACCAATCGTTAATCTTTTCAGTCTTGGCAAGATCTTCACGAATACCTTTATTGTCAATTAACTGCCTTAAAAACGTAAATATTTCAACCAACATTCACTGATACAGGGCTTTTGGCCAGGTAAAAAGATTCGTTTAAGTATGTCTCTTCGAATTGAAAAACTTGTGTTTAATGTGTGACTCTATTATTTTTGGTGGAACAAAGATGTGTCGTTGTAGTGTTTAAAATAAAAGGTGCAAAACAATTAAAGTAAAGGCGCTCTTAACGTAAATCTAAGTCTAATTAAAGTAAAGGTGCAGGTATTTAAAAAACGTGACTGAAATTAAAGGGCACTAAAGTAAATGACGTAAACTTAAATCTATCTAAGGCAAACTTAAAGTGCGACTAAAACTAAGGCAAGTCTAAAATAAAACTAAGGCAAATAATTTTAAAGTGCAATTAAATAAAAGGCAGGAAAAATAAGGCTTGAAAATAAAAATCAAAGACAAAAGCTAATAAGAACCTGAATACAGCTCATTCGGAATAAACCTTCGTTTGGAACAATCACTCGTCCGGAATGTCACCTTCGGTTGAAATGATTTTTCTTCGCTTGGAATATTACCAAAATCCTTGATCCGGAACTAATTGATCTGAATATGTCACTTATCCAAAACAATCCTTCGTTCGGAACTTTACTGATTCGGAACTCTAAATTTTGCCTTGATTTGGAACAAATTGGTCACCCCTTGATTCGGAAGTTTCCGAATGAAGCCCCTTGATTCGGAAGTTTAGAACTTCCGAATGAACACCTCTTGAGTCGGAAGTTGCCCCTTGATCCGGAACTTTATTCGGAACTTTTAAGAAGTTCCGGATGAAGCTTGATCCGGAAGTTTATGACTTCCGAATGAAAAGCCTTGATTCGGAACTTGGTCCTTGATTCAGAACTTTGAGTTGATTCGGAACTTTTGAGAAGTTCCGGATGAAACCCTTGGTTCGGAACTTTGGAGTTCCGAACGAATACTCTTGACTCGGAAGTTTTCACTTCGTCCGGAACTTTGAAAGTTCCGGATGAACAAGTTTGGCTCGGAAGTTTTGTTGAGTTAAAAATCTTCCGGACGAACCCTTGATTCGGAACTTTAGAAGTTCCGAATGAACACTTTCCCTCCTTCTTGAGTCAGAAGTTTTCACCTGGAAAGATCAGTAACACAAACAACTTCCCCGAAGAACAAGGGGTACAGTAACAGCAGATATAAACATAAATTAACCAAAATAAACACAAACGATTAATCTAAAGAGTTACGAATCAACAAATAAACATTAACAAACAGTTAAAAACACGAAATCAAACAACTTTAACAACAATAATCAAAAACCACTTGGATCAAATTAAAAAGCATAAGCATGAACATAAACATAAACACATAAATCAAAGATTAAGAAAGGTAGATAAGAGATTGACAAGATAAAGTAAAGATTGACAATAATTAAATGAAAACTTACTTGAAATTAAATGAATTTAAGGTGCAAGACAAGGTATTTAAATTTGACAAGGAAAGTAAATGACAAGGTATTTAAATGGTGGAAGAGCTAATTGTCACACTTAGCCAACAAGAAAGAAATGACTATCCTAATGACTATTTATAGGGGAGGATTAAGGAAGCTTCCTCCCCTCTTTCATTTCTTCTTAATTACAAGCTTAAGTCCCTCCTTTTATTAATCTTCATTAATTGCGTCATTAGTCCTTTTCTTCTAATCTTCTTTAAACTTGGACTTAAGGGACTTCTTGCTTCGGGATTTCTTTTGAACTCGTCTTTAATTTCTTCAATAAAATAGACTTGAATTCTTCGCTTTTGATAAACTTCCGTCTTTTGACTTTTTCTTCGATAAATCTTCAGAATTGGTCGTGGACTTCCGTTCTTTTTGCACTCTTGACTTCTTGACTTCGTCTTTCATCTTATTCTTCAATAAAAGTCCGTAAATGCCCGTGAATGTCCGTATTATCTCCACTTTTTACCTTTTCGTCCTAAATCACAACAAAAACATAAACCACGCATAATTCCGACATAAAAGACATAAAATACACGTTTCGGCTCGGTTATTATTGTAATTAAGTGGTAGAAAAGATGGGTGTTTACACACCTATCAAATCCCCTACACTTGACCATTGCAATGTCCTCATGCAATGCATTAGTTACAAAGCAAGATTTCACTTTTCATCATAATTAATCCACGTTGGCCTTTATTAAAGAGATAGAAAATTAAAGACATACAAAATAAAGAAATCAAAAGCATACCTTGGGTTTTGAAAATGTTATGAATAATCATCATCCTCAAGTTTTCACTTTCTCCAAACCAAGCTTAAAAACGAGATCATTGTTATTATAAGTTAGTAGACTATCACGAACTCATGTGGGCCAATTACTCACTTCGACTCCCTTATTCCGAGGTGTATCTCTTATATTTTATTGTTTGTCTTGAATGATCACGAAGATGCATTTTTGACTTATTTAGATAGTTATTTAGTCCAAAAATAAAGTGAACGATTTAATCAATAGTTAGCTAAAGGACCAAATCTTTTAAAACTGCTTCTCGGGACCTCATAAAGTTCATATCTTGGCATAACTCGCTTCGCGATTTGAGACCTTTCTCGGACCGATATTTGGCAGCGACTTCATACTTCGAATCTTGAGAGACGTTCATGAAATAATGGTCTTCTCTTCATATAGGAATTTCTTTACTTGAAGTTTTGAGAGATTCATACTTGGACCACGACTTCTTCATTTTTCTCCAATCTTTATTTTGGACTTTGATATACAACGATCCGCCTCCTTTTATGACTTGGATCTATTTATCCTCATACCTTGTTAGGGTCTTTTCGGATACACTTCTCCATAACTTTTGGGGAGTTTTTGCTTTTCGTCGTGTGTCTCGATCCTTCATATTGATTTTCGATAAATGACTCTTCACATCACTTTGGATCTTTAGCAACAAAATATAGCCCTCATGCCTTGTTAGGGCCTTTTCGGACTCGCCAATCTTCGCGTCCCGCTTCAATAAGTTATGCCTTGGCTATGAACTCTAATCTATACCGAGCAACTTTTAAACGATCTGGGGCTAGAAGCTAAGTAACTTTTCAAATCGTACAACCTTATTTATTAGTAGATAAATTTATTAGCAAGCGATGGGAGAATAGGCTTATAATTAACTCACATAAATTCACGAAAGAATACCGGACTTATAATTGGCTCTATCATCTCTCGTTCTCTACAGTTTAAAATCTCAAGTAATGAGACTCGTGGATACTTAGCCTATTAAATCAAAATTTTGGGTTTTCGAGTCGCCTATAGGATCTTGCAAATTCTTAGACTTTTTCAAGTTTAGAAATCGCATTTTAAAGTTCCCTTGATAAACGACTCTCTAGGATCATTTATAGGAACTTGCAAAAAGTACTTGTTCTTAACCCGTGAGAGTTAAGACTTTCGCGTTTTATAGCTCCCTATATAAAAGCCTAGCAAAACTTGACTTAAACACGTTAAGGATACTAGCTAGAGTAAACTCGAATTGAGTCAAAAGATTCACAACGTTTGAAAATTAAAACCACTTATTCAAAGATTTATTCTAGCAAAGAAAGAAAATAACTATACAAAGGGAAAAACTAATAGGCCAAAATAGATCAAAAATTTTGAAAAATGTCGAAAAATTGATTTTCCGGTTAAAATGAGGACAAAAACAAGGAAAAGACCACTTAACTTCGATAGAAGTCTCCCCTACACTTAAGATAAACATTGTCCTCAATGTTTAAGCATGTGGGAGTAAACTCCCTTACACTTAGGACATTGTGCACGTTGTTTAAATCTCGCTAAGGAAAAGACAACTAAAGAGATTTCTATTTTAATATTGAGAAAATATAAAATAGTGAATCGAAAAGAGTTTAGGATAGAACCAGGAAGAAGTAGAACACGGAATCACGGGTCGTCAAGAATCATCAAGAGTGGATCATTGAAGCTCGAATCCCTGATTAAGAAGTGAGGAGAGGAAATAGCAAACCAAAGGGTCCCCCTACACTTATGGTAAAGAAAGCGAAAAGATAGATGCATGGGTTGCCTCCCAAGAAGCGCTTGGTTTTTGTTAACCGAGTCGTGAGCCTGACTCGACCTTGATCATCAACGGAAGAAGCATGAAACATATCCACCAGGATCAAGAACATAGTTTTCTTCCATCAAATAGCACAAGCTTAAGGCGAACAAGGCAAGCCAAAGAAGAAGTGGCAGGGTTCCCTTAAGCAGCGATGGAGCACGGTGGAAGCAAGGGGGAAGTGCAAGCTTGTCTTCAAGATTTCCAAAGATTTTTCCTTTTATTGCATCAGGTGGATACTGAGATGGCTTAAAGACTTCAATACCGGGGTCTAACACCTTTTCCTTTAAGGGAAAATAGCACTCAGGCTCAGCCGAGTGTGAAGAAGATCCGCAAAGAAGCACAACCTCGTCCTCAGAAGGGGGACAAAGAGGTGTCAAATCATACGTGCAACGGATTTCGGTGTCAACCGGTTTCTTATCCTTTGACAAAATTTTCTTCAAATCCAAAGTAGAATCAAGACGATAATCTTCAAAGTCCAAAGGAGGTGCATCACTCTCATGAGCGAAGTAAGTGTTGAGAAATTCAGAGAAATCTTCCTCAAATGAGTAATCGTCCAAAATAGGATCGAGTGATGGCGGAGGATCTTCATCATGTGAAGAATCGCTCGAGAGAGTATCAGCCTCATCGAAATCATCGAAAGTGGGCAGCTCGGGATACTCAGAAGTACAATCAAAATCATCCGAATCTGAGCTAGAATCATTATCATCATAAGCATCAAAGACCGGTGGAGAATCATAAATGGGAGAAGCGTCGAAAGTAGAGCAAGAATCATCCATATCATCGTCAAAAAGTGGATTATCGATGGAAGAATCGAATAGAGGATTGTCATAGACGGTAAAGTCATCGAGCACATTTATCATATTCACTGATTCTCGGCTTCCAAAGGATTTGCCTGTAAGCTTCCCCATTTTAAAAACTTTAGAATCATCCCCGACTCGTAAGATTAACTCACCTTCAGCCACATCCACTAAAGCTCGTCCGGTTCTTAAAAATGGCCGACCAAGTATTAAAGGAATACGAGGGTCCATTTCATAATCAACTACGACAAAATCGACCGGGAAAGTAAATGTGCCAACTTTAATAAACACGTCTTCGGCTATACCAACGGGGTAAGCGAGAGTGCGATTTGCAAGTTCGAGAGTCATCTTTGTTGGAATGAGGTCGGGCAATGATAGTGTTTTCCAAACACTCAGTGGCATCAAATTAATACTAGCCCCGAGATCAGCAAGGGCAGTAAATTCTTCAGTTTTGTTGAACACGCAAGGCAACACAAAACGACCAAGATCTCCAAGTTTTTCCGGAAGTTCTCTAAGAAGGACTGCAGAGCAGTTTTCATTTAATCGTGTGTTGGCGAGTTTAATCAGCTTCTCTTTCTTGCTAAGCAATTCCTTGAATGCTTTGACAAATTTCGGCATGTGGCAAAGTGCTTCAACAAGGCTAATGTTGATGGTCATTTTAGATAGCATATCCACATATTTCGATACTTGACAGTCATTCTTGGTTAGCTCGTTGGTCTTGCCTATGCGAGAAGGGTATGGGATTCTAGGTTGATAAGGGTTAGGTGAAGGTGTAGTTGGTGAAGGTTGTGATGTTGAAGGGTCCTTCCGAGATACATCGTCATGACGAGGCGGAGACGGTAATGGTGCACTACTACTAGGTGTAGGAGGAGTAGGGATACATGGTGGTGGAGGAGGTGTAGATGATGGTGGTGGGATAGGTGGATCGACAATGGTAATTCCACTACGCGTAGTTATAGCACTCACATTAGCTCGCGGATTAGTGACGGTGTTTGAAGGTAGAGAACCCGAAGAAGAAGAAGGTTGAGCTTCGGGCAAGAAACTAGCCAATAGATTCTTTAATTCAGTTGTTTGAGTGATGAAGGAGGATTGAAGATTATCACGAACCTCGGTTCTGATGTCATTACCTTGCTTCAAGATATCTCCTTTCAAATTGATTATTTGGCTCTGTAGATTCTTGATTTGCTCACCTTGAGTTCTCATGATGGTGTCAACATCGGGATTAATGGGTGGGTGTTGTTGGGTGGGTGGTTGATAAGGGTTAGAAGCACGAGGTGGGATTTGGTTGCTTCTATTGTAGTTGTTGGCGGGATTTTGGTTTTGAGGAGAAAAACCGGGTGAAAGGTAATTGTTTGAACGGTAGCTCAGCAGATTTCTATCCCCTTGTTGTCTAGCTTGGTAATTTTCCGGTGAATAATTACCGTAAGCTGCATACACATTTTCCGGATTTCCTTGTGTCGAAGGACAATCGGTGTATGAGTGAGGACCGCCACATGTTTCACAAGGATTAGCAACCGCTTTAACTTGTTGTTGTTGTTGGTTTGAAGTGAGAAGCGTAATACTTTTGCTCATTTCGGCCATCATGCGGGTGAGTTTGGTCATCTCAGGGTTTGCTGAGGTTGAGGAAACATTGACTCTCGGGTTGTTCCTAGAAGAAGCAGAGGAATCCCAGTTCTTGTGGTGAGTAGTCATGTTCTCTATTAACTCTCTACACTCCTCGGGTCTCCTTTTCATGAATGTGCCACCGGCGGCTGCATTGATCGTATCACGATCTCGAAAAGTCAATCCGCTGTAGAAAGTGTCTATTAAGGTCACAGGGAGCATGTTGTGGTTTGGACATCTATCGATCAAGACATTATATCTCTCCCAAGCGTCAAAAAGAGATTCATCAGGGTCTTGCATGAAACCGCTGATCTGATTGCGAAGGCTTGTGACCATGGATGGTGGAAAGTAGCGCGATAGAAAGCGTTGAGTCATATCATCCCAAGTGTGAATAGAATTCTTCGGGAGACGATCAAACCATTTCTCGGCATGATGCGATAAAGTATGTGGAAAGAGTTGTAGGCGAAGTACATCCATTGTGGCCCCAGGCAACTTCATGCTTTGGGTGATTGTAATGAATTTGTCGAGGTGTTTGTTGGCATCATCATTAGGCAATCCTCTAAATGGGTTTGTTTGCACTTGCTGAATCATGTGGTGCTTCAACAAAAACTCAGGAGCGTTGATTTGCATCGGCGCAATCGGTCCTCCTCGTCCAAACATGGTTGGTTGACAAAGTTCCTCCATGGTCCGAAGATCGGGCTGTGGAAGAGCATTGTTGTTATTATTATTATTGAGGTTCGGTGGAATGTTGTTGTTGTTAACACCTGCCATATCTAAATCTTCTTGAGGCTCGGGCTCTTGATAATAAGAAGATCTAGTACGCATACACCTGAAAATGCAAAAGAAAACAACACCAAACACAAAGACAATATATATACACAATAAAGATATAATCTTTTTTGATTTTTGAAATTTTTATTTTTATGGTTTTTTTATCAATTTTTAATTTTTATGAGTTTTTGGAATTTTTATGCAAGAAAAGTAACGTTCACAAGTGAGCGGATCCCAAAAAGCAACGTGTCTCTCACAGAAAACTGTTGATCTTAACGAAAAGAGCCGGCAGCGGCGCCATTTGATACAGGGCTTTTGGCCAGGTAAAAAGATTCGTTTAAGTATGTCTCTTCGAATTGAAAAACTTGTGTTTAATGTGTGACTCTATTATTTTTGGTGGAACAAAGATGTGTCGTTGTAGTGTTTAAAATAAAAGGTGAAAAACAATTAAAGTAAAGGCGCTCTTAACGTAAATCTAAGTCTAATTAAAGTAAAGGTGCAGGTATTTAAAAAACGTGACTGAAATTAAAGGGCACTAAAGTAAATGACGTAAACTTAAATCTATCTAAGGCAAACTTAAAGTGCGACTAAAACTAAGGCAAGTCTAAAATAAAACTAAGGCAAATAATTTTAAAGTGCAATTAAATAAAAGGCAGGAAAAATAAGGCTTGAAAATAAAAATCAAAGACAAAAACTAATAAGAACCTGAATACAGCTCATTCGGAATAAACCTTCGTTTGGAACAATCACTCGTCCGGAATGTCACCTTCGGTTGAAATGATTTTTCTTCGCTTGGAATATTACCAAAATCCTTGATCCGGAACTAATTGATCTGAATATGTCACTTATCCAAAACAATCCTTCGTTCGGAACTTTACTGATTCGGAACTCTAAATTTTGCCTTGATTTGGAACAAATTGGTCACCCTTGATTCGGAAGTTTTCGAATTAAGCCCCTTGATTCGGAAGTTTAGAACTTCCGAATGAACACCTCTTGAGTCGGAAGTTGCCCCTTGATCCGGAACTTTATTCGGAACTTTTAAGAAGTACCGGATGAAGCTTGATCCGGAAGTTTATGACTTCCGAATGAAAAGCCTTGATTCGGAACTTGGTCCTTGATTCGGAACTTTGAGTTGATTCAGAACTTTTGAGAAGTTCCGGATGAAACCCTTGGTTCGGAACTTTGGAGTTCCGAACGAATACTCTTGACTCGGAAGTTTTCACTTCGTCCGGAACTTTGAAAGTTCCGGATGAACAAGTTTGGCTCGGAAGTCTTGTTTAGTTAAAAATCTTCCGGACGAACCCTTGATTGGGAACTTTAGAAGTTCCGAATGAACACTTTCCCTCCTTCTTGATTCAGAAGTTTTCACCTGGAAAGATCAGTAACACAAACAACTTCCCCGAAGAACAAGGGGTACAGTAACAACAGATATAAACATAAATTAACCAAAATAAACACAAACGATTAATCTAAAGAGTTACGAATCAACAAATAAACATTAACAAACAGTTAAAAACACGAAATCAAACAACTTTAACAACAATAATCAAAAACCACTTGGATCAAATTAAAAAGCATACGCATGAACATAAACATAAACACATAAATCAAAGATTAAGAAAGGTAGATAAGAGATTGACAAGATAAAGTAAAGATTGACAATAATTAAATGAAAACTTACTTGAAATTAAATGAATTTAAGGTGCAAGACAAGGTATTTAAATTTGACAAGGAAAGTAAATGACAAGGTATTTAAATGGTGGAAGAGCTAATTGTCACACTTAGCCAACAAGAAAGAAATGACTATCCTAATAACTATTTATAGGGGAGGATTAAGGAAGCTTCCTCCCCTCTTTCATTTCTTCTTAATTACAAGCTTAAGTCCCTCCTTTTATTAATCTTCATTAATTGCGTCATTAGTCCTTTTCTCCTAATCTTCTTTAAACTAGGACTTAAGGGACTTTTGGCTTCGGGATTTCTTTTGAACTCGTCTTTAATTTCTTCAATAAAATAGACTTGAATTCTTCGCTTTTGATAAACTTCCGTCTTTTGACCTTTTCTTCGATAAATCTTCAGAATTGGTCGTGGACTTCCGTTCTTTTTGCACTCTTGACTTCTTGACTTCGTCTTTCATCTTATTCTTCAATAAAAGTCCGTAAATGCCCGTGAATGTCCGTGTTATCTCCACTTTTTACCTTTTCGTCCTAAATCACAACAAAAACACAAACTACGCATAATTCCGACATAAAAGACATAAAATACACGTTTCGGCTCGGTTATTATTGTAATTAAGTGGTAGAAAAGATGGGTGTTTACACACCTATCATTCACATATAGGGAACTTTACATACAACTTCTCTTTTTCCAACCATCCCAAATTTATCCTCATATGCTACTTATGTTCCTCCTTTCCTATTAAAATAGAATATCTTCAATAGATATAATGACTAACTCATCCTAGTACATATTACACACAAGATTCACCCAGTCCATGAATACGGCAGACACGTTCGTCCATTCCAAAAACACCACTTGAAACTTAAAGTACCCACATCAAGTACGAAGAACAACTATAGGAATACCTTCCTTCTCTAATTCTCAGTTAATGATAACCAGAACTCAAAGCGATCTTTGAGTACACACTGGATCCATACAAGCTATAAGGATCAAACGAATCATCAATCCTCGGTAATGGATACCGATTCTTGACTGTCAGTTGGTTAAGTTCTCGTTAATGAATACACATCCGAAACAATCCATCCTTGTTGACAATCAACACAGACGATCGTCACTGTAACGAAACTTAATCTAATACATCCCTTATCCATCACTTCTCGTAGTTTACCGGATAACTCATTCCACTCTGACGGTGCCAAATGATAAGGCATACAAATACTACTCAACAGAACGCAACAGCACTACACAACGAAACGCAGAAGCACTACACCTATAGTTTACAACAATCAATCGACACGAACTCCACTTCATGAGGCGGCAGCAACTCTACAAAACTTCAGGAAAACTTCAGAATACTTCTCGAGTCATTAACAGATCTCCCAACTTCTCCTCAACTACCCTATTACTAATTAACTGAGCTAGGAGTACATCACATTCCTCTTCCACATACTTCCTTGTTTCCAAACAAGATACTTCTCAAACGGAAAATTCACTCATCACCTCTCATAATCAACACTCAGCTTATCAGCATATTTAAACCAGCAGCAATCAATTTATGGTGAAGATCGGTTCAATCTCAACTATCGGCACTACGCACAACTAACCAATTCATACAAAAAATCTACACCTAAAAATTCCAACTCTTTGAGCATCAAGTCGATCCTAAACACCTACCTTCCTAAATTCAAGGAACACACTCTTAGTATAGAACTAATACTAGCGACCTTTCCATCTGTTAACTCCACATCATAGTTAATTGTCATTCTTACTAATTCTCCATTGATAAAAAACTGAATCTTTACATTTCTATAGTTTCTACCCGATCTGAAATTAAACAACATACTGACGTAAAGAATCTCAAGTAAGAATATACCATTTACAACATTCAGACCTTAAGGTTTGTCAGCATCATTCAAACGTAAACCAGAGCGGCAGCATTCCTATCTTGTCAATTTCCTTTCCTTGGACAATTTCTTTGTTTGTGTCCTTTCTTGCCACGGCTAAATCACATCACTACTCCAAGGTTACTAATTCCAATAACTAATCCTCTTATCCTACACTTGGCAGTTTTATGACTAGGTTGTCCTAACTCTAGTCGCAATTGTGGAAAATTACCTATATGGTATAGAGTACAACAAACACACTTGAGAATTATCTTGTTACTTCTAGCCAACGTGACGGCACGAATTCCCTCATTCCTTCCATAGTATAAATACTGGTTTCAGTTCTGTCTTTAGTTATTGTTGGTACCGTAATCCTTACAATTTTGACCTTGATTCGGGTTGGACTGATCAGATTCCCACTTCCTCTTATTGTTTTCATCAATGATATCTTCCCTACTTCACGTCCATTAAATCAAACGCCATCTGAACATCTTCATCGAAAGATTCAGGTTTTGAAGAAATAACCTCACTCTTGATATTACTAGACAATCCTCTAATGTATTGCTTCGTTGTTTTACGATCATTCACAAAAGTATCATGGCATAGAAAATATAGCTCAGAAAATTTCCCAGTAAGCAGTAATAACATCGCTTCTTAGCACTAATTATCTCAATTCGGATTCCAACTGTCCTAGTTCCTTCTTGGAACAAAACCTAGCAGTTAATAGTCCTTTCGTGATGACGTATAGTCCCCAGCCGGGTCATGAACCCGGCCCACGGGTACTACCCGTATCCGGCCCATCACAGATGGGTGGGAATAATGTCATTTGAGCTTATGGGCTTGGATGAACAGTAACCGCACACACGTGTGCGGCCCACGGCCCGGCATGACCGTTACAGGGTTAGACAGAATCATATTTTATCTATGAATAGGATTCACCCCAAAGAAGAGGATATTCACTCACCATAATTAGAAGATAACAATCAATCTAATTCTGGTGCTTATCCTTTCCTTTGGGCCGAAGCATCAGTGACAGCCCATTAGGGTTTCACTGCCTATAAAAGGAACCCCCAAGGGTTCCACAAAGGTATTACATTCTATATACTCTCAACTCACCCGATTTCTATAAACCCTAACCGATACTTACTCTCACGCCAGAGTCTAATCGTGGGAAACATTCTCACGGTAAGTCTAACGCGTGTTGTTTAGTGTGCAGGATCCCAACCATACAGTTCACTTGGTGCAGGAGCCGGAGCCCATCCAACCCGAATTAAGCCTAATTTGGGTCTAGAAAGGATCACCCAACTTTTGCATCAACAAGTTGGCGCCATCCGTGGGACCCATTACACTAAGCTAGAGCGAAATCTCATCTAGAATTCCCAATGACGAAGGGGCATCCCAAGCTAATCCCAGGAACACAAATCCTGGAAATCGGAAGTCCCAAGGGGAAGGGATACTCATTCCCAATCAATCCCCTAGCCGGCCAGCGGGCGGACCAAACAACCGCGGTGGTTTTCAGTCCATGAGGGTGACAAGCACGATCTCCATAACACCCCCACCTACTTCAACCCTGGACAACCCTGATCCAGGGAGTGCGCCCAATCCCCCTAACAAGGAGCCACGCAGACCGTCGATTGAGGAAGAAGTAGAAGTCCAACCACTCAGCGAGGAGGATCTCACTCGAGTTCTCACGCAGAACTTTGATAGGAGCATCCCAGGGATTCATCAAGGTTTAATCTAGGGAGAAACCTCCAATCTAGACTCAACTTTGGCAATACCGGACCAAGCACCTCTTCCCAAAATCAGAGGAAGAGGAAGACACGGCCTCAGGAGCGGAGCCTCTTCGAGGAAACTCCCCAACCTAGGAATGTGTTTGAGCGCATAGGAGATCGCCTCATGCAGGAACTGACGCAGTCTCGGGAAGGGGGGGAGAAGTCCGACGGTTCACCCGAGCGACCAGATCTGGAACTGACCAGAGCCACTCGCCGCATAAGTGTCTGGGATAGGATGAAAACTGGGAAGAAGGCTCATGGTTCTTCTCAAAAGAGCGGTACTCACCCAAGAGATGGGGCACCACCTCCTTCTCCAGATCCATCAGGAGAGGACTCGGATGACCATCCGCCCAAACGTCGCCGACCTAAGCGTACCCCTCCACCACCACCAAACAATGATGATTATTATGGCGGCCCCTATTATCGAGAGGCAGAAGCGGAGGATCTTTCCTGTTCGTGGTGTGACCCGTGGGAAGACCCTAGTCTCACTCGTCCATGGGCAGACCCCAGGTAAGATCCTTTTACTCTCCGCATATGGAACTACTCCGAGGACACAAAACATCGCATGCCGGCGTGTGTCAAGACTTATGATGGAACTGGTGATCTGGATGATCACCTTAAAATATTTGATACACAGGCTAAAATTGAGCGATGGCCCATGCCTATATGGTGCCAAATGTTCAATTCAACCTTGATCGGCAATGCCCGTGACTGGTTTGAGGGACTCCCTCCACGAAGCATTGATAGCTTCACGGAACTACGCACTGCGTTCAAGAATAATTATACTCAGCGGAAGAAGTATAATAGGGATCCGGTCTCATTGGCAACTGTCAAGCAACGGTCGGGGGAGTCTACAGAAGCCTTCACTGAACGCTTCAACGACGAGTGCACACGCACAAAGACAATGCCTGAACTCCTGAAAATCTCCGACTACATGCACGCCATAACAGACAAGGAATTAATCAGGCGTCTCAATGACAAACGTCCGGAGAGGTATGACGATCTCATCGAAAGGGTCAGAAACTTCATAGAGGGAGAAACAACGGTTGCTGCGGCCTACCCTTCAAAAGGAAACGGCTACCGATGAAACGACCAGTCTAGGAGACAGTCGGGCGGTCAAAGCAATCAGAACAATAGTAGGGGCTCAGATTACAAGAGCCAAAACAAAGGAGGACGGCCGGACGATAAGTCTACCACCCTAAAGATGTCCTACCGGGAGATCTTGCTGACGGAAGGGGCAAATTTTCCGAGGCCTCCCCCAATGACAACTCCACCGGACTGTCGTCAAGGAAATCGTTTCTGTGAGTTCCATAATGATAAGGGCCATGGCACGGAGGAGTGTATCCAGCTCAAGAAGCACATTGAGTCACTGATCAAATCAGGTAAACTCAAGCATTTGGTTAAGGATTGGAAGGATGGAAAAGACAACAAGAAGTATGACAAGAAGGATCCCCAAAAGGACAAACCTTCGACCATATACATGATCCAGTCCAGACAACGCCGCACGAGGCAGAAAATTGGCCAAAAATTTTCACGCGGCAGGGAAATCTCATTCCCTCCCATCACAACAAGCGATGTGATTGATGCGCCTCTCACTATTGAGATAAGCATTAGAACACACAATGTTCGTCGCATGTATGTGGATGGAGGGTCATTAGCAGAAGTACTGTACGAACACTGTTTTATGCAGTTACGGCCAGAAATAAGAAGCCAATTGGTACCGGCCACGACGCCGCTCACTGGTTTTAGTGGAGACACCATCTGGCCGATGGGGCAACTGCGTCTGCTTGTAACCATTAGGAATGAGGAACACTCCACCACTGCGTGGATGAACTTCATGGTGATACGCTCACATTCTTCGTACAATGGGATCATAGGCAGACCAGGTATTCTGGCTATACGGGCGGTACCTTCCACGGCACACGGAATGATCAAGTTCCCTGTAGAGGGAGGAATCGTCACCATTTACAACACAATCGTACCAGCATCCGAGTGGCATACCGTGACAACACCGGTTCCACCTGTTCCACCCAAGGATGGATCACCACCTCCCAATTGGAGGGTGGCAATCCATCCTGATTATCCGGAATAGGAGGTATCCATAGGGGGAACGCTCTCAGATAGCGGCAAAAGGGCCATGTGCTCTCTTTTAATTGCAAATCTAGATATATTCGCATGGGAGCCAAATCATATGACAGGCGTACCACACGCGATAGCAGAACATAAGCTCCAAATCCGCCAGGGGTACCAACCCGTCAAGCAAAAGAAGCGCGGCCAGGCACCTGAGCGCAGCCAAGTGATACTGGAGGAAGGACGGAAACTATTGGACGCATGTATCATGCGCGAGATATACTACCACGAGTGGTTATCCAATCCAGTCATGGTCAAAAAACATGACGGAAGCTGGCGCATGTGCGTGGATTTCACGAATCTGAACAAAGCTTGTCCACAGGATTGTTACCCGTTACCGGAGATTGACTGGAAGGTGGAATCTCTATGTGGATATCCCTTTAAGTGCTTCCTAGACGCATATAAAGGATACCACCTGATCCAGATGGCGGAGGAGGACGCAGAGAAGACGGCGTTCCATACTAGTCAAGGCGTAAATTGTTATACGAAAATGCCGTTTGGGCTAAAGAACGCTGGGGACACATACCAGCGGCTTGTGGACAAAGCCTTTGACTCACAGATAGGCCGCAACCTGGAAGTCTATGTGGATGACTTAGTCATAAAAAGTCATACGGAGGATGCACTTCTCCGGGATGTCTAAGAGACATTTGACACACTGAGGAGGATCAATATGAAGCTAAATCCAAAGAAATGCATGTTTGGGGCAACGGAGGGAATGTTCCTAGGATATATGATTGATCCAAATGGCATCAAACCTTGACCAGAAAAAACGGACGCAGTAATACAGCTACCTTCCCCTCAGACACAGAAAGAGGTGCAGTCCTTAAATGGGAAGCTGGCCGGGCTAAATAGGTTCCTATCAAAGTCCGCAGAGAAGTCACTCCCCCTATTCAAAACACTCAAGAAGTGCATTAGGAAGGGATACTTCCGATGAACAAAGGAAGCTGAGGAAGCCTTTGGTCAACTCAAGCAACACCTTGCATCTCTCCCCATGCTCGTAGCTCCCCAGCCAAAGGAGGAGCTCATTATGTATCTATCAGCCACACATGGAGCAATAAGTGCGGTACTCATGACGGATAGGGACATGGTGTAAACTCCGGTCTACTTCATAAGTAGAACATTACAAGGGCCGGAGTTGAATTACTCCTCTATGGAAAAATTGGTTTTGGCACTAGTGTCTGCTACAAAACGGTTGCGCCGATACTTTCAGGCACACCCAATTGTAGTCATTACCGACCAACAAATAAAACAAGTCATCTCTAGACCGGATGTGGCAGGAAGGTTACAAAAATTGAGCATTCTATTGGGGGAGCATAATATATCTTATAGGCCAAGGACGGCTGTTAAAGGCCAAATCTTGGCAGATTTCTTGATAGAGAAGCCGGATGAGGAAGGACCAGTCGTAAAACAAGACGAGACTCCAGCAGAATCATGGGTGTTATTCACGAACGGATCTTCATGTACGGATGGGTCAGGAGCTGGTCTCATCCTCACGACTACGGAAGGAATGGAGTTCACGTACGGCCTGCGCTTTGAGTTCACAGCCACCAACAACGAGGCGGAATATGAAGCATTAATTGCGGGTTTAAAAATCGCCGCTAGAATGGGAGTCTGCAACCTTGAGGCCTACGTGGACTCACGGCTTGTCGCGAACCACATTCTAGGTGGATACGTGGCTAAGGAGGATAACATGGTCCGATATTTGGAGAAAGTCAAGTCACTCATCGCGGCTTTCAGCAAATTTTCTATCCAGCAAGTACCAAGAGGTGAGAACAAGAAGGCGGACGCTCTTAGCAAGATCGCATCTACAAGTTTCGCCTACTTATCCAAACAAGTCTTGGTGGAGATACTCAAGGAAAAATATATAACAGAAGGGGAGGTCGCTACTATAGTTGATGAGGATGGACCTACATGGATGACCCCGATTGTCAACTATTTGACTAATGAAACCCTTCCGGACGATGAAAAAGCGGCACGGCGTATTAGAAGGAAGTCGCAGCACTTTGGGCTTCGAGAAGGTATCCTTTATAAGCGCTCTTTCTTGCAGCCGTGGCTGCGGTGTGTTGGACCACGTCAGGCCACTTATGTGATCAGTGAGATACATGAAGGGTTATGCGGCATGCACGCAGGTTCACGATCCGTGGTAGCTCGAGCCCTACGTACGAGATATTATTGGCCTACCATGCATAAGGACGCACGCGACATGATTTGTAAGTGCAGTGATTGCCAAGTGCATAGACCAGTACCACGACATCCGCAGCAGGAGCTTACACCTATTACATCCCCATGGCCATTCTATAAGTGGGGAATTGACATCGTTGGACCATTTCCTATAGCTGCGGGGGGAGTTAAGTTCTTGATTGTCGCAATGGACTACTTTACACGGTGGATAGAGGCCAAAGCAGTCAAATCTATCACAGGCAAACAAGTTAAAAAGTTTGTTTGGGAGAACATTGTGTGCCGTTTTGGCTTACCAGGAGAAATCATCTCGGACAACGGTAAACAATTCGCGGATAATCCATTCAAGGACTGGTGCGCATCATTGAATATCAAACGGCACTTCGCGTCTGTTAAGCACCCGCAGACAAATGGCTTGGTGGAACGAGCAAATAGAATCTTCGGAAACGGCATCAAGGCACGCTTGGAGGAACGAAGTGCCAAATGGATGGATGAACTACCACATGTTCTATGGGCGCATAGGACTATGATCAGAACAGCCAACGGGGACACTCCATTCGCATTGGCCTACGGTACTGAAGCTGTTATACCAGCGGAAATTGGAATGCCTACCATTCGCACAGCGGAGGTTAACGTCGTCACGAACGACGAGCAACTACGAATCAACCTGGATTTATTGGCAGAAAAAAGGGAGATAGCAGCCATCAATGAGGTTAAGTCCAAGGCTAAAATGAAGGCTTATTATGACGCCAAGGTTAAAAGTATTTCTTTTCGACCAAGAGATTATGTCTATCGTGCTAACGAAGCAAGTCGAGCGGAGAATACAGGAAAGCTGGGCCCTAAGTGGGAAGGACCGTATGAGGTCACGGAAGCCTTAGGGCGAGGCGCGTACAAGTTACGTGACATGGATGGCCGCGATATGGAACGCACATGGAACATATCCAATCTCAAAAGGTGCTATCCTTGAAAGCTACGGCTTCCGCATGGGTACTTCGCTATATGTGGCTTTAATGAAGATCCATGCACTCTATCTGTTTTGTTTCTTATGTTTTTTCTAGGTTCCTTTTTGTTCTTTAGGACTTATCATTCCTGTTAAAAATGTAAACGTTCTAATAAAATGCCGTGGTGCCTAGCTAGCTCCACGGCTTGTTTTGTGCAAATTATTTTTTAGGATTTCGTTATAGTCGTATGAATTTAATTATTGCTATAATGTGCCATGGCTTATTCATATGCATTCATTCAATACCGTACATGTACAATACGCCTCCAGGTGGGGTAAGAGGATTAAGTGAACCTAATAATTCAACTTGTCACATAAGAGGGATGCAACCCCAGTGACGCAGATCATGTATCCTTACTAGACACCTTATTCACAAGACGTTGTGATAAGTTTCCATTGTTGGGAATAAATTTAGGCCAGAACACTTGAACGCTGACAAGAACAACTTAAGCGTTGACAAGAGCAAAGTGAGCGCTGACAGCATAAGCGTTGACAAGTTAAAGTCAAGCGTTGACAGATTGAAGACAAGCACTGATGGAAGATGTGAGCTACACGTTTATTATATTCTAGATTACTTCTAGTAAGGATAGAAACGACAATGTATTTTCTATGTTTATCTTTACCTAGAATAGTTGATTCGTAGCTTATTGTACAAGACTTCTTGTTCTATAAAAGAAGATCTTTTAGGTTAATGTTTAATATCAGTTTTCATAGTATTCGCAAGTTAAACCTTTCATTGTAATCAACACGATTATTCTAATACAAGTGAAAGTTTGTTTAACATCATTGTGTTTTAGATCAAGTGTTAATTCCGCATAACACTTTGTTACTTTATTCATAAGCAAAGGTTTCTCTACGTGTAGTACTTGATCTAATCTCGTATACACAAAGCTTAATCGATCTAAGTTTGGGATCAACAAGTGGTATCAGAGCTTGTTGAGAAACTTTTGATCTTTAAGTAACGCAGAACCCTAAAACACCAAACCCTAAAAACCCTAAAATTCTCAAAACACTAAAAACATCATCTCTGGCACAAATCAACCTCCTGCTTTGCTACAAAACAACTTCTCAAACCCTAGTATCAAAATTCCCATGTTTGATGCCAGGAACTTTGAGCTTTAGAAGTCCAATTTTGAGCAATATATAGCTATTCATGACTACACTCTTTGGGAGATTATCGAATATGGGAACACATTCGATAAAGCAGCAAAGATTACTGCTGCAATTGCCACAAGGACAGCTGTTCCTAATTGTCCTGAATCTGATAAGGTGGAAAAGCCTGAAGATGGGAGAGCTGTAGCTGTTGAAGACATAGCCAAGAAGAGGGTGGACATGAAAATCTTAAACATCTTGAAACATGCCCTAGGTCATGAGAATCAGCACAAGTACAAACGCTTTGAGTCTGCAAAAGAGCTTTGGGAAGCTCTTGAAGTAGCACATGGTGGCAATGCTGATACAAAAGAAGAAAAGAAGAAGCAACTATTGCATGAGTATGCTGTCTTTAAAGCTCAACCTAATGAGAATCTCAGCAGTGTGAGAAGTAGACTTCTTGACATCACAAGTCAACTTTCCTTCATGGGAAAACAGATTGATGATCCTGAATTAAATGCTACTTTTCTCAAAAGCCTTGGTGATGTATGGAAGATTGAGACAAGATCCATTCTTGTCAATAATACCCACAAGACTTCCAGGTTTGATGACATCTTCAACAAGTTAAGACTATTGGAGAATGAATGGCAATTGGAAAGTGATAACAAATCTTCCAGCAGCAACATGGCCTTCTTTTCACAAAGTGAAGGCCAATTTGATTCCATGAACTTCTATGGACATTCAGCAACTGGATCTCAAGGTGTCAGCGCTGGATGTCAATCTGTCAGCGCTGGATCATATCCTGTCAACGCTTTGTACTCAAGCGCTGACACACACAATCATGGCGCTGATAGAATTAAACCTGCTGGTTTTGATCTTGATACTGTGTGTGCATTCATTGCTTCTTTGCCCAGTGATTCAAGGATTACATATGAAGATCTTGAGCAGATAAGTGATGAACAATTGGAAGAGATGGACATCAAGTGGACTATGGATCTTGTAAGTTTAAGAGCAAACATGTTCAATAAAAGGTTCAAGAAGAAGATGACCTTTAATGCTAAGGATGTTACTGGATTTGACAAGTCCAAGGTTGAGTGCTACAACTGTCATAGGATGGGGCACTTTATGAGGGAATGTAGATCTCCAAGGAGATCTGATGCTGGGAAGCCTTCAAGTCAAATGATTAAGAGCCCAGATCCCAAGGCTATGGTTGCTGTTCAACAAATTGATGGTGTTGGAGAATGGGATTGGAGCTGGATGGCTAAGAATGAAGAAGAGGACAGAGCTTTGGTTGCTGAAGTTAAAGAAGAGCATGTTGAATATGCTCTCATGGCACACTCCTCCTCTTCATCCGATAATGAGGTATATGATGATGCTTTCTGTTCTAAGGGTTGTCGTTTAAATACTGAAAAATTAAAACAAGAGATAGTTAAATTATTAGATGAGGCAAGTACTGAAAGATGCAAAGTATCTAATTATCAAATTGCTCTTACCCAAACAGAAAAGACTGTAGCTGAGTATAAGAAAATGGAGTTTGATTTAAAGGATCAAATAAACATCTTAAAACATGAGTTATTTCAGAGTAAAGATGTTCAAGATATAGTAAATAGGGTTAATCTTGATTTGATAGCTCAGTTAGAAGAGGCTAACAAAAATAAAGATAATGTGAGTCTTAAAATCCAGAGATTTGATAAGGCCACACAATCCCTAGGAGAGTGTGTTAGTAAACAAAGAGACTCTAAGGATATGAGTGGGATTGGGATGAATAATTATACTGTTGTTCCACCACCAGCTGGGGATTTCTATGGTGTCCAATCAAAGGACTTATCTTGGACTGGCTTGCCAGAATGCCAAGAGGAGGAGTTTATTCCTCCACCTAGAGTGACTTCCCCAGTTGAGGAATATCAGCAAAAGCTGACTGACCTAGAAGAGTGGAAGAAAGCTAACCACACTTTGTTTGTTAAGGGAGGGTTATTGTGTGAAAGTCCAAATGAGCCCACACCAATCACGAGCCTTGATCCTAAACCTATTAAGATCACACACCCTACCACTGGCAAAGCTGTTGACCTTGGCCCACAAATTGTTAGAAAACCTAGTGTTAAATATGCAGAGATGTATAGGAATACTAGGTCACCAAAAAGCCAAGTTAGTAATCATGGAACAGGCTTCTTTTCTAGACCTAAGACTATGTCTAGAAAAGCTTGTTACACATGTGGTAGCTTCTCACATTTGGCCTACAAATGTGTCAACGCTTCCAATGTCAACGCTGATAGGAACCATTTCAGCGCTGACAAAAGTCAACATAGGTCAAACACTGTCAGATCCAATACCTTTGTGAACAAAAGTTCACAAGCTGTTAGACCAGCCCCATTCTTTTCTAGAGGGTCTAACACACAAGGCCTAAGACCTTTTCAAAAGTCAAACACTTGGTCAAATAGGCAATGGGTTCCTGTAGCAAACCCTAGGTTCAACGCTGATAAGAGCAATCGGGGCGCTGACAGGAGTAATTTTAGCGCTGACAGACACACTGCTAAACCTAGGTATTTGCAACCACAGGGAAATAGGTCTAAAGCTTCTACTAGCTTAACATGGAGACCAAAACAAGACCAGAACCCTAATTCTACTGGTATTTCTATGACATGCAACAGGTTTCATTATATTTCAAAGGCATTGTCAACACCAATTGGGGTTAACTGGGAATTTCATTCAAACAGGGATGAAAATGGGGTTGTTATGAGAACCAAGTCTGTTCTTGTTGAACAACCAAATGAATCCAAGTCTTCCAAGGCTTGGGTTCCCAAAGAAAACTAATGTGTTTTCTTTATGTGCAGGGCATTCAGAAGAAGATCAATGATTATGGATACTGGGATAGTGGATGCTCAAGGCACATGACAGGAAAGGAAGACTATCTGACCAATTTCTCTCCTATTCAAGATGGTGATAAGGTATACTTTGGAGGGGGCTATGGAACAATCACAGGAAAAGGAACCCTTGTCACCAACAATCTACGGTTTGAGAATGTCTTCTTGGTGAAAGATCTGGATTATAATTTGTTTAGTGTATCACAAGTGTGTGATAACAAAAATAAGGTTCTTTTCACAGATACTGAGTGCTTGGTGTTAAGCAAAGATTATAAACTTCCAGAAGAAAAATACATAGATTTTAGAACACCAAGGCATAAAGACATATATAATGTGAATCTTAATGGAATTAAGGTAAATAATAAAATGTCATGTCTGTATGCTAAAGCCTCAGTAGATGAAAGTAATCTTTGGCACAGGAGACTAGGGCACATAAACTTTAAGAATATCAATAGACTTGTGAGGCTTGGTTTAGTTGATGGTTTGCCTGAAAAGGCTTTCCACAATGACCACTCTTGTGTTGCATGTCTTAAGGGCAAGCAGCACAAGGTCTCATTCAGGTCTAAACAGGTGCACTCTAGTTCTAAACCACTTCACTTATTGCATATGGACCTCTTTGGTCCAACTAATATAGAAAGTTTTAAGGGTAAATCATATTGTTTTGTTATTACTGATGATTACTCCAGGTTTACATGGACTTTCTTTTTAGCCAAGAAAAGTGAAACTGCCCTAAGTCTGATCAATTTCATTACCCAAATTGAAAAGAAGAATGGTAATGAGGTCAAAATTATTAGAAGTGACAATGGGGGTGAGTTTAGAAATCAGTTGTTAGATGATTTTTGTGCCAAGAAAGGGATTACTAGGCAGTTTAGCATAGCTAGAACCCCACAGCAAAATGGGGTTGCTGAAAGGAAGAATAGGACCCTTATTGAAGCAGCCAGAACCATGTTGGCTGATGCCCACTTTCCTATAGCCTTTTGGGCTGAAGCTGTTAACACAACTTGTTATGTTCAAAATAGGGCATTGGTCAACAAGATACATAATAAGACACCTTATGAATTACTTTGGGGAAGGAAGCCCAATATTGGCTTTCTCAAGCCTTTTGGGTGTCATGTAGTTGTTTTAGAAACTAGTGAGGCCCTAGGTAAATTTGATTCAAAAGGTGATGAAGGCTACTTCATGGGTTATTCAGTGCAGAGTAAAGGATATAGGGTTTACATTAAAAAGGAAAAACGTATACTTGAAAAGGTACATGTTAGGTTTTTAGAAAGTAAACCTAGTGATCCTGAAAGTGGTCCAAATTGGTTGTTTGACTTAGAACCTTTATCTAGAGCTTTAAATTATATGCCTGTTACTGATCCAGACATTGTGAAGGTAACTTCAAGTGTTTTGGAAAAGAGAATTGGTAATGTTTCAGGTATACAGGTTGCTAAGGAGGATGGACCACCAGCAGTTGAATCATCTCCCACACAAGAATATGTTACACTTCCTATATGGATAGATGAGTATTATGCTGCTGCTACTGCTGCTAGGAAAGAAAATGGTGGTGTTCAAATACCACCAAATACAAACATGCATGATTCTTCAGGCGCTGACAAAGGGAAATCAAGCGCTGACACGACCAATTCAGACGCTGATGGCTCCAACGCTGACAACACCAGTTCAAGCGTTGTTAGCCCAAACGCTGATAAACAAGGATCAGACTTTGGAGACACCTTTACACAGCTTTTCTCTTCTCATTTTGAACAAGGTGGACCTTCTAATGTCCATGAAGAGATTTCTGTTGATCAAGAAGAATCTGAAGAAGATATTGGCAACATGGAGCGTGAAATTGAGGACACCAGACTTTTTGAAGGAGGAGTTCTCACTTCCACAGCAAAGGATCACCCCACATCTCAAATCATTGGTGATTTTATGGCTCCAGTTCAGACAAGAAGATCCCATCAAGGTCTTGGTGGATTTATTGCCAATATACACAAGAAGGTTGATACCCCTCTTGTACAAGCATGTTTGTTTGCCTGTTTTCTGTCACAGGAAGAACCCAAGAAAATTTTTGATGCTCTCAAGGAACCAAGTTGGGTGGAAGCAATGCAGGATGAGCTTCACCAATTTGCTATACAGGATGTTTGGGAGCTGGTTGATTGTCCTAGATATGTGAGACCAATTGGGACAAGATGGGTTCTAAGGAACAAGAAAGATGAAAGAGGTATTGTGGTCAGAAACAAGGCACGTTTGGTAGCTCAGGGTTATACACAAGAGGAAGGCATAGATTATGAAGAAGTCTTTGCTCCAGTTGCAAGAATTGAAGCTATCAGAATTTTCTTAGCTTATGCTTCTTGCATGAACTTTACTGTTTATCAAATGGATGTGAAGAGTGCTTTCCTCTATGGCACAATTGTTGAGGAGGTTTATGTAATGCAACCTCCTGGTTTTGAAGATCCTGAGAATCCAGACAAGGTTTATAGAGTAAAGAAAGCAATGTATGGACTTCATCAAGCCCCAAGAGCATGGTATGGTACATTGTCCACCTACTTGGTGGAAAATGGTTTCAAGAGGGGCACCATAGATCAGACATTGTTTACAAAGAAGAAAGGAAAACATGTGTTGCTTGTGCAGGTCTATGTTGATGATATCATTTTTGGGTCTACTGATCCAAAAATGAGTGAGGACTTTTCCAAGCTCATGACAGATAAATTCAAGATGAGTGCAATGGGTGAGATGAACTTCTTTCTAGGTTTACAAGTTCAGCAGAAAGAAGATGGTATCTTCATCTCCCAAGACAAGTATGTAGCTGAAATCTTGAAGAAATATGGTTTTTCTCCACATGAAAAGGAGGCTTCCACTCCTATGGATAGGCAACACCCTTGGGGAAAAATTGGAGCTGGAAAGGATGTGGATGTTAGGCACTATAGATCAATGATTGGTTCATTGATGTATCTTACAGCCTCAAGACCTGACATCATGTTTGCTGTGTGTGCATGTGCACGCCATCAAGTGACTCCCAAAGAATGTCACCTTTTTGCTGTGAAGAGAATTTTTAGGTATCTAAGGTGTTATCCAGATCTTGGATTATGGTACCCAAAAGATTCTCCTTTGGACCTTATTGCATATTCAGACAGTGATTATGGTGGTGACAAGTTTGATAGGAAATCCACAACTGGTGGATGCCAATTTCTTGGGAGCAGATTAATATCTTGGCAATGTAAGAAACAAACAGTGGTGGCAAACTCTACAACAGAAGCAGAATATGTTGCAGCAGCTGCATGTTGTGGACAAGTCTTATGGATTCAGAACCAGCTGTTGGATTATGGGTATAATTTTATGCATACCAAGATTTTTGTAGACAATAACAGTACTTTATGCATTATTAAAAATCCTGTACATCATTCTAAAACCAAACACATAGAAATTAGACATCATTTTATAAGAGATTGCTTTGAGAAAGGTTTAATACAACCAGATAGGGTAGACACAGAAGATAATGTGGCTGATTTATTAACTAAACCTTTTGATGCTGGAAGATTTCAATATTTGGTAACAAATATTGGAATGGTTAATCTCACTTAATATGTGTTTTGGAACCTTTTTGTAAAAGTATGTACAGGATAATGCATTGTTATTGGTCTTTGTGATGATTTAGATTTTCCACATTATTTTTCTAACACTGACAAAGGTAAATGTAACGCTGTCAAGTGTTATTTTGCCGTAAGTGTTGTCTAACGCTGACAAGAGTTCCTTCAACGCTGATAAGTGTTGTCGGGACGCTGTTAGCAACAAATGTTAGTTTTGTGGTTTTCATCTAAATGTGCAGGTAATGGTAGCTTTATGCCATTGGATACAGAGTTGCTTATGGACCTTTGAAGAGCTATTTGGACATGTTTTTGTTTATGGATGATGGTTGGAATATTTATATTCCTATCTTGACATAAATTTTTAATGTTCATATATATTTTTTGAGAACTCATGTATCATAGTTTAAGGGGAGGTTTAAGGAACCTTTAGGACTCTTGGGTATTCTTAGAATACTCTCATCACAATTCTAGATTGTGTCCACAGGTGAGTATGGGTTAGTTTTACTAAACCATGAGGCACTGTAGCATGCATAGTATATCAACTTTGCATGCTGCCAAGACATTTTTGGCCTAGAATTGGTTGTGGTCTGTTGGAAGACTTGGGAACCCTTTTGATATGGGTTTTACCTGGGAGTAACAAGGATTTTATGAGGTAACTTGGTTGTTAAGAATTTTGGTTAGCAAGGGACACTAGAGGACTGTTATGTCTATCTTGCTTATGCAAGTGTGCATAACTGGACAGTGCTTGCCGCCCTATGATAATTATCAGCTTTTGGTTATCTTCTCTAGGATAAATTACTTGTTAAGGTCATTTTTCACTTTTTGAAACAATTTTATTTTTGGACGCTGACAAGATTTTTCCAAGCGTTGTTGTGACCAAAATGGACGCTGACATGGCTTTAGGCGAACGTTGACAGGATTATAGCCGTTGGGCGTTGATGGGTTATATTTGACCGTTGACAATCAATGGGACCTACCCAGTTGTAACTTTTTGACATATTTTCAAGCCGTAATTTTAGGAGTTGTTACTTTCATTAAATGCATGAGATAACTTATCAACTTTTTCAATATTTTCATGATTGATTTTTGAAAATCTTTGCCTATTTTTGGGCCAATCACGTGCATTCATCCACTCCTATAAATTTGGCTCCTATTTTAAACAGGGTATCTATAATTCTTGTCTAACACTTTTCTCTTATCAACCTTCATCTTTTATACATCAAATTAACAGCTTTCATCAATGGCACCAAGATTTAACTCAGCAGAATTGGATTTGGGGTTCAAGTCTCAACACAACATGATTGCTTATCTTGTTGCTGATAATACTTTGTTCCCTCAATACACTCAGATGGTGGAGTATTTGAATGCATCCCCATTAAGGTATGCTCTTTCTCATGCCCCACTCATTCCAGTCACACACATTAAACAGTTTTGGAACACTGTCAGTTCCTCAACAGTTAATGGAGTGACAACATTGACTTCTATTGTACATGGGAGACCTTGGGTGGTTACTGAGGCCTTGGTACGCCAGGCCTTGCATCTTAATGATGCTGATGGTATAACCATGCTTCCCATATCTGAAATAGAACAAGGGCTTAGGGCTTTGGGATACCCTATTCCTGATGAAGGTACTCTTAATAAGTACCATAAGCAGGAATTTCCTCCAGCCTGGAAGTACCTAATTCACATTCTCCTTCAATGTTTGAGTCCCAAATGTACTGCACACAATGAGATCAATAGATCCATTGCAACTGCTATTGTGTGTATTGCAACAGGGCAAAATTATAACTGGTCTAAAATGATTTTTGAAGGAATGTGTAAAAACAAGGGGACAAAAATGACTTTAGCTTATCCCCGTTTTCTGCAAATGGTTTTTGATGCTCAAAGATATTGTTCAAGGGATCACAATGACTTTTATAAGATCCCTGAACAAAAGAAGGCTATTTTTACCAAGATGAATTCACCACCTCATAGAGACCTACCATTAACCCAAGCCATGCTTGCTGTTATTGCAGCAGCACAACCCCAACCAGACCCCCAACCTCATATTGACCCTCAACCACAACTTGAACCTATCCCTGAACCTTTACCCTCACCTGACCAAATGCAAATAGACCAAAATCCCTTTGACGCTGACACATCTAATGTGGGCGTTGATATGCCTATTTCAACCGCTGACACCCAACCATCACAATCCCAAACACCCCTTAACCAACCTACATCTACACCATCTTCTACACCATCTTCCACACCACCAGAATATAGGTTGATTAAACGCCAAAGGACTGCTGGAGTGTTCTCCTCTGGTGGTACTAGCCATGTAGCAGAGAGAACCACCACCACAAGTGTGGCTGGTGACCTGGATGCGGCTGAGACTATTGGTTCTGGCTTAGAAGCTGGCCAAGACAGTCCCACCATAATTAAGTCCTCATCCATGCCCAATGAACCTAACTTGGGAGGTCAAATTCCCATTTTGGAAGAGGGCAGACTGGAACCAATGACGCTTTTAGAATTGACGGCTGTCTGCATTAGCTTGCAAAAGCAAAATGCAGACTTGGTACAAATTGTCAGTAACCAAGGCCTTGAACTCAAAGAATTGAGGGAGAGGATTGTTGTTTTAGAGAGTGCTCATTTAAGGGGAGGTATGGAGGAGTCTTCCAAAGGGGAGGAAGCAAGAAATCTGAGTGATAAGAGCAGTCAAGATGGTCAATCATTGGATATTGCTGAAGCTCTTACTACATTGAAGGAACAAAAAGGTTTTGATACGTCCTTAATCTCTCCAACCAATTTAAATTTATCATTTACAGATATGTTGAGGGAGGTTACACAAGGCGCTGAGGGAAAATATTTGAGCGTTGACAAGACAAGTTTGGACGCTGACAGAAGTATTTTGGGCGCTGATAGAGGAAATTTGGGCGTTGACAGATCTGCATATGGAGGTGATGTATTCCAGTCATCATCTATCATCAAAGATGTTCCTACTCAGGTATTATCATCTACCCTACCAACAATTGAACCAACAGATAAGGGTAAGGGTAAGTTGGTAGAAGAAATTGTTCCAAAGAATGCAGCTCAGGTTGAATTTGATAGAAGATTGGCTGAGCAAATGATGGAACAAGGTGAAAAGGAAAAGTCACCATTTGTTGTGACTTCTGAAGAAGAAAGTGATGGAGCTAGCTCATATTCAAGTGTGATGATTGTTGAACCAGAAAGACTTGAGTATGGTGATGAGCTTGCTAGGGAAAGGCTGAGAGATTTGAAGTTGCAAATTGATTTTGATATGCCAGAGGTAGTTCAGATGTACAATTCTTGGGAAGAAAGCTGTATGGATAATCCAGATTTGACCATTTCAGATCAAATATGGGGTTTGGAAATTCTTCTTAGAGTTCAGCAGGATTGTAAGGTGATGCTGAAGTACAAGGCAAGCAACATTCTCTCTGAGTTAAAAAGGGATAGAAGGAAGCTCTATTTTATGTTACTCAAATGTCATGGAGTTGGATGGACACATCAGAAGCTGAAGGCTTTGACATTTGATGAGTTGGAACATAGGGCTTATCCTATTTGGGTGAAAGTGCAGGAAGAGAACACTTTCAGACTTCTTTCAGATGAAAGAAAGGAGCAACTTGCAGAAGAGATGGCAATCAAGAAAGCTATGATAGTTCCTAGACCAGTAAAGAAGGGATTTATTCTTGAGTTTCCAAAAGATATGTCTCAACTATATCCAAGTGAAGCAATCATTAGAAAGAGCCTTAAGCTCTCCCCATTAGAAGCTTCAGATATGGTGCATGTGTTACCACTAGATTCCAGGAATCCAATAGTAAGTTATGAGGAAGATGAATGTGGATTCTGGAAAATTGGAAGATTTGGCAAGGAGGTACACACTTTTACCACTCTCATATCTTTATTTGCAAGTTGTGACAGAGAAGACTTGGTGGACCTTTGGAGGTTACTAGAGACCAAGTATGAGGCTGAAGCACCAACTTCAGCCAATGGAATAAAACTTTGGACCACATTCAAAAGAATGTGTGGGATAAAAGAAGAAGATCCTGAAATATGGAAGGATCTTGAAGATGACCTCAGTGGTCTTCAATGGAGGTTATATTCAGCTGCAGGTGTATACCATTTGAGTTCTACAAAGTTTGCTGAGTATTTACTTGTAGATGCTCAGTATTTCATATCCAAGGCTGTTTTGGAGAAGATGAAGGACACCCAGTTGGAGATAGACTATACAAGTGACGTGGCAAAGAATTTGATCAGATTTATTTATCATCAATATGACAAGGTTTGTCAGACTCCTCCAAGTCCTTAATGTTTATTCAGAAACTTGATCATAAGAGTGGATATCAAGTTTAGGGGAGGATTGTTGGGAATAAATTTAGGCCAGAACACTTGAACGCTGACAAGAACAACTTAAGCGTTGACAAGAGCAAAGTGAGCGCTGACAGCATAAGCGTTGACAAGTTAAAGTCAAGCGTTGACAGATTAAAGACAAGCACTGATGGAAGATGTGAGCTACACGTTTATTATATTCTAGATTACTTCTAGTAAGGATAGAAACGACAATGTATTTTCTATGTTTATCTTTACCTAGAATAGTTGATTCGTAGCTTATTGTACAAGACTTCTTGTTCTATAAAAGAAGATCTTTTAGGTTAATGTTTAATATCAGTTTTCATAGTATTCGCAAGTTAAACCTTTCATTGTAATCAACACGATTATTCTAATACAAGTGAAAGTTTGTTTAACATCATTGTGTTTTAGATCAAGTGTTAATTCCGCATAACACTTTGTTACTTTATTCATAAGCAAAGGTTTCTCTACGTGTAGTACTTGATCTAATCTCGTATACACAAAGCTTAATCGATCTAAGTTTGGGATCAACAAGATGCCGCGCTCACGAAGTGCTTTGTATAGTTAAGACGCACGCCGCACGTCTAGTAAAGTATAGACTTTGTTATATTTTGGATAAGACGTGACATGTCATGCGACACAGATACATGATATCTAAAAATATAAACAAGTTTCCAAAACATCAAAATTGCCGTGGCTCCGCACGGACTTATACATAGCAAAACAAATGTCTACAATCATAAGGTACCGTGGACATCCACGGACAAATGTTTAAAGGTTCCAAACCAAATTGTCTGAAATAGATAACAAATTAGGGGAACCCTACATGGGGGGAGAAACCTACCTATCTCCAATTGTTCTTCAGCCAAGCAAGGCAATCTCTCACCACGTTCCCTCCGCTTCAAGGCTTGAGCCGCATTCCTCTCCAGTACCCTGCTTAAAGATTCTTAATCAAGTACGAGCCTGGTTACGTCCTCATAGATAGGAAGTGTAAGGTGGTTGGGCGAGGGAGTGAAGGAAGCACGGGAATGACCCTCATCTTGAGAGAACGCACCAAGACTAAGCTTTTCCATGATCTCCATGTTTGATACATCCTTTGTGGCTTCCAACTCGGCAAAGAATGGGTAATGTAGATCTCGCATTGCGGCCATGGAAGTAGTCATCTTGTTAGCAGCTTCGGGATTAAAGAAGGCATGCCTTGTGAAGTTCTCCTTCTTCTTGATTAGCTCGACGGCCTTGACCATTCCTTCATGACGGCCGTGATCAATGCCATCTGACACAAGGCGTAAACTGTTGTACAAATTCAGGGGCTTCCAGCACCTTGGTAACGACCAGACGTGCCCCGTGTCCTACCATCCACCTGCGGCCGGCAATGGCTGCTAGTAGTTGGGGGCATATCACGTCGTCGCGTTCGGTGGTAAGGGCATCTATTATCACATCTTTTTGAGCGGACGCCTCCCTTAGCTCCTTGGTCATAACCCTCTCGTAAGCAAGCTCCTCTTGTACCTTTTCCACGCTTTGGATTATCCTCTGGGCATCCTCAAGTTTTTTGCTAAGCACGGATACTTGGCTGGAGGAGGACTTGGCAGACACCTCTGCTACGGTCACCTATATGAGAAAGATTACTTGTTAGATTATGATTCTTATGGAATAAGAGTGATGCGTCGTGGATACGTACCTTGGTTGTTGCGGCCTCAAGTTTTGCCTCGAGCTCGGCTACCTGTTGGTCATAAGCATTAGCGTGGGCTGATTGTTCATTCACGGTCGCCTCGGCACTAGCAAGTTGGGATTGGAGGGCAGCAATTTGAGCTTCATTCTCCTCGATCATCCTCTCCCTTCGTCCAACTTTCCTCTTGAGGGATTCCACATGCCCTAGCGCGGCTTCGAATCTCACTCTCATCGAAGTGCCCATTGCCATTTGATGCACCAGGGCGCCGTTGTACTCATCCACCAGGTCAGCATGGCTTAGTACATTCACGTCTCGTACCAAACCTGGTGGGATGCAGTTATTGATGTACTCACGGCATTCCTCGGCTTCCCTCATTCACGACGCAGTGGTAATATTCCAAACGGGATTGAACGATTGAGGGGGGCCGGATGTTGGGAGGTCTTGGGAGGCTGTGGGGGTACCTTCTTCGAATGCAGGACCGGATCTTGTGGCGGCCGTATGAAGCATAGGGTCTCTCTCCACTTCCTTCTCTTTTCCCTTCTCCTTTTGGGCATCAGGTGGAGGCACGGCACCAGTTTGTTCATTTCTACAAAACAAACATTTGGATACATATCAAGTATTGATTAAAGGAAATTTGTGGCTCTTACTTAGCAAGATGAAGCCTTACATGTTGTTTCCTGCTAGTTCTGATGCAGTCAGGGGAATCTGAGTAACTAGATCCACATGTGCAGCCCGTACTGTCTCGGAGGCCTGGGTGGTGCTCCGAACAGATTGATATTGGGGGTGGTCCTCGCGAAGCTTTTTTGCGGGGGCATTATGTTCGCCAACCTCGGCCGGAGCGACTCTTCTTACCCGCTTATTTTTTCTGCGGGTACGCTTAGCGACGGGCTGAGCTGCTGCTTCTTCAACCTCCTCTTCAACTTCTTTTTCGGCTTCCTTGTCTTCCTCTTCATTGACTTGCTGCACCTCCTCCTCATCGTCGCCCATCATCTGGTGAAGGCTGGAGGTGGTCCTCTCAATATTGTCTCCTTGCTCTTCCCCATGTGCGGGAGTGGCAGTCTTAGGCGGCGAGGAGGGCCCGGCTCCTCCTTCGAGCATCCTATTATCACCATCCTCGTTGTCAAAATCGACGGGGGTTCTCAAGAGAGTTGTTTCTTCTTCGTCCGAGTGGGGGTCCAGCACGGCTTCCAGAGCAACCGTCACGTTTCGGGTATGCTCAAGGAGGGGTAATTCGTTCTCACGTCTGGGACGAGATCCCTCTGGTACGAGCTTTGGGTCGCCTTGACGTAGGAGTCCAAAGAAGTTTATTTCTGCCACAATAAACAAAATATATTAGGCATTACAAAATAATTGTATGCGCTTTTTGGTGTGCGGATGCTAACCTACCTTCACCCTGCCTTATCCAAAACACAGGATATCTGTTGGACGAGCCGAAATAGTAGCGACTAATCCCTAGCAAACAGAGGAATGATTCGGGGAGGTTTCTATGGAATCCTGTTCTACTCAGATCTATTTCTCGGGAGTGTTGGGGGTTATATGTACTGAAGTGCGGCAAGGGGTCGTGGGATAACCTATGTTTGAAGGCATAATCGGCCGGCCACACTATCGAGTCAATGAAAAAGTAATGGTCGTACCAGTTTTTCAATGAGTCCATGGGCTTATTATGGGACTGGGGGCTGTTGGGAGATCGTTTCTTAAAAGAAAGCCAACCATTTACTATGCTGGGGGTGTAAAATAGCCAGAATAGTTCTACAGTTGGGGGGATTCTTCTAGCACGGCAAAGAATCTCGAATTGACTTATCTTACATGCGCCTATACAGTGAAGTTGACTAATATGTACATCATAATACCCTAATAGATCTATGAGGAAACGAGTGAAAGGGATGCGGTAGTTGGCCGCATCGAAAAGGCGAGTATATAGGCCAATTTTACCCTGCGGAGCCTCAGTTATGAGATCTCCGGCGCCAGGAAGCGAGGGGTGTAGGTTGGTGGGGATGAAGTAATTGGTACAAAAGTGATCTAGTTGTTCCTGGGTCATTACATTGAGCACGGATTGTGGGGTTGTTTCTTTGGGCCATTACTAAATAAAAAGGTAAGGACGTGGTATTCTAACCTGCGGAGGAAGGGATCCGTGCGGGATTAAGTGAAGCTAAGAAGAAAAGCTTTAATGGCAGAAATGGAGATAAAGACTGTGTGTTTCACACAGCCGTAGGGGTGGCTTATTTATAGGGTTGCCTCGTAGGTCATGGTCCGTTGGATGCATGACACGTGTTTGCCACTATCCTTAATCGTGTGGTTAGGGTGTAAGTGGCAAGTGAAAAGTCAGGTGGGACCCACGGGTCACTTCTGACTCAGAAGTTTACGCTGCTCGAGGTTCTGACTGTTTGCACTTTGTCAGTCAGAGTGGCAGGTGAACAGTCATTTATGTCGGGATATGCGGTCTTACGTAAGACCCAAATTCAATGCTACATTTAATTTGTCTCGATCGTCACGTACGGCTGAGGTGATATTGGAATAAATTCCTAGGTCAGGTTGCCACGTGCGGCCGAAACAAATTCTTGGGCAATTTATCATTCCCTTAAGGATCTTTCTTGGTACATCCAGGGAGCATCTTGATAGTCTAGAGGTTACGCCTACGGCTGTAACAACTAGACTGGGGGGACATGATGACGTATAGTCCCCAGCCGGGTCATGAAACCGGCCCACGGGTACTACCCGTATCCGGCCCATCACAGATGGGTGGGAATAATGTCATTTGAGCTTATGGGCTTGGATGAACAGTAATCGCACACACGTGTGCGGCCCACGGCCCGGCATGACCGATACAGGGTTAGACAGAATCATATTCTATCTATGAATAGGAATCACCCCAAAGAAGAGGATATTCACTCACCATAATTAGAAGATAACAATCAATCTAATTCTGGTGCTTATCCTTTCCTTAGGGTCGAAGCATCAGTGACAGCCCATTAGGGTTTCACTGCCTATAAAAGGAACCCCCAAGGGTTCCACAAAGGTATTACGTTCTATATACTCTCAACTCACCTGATTTCTATAAACCCTAACCGATACTTACTCTCACGCCGGAGTCTAATCGTGGGAAACATTCCCACGGTAAGTCTAACGCTTGTTGTTTAGTGTGCAGGATCCCAACCATACAGTTCACTTGGTGCAGGAGCCGGAGCCCAGTCAACCCGAATTAAGCCTAATTCGGGTCTAGCAAGGATCACCCAACTTTTGCATCAACATTTCATCACGGTCCATGTCTCACCATTAGCCACAACTAATCTTAAAGTAGTCACTTGGTTGTTCCACCATCTTAGTGTACCATCCTGAAATATAGCAGCAGCAAATTTGACCTTATTAACTTCTGAACACCCGATAATCTTAAAGTACTCTCTATCTTATCAATCCAACTATGCAACTATAATGCACTACTAATACCACCAAACTTCACAAAACCACACTTCTGAAAACTAACATAAGTACATTCTCTTGAACTTGTAGAACAGCAGCAACACTATCATCTGGATCA
This sequence comes from Glebionis coronaria, assembly GCA_025667525.1. Taxonomy (NCBI): domain Eukaryota; kingdom Viridiplantae; phylum Streptophyta; class Magnoliopsida; order Asterales; family Asteraceae; genus Glebionis; species Glebionis coronaria. The sequence continues at coordinate 355,442,171 of CM046881.1, forward strand.
GCAGCATCCTCATTATTGTTAGCAGCATCGCCCTTATTTTCAACAGCATCATCATTATTCTCAGCAGCATCATCATTATTCTCAGCAACATCAACTGCAGCACCATTATCTCTAGCACAACTAACTCCAACATCTTGCTTCCTTAGAGCACGATCAGGTTCATGTGCTCTAGCAATAACTTGTTCGATCATAGTGTTCACAGTAGCAGTCGTTAGTTTTGGCGACATATTTCAAGAAACTTAGTCACGTAGCTATCTACTAATGATAGAAATATGCTTTCCTTACTCCTTCTTCAATCATCACAGAAGAAAGAAACATGATAAGTATACATATCAAGATAAAAGAAGAAATATTTATCAGGACTTCTCATGGATACTACATGTACGAACAACATAACTACAATGGTTCATCAACCAAAACTCAAAAGAGTTAATAAAGGCACATCATAGATCATGAGGGTAATTCAGACTGTGTTAAGGATTCAACAAGATAGTGGCAATGTTTGTCACTACAATCATCTACCGAACAAACTTAAAAGATAATAAGTTCCATCACAATGCTACGACACAAGGTTTAAATAAGTCCGATCACAAAATAAAATAAGATACAAAGAAATCCATCACGCGATTAGTTCCTTAGACAGCAGCTCCTCATCCTCCTTAACATTGTTGTCAGCTTCATCACACTCGTCTATTTCCCCTTTTTGCACTTCAAGGTCAAATCCTTAACATGATGGCAACTCATTCTCAAAATTCAAATACGCACTCATACACAGCAGATTAATCACAAGGCAAATCTGAGTACGACCTTCAACATTCCTAAGCTTCCAAGCTTGACTCAGAGTCAATCTCACATAAATCTCCCACTCACTCATCCTTTCAAAACTTACCTACTCCTCTTTAAACCTTTCAATTCAAACTAACAAATTCATCAGAATCGAACTAAGACTAGAAATCTCATCCATCTTCCAAGTCCTAACAAACTCAAATCTCCACATACCAAATACAACCTTTAAAACAACTTTTCTTTCACATCAACCTTCTAATCACACTAATTCAACCACATATCTATCATACATCAGCTAATCAAACATCCTCATACCCGATACAAGTCGCAAGAAATCAGTTGTAAAATCGTTCATCATTTGGTCTACTGTCCTAGACCCTCGGTCGTATATAAGGTCATTATTTAAAATTATATACATATGCATTACATAAAGAAAATTACGATAAGAAGTACTCAACGTACTTTCAACAACATCAATACATTACCAATACATCGTCATAGTATTTACTAAATAAATACTCTAAAAAATCATTTCAATTTTAAGTGATACATCAACTATAAAACAATACAAAACAAATAATCTTATCGGAGCCTTGCGGAGAAGTTGCGTGCTTTTGTAAAATTTTTTCGACACCAGAGTTATAGTTTAGGACATTTTTCAAAAATCGACCTAATTCACTATAACTAAAAAGCTCTGATTACCAATCTCTTACACCCCCAAATTACAATGCGCAGCGGAAATACACATTTGGGGTGCTAAATACAAACATCATTATACAAGACACTTTGAACAATCTCAAAATGATACATTTGGAATATAAAAGGAAACAATTTAACCATTGTCTAAAACTTTCGATCCCAAGTAAAACAATTTTAGAAATAATATCAGAGTACATTTAGGTCCCCCAAAGATTTCATCACATTAACAGACAATTCACCAAAGCACATGACCGTACGTTATTATTTTTATGACAAAAAGGGAAAGAAATTATGTTTAGACCAATCACCATAAAAGCAATCCGCAATCCTTCTCCAACAAGCTCCGCAATTCTTCAACTTCAATCACCAGAAATACATGCTTAAAATCATCAACACAACGGTTGAGCGAGTCTATAGATTTTCCAAATCATCATTTGAACACAAGAGAAAAATCAATCAAGATCATTTAATAGAATTGTTGTACATACAATCTATTATTCAGGCAGTCTGGCATATAGCAATAGCTATTGAATTGTATTAAGCTCATGACACCGACCCCTTAACTTAGTCACCCACGCCTAAAGCAGGCATGACTAGATGAATTCCAGTGCCCCTACTAGGGTATCAGTTGCAAGTATACCACATTCTCATTCTCGTGAAATTATCCTTCCCAGCGGGTTACTCAGCGTAAAGCCCTGGTCTCAGATAGGGTCGTCAGCCCAATAGTACTATTATTAGAATAAGCGGCTATTCTCAACTCACAACATCAAGTCAGAAGATAGTTAACGGCTCATGAATTTAGGGACTTTTGCAGCTTAGGTACTTATACAATTCAAAACAACAAAGACAACAACATTCGGGTCCAAACAATCAATCATGACTTGTGTTCATTTTACTTTCAACTAGCATGTATCCCCCTCGCGGGTTTTAAAATCATTCGACACAATTACAAAAGCGAGGCTATAGACTCACCTGGAGTAATAGCAGTAGTAAGACGATCTTCGACGATAGTTGATGCCCGATAATCACAAAAACCTCAACCTATCAAATAGGGCGTGTTCATCAATAATAAACTCGAATAAAACCCATACTTAATAACATCAAACTCAAAATAATAAAATCACAACCAACCCAAAATAAAAACAATACAAGTGACCTATCACTTCCTTCTATATGTTTACTTTATTAGTCCATTCTTTCGATAAAAATCTGCCGGTACACACCAAATGTACGAGCTCATTTACCCCACTTAAACACATCAAATTCTTATGATACTAATCACAGATGTTATTTACTATATATAGAAAGACTTGTTAAAAGCCCATCAAAAGATTTTACTTTTAAAGTTCCCTGCCCGACACATCTTTGAACTACAAAAACCGGACAGTTTTACGTCAACAACTCATATAGTCTTTTTAACTTATTTATTTTACTCCGTTTACAAAACCGACACTCGACTTTGAAAATAAACTCAAGATCCTCATACTTGACACTTAACATCAGTCCATGACATATTTCAAAATCCTTTTTATAGTCCTCGATATTCGATCTAAATATCGACAACAATTATATATCGTGTCGATACTCGTCTCCCGGTACACGAATAATCAAACTAACGTAACTTCGCGCTCGTTTGGAGCTAGAAGCTCCATCTTATATCAAATCGAAGCTAAAAGAATTCTCTACAACATCATCCTATTAGTTTAACCATTTTCAAACAGTAAATTTTCCAAAAACTACCTTTTACCTACTGGTCTAAAATACATGTTTAAAAATCATGTTGAATCAAATTTTCAGCCTATTTTAATCATTCTCATATGTCTAATATCATCCTAATATCATCACCAACAACTTAAATAACCCATAACACATCTAAATGATCATATAAAAATTTACCCACTCAAAAATTTAAACATGTAACAATTAAAATATATACATAAAACAACACTAACAACAATATACCATCATAAAAATGGATCAAACCTTCATGGATCATCATCAAAAACTAAAGTTCTTGCAGGTGGTAAATTTTTACATCAAAATGATCCTTGTTGAATTCTAGAGATGGGCTTTGATTTGTTTTAGCTTAGATCAAGCTAAAAATTGAGTGAAAAATGATTTAACATGGGCTAGGGGGAGACGTTTTTAAAGAAAAGAGAGAGATAGAGAGATGAGAATTTTGATAACTATGAGTTTTTGAGTGGAAAAAATTAGGTAGAGGGTTTATATATGGTGGGTGGAGGGATTTGTTTTGCCAATTTGTGATAGTTTTGGTCCAAAATGCAATTAAATAGTTGTAAGGGTAGAAAATGTAAATTGTCAATTTTAAAAATATTTACGAGGCTCGGGTTTCGTAAAAATACTTTTCAAAAGTTAAGACGAACTCAGAATATGATGATAATATGATCCCGGATCGACTTAATACGAACTTAAAATAAAAACGTCAAAAATATAAATATCGAGACAACAAATGATAAAACATAAAATCTTGGGCATCCGTCGATATCGTGGTCACTAATAATCCTCGCTATTAGTAAAAAGATAAAAATAAGACCTCCAACGTCGGTTTTAAACAAAACCATCAATCGTCATTTCATTCAACTCATCAAAAATTTCAAAATTAAAAAATAATATTATATAATATTAAATAAATGACCTCGGGTTTGGGTTGTCACACCTATGTCACTTTTTGGGCTTATGAGAGCTTATGGGAGAAGTGTAGAGAGACCCGGCTGAGGTTCAACAACTGAACCAGGGTTAAAATATCTTCAAAATGAAATGAAAATGGAATAAGAATGAGGTGTCTTGTCTTTGACCCTTGCACAAACAAAACAAAACATGAAAGAAACTAACCAAAAGGCACACCAATAAGCTCAATGTCAATGAGCTTATTGGCTGGCTTATGGTTATAAGTTGTTAATGATAAACCAAACCAAAGATTTTTGAAAAAACCTTGATACACCAAACTTTTAAAAACAAACTTTGGAAACAAAAAGTATCCAATTGAAATCAAACAAGTTTTATAGACTTATTTATGCTTGTGTGTTAATCCAAGCATAAACAAGCAACCTATAAAACTCGGGTCCCAAAAATTCTTCACAAGAAAACTTGATAAAAACTTTTGTAAACTAAATACTACTTTGAAATATTTAAAAGTTAAGCTAAAACAGAACAAGAATGGAACTCAGATATCAAAATGTAAGGCCAAAAGTTTACTTTAACTATTCCACACAAAAGGGTTTACAATGTTTTGAAAAATCTGGAACATTTGATATGGTCACAAGACGACCATATTTATACATAGAGATAGAATCATCTAGATACTTGAATAAAAAAATGCAATGGCTAAACCCTAACAGCTAGAATTCCTATGTTTCCCTTGATGAAAATTCTTGAACTTGGTCAATCTTGGTATCATGTGATGAGACAGCTGTATACTTGATCTTGAGCGTTCATCTCTAGCTTTGGGATCAAGTAAATGGTTTGGGAACGTTGATGGACTGTCTTGTTTGTTTTCTTGCACAAAAGTGGGGACAGGGGTGGCTTGTGAGGGGACAAGAGTGAGAGTGATGAGCGTTTTGGGAGGTTGGTTTGGTTAAGGAGGGTTTTAATCATTGATTTGGAAATTAACAAAGGAAAACCCTTGTTTTCAGGGAATTAGGGATTTAGGGTTTAAGGGATTAGGGATGGGTGAATAATGGCGATAGATTGTGTTTAGGGATTAATTAGTTTGGAATTTTTTTTCCCACGTATTATTGATTAGTTAAACAGATTTATTTAAAAATCTTTTAAATTAGATGTGCTGGATGGTGAGTTGGTAGAGAAAGTGACGTGACGAGTTGGGATTGGATGGTGCGGGTGATGTGTCCAAATGATTGGGTGGTGTGAGTTTAGCTGTCTGCCCATTATAGTCCTTCAATGTCCCATTGTTTGTCACTTTATGTTTAAACAGCTCCAAAACCAATTCCCCTTTATATGAAAGTTTGGTTTTTTATAATTTGGCCACCAAAACTTTCATAAACTTGTTCTAAGGACCATAAATGCAAATTTGACCTTCTTCAAGGGGTTTTTTGTCGTGTCTTCAAACTTGCAGGGTTAATCTTGTACAAACGAATTCTCCCAGGGCCTTTCTTGCCAAATATTCAAAGATGAGGGACCAAAGTTGACAATCTTCAATACTTGAAGGGTATTTTTGGAAATTCATGATTCGGGCCCGGTTCTTTGTGCGGCTTCGTTTCTTGTGTTAGTTTTTGCTTGATTCTTGTGATCTTTTGTTGATTTCATGATATCCGTACCTAAAATACACAATGAATAAACACAATCATATTTTTGGGTATTTTAATGATATTTTAAGCGTTTTAAGCCCGATTTGGACGATGAGACTATTTATAATTGCAGTCTCATCAGTTTAGTTATTCAACGGCAAGCTGATAAGGAAAGACTTTCTAAGCTGAAGAAGAAGTTACTAAAGATTAATCCAAAGGATAAGGGAAAGAAGCAATTACAATCAGAATCTGAAAATGAAAGTGATTCAGATGAAGATATCAGCAAAGTCATGTATAGATTTAATCAACTAGACCATGATGAGGAATATTCTCTCAGAATGCAAGCTTAAATTCGTGAAGAAGACTTACAAGAGGAACTTGCAGCAAAGCAGCATTTTGCTAGAAGCTAGGAGAATACAGGAAGAATGAAACATACAAGAGTATGATAGGATTCAAGCTGAAGTACATGCAAGTGAGCTTCTTGCAAACTCATTATTAGTTGAAGAAAGAGATGCTTATGATGAAGAAGAGAAATCAAAATTGATTGATGATCTGGTAAGGGAGAAACAAAGATTCTTTGTTGAAAAAAGAAGGAGAGAAAATACTAAGCCTCCAACTACCATGCATATTAGGAATCAAATGATGACATTTCTCAAGAAAGTTAAGCATTTCACTCATGCTTAATTGGTTAATAAAAATTTTGAGGAAATCAAGGCTTTGTATGAACAACACAAAAGAGTTGAATTAAATTTTGTTGATATTGGATCTGAAGCAGATAGGATAGCTGTTGAAGAGGCTAGAAGACATCTGCAACAACAAAGGAAATTTTGAAGTGCTCCTAGATTTGAGTCAAGTACTGCTGAACATACAACAACATCTCCACCTTTCAAGACTACATATGTGAGGAATAATAGAAAGGAGAAGGTAAGTTCAAAAGGGACAGACATTGCTCAAAGAATGAATGAAGGAGATAAAGCTCAAGATGTTGATAAGACTGAACATGTACAAGCAGTACATACACAGTCAACAGTACATACTTAAGAAATGGTACATAAAAACTTGGAAGAAGGTTCAATGGAATTTGAAGGAACCTCCAAGGGTGTTAATAGGAAAAAATCAACAAAGAAGAAGCAGAAAGCCAAGAAAAAGGCTAAGTCAACAACAGAAGATAGTGATGATGATGAGAGCTTTAAAATGTACTTGAAAATAGTAAGTTTTGAAGATCAATGTATTGATACATAGATTTTTGGAAAGAGGTCGTTCATTGCTAGATGGACATACGCTATGGATCACGGACTGGAAGCTCATGGGATACAAAGAACTTATGGTACAACAAGAATGTTCAGACTTTTGGAAGGGATTCTTCATATTCTTGACAGACAATATATTCAAGATCTTTTCAAGTTAGTTCAAGAGACCAGTGCAGGTAAAACTGAGGCATCACTATTATACAATGAATTTCTCTTCATGTATGAACCATACAAGTGTGATCAGAAAATGTTGAAGGTATTCGAGAATCAGGTTCCTAGTTACTTGAGATATTATAGGTCATGTGGACTGCATATTTTGAATATATAGATGATGTTACTTACTATATGCTACAAGAGAAGAGATATCCATTTGAGAGAAGATTGTTGGAAAGAATGTTGGAATAAAAATTGGAAGTCTCAGAAGAGTCTGTTGGTGCTTTGGAGTCAAGTAAGTAGATGTTACTTACTTTCAGTCACACTTCACAAATGGTTCTCAGTTCACCATGTCTAACACACATAAGTACTGGTTAGTCCATAAGCAAATGTTTTGTGGAAAAGACTTCTCAAATCCGTTGAAAGCTGATAGTTTGCTAAAAACTATATGGTTCTGACTCACCTTGTTTCGAGACAAAGAGTTGGCTAGTCATAGACAAACGGTACTAGGTAAAGACTTAATCAAATCCGTTGATGGTTGACAATTTACCAAAAACTGTAGGGTTATCAATACACCTTATTCTTTATGAATAAAGTATTGGCTATTCCAAAGGGTACGGCTAACTGGTAAAGAATATATCAAATACGTTGATAGCTGATAATTTGCTAAAAATCATGAAGCCAATACAGATTGGTTTTTGTTGTTAACTATTTTATTTTAGGTATGAAGATTGCAAGCAAAGAAGTATTACAGAAAAAGATACTCAGAAAGTTTTATCTCATCAAATCAAGACTGAAGTTCATGATTCAGAGTTCATAGATTTAACTCAAGAAGACCATTATTGTCGCTGCAAAGACAAATGAATATTTCAAGACATAAGAAGATCATAGTTTGAAGACAAAGATGATGTTAATGATGCTTGAAGGTTATCTTATCAGAAGAAGATCTACATTGAAGTGTTTAGCTACATTCAGTTTGATACAAATACAAATTACCAAGTTCAATCCAAGGTTGAAGAGAAGAATGAAGACATGTATTCTAAATACATTCAGTACAAATAGAAACAAGAAGACAACAAGTTATCATTCTTGTTTAGGGGAGGATTGTTGGGAAATATTTGTTAAGTGTCAAGCACCGTTAGTGTTGTTGAAGTACTGTTAGTTATCTTTCAAGTATTGTTAGTGTTAACGCGGTACATAGTAAGTAATGCTACTTATAAAGTAAGTATTGTTATATTTATTAGGACGAATATATCTTTGTATAAGATATGTCATAGTTATAGTTAGAGTATATCTTATGTGATATACTTAGATAGTTAGAATATTGATAATATATTGTTTGTGATATAGTTATCTTTATAGAATATTCTAAGGTTTCTAGGGTTCCTTACTCTATAAAAGGAACATAGGTACGATGTTATTCATGTACCTAATTCAAGTCGATTAATAAGAGAATCAAATAGTTAAAAGTATTTCTGTTCTTCTATGCTTTATAAGTTAGATTCCGCATAACTTATTTAGTTTGAGTAAGAGTTCTCAAAGTGTTATAGTTTGATTACAAACTACTATACTAGTTCTTAACAGAATATAGATCCAATCAAAGGGATCAACTGTCTATATTGGGTTCCATTGTGACCAGAGGGGGTTCCACGATCGTGTTTCACTCTGGGAGTGCTATTGTCGTGTTGAAGATCGTTACGATTCCTCTCTCCACTAGGAACTTCATCATGCCATGGGCCGTAGAAGGTACTGCTCGCATTGCTAGTATGGCAGGTCGCCCAATGATTCCGTTATACTGCGATGGCGACCGTTTTATCAAGAAGTTCATTGAGACCTTTTTCGAATGTTCGTCGTTTCCCACTTTTACTACTAGCTTTAGTTGGCCCAAAGTCCACACCGCTTCTCCACTGAATCCTACGAGGGGAGGTTGCACGTACCATCTAGCTCCTTACTTCTTCGCTGAGTGTCAGGAAACAGTGTTCATACATTATTTATGTTGATGAGCCTCCATTGGCATGCATACGATGTATATTGTTTTCGTCGATTTTTATTTCTATCATTAACGGGCCTTCTGCCACATTCCTCGTGTTGAGGGGGGGGGGGGGGGGGGGGAGGAGATGTCTCTTCCTTTCGAGAATTTTTGGCTCACATTTTGCTTTATCCTTCGCTGCCATGCTTCTACCATGTAAACATTTGCGTTAGTGGTTTTTGGTTTCCTATCCTCCGCGGTTTCTTTGACAAGGTGTTTTAGCTTTCCTTCTTTTACCATATTCTCGATATGTTTTGCAGATGAATACATTCATTCGTATCGTGCCCCTTCACATCATGATACTCACAATATCTGTTGCCATTGCGCCTTTCTATCGGGGTGGTCATCGGCAATGGTCTTGGGAAGTTCGCACCTTCTGATATAAGAATTTCCCTTAGAGTTAACTTAAGGGGACTAAACCTGAAGTTACTGGCTCGCCCCTCTCTTTTATTTCCTTGGTAATCAAGACCTCCGGGACTGATTTGCTTGTTAGACCCTTTATTAGGCGCGTCACGAGGTCTATAACCATGGGCGTTTTGTATGACTTCTGAGGCAGCTGATTCCCCTTGTATGAAGGATCTTACTTGCCGTATTACTCCATCAAAGGTTTCTGGGGTTCTTTCATTCAACTTTATTATTAGGTCACTGTTGCGTATACCTGCCATGAAGCAATATACTTTCAAGATCTCTAGGCATTCTTTTATTTGAAGACATCGCTCTTGAAACGTTCTAAAATCCTCCAAGTATTCGCCCTAGTTCTGCTTAATTCCCGCGAGTGATACAGCACTCCTATTATGTCTTTTCTGTTGCACATAGTTTCTTTTGAATGCTTTCCGCAATACTTCATACCCATTAATTGTTCGTGGTGGAAGTCTGTCAAACCAGATCCGCGCGTTTCCTACGAGTGTAGAGTTGAACATATTGCACCATACATGTTCTGGCCATTGCTCAATGCCTGCTTGGGATTCGAAGACCTTTAGGTGGTCTTCCGGATCTGAGGTGCCATCGTACGTTTTTACGTTTGCTGGCATACGGCGTTTTCTTGTATTCGAGTAATACTGTATGCGTCTCGTGAAATCATTTTTCCTAGCTCTTCTCCAAGGTTGTGAGAAGCCTTGGTCATATGAGGAGTGACATTCATGCCTACGTTTTGCAGGGTGGTTATCACCCGATCTTGATAAATTGCTTTAAGAGGATTGATCGTGTTCTGCACGCTCTGTTCCTTTCGTTCCCTTTTGATTTTTCTTGTGTTTGGCAACCAATGGGATGAGGGCTTGTAGATTATTAGCTGCATATTCCTCCATCGCGCGCGCCTCAGTAGCGATTACTTCCTCGCCTTCTTCTGATACGGGGGGTATCCTTCCTTTTTGTTTATTAAGAGGAGGCTGAGTTGACTCCTGTTCTAGGGTTTTTTCCTCAACAATAGGTAGGGGAGTTGAGAATAGTACACTTGTTCCTCTGAAAGGTGGATTTGTTACATCCCGACTGTTTGCGTCGCTGGCAGATCCAAGAGTAACATTCGCGGACGCAATGTGACCATCTACCATCGAGGATCTTCGATGGCCTTCGTTCATACCGTTTTTCCTCATTGTTTAGAGCTTAGTGTAGGGTCCCACGGATGGCGCCAACTTGTTGATACAAAAGTTGGATTTATCGAGCTTGGCCTGAATTAGGCTTAATTTGGGGTCTTGTGGACTCTGACTCTTGCACTAAGTGAAACCTGTCTTAGGACCCTACGCACTAAAAACAGACATCGTTAGGCTTACCGTAGGTTTGTGACCCACGATTAGACTCCAGCGTGTGAGTAAGTACTCGATTTGAGTATGTTAGAGTTTAGGGTATTATGTGTATCGTACCTTTGTGGAACCATGGGGGTTCCTTTTATACTCGAGAGAGTCCTAGCTGGGCTCCCTATTCTTGCGTCCTAAGGAAGAGATAATGACTCAATATAGATTGATCCTTATCGCATAACTGAGGTAAGTGTATATTCTCTTTCCTTAGGCGAATATAATCATAAGATATATTATATTCTTGTCTGATCCCGTCGTAGTGCGACGAGGACACGGCTAAGTAATGAACCGTATGTGCGATCGTAACTTACCGGGCCTCCTGGGCTACGCGCACATCTCATAAGTATTAATCCATTCCTAGTGGATACGTGTAGTACCCGTGAGTCGGACTATCCAGTCCGACTAGGGCCTTCATAGCCAAGGCATAACTTATTGAAGCGGGATGCGAAGATTGGCGAGTCCGAAAAGGTCCTAACAAGACATGAGGGCTACATTTTGTTGCCAAAGATCCCAAGTGATGTGAAGAATCATTTATCAAAAATCAATATGAAGGATCGAGACACACGACGAAAAGCAAATACTCCCCTAAAGATCATGGAGAAGTCTATCCGAAAAGACCCTAGCAAGGTATGAGGATAAATAGATCCAAGTCCTAAAAGGAGGCGGATCGTTGTATATCAAAATCCCAAATACAGATTGGAGAAAAATGAAGAAGTCGTGGTCCAAATATGAAGAATCTCTAAAAAACATCAAGTGAAGAAATTCCTATTATGAAGAGAAGACCATTATTTCATAAACGTCTCTCAATATTCGAAGTATGAAGTCACTGCCAAATATCGGTCCGAGAAAGGTCTCAAGTCGTGAAGCGAGTTATGCCAAGATATGAACTTTATGAGGTCTCGAGAAGCAGTTTTAAAAGATTTTGTCCTTTAGCTAACTATGGATTAAATCGTCCTACTTTATTTTCGGCCCTAAATAAATTATCAAAATAAGCCAACAATGCATCCTCGTGATCATTCAAGACAATAATAAAATCTAAGAGGTACACCTAGGAATAAGGGAGTCTAAGTAAATAATTGGGTCAAATGAGTTTGTGTTAGTTTGCTAACTTATAATAACAATGATCTCGTTTTTAAGCTTGGTTTGGGGAACGTGAAACTTGAGGGTGATAAACATTCATGACAACCAAAGCCCTAATGTAAGTCTTTGATTTTTTTACTTGTTTTCTTCCTTCTATTATTTTGATATTTTCTATCTTTTTAAGTTTCCTTAATGTCTTTTGTTCAATAAAGGCCAAGGTGGGTTATTTATGATGGAAAATGCAAATCTTGCTTTGTAATTAATGCATTGCATGAGGGCATTGCTATGGTCAAGTGTAGGGGATTTAATAAGTGTGAAAACACTAATCCTTTTACCACTAAATTATAATAATAACCAAGCCAAAACGTGTATTTAAAGTCGTAAATGTCATAATTATGCGTGGTTTGTGTTTTTATTGTGTTTTAGGACCAAAATGTGAAAAGGGAAGAAAACATGGGCTTTCACGGACTTTTATCGAAGAAAAAGACAAAAGACGAAGTCAAAAGATCAAGAGTGCAAAAAGAACGGAAGTCCAAGGCCTATTCTGAAGATTTATCGAAGAAAAAGTCTAAAGACGGAAGTTTAATGAAGTCGAAGAACAAAATCTAATAAAAGAAGAAAATTAGAAGACGAGTTCGTTTCATATCGACTAATCCCGAGACAACGTCGAGAAAGACGAAGAATTTAAAGTAGAGAAGAAAGAAGAAAGCACCAACACATTTTCCTCCTCCTATATATAGTCCTTAAACACTTCATTAAGGAGTAGTAGATTTTATTTTAATTTTTTGTAAGGTAATTAGGAGTAGCTTAATATTACTTTCTCTCTCTACCTTTTCTTAATGTTTTTCAAGCTTTCACTTTAATCTTGTATTTTTGAATCTTAATCATTTTAAATTCAAGCTTTTTCAATTAATCATTCTCATTCATCCTTTCTTAATCTTTTTAATCTTATGTTTTGAATTGGTTAATTATATAGTTTGATTTAGTCTTTATGCTTATTTGTTTTATTGTTGTGCTTATTGATTTTTAAGTGTTTGATGTTTTGGCTTATTGCTTTTCTAGCTTATTGTGTTATTTTTATTATTTTTAGTTAAGTGCTTATTAGTTTATTTTTATAAAAAGTTATTTTTAAATATTTTTATTATTTAGTGTTTTTAAAAGTTTTTAAATTTTGGCTTATTAGCTTTTTCTTAAACTTGATTTGGTTAAATTTTTAGATAAGTGCTTATTGATTTTTAGCTTATTTTTAGTTTTAGCTTATTCTGTTTTAATCTGGAATGTTTTAAAACCCTAGTAACCTGAACTAGGGGTAGGATTATCTTTTCCCGACCTATGTACAAATTCATTTCCCGAATTACATGCATTAGGTGAGGAGACAGTACATTCCGACTTATATGAAACTCCCTTTTTCCGAATTACGTCTAGGATCACTTATCCCGAATTAGGTTGATTACGTTCATTTCCCGAATTAGGTGAGGAGACAGTACATTCCGAACTACTTGTAGACTAACATTCCGAACTACTTACAAGACTGTTCATTCCAAGTTACTTGTAGACCTTACTTTCCGAACTAGGTTGGAATTGCTCAATCCGAATTAGAAGCATGACTTTGATTCCGAATTAGGTTGTGGATTACACATTCCGACTAAGGTGGGTTTTCTAGATTCCGAATTAGGCATAGGATCATCTATTCCGAATTAGGTCTAGAATATGGATTCCGAACTAGATTACGTTTCTAGTTTTCCTGACTTATGTTTGGATTTTAACTGTCTGTTTATGACAATTTTATTAAGTGTAATTTTAATTGTTTTATTTTATTTTAAATTTTAAGTTTACATTTTTATTAAATTGTCAAATTTATTATTCGTCAAGTTTTAATTTCTCGTCATTTATTTTAAGTCTAAATTTTTAGTTTTAAATATTTAAGCTTCCACTTTTACTTAACGACATTTTCAATTTACATTTTCATTTTATTTTTAAAATAGATAGTCATTTTACTTATTTTCCACCAAGAACGACTGAGTCACACGATTAACCGGTAATCAATTCGAATCGAAACGAGACGATAACTTTTTCATACTTGGCCAAAACCTAGTATTAAATGGCGCCGCTGTCGGCTCTTTTCGTGAAGATTAACGGTTTATTGTGAGAGACGCATTGGATTTTGGGATCCGTTCATTTTTTTACGTTCTTTTTCTTGCTAAATTTTTTTTCAAAAATCCATAAAAAAAAATTTCAAAAAATCCAAAAACATTTGAAAAATCATAAAAAGCATTTCTTTTTCAAAGTATTGTACCAAAAATATTTTATTTTTCACGTTAACTTTATTTCTTCTATTTCTTTGCTTTTCTTTTCTTTTGTAGGTGTATGCGTACTCGTTCACGCAAAAGGAAATCCATTCAAGCCGCTATTATTGATCCTCCTGTTGTATAGCCTCCCGTTTTCAATACAATGGAGAATCGTCCAATTATCGAGCTCTTACAATCACATGTCGAAGGCAACGATGATGCGATTGTGGTGCCGGCTATTGACGCCAACAACTTCAAGCTCAATGCCGGTTTCATTCAAATGGTTTTCGCCACACCTTTCTTAGGTCGTACTCATGATGATCCACATGATCACATAAAAAGGTTCGTACACTTATCCAATACTGTTAAATACAATGGGGTTTCACAAGAGGCAATTCGTTTTCTCCTCTTTCCTTTCTCCCCCGAGGGACAAGCCCGGACTTAGCTTGATAAGGAACCACCCCAGAGTATTACAACATGGACGAACCTTGAGACCAAATTTATCAATTACTTTTTCCCACCCTCACATACTACCGGTTTGCGGAATGACATTATCAACTTTGAACAAAAGTACGGTGAGACATTTAGTTAATCTTGGGATCGTTTTAAGGAACTTTTAAGAAAGTGTCCACAACACGGTTTTACAAAGGTACATCAAATTAATACTTTTTATAATGGATTAAGTTTTAATGACCAAGATTCACTAAATAGTGCCTCGGGGGGTAATATTTTGGTTAAAACTATGAATGAAGCTTGGGCTATCATTAAAAACAAAGCCAAAGTCCAAACCAAGAATGTTAGGGCTACTATGGCTACTGCCAGTGAGAGTGAAGTCACTAATAAAATTAAGGAGCTTACTTCTATAGTAAAACACCTTGCTCTAAGAGATAACCCTCCCACTCAACATGCCCATGCTCTTAATATAAATTGTGAAACTTGTGGTGGGCCACACTCTTATGCTAATTGTGATAAAGCTTATGATCAATCTCACGGGGAAGTGTATGCTTACAACAACACCGAGAGAGTTCATTTCAAGCCTAATGTCGATGTTAATCACTTGTCTTACAACTCGACGAATTACTTGGCTCCACCCGGCTTTCAACAAAGACAACCCCCACCCAACCAACAAAACCAAGGGCCGCCAAGAGCTGATTTTCAAGGAAATGCCAATGTGAGTGGCTCAAATGCAAATCATGGAAACTATCACATGCAAAATCAAGTCTTTCCAAACCAAGGTTTCAATCCTCAAGGTTTTCCACCTTATAACCAATACCCACACCAAGGTTTTCAACAACAAGGGTTCAATTTACCTCATCCGCCAATGGACTTGGTTTTGCAAAAATTGAATGAGCATGAGAAAATAATGCAAGCAATGCAAGAATCTAATAGAAAAATGTAAGAGTCCATGGATAGGAAATTCGTTCAAATGTTACAACCCCTTCGTCCCCAAGGTGCTCTTCCTTCTACCACCGAAACAAACCCTAGAGCTAATGTGAGTGCTATTACTACACGCAGTGGGACAACTCTCGTAGGACCTTCTATCCCTCCCCAAGTTACTCCATCTACACCTCCTCCACCCCCATTTGTTCCTCCTACTCCCACGCCAAGTACTAGTTCTACATTACCGTCTCCACCGCTCACGAAAGAAGTCCACCTACCACCATCCCCACCTACCACCTCTAAACCTTCTACTTCTCAACCTTCAACATCTCAACCTTTACCTTCTACACCCATACCACCTAAACCTAACATCCCTTATCCTTCTCGGTTAGACAAGTGCAAATTGCTCACAAAAAAGTATTCTCAAGTTACTTCCTTTTTGAAGACGATCTCCCAAATGAATTTCAACATTAGCCTCGTTGAAGCACTTGTCCAAAGGCCGAAATTTGTCAAAGCATTCAAGAAATTGCTTAACAAGAAGGAAAATATGGCTGAGTTTGTCAACACACGCTTAAATGAAAATTGTTCTGCAGTCATTCTTAAAGAACTTCCAGAAAAACTTGGAGATCCCGGTCGTTTTGAGTTGCCTTGCATTTTAAAAAAGTTGAAGAATTTATTGCCTTAGCGGATCTCGGGGCAAGTATAAATTTGATGCCTTTAAGTGTTTGGAAAAAGCTATCATTACCCGACCTTACACCGACAAAGATGACTCTTGAGCTAGCAAATCGAACTCTCGCTTACCCCTATGGTATTGCCGAGGATGTGTTTATTAAAGTTGGTACCTTCACTTTTCCGGTCAATTTTGTTGTTGTTGATTATGAAATGGACCCTCGTATTCCGTTAATACATGGACGGCCATTCTTGAGAACCAGAAAAGCTTTAGTCGATGTTGTCGAAGGTGAATTAATCTTAAGGGTCAGGAATGATGTACAAGTTTTTAAGATAGGGAAGATTACAAGTAAGTCAAATGGAAAAGAATCGGGAAAAATGATTAATGTGCTTCAAGAAGAGCTTACTACTACTTTGGAAAATTTTAAGCTTGATGATTTTGTTGTATATGATAATCCTCTTTTCGAGTCTTGCTATGATAATCCACTTATTCAAGACGATGAGGATGATTCTGATGATTCTCTCTCCAATTTGGATCCCCCACCAATTTATGATTCTCCACCGATCTATGATGACTATGATGATGATTCTAGTTCCGATGGGGATGATTATGCTGATTTTGCTTCAGAGTAATAAGACATGCCAACTTATGATGATTTCGAGGATGTTGATACTCTCTCGAGTGATTCTTCACATGATTACCTTGTTCCCACTATTGATGAAGATCCTCCACCGAACACTCTTACTTTGGATAATTACTCATTTGAGGAAGATTTTGCCACTTTCCTTAATACATACTTCCCCAATGAGCATGATTCTCCTCCTTTGGACTTTGATTTTGGTCTTTATCCTCCTTAGGATATTAATAAACCCGTTTCAAAGGAGAAGAAACCAGAATACACAGACATCCGCAGTACTTATGTTTTGACACCTCTTTATCCACCTTCTGAGGATGAGATTGTGAAATTTATGAGCAGATCTTCCTTAAATTCTACTGAGCCTGAGTCTTAATTTCCCCTAAAGGAAAAGCTGTTCGATCCCGGTATTAAAAATTTTAAGCCATCTCAGTATCCATCTGATGAAATAAAAGGAAAGATTTTTGGAACTTGTAGAGATCTGCTTTCACTTCATCCTACTTTCTACCACCGTGCTCAATCTTTGATTAAGGGAACCTTGCCTACTCTTCTTTGGCTTTCCTTGTACACCTTAAGTTTGTGCTATTTGTTGGACGAAAACCATATAGTTGAACCCGGTGGATGTTCTTCAAGCTTCATACCATGCTAATTAAGGTCGAGTCAGGCTCACGACTCGGTGAACAAAAACAAGCGCTTCTCGGGAGGAAACCCGCAATATCTATTCCTTTTATCCATTTAATAATAAGTGTAGGGGGAGACCCTCGTATGTGTTTGTTATTTTCTTTCTTATCATGTGCAGGGATTCCAGCTTTCAAAGATCCATTCTTGATGACTTTTGACGACCCATGATTCCGTGTACCCGTCTTCCCGGTTCTATCCTAAACTCTTTTGATTCTCTATTTTATATTCTTCAATATTAAAATAGGAATCACTTTAGTTGTTTCTCCTTTAGCAAGATTTAAACAACGTGCATAATGTCCTAAGTGTAGGGGAGGTGACTTCCACATGCTTAAACATTGAGGAAAATGTTTATATTAAGTGTAAGGGGGACTTCTATCGAAGTTAAGTGGGCTTCTCCTTGTATTTGTCCTCATTTTAAACGGAAAATTGATTTTTCGACATTTTTCAAAATTTTTGATCTATTTTGGCCTAGTTGTATTTTCCTTTGTTGTCGTTATTTTCTTTCATTCAGAATAAATTTTAATAAAATGGTTTTATAAGTTTAGATTTGTTTGATGTATTTTTCAACGTCATGAATCTTTTGACTCAACCCGAGTTTACTTATCCAAGTTTACTCTAGCTAGTATCCTTAACGTGTTTAAGTCAAGTTTTGCTAGGCTTTTATATAGGGAACTTTAAAACGCGAAAGTCTTAACTCTTACGGGTTAAGAACGTGAACTTTTCGCATGTTCCTATAATTGATCCTAGAAAGTCGTTTATCAAGGTAACTTTAAAATGCGAATTCTAAAACTTGAAAAAGTCTAAGAAATTGCAAGATCCTATAGATGACTTGAAAACCCGAAAATTTGATTTAATAGGCTAAGCATCCATGAGTCTCATTCCTTGAGATTTTAAATTATGGAGAACGAGAGATGATAGAGTTAATTATAAGTTTGGTATTCTTTCATGAATTTATGTGAGTTAATTATGAGCTTTTTCTCCTATCGCTTGTTAATAAATATAATTGCAATAGATAAGGTCGTACGATTTGAAAAGTTACTTAGCTTCTAGCACAAGATCGTTTAAAAGTTGCTCGATATTAATTAGAGTTCATAGCCAAGGCACAACTTATTGAAGCGGGATGCGAAGATTGGCGAGTCCGAAAAGGTCCTAACAAGACATGAGGGCTACATTTTGTTGCTAAAGATCCCAAGTGATGTGAAGAATCATTTATCCAAAATCAATATGAAGGATTGAGACACACGACGAAAAGCAAACACTCCCCTAAAGATCATGGAGAAGTCTATCCGAAAAGACCCTAGCAAGGTATGAGGATAAATAGATCCAAGTCCTAAAAGGAGGCGGATCATTGTATATCAAAATCCCAAATAAATATTGGAGAAAAATGAAGAAGTCGTGGTCCAAATATGAAGAATCTCTCAAAAACATCAAGTGAAGAAATTCCTATTATGAAGAGAAGACCATTATTTCATGAACGTCTCTCAAGATTTGACGTATGAAGTCATTGCCAAATATCGGTCCGAGAAAGGTCTCAAATCATGAAGTGTGTTATGCCAAGATATGAACTTTATGAGGTCTCGAGAAGCAGTTTTAAAAGATTTTGTCCTTTAGCAAACTATGGATTAAATCGTCCTACTTTATTTTCGGCCCTAAATAAACTATCGAAATAAGTCAACAATGCATCCTCGTGATCATTCAAGACAACAATAAAATCTAAGAGATACACCTAGGAATAAGGGAGTCTAAGTATATTATTGGACCACATGAGTTTGTGTTAGTTTGCTAACTTATAATAACAATGATCTCGTTTTTAAGCTTGGTTTGGGGAACGTGAAACTTGAGGGTGATAAACATTCATGACAACCAAAGCCCTAATGTAAGTATTCTATTTTTTTACTTGTTTTCTTCCTTCTAATATTTTGATATTTTCTACCTTTTTAAGTTTCCTTAATGTCTTTTGTTCAATAAAGGCCAAGGTGGGTTATTTATGATGGAAAATGCAAATCTTGCTTTGTAATTAATGCATTTCATGAGGGCATTGCAATGGTCAAGTGTAGGGGATTTAATAAGTGTGAAAACACTTATCCTTTTACCAATAAATTATAATAATAACCAAGCCAAAACGGGTATTTAATGTCGTAAATATTGGAATTATGCGTGGTTTATGTTTTTATTGTGTTTTAGGACCAAAATGTGAAAAGGGAAGAAAACATGGGCTTTCACGGACTTTTATCGAAGAAAAGGACAAAAGACGAAGTCAAAAGATCAAGAGTGCAAAAAGAACGGAAGTCCAAGGCCTATTCTGAAGATTTATCGAAGAAAAAGTCTAAAGACGGAAGTTTAATGAAGTCGAATAACCAAATCTAATAAAAGAAGAAAATTAGAAGACGAGTTCGTTTCATATCGACTAATCCCGAGACCACGTCGAGAAAGACGAAGAATTTAAAGTCGAGAAGAAAGAAGAAAGCACCAACACATTTTCCTCCTCCTATATATAGTCCTTAAACACTTCATTAAGGAGTAGTAGATTTTAGTTTAATTTTTTGTAAGCTAATTAGGAGTAGCTTAATATTACTTTCTCTCTCTAGCTTTTCTTAATGTTTTCAAGCTTTCACTTTAATCTTGTATTTTTGAATCTTAATCATTTTAATATCAACCTTTTTCAATTAATCATTCTCATTCTTCCTTTCTTAATCTTTTTAATCTTATGTTTTGAATTGGTTAATCATGTAGTTTGATTTAGTCTTTATGCTTATTTGCTTTATTGTTGTGCTTATTGATTTTTAAGTGTTTGATGTTTTGGCTTATTGTTTTTCTAGCTTATTGTGTTATTTTTTTTAATTTTAGTTAAGTTCTTATTAGTTTATTTTTATAAAAAGTTGTTTTTAAATATTTTTATTATTTAGTGTTTTTAAAAGTTTTTAAATTTTGGCTTATTAGCTTTTTCTTAAACTTGATTTGGTTAAATTTTTAGAAAAGTGCTTATTGATTTTTAGCTTATTTTTAGTTTTAGCTTATTTTGTTTTATTCCGGAATGTTTTAAAACCCTAGTAACCCGAACTAGGTGTAGGATTATCTTTTCCCGACTTATGTACAAATTCATTTCCCGAATTACATTCATTTCTCTTTTTCCCGAATTAGGTTAAGTATTCGTACATTCCGACTTATATGACACTCCTTTTTTCCGAATTACGTCTAGGATCACTTATCCCGAATTAGGTTGATTACTTTCATTTCCCTAATTAGGTGAGGAGACAGTACATTCCGAACTACGTGTAGACTCACATTCCAAACTACTTACAAGAATCTGCATTCCGAATTACTTGCAGACCTTACTTTCCGAACTAGGTTGGAATTGCTCATTCCGAATTAGAAGCATGACTTCGATTCCGAATTAGGTTATGTATTACACATTCTGACTTACGTGGGTTTTATAGATTCCGAATTAGGTATAGGATCATCTATTCTGAATTAGGTCTAGAATATGGATTCCGAACTAGATTAGGTTTCTAGTTTTCCCGACTTATGTTTGGATTTTAACTGTCTCTTTATTTTTAAATCTTTATTTTTCCCGCCAATTTTATTAAGTGTAATTTTAATTGTTTTATTTTATTTTAAATTTTAAGTTTACATTTTTATTAAATTGTCAAAAATTTTTTTCGTCAAGTTTTAATTTCTCGTCATTTATTTTAAGTCTAAATTTTTAGTTTTAAGTTTTTAAGCTTCCACTTTTACTTAACGACATTTTCAATTTACATATTCATTTTATTTATAAAATAGATAATCATTTTACTTATTTTCCACCAAGAACGACTGAGTCACACGATTAACCGGTAATCAAATCGAATCGAAACGAGAGGATAACTTTTTCATACTTGGCCAAAACCTAGTATTAAATGGCGCCGCTGCCGGCTCTTTTCGTGAAGATTAACGATTTATTGTGAGAGACGCGTGGGATATTGGGATCCGTTCATTTTTTAACGTTCTTTTTCTTGCTATAAAAATTTTCAAAAATCCATAAAAATTAAAATTTTCAAAAATCTAAAAACATTTGAAAAATCATAAAAAGCATTTATTTTTCAAAGTTTTGCACCAAAAATATTTTCTTTTTCACGTTAACTTTATTTTTTCTATTTCTTTGCTTTTCTTTTCTTTTGTAGGTGTATGCGTACTCGTTCACGCAAAAGGAAATCCATTCAAGCCGCTATTATTGATCCTCCTGTTGTAGAGCCTCCCGTTGTCAACACAATGGAGAATCGTCCAATGATCGAGCTCTTACAATCACACGTCGAAGGCAACGATGATGCGATTTTGGTGCCGGCTATTGACGCCAACAACTTCGAGCTCAAATCCGGTTTCATTCAAATGGTTTCCGCCACACCTTTGTTAGGTTGTACTCCTTATGATCCACACGATCACATAAAAAGGTTCGTATACTTATCCAATACTGTTAAATACAACGGGGTTTCACAAGAGGCTATTCGTTTGCTCCTCTTTCCTTTCTCCCTCGAGGGACAAGCCCGGACTTGGCTTGATAAGGAACCACCCCAGAGTATTACAACATGGACGGACCTTGAGACCAAATTTATCAATTACTTTTTCCCACCCTCACGTACTACCGCTTTGCAGAATGACATTATCAACTTTGAACAAAAGTACGGTGAGACATTTAGTGAATCTTGGGATCGTTTTAAGGAACTTTTAAGAAAGTGTCCACAACACGGTTTTAAAAAGGTACATCAATTTAATACTTTTTATAATGGATTAAGTTTGAATGACCAAGATTCACTAAATAGTGCCTCGGGGGTAATATTTTGGTTAAAACTATGAATGAAGCTTGCGCTATCATTGAAAATAAAGCCAAAGTCCAAACCAAGAGTGTTAGGGCTACTATGGCTACTGCCAGTGAGAGTGAAGTCACTAATCAAATTAAGGAGCTTACTTCTATAGTAAAACACCTTGTTCTAAGAGATAACCCCCCCCCACTCAACATGCCCATGCTCTTAATATAACTTGTGAAACTTGTGGTGGGCCACACTCTTATGCTAATTGTGAGAAAGCTTATGATCAATCTCACGGGGAAGTGTATGCTTACAACAACACCGAGAGAGTTCATTTCAAGCCTAATGTCGATGTTAATCACTTGTCTTACAACTCGACGAATTACTTGGCTCCACTAGGCTTTCAACAAAGACCTCCCCCACCCAACCAACACAACCAAGGGCCGCCAACAGCTAATTTTCAAGGAAATGCCAATGTGAGGGGCTCAAATGCAAATCAGGGAAACTATCACATGCAAAATCAAGGCTTTCCAAACCAAGATTTCAATCCTCAAGGTTTTCCACCTTATAACCAATACCCAAACCAAGGTTTTCAACAACAAGGGTTCAATTTACCTCATCTGCCAATGGACTTGGTTTTGCTAAAATTGAATGAACATGAGAAAATAATGCAAGCAATGCAAGAATCTAATAGACAAATGCAAGAGTCCACGGATAGGAAATTCGTTCAAATGTTACAAGTCCTTCGTCCCCAAGATGCTCTTCCTTCTACCACCGAAACAAACCCTAGAGCTAATGTGAGTGCTATTACTACACGCAGTGGAGCAACTCTCGTAGGAACTTCTATCCATCCCCAAGTTACTCCATCTACACCTCCTCCACCCCCATTTATTCCTCCTACTCCCACGCCAAGTACTAGTTCTACATTACCGTCTCCACCCCTCACGGAAGAAGTCCACCTACCACCAACCCCACCTACCACCTCTAAACCTTCTACTTCTCAACCTTCAACATCTCAACCTTTACCTGCTACACCCACACCACCTAAACCTAACATCCCTTATCCTTCTCGGTTAGACAAGTGCAAATTGCTCACAAAAGAGGATTCTTAAGTTACTTCCTTTTTGAAGACGATCTCCCAAATGGATTTCAACATTTGCCTAGTTGAAGCACTTGTCCAAATGCTAAAATTTGTCAAAGCATTCAAGGAATTGCTTAACAAGAAGGAAAAGATGGATAAGTTTGTCAACACAAGCTTAAATGAAAATTGTTCTGTAGTCATTCTTAAGAACTTCCAGAAAAAACTTGGAGATCCCGGTCTTTTTGTGTTGCCTTGCATTTTTAACAAAGTTGAAGAATTTACTGCCTTAGCCGATCTCGGGGCAAGTATAAATTTGATGCCTTTAAGTGTTTGGAAAAAGCTATCATTAACCGATCTTATCGAATTGATCACGGTTAAAAGTGCGACTCAGTTGTTCTTGGTAAAAAGAAAGTTAAATGATTATCTATTTTAAAATAAAAGTAGATATGTCGTTGAGTAAAGATAAAAATAAAGTAAAAATGAAAGATTTAAAATTAAACTAAAAATAGAGACTTTAAAAGAAATAAAGTAAATTATTAAAACTTAAAAATAAATTTGAAAACTTTAAAATTAAACTAAGATAAAACAAGTTTAAAATAACACTAAGTAAAATGGCGGGAAAAGTTAAATTTGAAATTAAAACAGGAAACTATGTCGGAATCCAAGAAACTGTCACTATCCGGAATCCAACTTCTATAAGCAATCCGGAATTTGGATTCCAAGTCTAATTCGGAATCCATGTTCTAGATGCTATTCGGAATACACAATCCTTAAGCAATCCGGAATACCCAAAATGAATGATATCCAGAATCTGTTTCTCCTTCCAATCCAGAATATGGGATGCTATTGTTATCCGGAATCTGTGAGACTCTAATCGGTAATATGCTTATGGTTCTTATCCGGAATCCCAAGACACCACTTATTCGGAATGTCAAAAAGTCACCAATCCGGAATATCACTTACCTTGCTTATCCGGAATCAGAAAAAGGGGTTATCCAGAATATGAAGAACATGCATATCCGAAATCCAAATTCACACTCTTTTCCAGGATTACTATTCTGCTTGAAATCCGGAATGAAGAAGTTGAACTCTATTCGGAATAACTAGAAACTAAGCCCATTCGGAATGTTAGGGTTTAGGAAACCCGGATAATGAAAAATTCAAACAAAAATAAGCTAGAAACCAAAAATAAGCTAAAAACAAATAAGCATTTAACCAAAACTTTAACCAAATCAAATTTAAGAAAAAGCAAATAAGCCACAATTTAAAAACTTTAAAAACACTTAATAATCTAAAATATTTAAAATCAACTTTTTATAAAATAAACTATTAAAACACTTGATTAAAAATAAGAAAAATAACACAACAAGCACTAAACACACTAAGCTATAAAGATCAAACACATGAAAATCAATAAGCACAATCAAACAAGCACATCAATAAAGCAATAAGCATAAATATTAAGCAAACTACATGATTAACCAAATCAAAACATAAGATTAAAAGTAAGAAAGGTAGAATGATAATGATTAATTAAAATCTTGAATTAAGATTAAGATTAAAGATTCAAATACAAGATTAATATGAAAAGCTTGAAAACATTAAAGAAATGCTATAGAGAGAAAGTAATTGCCTACGCCTAATGCATAAAAATAAACTAACTAAATTATCTAACACCTCCTAATGACATTTTAGGAGGGTATTTATAGGAGGAGGAGATGTGTTGATGATTTCTTCTTTCTTCTCGTCTTTTCGTCTTTTAAATTCTTCGTCTTTCTTGGCGTTGTCTCGGGATTTGTCGATATGAAATGAACTCGTCTTCTAATTTTCTTCTTTTATTAGATTTGGTTCTTCGACTTCATTAAACTTCTGTCTTTAGACTTTTTCTTCGATAAATCTACAGAATAGGCCGTGGACTTCCGTTCTTTTTGCACTCTTGATCTTTTGACTTCGTCTTTTGTCTTTTTCTTCGATAAAAGCCCGTGAAAGCCCGTGTTTTCTTCCCTTTTCACATTTTGGTCCTAAATCACAACAAAAACACAAACCACGCATAATTCCGACTTTTACGACACTAAATACACGTTTTGGCCTGGTTATTATTATAATTAAGTGGTAAAAGGATGGGTGTTTTCACACCTATCAAATCCCCTACACTTGACCATTGCAATGCCCTCATGCAATGCATTAATTACAAAGAAAGATTTACATTTTCCATCATAATTAATCCACCTTGGCCTTTACATTTTCCATCATAATTTTGCACGCTGTTTAAATCTTGCTAAGGAAGGGACAACTAAAGTGATTCCTATTTTAATATTGCAAAATATAAAATAGTGAATCAAAAGAGTTTAGGATAAAACCGGGAAGACGGGTACACGGAATCACAGGTCGTCAAAAGTCATCAAGAATGGATCTTTGAAAGCTCGAATCCCTGCACATCATAAGAAAGAAAACAACAAACACATACTAGGGTCTCCCCCTACACTTATTATGAAAACGGATAAAAAGGATAGATAATCGGGTTGCCTCCCGAGAAGCGCTTGTTTTTGTTCACCGAGTCGTGTGTGATACAAGGATTTTGCTAGGTTCAATTGTTCTCGATATCCTCTCGAATTGATCTCGGCTCTAAGTGGAATGATTTGTTCTTGGTTAATAAAAAGAAGTTTGGTTTGTTTATCTATTTTAAACTAATAACAAGTAATTAAGTGTCGAAGAGTAAAATTAAAGCTTTAAATAAGTAAAGTAAAAAGACGAGTCTAAAAATAAATGTTTGAAAACTTGAAGATTATACTAAAAAATAAATGGACACTCAATAAAAACTAACTCTTGGAAAACTTTGGGAAAAATAAGAACTTAGTTGGAAAATACTAAAAGAAAGTAAGATCAGAACAAAACACCCCAAATCGGAATAGTGGAGAAATTGCCCTCAATCGGAATATATTCCGATCACTTTGATCGGAATGTTGAAAAGTATGGTGATCGGAATAACACAAAGCATGCAATCGGAATACAGGGAACTTACCAATCGGAATGTTCAAAAGAAGTGCAATCGGAATATTCAACTTAGTACTAATCGGAATACAAGGAATTTACCAATCGGAATATCTAAAAATGGACAAATCGGAATATGGTAAAAAGGGTAAATCGGAATATGGAAAAAGGCAGCAATCGGAAAACACTAAACCCTTTTCCGGTTTGAAGATCGGAATAAGGGGGGTGTGCCTGGTCGGAATACCCGATCGGAAAAAGGGCTTCTCCCTTTCCGAAAACTATGT
Organism: Glebionis coronaria; assembly: GCA_025667525.1. NCBI lineage: Eukaryota > Viridiplantae > Streptophyta > Magnoliopsida > Asterales > Asteraceae > Glebionis > Glebionis coronaria. Next base: position 355,469,013 of record CM046881.1, read on the forward strand.
TGATCCGAAACTTATGCTAGGGAAATAAGCTTATGGAATAAGCTAACTCCAAAACTAACTCGAATCCAACAATAAGCTGATCAATTAAGCACTAAAAACAACTTATCTAAACTTAAAATAAACAACTTTTAAATCAAATCAATAAAAAGATGAACTTTTCATAAAAACTTTAAAAAGTAAATAAGCTAAATCAACAAATAAGCCAATAAGAACAAGGATCTTAGAGCTTATTCGTGTATAAACTTAAGGAAACATAAAAAGAAATTAACTTTTTAAGCACAAATCATTAATGAACAACACGGATCATACGAGATTTGTACCAAAATCAATCAAAATCAAAGAAAGGAAGGATGAGATTAAAGATTAAAAGCTAAAAACTTGAACTTGATTAATGAAAAATAATACAAAGTTTTGATCTTAAAAATAGAAAAAGATGAAATCTAGTGAGAGAAAGTTTAGAACTTTCTCTCTCTAAAACTAAAAACTACCTAAAAAACTAAGTGTAAAACTAAGTGTCAATTTTTGTGAAGTAAAGTCCTATTTATAGGCAAGTCTTGTGGGCTTTGTGAATGGGCTTGGTTTTGGGCTTCTTTTCTTCTTCCTTCTTTAGTCTTCTCGTCTCTTTAAATAAACGTTTCCGACTTTGGATTTTGAGAAGTGTCGGTGAACAATTCCAACTCGTCTTATAATATTTTATTTAATAGACTCGAGTTCTTCGACATATATGAATCTTCCATCTTTGGCTCTATTCTTCGATAAATCTTCAAATAGGCACAATGACTTCAAATCTAGTGCATCTCTTGGACAGTAGACTTCGTCATGAGTCTTTTTCCTCGATAAAACCCGTGCAATCCCATGTTTTCTTTAATATTCATCCGGTTGACTCTGAAAACACAATAAACACAAAAACCACGCATAATTCGAAACAAATGATATTAAATACGTGTATTGGTCTTGTTTTAGCCAGAATTAAGTGGTAAAAGGATGGGTGTTTTCACACCTATCAAATCCCCTACACTTAACCATTGCCATGCCCTCATGCAATGCTTAGTGACAAAGCACATTTACACTTTTCTCATAATCAATCAACCTTGGCCTTATTAATATACTATTAAACAAAAATGAAAGTACTAAGAAAGATTAAAACTTTAAAGTAAACAAAAGGATGGAAATAACTTGCAAAGAGATCAAGGACTTACATTAGGGCTTTGGTGCTGCGAAGATTTATCACCCTCAAGTTTCACGTTCCCCAAACTAAGCTTAAAAACGAGATCATTGTTATTATAAGTTAGCAATTCAAACACTTACACACATGGCTTAATTAAATGCTTAAAACTCCCTTATTCCTAGGTGTATCTCTTATATTTTATTTTTGTCTTAGAATGATCATGAAGATGCATTTTTGGACTTATTTCGATAGTTTATTTAGGCTGAAAGCAAAGTAGGACGATTTGATCAATAGCTAGCTAAAGGACAAAATCTCTTAAAACTGCTTCTCGGGATATCAAAAAGTTCATATCTTGGCATAACTTGGTTCACGATTTGAGACCTTTCTCGGGCCGATATTTGGCATATACTTCATACTTCATATCTTGAGAGACGTTCTTGAGATAATGGTCTTCTCATCGTAATAGAGTTTCTTCACTTGGAGACTTTTGAGGGGTACTCCAACTTTGTTGACCACGACTTCATGATTATTCTTCAATCTCTAATTGGGATTTTGAGATACAAAGATCCGCCTCCTTTTCGGACTTGGATCTATTTATCCTCATACCTTGTTAGGGTCTTTTCGGATAGACTTCTCCATGATCTTTATGGGAGTTGATTGCTTTTCGTCGTGAGTCTTTATCCTTCATATTGATTTTGGAAATAATGCTTTTCACATCACTTTTGGATCTTCAGCAATAAAATGGAATCCTCATGCCTTGTTAGGGCCTTTTCGGACTCGCCAATCTTCGCGCCCCGCTTCATAAGTTATGCCTTGGCTATGAACTCTTATCATTACCGAGCAACTTTTAAACGATCTTGGGCTAGAAGCTAAGTAACTTTTCAAATCGTACGACCTTACTTATTGCAGATAAATTATTAGCAAGTGATGGGAGAATAGGCAAATAATTACACCAAGTGAGCTTGTGCAAGAATACCGACTTATAATTGACTCTATCATTTCTCGTTCTCCACAATTTGAAATCTCAAGTAATAAGACTCGTGGATGCTTAGCCTAATAAACCAATTAAGGTCTACATGGTTAAGGATACTAGCTAGAATAAACTTGAATAAGTCTATCCGGGTTGAGTCAAAATAATCGCAACAGGCCTAATATGTTAAAGACTTCTAAACTAGCTACACCACTTTATTAATACTTTTGACTTTATTGCGGGATATATACATATGAAAGCAACGAGAAAAATTTAAAAATTTACGACTATATGGCCAAAGTTAATTAAAAATTTGAAAAATGTTGAAAAAGATGATTTTCCGGTTAAATGAAGGCATATTCATGGAAAAGTCCACTTAAAACTTCGATAGAAGTCCCCCCTACACTTAAGATAAACATTGTCCTCAATATTTAAGCATGTGGGAAAAAGTCTCCCCTACACTTATGACATTGTGCACGTTGGTTAACTCAAGTTAAGGAAGAGACGACTAACGTGATCAATTTCAAATGTGAGTATGAAGAAAATTGAATCATGATAGTTGAGAGATAGAACCAGATTTCGGATAACACGGGAGCACGGTTCTTCAGAGGTTCCAAGAGTGCACTTATCCCTGTAATCTCATCACCACATAAAAACAAACACCTATACAGGTCCCCCTACACATAGGAGGTTAAAACATGAAAGGATAGATACTCGGGTTGCCTCCCGAGGAGCGCTTGTTTTTGATAACCGAGTCACGAGCCTGACTCGACCCAAAATTAGTTCATGGGGAACATGGTGAGGGATGGAATCATCTCCTGAGAGATGTCCTCACCAAAGTACAGCTTCAGACGCTGGCCATTCACTTTGAAATTGGGCCCATTTGGCTGAGAAAGCTCAATGGTCCCATATGGAAAGACTTTGGCGACGGTGAATGGACCAGACCAGCGGCTCTTCAACTTGCCAGAGAAGATCTTCAACCGAGAGTTAAAAAGTAAGACTTGATCACCAACGTGGAACTCTTGGTTCTTGATTTTTGCGTCATGAAGGATCTTCGTCTTCTCTTTGTAGATCAGCGAGTTCTCATAAGCTTCATTCCTCAGTTCTTTGAGCTCGTTGAGTTGAATCTTGCGATGATCACCGGCTTTGTTGATGTCGAAGTTAGCCCACTTTAAGGCCCAGTGCGCCTTATGTTCCAGCTCGATGGGAAGGTGGCATGCTTTCCCGTACACAAGACGATACGGTGTACAACCGATCGGGGTCTTATAAGCAGTACGAAAAGCCCACAGAGCATCATCTAACTTATCAGCCCACGCGGCACGATGCTCTCCCACAGTACGTTCCAAAATTCGCTTCAATCCATGGTTGGATATCTCGGCTTGCCCATTGGTTTTGGGATGATAAGCGGTGGAAAGACGGTGATTGACACCATACTTTGCCATGACTCTTGCAAATTGATCGTTGCAAAAATGAGTCCCGCGGTCACTGATAATAGCACGAGGAACGCCGAATCTAGCGAACAGCGATTTAAAAAAGTTACAAACCACCCTTGCATCATTAGTAGGTAAAGCTTTGGCTTCAACCCACTTTGAAACGTAGTCAACGGCTACAAGGATGTATTTGTTTCCTTTAGAAGAAGGGAATGGCCCCATAAAGTCGATACCCCAAACATCAAAGATTTCACACTCTTGAATGAAATTCTGAGGCATCTCGTCTTTATGTGTGATCGTGCCTTGTTTTTGGCAAGCATCACATCGTTTAACCATCTCGTGAGCATCACGATAGATGGTGGGCCAATAAAATCCCGAATCAAACACTTTTTTGGCGGTGTAGTTGGGACCAAAGTGACCACCGGTGGGTCCTTTGTGCCAAGCATCAAGGATTTTCAAAGCTGCCGGTCCATCAACACATCGGCGAATAATCAAGTCGGCACATTGTTTGAAAAGATACGGGTCATCCCAAAAGTAAGTCTTGATGTCTTTGAAGAACTTTTTCTTTTGCTGGGATGTTAACCCGTCAACGAGAATTCCACCCGCCAAGTAGTTTGCAATGTCCGCAAACCACGGGGTTTCGTCAGCAGTCGAGTTGATAGACATTAAGGTCTCCAAGGGAAAAGAATCATTGATTTCTTTGTTCGGATGATCCCCTTGGTAAGGATCCTCAAGTCTACTGAGATGATCCGCGGCTAGGTTTTCAGCTCCTTTTTTATCGCGAATTTCGATTTTAAATTCTTGGAGTAGCAAAACCCAGCGAAGAAGTCTTGGTTTGGAATCTTGCTTTGTCAACAAGTACTTCAGCACGGAATGATCGGTGTAAACGATTGTGGTGGAAAGGACAAGATATGGGCAGAACTTTTCAAAAGCATAGACAACAGCTAAAAGCTCTTTCTCGGTTGTCGTATAATGCAATTGAGCCCAGTCATTGTCTTGCTAGCGTAATGGATTGGTTGGAAGTGTTTGTTCACTCTTTGTCCCAGAACCGCACCAATAGCAAAGTCACTAGCATCGCACATCAACTCAAAGGGAAGCTCCCAATTAGGGGTAACCAAGACGGATGCCTTAGTTAGCTTATCCTTAAGCGAGTTGAAGGCTTCAAGACACTCTTTGGAAAAGATAAAAGGAGTATCTTTTTCTAAGAGGTGGGTCATCGGGCGAGCGATTTGAGAAAAATCTTTGATGAATCGACGGTAGAAGCCCGCATGACCCAGAAAACTTCTCACACCCTTCACGGTTGAAGGTGGAGGCAACTTAGCTATAACATCGACTTTAGCACGGTCTACTTCAAGACCGGCTTTGGAAATCTTGTGTCCAAGCACGATGCCTTCTTTTACCATAAAATGGCATTTTTCCCAATTCAGAACAAGGCGAGTGTATTCGCACCGCTTAAGCATACGTTCCAAATTGGCAAGGCAAGAAGAGAAGGAATCCCCGAAGACCGAGAAATCATCCATGAAGACTTCCATGGTTTGTTCAACCATGTAATGGAAGATAGCTAACATGCACCTTTGGAAAGTCCCGGGGGCATTGCATAAGCCAAAAGGCATTCTTTTGTAAGCAAATGTGCCATAGGGACAAGTGAATGTTGTCTTCTCTTGATCCTGGGGATCGATGGGTATTTGAAAATAACCCGAGAAACCATCAAGAAAGCAGTAATATTCATTACCCGCTAAACGTTCAAGCATTTGGTCCATAAAAGGTAGAGGGAAATGATCCTTTCTCGTGGCATCATTGAGTTTGCGGTAGTCTATACAAACTCTCCACCCAGTAACGAGACGAGTGGAAATCAACTCGTTGTGTTCATTGGGAACAACGGTTATTCCGCCCTTCTTGGGCACACAATGGATTGGACTAACCCATGGTAAATCCGAAATAGGGTAAATCATACCCGCATCAAGAAGTTTGATAACCTCTGTTTTGATGACTTCATGTATTTTGGGATTCACCCTTCGTTGGCTTTGAATTGTGGGCTTAAAGTCGTCCTCCATGAGAATTTTGTGGGTGCAGAAGTGAGGATCAATTCCACGAATGTCGGAGATTTTCCAAGCAATAGCCTTCTTATGATCTTTAAGCACGGCGACGAGGCGAGTTTTCTCTTCATCTTTCAAGTCTTTTGCAATGATAACTGGCGACTTCTTCTCTTCTTCAAGGAACACATACTCAAGATGGGGCGGCAACTCCTTCAGTTCTAAATCCGGGGGATTTTCGATGGGAGGCGTTTTCAAGGTTGGAGCATCGATAGCAATGACCGTGGGAGATGGTGGAGAAGGATTGTCTTTGTTGAGAAGGTTTTCAAAGAAATGCATGTCTTCATCCCCATCGGTGGGAGAATCATCAGTAGCTAAGTTCACATCTCCCATGGTGGCTTCAAGATCTGTCCAAAAGAAATCACTTTCTCCAAATAGAGATGAATCAATAGAGGAAACGGTTTCAACATTGGGAAGAGAGGTAGGAATACTTTTACAAGCATCATTAAAGTGTTCTTCACAAGCCTCATCCAGAACGGCAATACAATTAACACTCTCGTATGAATAAGGTTGTTTAGACAACTTTCCCATGTTAAAGACGATTTTATCGTCTCCCACTCTCATGATAAGCTCACCGGCTTCAACATCGATGAGAGTGCGACCGGTCCTCAGGAATGGACGACCCACGATCAAAGGAACACGAGGGTCCATCTCGTAGTCGACGACGACGAAATCGGCAGGAAAAGTGAATTTTTCGACTCCTACAAAGACGTCTTCAGCTATCCCCACTGGATAAGCAACCGTACGGTTAGCTAATTCCAAAGTCATTTTGGTGGGGACTAGCTCAGGGAGAGATAATTGCTTCCAAACGCTTAGAGGCATTAAATTAATACTGGCACCTAGATCGGCTAAGGCCATGCAATTCTCTACTCCCGGGAAATTGCAAGGGATTAAGAAACGACCCGGATCACCAAGCTTGGTTGGCAATTTCCTTAAGAGCACTGCAGAGCAATTCTCATTAAGTTGGGTGATGGCAATATCAAGAAGCTTTTCCTTGTCACTCAGAAGATCTTTAAACATTTTTGCATACTTAGGCATGTGAGCGAGAGCCTCAGCGAAGGAGATATTAAAATTCAATTGTTTAAACATTTTGAGAAAGTTCAAAACCTGAATATCATCCTTGCTTTTGAGCTTCTCTTTCCTTAACCTAGATGGATAAGGTATATTGGAAGAAGAGGAAGGCTTTGGGAGAATAGGATCACTCACATCCTTGGGTGGAGGAGGGGTAGCAGTAAGAGGTGGAGAAATTATGGAAGTCGAAGGTTGGGGAATAGGAGCAGGTGACTCGTTCTCCTTAGTCACAATCACCGGTGGAGGTATAGGAAGCTCGGGTTCCTTGGTACCTTTGACACTGCGAGTGGTGATTGCTTTCATCTCCCCTCTTGGATTTGCAACGGTGTTACTCGGAAGAGTACCCGAAGAAGAGGGTTGATTACCGTGGAAGAAACTAGCCATCATGTTTCTTAAGTGATTCGTTTGACTATCCATAGTATTTCTCATATCAGCTCTCAGATCGTTCCCTTGTTTCATCAGGTCGGTTTTCAAGTTGCGCACTTCCTGTTGAAGATTTTCCACGATCACATCGTTAGTTCTCATGTAGGTTTGCACTTCTTGGTGTAAAGCGGTGGGTTGGTTGGGAGGAGCATTGTATGCGGGTGGTTGATAAGCAGGCTACTGGTAAACTTGGTTGGTTCTTTGAGGTGGTTGTTGTTGTTTGTGAGGAGGTATGTATGGTGTACAAGGTTGTTGTTGTTGTTGAGGAGGGCGATTGAGGTTTTGTTGTTGGTTTGGGTTGTTTGGAGGAAAATCGGGTGGGGAAAGATAATTGTTAGAGCGGTAGCTAAGCAAGTTACGGTCACCTTGAGGTCGAGCTTGATAAGCGGGTTGAGGATAGGTGCCATAAGCTGCATTCACGTTCTCAGAAGGGTAGTCTTGGGTGGCAGTACAAATGGTGTAAGAGTGAGTACCCCCGCATATCTCGCATGGTTGGCTAACAGCATTGACTTGAGCGTCTTTAGCGTTTCTAGCGTTGATGCTGTTGGTGTTGCTGGCGGTTTGGGTAGCAAGCGATTCAAGAAGCGTAGTGATTTTGTCAAGTCGCTTAACGCTGTCACTAGTACTAGCACTAGCAACATTGGTCCGAACACTCTTGGTTTGCACACGAGACTTATTCTCAATGATATCCCAAGCAACATTGGAAGTCTTAGCCAAAAGATTACCCCCCGAGGCACTGTTTAGTGAATCTTGGTCACTCATGCTTAAACCATGGTAAAAATTGTTAATTTGATGCACTTTGGTAAAACCATGTTGTGGGTATTTTCTTAAAAGATCTTTAAAACGGTCCCAAGATTCACTAAACGACTCATCGTACTTTTGTTCAAAATTGATGATTTCATTCCGCAAAGCGGTAGTACGAGAGGGTGGGAAAAAGTAATTGATAAACTTGGTCTCCAAATCCGTCCACGAGAGAATACTCTGTGGCGGTTCCTTGGCAAGCCAATGCCGGGCTTGTCCCTCTAAAGAAAAGGGAAAAAGTTGTAACCGGATTACCTCTTGTGGAACACCATTGAACTTGACCGTATTGGTGAGTTGCAAGAATCTCTTGATGTGGTCATGTGGGTCATCAATGGTACGCCCCAAGAATGGTTGAGCAGAGACCATCTGGATAAAGCCTGATTTGAGCTCAAAGTTGTTGGCTGCAAATGCTGGTATAACGATTGGATCAGTGTTGCCATCTACATGAGCTTGCAGCAGTTCAATCATCGGCCGATTATCCGGTAGAGGCTCATTGTTGTTGTTATTATTCATGTTGTTAAAAGGTGGGTTGTTGTTGTTATTATTGTTGTTTTGAGGTGGTATGTTGTTGTTGTTTTGTACACCAGCCATGTCTAAGTTATCGAGAGGCTCGGGCTCTTGATAAGACGTGGATCGAGTGCGCATACACCTGCAAAAGAACTAACAAGAGAAACAAAGCAAAATATTTTTGGTTTTTTATGTTTTTTACTTTTTAGGATTTTTGAAAATTTTATATTTTTTTTTTTTGAATTTTTTTTTGAAAAATTTTATGAAAAAAGTAACGTTCACGGGGAACGGATCCCAAAATCCAAGTTCTCACAAAAAACTTTTGATCTTAACGAGAAGAGCCGGCAGCGGCGCCATTTGATACTAGGATTTTGCTAGGTTCAATTGTTCTCGATATCCTCTCGAATTGATCTCGGCTCTAAGTGGAATGATTTGTTCTTTGTTAATAAAAAGAAGTTTGGTTTGTTTATCTATTTTAAACTAATAACAAGTAATTAAGTGTCGAAGAGTAAAATTAAAGCTTTAAATAAGAAAGTAAAAAGACGAGTCTAAAAATTAATGTTTGAAAACTTGAAGACTATACTAAAAAATAAATGGACACTCAATAAAAACTAACTCTTGGTGTGACAATCCGTCAATTTATGGTTGATATTTTATTCTCGAATATTATTTAAAAACATTATTTTAATGTTACAATATGAACTCACTTATTTTTGGGAAGTAATCTGGATTTACGTCTTGAAGTAGCATCGACTACGTCTAAACCGGAGGATTCAACGTTACGTGATTACGTTTACATACACCGTCCTTGGTGACAGTCCGACATTTCAGAAAATAATTTTATCCGTGAATATTATTTTGGAGTTTTAAATTTGTGTTGGTTCATAAACTCACAAATTTACGAGAAGAGATTAGTACTTACGATTTTATTTTAACGTCCTTTACGACTAAACCGGAAACCTTAGGCTTTCGTATTTACGTTTTCGAACTCCGTTTTTGGTGAGACAATTTTTATTAGATTCATTTTGTGCCGTTGATTCATAATTTATAAAAATGTTTTTCGTAAAACGACCCGAGGGCACGCAAATCGAGGAAACTAGAATCGAGGAGTACCCGTAAATAAATGGGGATGAGACAAGTGGGACACTTGTCCTACCCCCAAAACCGGCCAACATTAAGCTATCAAACACCCTTAGGTGTCAAAGCTTACATAATAAGCAAGGACACATGTCCTACTTCCTTTACCAAACTAGCAACTAACAAAACAACTTCAACCTCAAACCACTTCCTCATTCTTCACTCATGAAAACCACACACATTTTCTCTCTACTCTCTCTATGATTTCGTCCATACTCCACCTTCAAACACCTATTTGATCAAAATTTAACCACAAAATCCTATGTTATACATACATATGATGATGCCCTCTTGAAGCTCTCTTGAATGGTGGTGATTATAACATCCATGGAGGAGTTTCCTTGGTGTCTTGGGGCTGATTTTCCACAAGGAGTTTATGAAGATTGGTGTTCTTGAAGATGGTCTTGGTGCATCACAAGTTTCTCCATCAAAATCCATGTTTTGATCACAACCTACATCATCATGGTGGTATAAAGATTGTCCTCCTCATCCTCTTGTTATTTTTGATTATGTAATCTTGTATTTATTTTACTTATGTATATGTATATGATGATGAATGATGATTAAAAGTGTTGTGTGGGGATTTGTTGTTGATAAACATGCTTAAAAAAGTGAAAAACTATAAGAAACAAGGTTAAAATCTTGCTTAATTTAGATGGCTGTATAAAACAGTAAAGAAACATATCATGAACTGATAAAATGATGAAGTAGAATGTATTTACAGTAAGCTATGGGTCTTGTACACATGTGAGAGTTGGACATGCAATGAAATCATTGTAATGAGTGAGATATGATCAAAACAAGTTTAAGGTACAAATCTGAGTTCACTGTTTTGGACGAATTTTAGAAAATACTTAGAAGATGATTCAACAGTAGCTATAGGAGAGTTAAATGGAGAAAATATCATGTAGTTTATGTGATAAAAATTTGAGCTTCTATCTCCATATAGAACTCTAGATATGGCAGTTTTGGTGAAAGTGAAGATAAAAATCAGATTTTGGAAATTAAAGTATAATACTATTATATAAGCACTCAAAATTTAATAGTATAAAATATAAATTAAAACCCACTAACTTATATAATACATTTATATAAATATGTACAATGGTAAATAAGTAGACATTTTATAAAAATGGTAACTTATTAAGTTTTATAAGTTATAAAACTATAAACATGATTTTTACGACTTTTTCGGCTAATACCGTAAAATTAACGTTTTTGTTAAATAAAACTTAGATGGTTGGACCCGTCTAATGTAAACTTTATAAAACTTATATACTGATATATAAACATGTATAACAAGTAAAAACCGATAAAACCCGAACTATAGGACATACGGACATTAACGAGCTAAGTAAACATATTGGACTAATAATTGGACTAAATAAGTTAAACCCTTATAAAAAGAACTTATTGGACTTAACCCATTTGGGACCAACTTGAAAGTTTAAATACTGATAATATAAGTATAAAATGGATTAAAACAAGTTAAAGAACTTATAATAAGTTTATTGGACCTAAAACACGTAAATAGGTAAAACTAGTAAACTAGTATAAAAGTTATCGACACATAACACTAAAATAAGTAAACGAGAATATGTAAACCCACTTGATCATCATATATATATAATCATCATATGTATGCATAATTGTTATTTTTATAAAGTCATTGGACATGAGTCTAAGACCGATTATTATTTATATAGGTTTCCGTGATTGAAGCACGTACCGTACATCCAAATCGCCGATAATCGCCTTCCCACATCAACGTGAGTTCATAGCCTCGCACTCTTTTAAATGTTTTATAAATGTTTTATAAACCCGCGAGGGAGATAACATGTTAGTTTTTATAAAATTAGGACACCATTTGTCCCGATTGTATGTTTATTGATTTTGACCCGAATGAATGAATGACCCGATTGTATGACCAGATAAATGATTAAAGGACCCGATAGATGAAATTAAATGGATTATTAAAGTTAGGTTATGTCACTAAAAGTCCCATTAGCATGAATTGTGAACTACCGGGATTTGGTAGACGCTTATGCATATAATAGTACTATTTGGGGACGATCACCCCAGTTCGCGCCTTGACGGTTGATTCCCGTCGTGCCACATTGATTGGTAAGCGAATTTATGTATGAGAAGATTTCCATAGCGTGACCTTTGTGACGACACGCTACTTTAGATGGGCAAATTGAGAATCGGGTTAGCTACCTGTTGTTGGTTTAGTAAGGTAACAATGTCATGCGGCTTATAATAATCCAAAATTAACGAAATACTACTAGACGCTCCGAATTACGATGTATTGCCTGACTAACAATACAGGGTCATACTACTGATATTATGTTCATGTTTTGGTTTTATATAACCATATTCATATAACGGTTTTTATTTAATCTATACAACGTTGCAAAACGTATTGTATGGTGCTTTTAAAGACAATGATTCATATAATGGTTTTTAAGGCACATGCCTATATTATGATTTTGATGAAGATTTGTATAAAATGACTTTGGCTATTTTATGGCCTGTTAAAATGATTTGTACAAAATGATTTTCAGTAATAATTTTATACTGATATTATATTGATGGATTTTATTAAACTCTATGAATTCACTCGGCGTTATCGCTGACCTTTTCTTTTAACATGTTTTATCTCAGGTACTTGAAGGTAATTCTCGGGAAGACGACAAGAATTCATGGCCCACACTTAAACAATATTTTCCATTCAAATATTTTGTAAAACCTTTATTAAATATAATGACTTGGGACCGATGTAACTTTGATATTTATGAATGGAAATGCTTTATTAATAAACGACGCGATTTTTATGCGTTGTCTATGATGTGAGTAATGTGCTATCCCGTAACACCAACGAGTCTTCCGCTGTATTGAGTTGTATAAATTTGGGGGTGTTACAGTTTGGTAGCAGAGCTCTCGTTATAGAGAACGAAAGATTTTTTAAACTAAGGTTTTGAATAAAACATTTCAAAATCTTTTAACCATAAACATTTTTCTAAAAATGTCTAAAAATCTTTTGACTATAATGGTGCCGAAGAATTCCCGAGTTACCGACAAGGCCAGACTGAGAAGTGTTATTTTAATATATATATAACTTGGATTATATATATAGGATGTAATTTTATTACATGATTGTTTGATGATTATTTCGATATTTATACGAGGTGTTTATACGACGTAGATTGTCACAAGGAACCCTAAATCCCCTAGTAAATTAGTCGAAGCTATTCTCGTAGGAATTCTAGCTATCCTAGATCTAAACCAAGTTGTGGATATTTATGATCCCAACAAATGGTTGATATTCGTAGAAATGTAGATATTAGTTGATTGCGATATTGAAAAAGAATTGGCGAGATTAAATCTTATATCGATGTCATGACGATCTTTCCATATAGAGTGGAGTTTGACAAAACGTTACCACCTGGAAAGGTGTCATCTGTTTCGTTGTCATCCAATTCTTAAATTGAAATCGAAAGGGTGAATGTTGCACTTGAGGCTGTCATTTGGAACCATTACCCAAAAGCCTCATGCCACTAGTACCTTTCTGAGAAATCTAGTTGAATGATCAAGTCATTTCATACTAGTGACTCATTTGATAATTGTTGTTGTAAGAGCTATAGGATTGGAAATTAAGTGTTGTTCATATCGAGCTTTTATTGCCCTATTAAGGTTTATGAATAAGGTTGAAAGTATTGGAGAATGAGGTAGGATATCGAATTGAGTATAAAATTGATTGAAACTTGAATAAAGTAAAATTTAACCCGTATGGAATATGAGATTATTAATAGAAGTCGTTAAGTTCTGTGATTGAATTATAAGGTTTTAAATGATAGAGAGTTTGTGTTAAGGGTTGTTCCTAGGCCATTGTCCACTAATGAGGATGCCCAGTGTCCAATAAATAAAATGAAGAAATCTTCTTCTAAATTGAGACCGATGGATCTTCTGGGACATGTGGAACACCTAATGACTCTTGTAGATTAGCATTAATTGTGGTATCTTTTAAAAATCCCTAACTTAACTGAGATATCAGTTGGTAGGATGAGTTCTGAGAATTGTATGACATAGTGACACGTAATGTGTTACGGTACAATTTTGACTTGTTTGTGATTAATGAAAAAGACTACCTTTGATTGCTAAATTCTACATGTATCGATGTTATCTATCTTTTCTTGCTTCATCCTAATGCTCACATTAGTGATGCAACCATTGAAAAAGTACTCATCTCGATTTGACTTACGTCGTGGATTATTCTTTTGAGTGCCATCGAGGTCATGAACCTCATGATTATTTGGCTAAGCTCATTTTCCATTATATTGTAGTTAGTTCTTGGTGAACAACTTTTCATCACTCTTTTGCAGATCACTCATTGTTTTTTTATAGATAAAACAGTATCCCTTGAGAAAAATTGAATTTTCAAAGTGAGATTTATAAGTGATTGTTATCAAAATGAAGTTGTTTATAAAACATCTTGGAAAACTTAATTATTTCCATAACAAAGAACATCCTTGTAAATTTATTTTTGATTCTTATTTAAGAATTAAGCATGAAAATGTTTTTATTATAAACATGATGATAAAATTTTGACGAACTGAGTATTGCATCGTTAATCCTGAAATTTTATATAATTGCGCGCCTACATACAATTTGGAATGGACCATGCAAGACTGACTAGTAGTCACCATAAAACTAATGAATAAACACTACAGTTTCTTTGAAGATTGTGAAAGATTAAATTTTCTGAGATCTGCAAGAAGTGAAAAATAGGGACATAGTGTTAGGGATACCTACATATGTGCCTGTAGCATCTATTCTTCTGAGTCGAGTTTACTCATCTGTGGAAATTGTCTTATTTGACAATTGACAATTCTTTCTTGTCCTATTCTTTCATGGCAAGATTCTTAGGAAAAGTATCTGATTACCGAGTGTTGTTACCCGATTGGATGTATCGACGTTCCTATCATTTCTTTTGATTTGATTTCATTTGAATAACCTGGGTAACGATCCGAGGAGCTTTCGAATGCGTACTCAAATTATGAAAACATGTGATATATTCATATTCATTAAATGTTTTCGTCTGTATCTGATTTGAAATTCTCTCGTCTAGATTATGCGTTAACCTTACTCTTTTAAGGTTAGTTATGTCTCCATATATCCTTGAATTTGTGAAGGATTATGAGTTATTATTAGTCTTTTGATAAGTTCACATCTTATCGACGGCAATGCAACTGGAAAGTTGATAATGCCGGTAGAATGGATTGATTGATTATGACATGACGACATTGTCTTAATTGATGGGAACTCGAGTAGAATTCCCTAAAATGATAAGATGTTGATTATCAAAAATGATCTAAATAATTCTTGGTGGATGACGATATCCTGTATTTAGACTTAAAATTATACCGTGAATGGTTGTGAACTAGTTATAGATATTATAATCTAGAAACAACTTAATATGAATTTATTAAAAGATGTTTATGTTATCTAAATTTAGGAGGTATTTGTTAATAAATTACCTAGACTTTTGCCATTAAGGCAAGTTGAAATTGGTATTGATTATATTTCCGGTGCTGCACCTATGGCTTGTGCACTATACTTCAGCACCATCTAAATTAAAGGAATTACCGTACAACTGAGAGAGTTGTCAGAGAAAGATTTTATTATACCAAGCCTGTCATCATGAAGAGCTATGGTGATATCATTCCTTATATTTATAGATTATTGTGAACTGAGTAAATTGACAATCGAAAACGATATCCATAACTCGAAATGGAAGATTTGTTCGATCATTTACAAGGTTCTAAGTGTATGTTTTAAAGATTTGATCCACGACATGATTATCATCAACTTCGCATCTGCGGAAAAGATTATGTATTCCAATCACTACATCCGGTACTTGTAATGAACATTATGAGTTTCACGTGATGTCGTTTGGATTAACTATACACATGTAGCATTCATAAATTTGGTGAATCACGTGTGTAGGCTGTAATTTGATAAATTCATGCTTGTGATCATTAAGGACCATTTGTTTATTTATAAGAATAAGAATGAGTTAATAATTAATTATAGATTGCCCTGAATTGGCCGAACAATTAAAACCTGTACTTTGAATATTTAACATATGACTTAAGACTTAATCCTTTACATGATTTAACCATGTGATTAATAGATAATGGAATATAAATTGACTCTTCAAAATTTAGAAGTCATTTAAAACATTGAGTTATACTAAAAAGAAAGTGCAAATATATTTTGACAAATGTTTTAACAAATGATTTTAAGGGATTATTCCCTTATACACAAACCATTTAACTAAACTTCTGTTTAGGGGTAAATGTTTGTGTATACCTCAAGATAACTCAAGAAGGATTGAGTAAAACCATTTATACCATAACCTGAAAACTTAAAACGAAAATTTTTGCTTTTCAACTAAGAAAACTTTGACCAAAGTATAAACAAACGTTTTTCGAACATTTACGAATCTTATTAATTAATTTCGATAAATCAACTGAAAATTTTGTTAATTAAATTTAAAGTTTATTTTGAACATTTTATATAATTGGTCGAACTAAGAAATTTAAAACTTTTACGTTTACGCTTCATAAAAATTAACTAATAATTATTTAATTAATTATAATGATTATCGACGCTTTAGACGATGGATTGAGTAAAACGGATAAAAATAATAGATAAGACGAAACTGAAACTAAGAAATTATGAAGAAAGAAATTTTGAATAAATACGGTTATGATATTTATTTCATCAGGAAAGTAAACGTAATTACTGACATATTATGTATAAAAGATAAAGAACCAATTAGGACATGTTCCTTAATAATGAAGGTGCAAAATAAATTGCCGAACGATATAAAAATAAACGATGTTTGTTAAAAGGAAAATAAAAGGGGTTCGCGGCTAATGTGAACCATCAGAATTGAGAAGCCGATAGCGTTAAATGTTTTAAAAATCACATGTGATTGTCTAAATATGGAGGATTGTTTGATATAGTTATGTTGGAATTTGTAAGTATAAGTATTCTATTTATGTCATTTATGACTAAAAGTATCTTTGTCTGAAGAAGTTGTACTGATGGCAATTATGATGGCAGACATCGCCTCATACATTAGTAAACGTCTAGCTATTGCAAAGGTCATCATCTGAATTTGATTCGATTTGGGTCATCGTCGACAGACTGACCAAATCTGCTGATATCATTCCCGTTAATGATAATTGGAAAGGAGATATGTAAACATAGTGTGCCTGTATCGAACATCTTTATCAAGATCCTCGCTTCGCATTGAATTTCTAGAGAATTGCTCAAAAGTCATTAAGAACAAATCTTGATGAGAGTACTATGTACCACCCCAATCGAAAGGACGAGGTAAAGTAACGATACAAAGTAATATAAGTGCTATTTTATGTTTGAATGAATGACCTTTGTTAATAGATCGTATAATCGCTTTCCTTTGGAAGGATTACCATTGATAATCATCGTATTAGGATTGAGATCGAATCTTGTTAGGATCTAAATATTAGAGCATCTGTAAGCAGGATTTGAGATAAAGACACCCGACATACATCCATTGTGAGTTGGACATGTCTTTTAGGTTTAAGGTTTCCTATAATGGTGAACCTAACCTTACGAAATACCCGACCCGCGAGATCTGAAATGATTGTTGAAATTAGGATCTGATTATTGACTACCGGTAGTGGGCAAGAAGTTATGTGAATATGAAATGTAGATCTTGAAGTGCCAAATGGGTAGCGAAGTTATGCCACAATTTTTAAACTTGGAAAAATGAATTCATGATCTGACAAATCATGGCATATAAGTCCCCGTTGTATGGGACCATTGAGATGATGTAAAAGATTGGTTTGAAAGGCATATAAGCTGGATCTACCCTAGGACTTTAAGAACTGCGTGAATTATGTTTCGTAAATCGAACTTGATAAATATCTATCAAGTTAAAATCTGGATTCTTCTTAGTGATGTTTAGATCGGCGAAAAGTTGCATTCATCAAAAACCCGTGAACATCATAGATAGAGAAAGTAAGTCAACATTAATCCTGATCTTATTCCCGTAGTTATGTTTGATGAAACTCGCGTATTGTAATAGATTACACTTGTGAGAAAAGACCGAATGTGGAGGAAATACCCACGTGGCTTTAACTCTATTAGAAGCGAGTAGTAAGATGATCTTTGAGGACAAAGATCTTGTTTAGGGGTAAATGCTGTGACAATCCGTCAATTTATGGTTGATATTTTATTCTCGAATATTATTTAAAAACATTATTTTAATGTTACAATATGAACTCACTTATTTTTGGGAAGTAATTTGGATTTACGTCTTGAAGTAGCATCGACTACGTCTAAACCGGAGGATTCAACGTTACGTGATTACGTTTACATACACCGTCCTTGGTGACAGTCCGACATTTCAGAAAATAAATTTATCCGTGAATATTATTTTGGAGTTTTAAATTTGTGTTGGTTCATAAACTCACAAATTTACGAGAAGAGATTAGGACTTACGATTTTATTTTAACGTCATTTACGACTAAACCGGAAACCTTAGGCTTTCGTATTTACGTTTTCGAACTCCGTTTTTGGTGAGACAATTTTTATTAGATTCGTTTTGTGCCGTTGATTCATAATTTATAAAAACATTTTTCCTAAAACGACCCGAGGGCACGCAAATCGAGGAAACTAGAATCGAGGAGTACCCGTAAATAAATGGGGATGAGACAAGTGGGACACTTGTCCCACCCCCAAAACCGGCCAACATTAAGCTATCAAACACCCTTAGGTGTCAAAGCTTACATAATAAGCAAGGACACATGTCCTACTTCTTTTACCAAACTAGCAACTAACAAAACCACTTCAACCTCAAACCACTTCCTCATTCTTCACTCATGCAAACCACACACATTTTCTCTCTACTCTCTCTATGATTTCGTCCATACTCCACCTTCAAACACCTATTTGATCAAAATTTAACCACAAAATCCTATGTTATACATACATATGATGATGCCCTCTTGAAGCTCTCTTGAATGGTGGTGATTATAACATCCATGGAGGAGTTTCCTTGGTGTCTTGGGGCTGATTTTCCACAAAGAGTTTATGAAGATTGGTGTTCTTGAAGATGGTCTTGGTGCATCACAAGTTTCTCCATCAAAATCCATGTTTTGATCACAACCTACATCATCATGGTGGTATAAAGATTGTCCTCTTCATCCTCTTGTTATTTTTGATTATGTAATCTTGTATTTATTTTACTTATGTATATGTATATGATGATGAATGATGATTAAAAGTGTTGTGTGGGGATTTGTTGTTGATAAACATGCTTAAAAAGGTGAAAAACTATAAGAAACAAGGTTAAAATCTTGCTTAATTTAGATGGCTGTATAAAACAGTAAAGAAACATGTCAGGAACTGATAAAATGATGAAGTAGAATGTATTTACAGTAATCTATGGGTCTTGTACACATGTGAGAGTTGGACATGCAATGGAATCATTGTAATGAGTGAGATATGATCAAAACAAGTTTAAGGTACAAATTTGAGTTCACTGTTTTGGACGAATTTTAGAAAATACTTAGAAGATGATTCAACAGTAGCTATAGGAGAGTTAAATGGAGCAAATATCATTTAGTTTATGTGATAAAAATTTGAGCTTCTATCTCCATATAGAACTCTAGATATGGCAGCTTTGGTGAAAGTGAAGATAAAAATCAGATTTTGGAAATTAAAGTATAATACTATTATATAAGCACTCAAAATTTAATAGTATAAAATATAAATTAAAACCCACTAACTTATATAATACATTTATATAAATATGTACAATGGTAAATAAGTGGACATTTTATAAAAATGGTAACTTATTAAGTTTTATAAGTTATAAAACTATAAACATGATTTTTACGACTTTTTCGGCTAATACCGTAAAATTAACGTTTTGGTTAAATAAAACTTAGATGGTTGGACCCGTCTAATGTAAACTTTATAAAACTTATATACTGATATATAAACATGTATAACAAGTAAAAACCGATAAAACCCGAACTATAGGACATACGGACATTAACGAGCTAAGTAAACATATTGGACTAATAATTGGACTAAATAAGTTAAACCCTTATAAAAAGAACTTATTGGACTTAACCCATTTGGGCCCAACTTGAAAGTTTAAATACTGATAATATAAGTATAAAATGGATTAAAACAAGTTAAATAACTTATAATAAGTTTATTGGACCTAAAACACGTAAATAGGTAAAACTAGTAAACTAGTATAAAAGTTATCGACACATAACACTAAAATGAGTAAACGAGAATATGTAAACCCACTTGATCATCATATATATATAATCATCATATGTATACATAATTGTTATTTTTATAAAGTCATTGGACATGAGTCTAAGACCGATTATTATTTATATAGGTTTCCGTGATTGAAGCACGTACCCTACATCCAAATCGCCGATAATCGCCTTCCCACATCAACGTGAGTTCATAGCCTCACACTCTTTTAAATGTTTTATAGATGTTTTATAAACCCGCGAGGGAGATAACATGTTAGTTTTTATAAAATTAGGACACCATTTGTCCCGATTGTATGTTTATTGATTTGGACCCGAATGAATGAATGACCCGATTGTATGACCCGATAAATGATTAAAG
This sequence comes from Glebionis coronaria, assembly GCA_025667525.1. Classification (NCBI taxonomy): domain Eukaryota; kingdom Viridiplantae; phylum Streptophyta; class Magnoliopsida; order Asterales; family Asteraceae; genus Glebionis; species Glebionis coronaria. The sequence continues at coordinate 355,489,329 of CM046881.1, forward strand.
GACCCGATAGATGAAATTAAATGGATTATTAAAGTTAGGTTATGTCACTAAAAGTCCCATTAGCATGAATTGTGAACTACCGGGATTTGGTAGACGCATATGCATATAATAGTACTATTTGGGGACGATCACCCCAGTTCGCGCCTTGACGGTTGATTCCCGTCGTGCCACATTGATTGGTAAGCGAATTTATGTATGAGAAGATTTCCATAGCGTGACCTTTGTGACGACACGCTACTTTAGATGGGTAAATTGAGAATCGGGTTAGCTACCCGTTGTTGGTTTAGTAAGGTAACAATGTCATGCGGCTTATAATAATCCAAAATTAACGAAATACTACTAGACGCTCCGAATTACGATGTATTGCCTGACTAGCAATAGAGGGTCATACTACTGATATTATGTTCATGTTTTGGTTTTATATAACCATATTCATATAACAGTTTTTATTTAATCTATACAACGTTGCAAAACGTATTGTATGGTGTTTTTAACGACAATGATTCATATAATGGTTTTTAAGGCACATGCCTATATTATGATTTTGATGAAGATTTGTATAAAATGACTTTGGCTATTTTATGGCCTGTTAAAATGATTTGTACAAAATGATTTTCAGTAATAATTTTATACTGATATTATATTGATGGATTTTATTAAACTCTATGAATTCACTCGGCGTTATCGCTGACCTTTTCTTTTAACATGTTTTATCTCAGGTACTTGAAGGTAATTCTCGGGAAGACGACAAGAATTCATGGCCCACACTTAAACAATATTTTCCATTCAAATATTTTGTAAAACCTGTATTAAATATAATGACTTGGGACCGATGTAACTTTGATATTTATGAATGGAAATGCTTTATTAATAAACGACGTGATTTTTATGTGTTGTCTATGATGTGAGTAATGTGCTATCCCGTAACACCAACGAGTCTTCCGTTGTATTGAGTTGTATAAATTTGGGGGGTGTTACACTTGGAAAACTTTGGGAAAAATAAGAACTTAGTTGGAAAATACTAAAAGAAAGTAAGATCGGAACAAAACACCCCAAATCGGAATAGTGTAGAAATTTCCCTCAATCGGAATATATTCCGATCACTTTGATCGGAATGTTGAAAAGTATGGTGATCGGAATAAGACAAAGCATGCAATCGGAATACAGGGAACTTACCAATCGGAATGTTCAAAAGAAGTGCAATCGGAATATTCAACTTAGTACTAATCGGAATACAAGGAATTTACCAATCGGAATATCTAAAAATGGACAAATCGGAATATTGTAAAAAGGGTAAATCGGAATATGGAAAAAGGCAGCAATCGGAAAACACTAAACCCTTTTCCGATTTGAAGATCGGAATAAGGGGGGTGTGCCTGGTCGGAATACCCGATTGGAAAAGGGCTTCTCCCTTTCCGAAAACTATGTTGATCCGAAACTTATGCTAGGGAAATAAGCTTATGGAATAAGCTAACTCCAAAACTAACTCGAATCCAACAATAAGCTGATCAATTACGCACTAAAAACAACTTATCTAAAGTAAAATAAACAACTTTTAAATCAAATCAATAAAAAGATGAACTTTTCATAAAAACTTTAAAAAGTAAATAAGCTAAATCAACAAATAAGCCAATAAGAACAAGGATCTTAGAGCTTATTCGTGTATAAACTTAAGGAAACATAAAAAGAAATCAACTTTTTAAGCACAAATAATTAATGAACAACACGGATCATACGAGATTTGTACCAAAATCAATCAAAATCAAAGAAAGGAAGGATGAGACTAAAGATTAAAAGCTAAAAACTTGAACTTGATTAATGAAAAATAATACAAAGTTTTGATCTTGAAAATAGAAAAAGATGAAATCTAGTGAGAGAAAGTTTAGAACTTTCTCTCTCTAAAACTAAAAACTACCTAAAAAATCAAGTGTAAAACTAAGTGTCAATTTTTGTGAAGTAAAGTCCTATTTATAGGCAAGTCTTGTGGGCTTTGTGAATGGGCTTGGTTTTGGGCTTCTTTTCTTCTTCCTTCTTTAGTCTTCTCGTCTCTTTAAATAAACGTTTCCGACTTTGGATTTTGAGAAGTGTCGGTGAACAATTCCAACTCGTCTTATAATCTTTTATTTAATAGACTCGAGTTCTTCGACATATATGAATCTTCCATCTTTGGCTCTATTCTTCGATAAATCTTCAAATAGGCACAATGACTTCAAATCTATTACATCTCTTGGGCAGTAGACTGCGTCATGAGTCTTTTTCCTTGATAAAACCCGTGCAATCCCATGTTTTCTTCAATATTCATCCGGTTGACTCTGAAAATACAATAAACACAAAAACCACGCATAATTCCAAACAAATGATATTAAATACGTGTTTTGGTCTTGTTTTAGCCTGAATTAAGTGGTAAAAGGATGGGTGTTTTCACACCTATCAGTGAGCCTGACTCAACCTTGATTAGAATGGTAAGAACCTTAAAGAACATCCACCAGGGTCAAATACGTGGCTTTCGTCCATCAAATAGCATAAGCTTAAGGTGAACAAGACAAGCCAAAGAAGAGTAGGCGAGGTTCCCTTAAGTCATTGTTGAGCACGGTGGTAAAAGGTACGATGAAGTGAAAGCATAGCTCCATTCTTTCCAAAAATCATTCCTTTTATTTCATCAGATGGATACTGAGATGGCTTAAAAATTGTGATATCGAGATCGAACACCTTTTCCTTTAGGGGAAATAAGACTTAGACTCAATAGACCTTGAAGATTCGCCCATAAACCACACAATCTCATCCGAAGAAGGTGGAAAGAGAGGTGTCAAAACATAGGTACTACGGATATTGGTGTCGTCCGGTTTCTTCTCCTTTGAAACGGGTTTCTTATCTGAAGGAGGATAAAGACCATAATCAAAGTCCAAAGGAGGAGAATCATGCTCATTGGGAAAGTATGTATTGAGAAAAGTGGCGAAATCTTCCTCAAATGAGTAATCATCCAAAGTAGGATCAAGCATTGTTGACGGAGGATCTTCATCAAAAATAGGAGCATAATCATCATTAGGAGACATATCATTTGAAGAATCACTCGAGAGAGTGTCAACGTCATCAAAGTCATCATAAGTTGGCATGTCTTTATACTCTGAAGAAAAATCATCATAATCATCCACATCAGAACTAGAATCATCATCATAATCATCATAGATTGGTGGAGAATCATAAATTGGTGGGGGATCCAAATTGGAGAGAGAATCATCAAGATCGTCCACATAATCTTGGAAAAGTGGATTATCATAGCAAGTCTCGAATAGAGGATTATCATATACAACAAAATCATCAAGCTTTATACTTTCCAAAGTAGTTTTAAGCTCGTCTTGCAGCACCTCAATCATATTCGTCGATTCTTTTCCATTGGATTTACTTGTAATCTTCCCCATCTTAAAAACTTGTTGATCGTTCCCGACCCTTAGAATAAGTTCACCTTCGGCAACATCGACTAAGGCTTTTCCTGTTCTCAAGAATGGTCGTCCAAGTATTAATGGAATACGAGGGTCCATTTCATGGTCAAAAATAACAAAATCGGCCGGAAAAGTGAAGGTACCAACTTTAACAAAAAACATCTTCGACAATACAAACGGGGTAAGCGAGAGTTCGATCTGCTAGCTCAAGAGTCATCTTTGTTGGTGTAAGTTCAGGCAATGATAACTTTTTCCAAACACTTAATGGAATTAAATTTATACTTGCCCCGAGATCGGCTAAAGTAGTAAATTCTTCAACTTTGTTAAAAATGCAAGGTAGCACAAAACGACCGGGATCTCCAACTTTTTCCAGAAGTTCTTTAAGAATGACAGCAAAACAATTTTCATTTAAGCGTGTGTTGACAAAGTCAGCCATCTTCTCCTTCTTACTAAGCAATTCCTTGAATGCTTTGACAAATTTTGGCATTTGGACAAGTGATTCAACAAGGCTAATGTTGAAATTCATTTGGGAGATGATCTTCAAATAGGTAGTGATTTAATAATACTCCTTAGTGAGCTCTTTGCAGTTGTCAAATCTTAAAGGATAAGGAATATTGGGTTTAGGTGGTGTAGGTGTAGAAGGTGAAGGTTGAGATGTTGATGGTTGAGACATAGAAGGTTTAGAGGTAGAAGGTGGGGATAATAAAGGTTTTGTCTTTGGTACTTCTTCCGTAAGAGGTGGAGACAGTAATGTAGAACTAGTACTAGGCGTGGAAGTAGGAGGGATAAATGGGGGGTGGAGGAGGTGTAGATGGAGTAACTGGGGAAGGGATAAAAGGTCCTACAAAATTTGCTCCACTTCGTGTAGTAATAGAACTCACATTAGCTCTAGGGTTTGTTTCGGTTGTAGAAGGAAGAGCACCTTGGGGACGAAGGGTTTGAAAATTTGAATGAACTTCCTATCCGTGGACTCTTGCATTTCCTTCATGTTTTTCTCATGTTCGATTAATTTTTGTAGAATCAAGTCCATGTGCGGATGAGGTAAATTGAACCCTTGTTGTTGAAAACCTTGGTTTGGGTATTGGTTATATGGTTGAAAACCTTGAGGATTGAAACCTTGGTTTTGAAAGTCTTGATTTTGCATTTGATAATGTCCATGGTTTGCATTGTAGCCCCTTAATAAGTGTGTAAACACTTATCCTTTTACCACTAAAATTAATGAAAAACAAGACCAAATCATGTGTATAATATCGTAAAATTTAGAATTACGCGTGGTTTTTTGTTTTTCTGTGAAATAGGTACAAAAGATCAAAAGGAAAGAAAACACGTGATTTTACGGTCAATTGTTGAAGAAAAGTCAAAGAAATAGACAAAGTCAAAGTCAAAGAACCAAAAGTGTACCGAAGATCACGAAAACCGGCAAAATCGACACGAGTTTGAAGAAAAGATCAATAAAGCAAAAAACGAGTCTGTTTTTAGTGGATTTAATCTTTATGGAGTTATTTGGACTTGTGGGTCTCAGATTTGGATTAATGGGCCCAAAAGCCCATTTGTGAAACAAATTATCCATTTCTAAACACATTAGCCCAAAACATACGCCCATTACACCTTAATGTGGGACGGATTGAATGGTTTGGGCTGAAAGCCCAATAACTTTCACTAAGTTACAAACATGAAACGAACTGAGTATATCTTGGGCCTTATTAAACCCATTAGGGTTTGACAGATTTACTTAATATACGAAAGTTAAATAACTTTTTACGTTCTCACATAAATAAACATTCACTCACCATATATTTTCGATAGAAACTATGTAACACATATCTCTCTTTTACCCACCTAAATAAACACACACGTTTACTATTCTCTCTCACTTTACACCCAAATAACCAGACCACCCACTATTTACCCAAACCCTAGCAAGATAAAATTGAGGCTTTGTTTAATTAAGGGCGCGTGAAACACACGCTCTCTAATTAATCCCCCCCTTTTTCGGATCATGAAGATGGGAAGAAGTTAGTGACGTGGCCCTTTACTCCTCTGTGATTGGATTAAACACTTCACTCCTCACCAATTATCCAATCAAAGGGTGACACCTCAGCCATCAAGAAGCACAACTAGCACACTTGGTTGCCACGTTGGCAATCCGTGTGCTAGTTGGCTGTTTTCAGCCGTAGATCAAAAGAGATGAAAGAGAAATACAAGATCAATGGTCAAGAATGAATGGCTTCCTCAACAAATCTTCACCAACAAGCCTTGGGGTTGGCTATAAAAACCCCCATATTCTGTAATTTTTATTGTCTCATTTTTTATTTTCTAGAGTTATTTTGCTAAAATAGGTTTAGAAAGATTTAATGTAATATTTCTTTTGTAAAAATAGTGTAATCTGATTTCCATTATTAATATAATGTTTATTTTATCTTGTTTTTAAGGTTGTTAAAGTTTATTGCATTTAATCTTCTTTAAATCTATATGTTGATTGGTTCGAATGTTATTTGATCTAAGCTTAATCATAGCTTTTGTTAAATAATAAAATAAATATGGGGAGAAAACTTATCCCACTGGATTAGTTAAAATAAGCTACTGTTTGAGTTATGGTACATGGTTCGATGGTGTTACAGTTATGTTCGGTTCGATGGTGATGTTTGGTTAAGGTGGTATTGATTCGAGTCAATAGATTGCTAGCATATCTACTTCATCAAAGGTTTTCATAACAGTAAGTCTCATTTTACTTTGATAAACATTTTTTTAGTAAATTGTTAAGTAGATTAATGTTTTATGAATTGCTTAGTTGTTTGAAAATAGAGATTAGTTAATCTGATATAATTCTCCTAGCTGTTTACTGGTTTTACAAGTGTTTGGTATTGGTTTTATTTGTTAAATTGATGTTTAGAACTGCTTTTGAGTATATTGTTTTAGTTTGGTATTTGCTTAGTCAGATAGCTTGAGATTTAATCTGAGTAGTTTGTTTAAGCTTTTTGATTTGGTTGTGTTTTCTATTTCAGATTTGTAACACTCTCAAATTTGATATCGGTACAGCGGAAGAGTCTTTAGAGTGTTACGGGATAGCACAATAACTCCAATCATAGACAACACATAAAAATGGTTGTACAAGGTTTAACATACATTCATTCGAAATAAAAGTTTCAATCGTACAACAGGTCCCAAATTATACAGGTCATTAAGTTTACAAAACATAGATCGAATGAACATTTTTATTATTATGTGGGCCATCAGAGTCGATCTCCATCCGAATTACCTTCAAGCACCTGAGATAAAAACATGCAAAAATCATATCAGCGAATGCCGAGTGAATTCATATAGTTTAATAAAACCATTATATAAAACAATCGTTGAAATCAGAAAACAAGTATAATATCAGAAGTAAGTCCTCGTATTGCTAGTCAGGCAATATATAAAGCAAAGCATACATCTTAAACCGTCCATGAGACCGTAGCCTCAATATTACCATTATAGGTAATATTATCATCGTTATTAGCATCGTTATCATATCAGATATTTAGATTATATTGGATTATTATTGGCCGCATGACATTGTTACCTTACTATCACAACAACGGGCCGCGAACCCGACTAACAATTTGCCCATCTAAGTTAGCGTGTTGTCACAAAAATCACGCTATGTAAATCTTCTCATACATTAATTCGCTTACCAATCAATGTGGTACGACGGGGATCAACCGTCAAGGCGCGAACTGGGGTGATCTTCCCCAAATAGTACTATCATATGCATAAGCGTCTACCAAATCCCGGTAGTTCACAACTCATGCTAATGGGACTTTAAGTGACATAACCTAACTACTAATAATCCTTTTTATCTCTTTTATTGGGTCATCGCATCATTCGGGTCCATATCATTAATCATACCATCGGGACTACTTGTGTTCTATTTTATCAAAAACTAGCATGTTATCTCCCTCGCGGGTTTACAAATCATTTTATAAAACATTTAAAAGGGTGCGAGGCTATGAACTCACGTTGATAATGAAAGGCGGATCATCGGCTACGGGCGTGCTTCGGTCACGAAACCTATATAAATAATAATCGGTCTTAGACTTTTGTCCAATGACGTTATCAAAATAACAAGTATACATATGATGATTTTGTACATATGATGATGATCAAGTGGGTTTATACATTCTCATTTACTCATTTTAGTGTTATGTGTTGATAACTTTTATACTAGTTTACTAGTTTTACCTATTTACATGTTTTAGGTACAATAAGCCTATTATAAGTCCATTACCTTAAATTAGACCATTTTATACTTGTATTATCAGTATTATACTTTTACATGTTGGGCCCAAGTAGGTTAAGCCCAAGTAAATTTATAAGTGTTTAGCCCATTTACTTGGATTAATAGTCCAATAACGCTAACTTAGCCCGTTAATGTCTATATGTTATATAGTTCGGGTTTTATCGGTTTTTACTTGTTAAGTACTTATATATCAGTATATAACTTTTAAAAAGTTTATATTAGACGGGTCCGATCGTCTAAGTTTTAATTGACGAAAAACGTTAATTTTATGGTATTAGCCGAAAGACGTAAAAATCATGTTTATAGTTTTTATAACTTATAAAACTTACCAAACTACCATTTTTATAAAAAGTCCATTTATTTATCCTTATACATATTTATATAACTGAAATATATAAGTTAGTGGGTTTTAATTCAACATTTTATACTATATTATTTGAGTGCTTATATAATACTATTAAACTTTAATTTCACAAAATCTGATTTTTAGTTTCACTTTCACCATTTTTATCATATCTTGAGTTTTATAAGGAGATAGAAGCTCATTTTTGGATGGCATAAACTTCATATTATGTTCTACAAATAAGTTAGTTATAGCTACTTCTCAATCCATGTCTAAGTATCCTTAACAGTCCCTACAAAACAGACTATTCAGATTGGTATACAAATTTTGTTTTGATCATATCTCACTCATTTTGATGATTCCATTGCATGGCCAACTCTCACATGTGTATGACATCTAATACTTACTGTAAATTGATTCCACCATGCAATTTTATCAGTTTATAACTTGGTTACTTACTGTTTTTATACATTTTAAGCAAGATTTTAACATTGTTACCTATGGTTTTTCATCTTTTTAACCATATTTATCAACACTTGATCCCCACACAATATTTTTATCATCTTACATTCATCATATACATATAAAATAAAAAAGAAAATACATTTGATCTTTACAAAAATAACAAGAAAAATGGAAAGAATTATCTTGTTTATCAACCAAAATTATATTTTGTTATTTGATGACAACAACTTGATGAAAACCAAATATATCTTCAAGATCATCAACCACCAAGATTGTTTGTTGAGAAATCAGCCCTAGGACACAAGCAAATCACCTCCTTTGATGTTAATATGATCACCAATCAACAAGTCTTCAAGGTTTCTTCATGATATGAGTAGATAACATAAGATTTGTGGCTAGAATTGATCAAAAGGGGTGTTTGTTCTTTGATTTGGGACAACAAGAGGGGAGGGGTGAGAGAGTTTAGTGAGTTGTTTGGCATGTGTTATGAGTGCAAATGGTAAGTCTTAGGTGGTTTTGTGGTTTGAGTGGAAAGTGTAGCTTACTTGTTAAGCTTTGCTTTACAAGTGTAAGCAACTAGCTACAAGGGTGCCACATCAAGAGATGTGGTGTCCTTATTTTTGGCCGTCCCTTTTAGTGGGGTGGGATAAACTTGTTTTGTCCCATCTCGCTAATTTACGGGTATTACTCGATTCTAGTTTCCTCGATTTGCGTGCCCTCGGGTCGTTTTACGAAAAACATTTTTATAAATTATGAATCAACGGCACAAAACGAATCTAATAAAAAATGTCTCATAAAAAACGGAGTTCAAAAACGTAAATACGTAATCCTAAGGTTTCCGATTTAGTCGTAAAGGACGCTAAATTATGCACGTAAGCCAAAATTTAAATTCGTAAATTGTGAGTTCATCAACCAACACAAAAATAGGTTTCAAAATAATATACGAGAAAATAATTTACTACCTGAAAATGTTAGACTGTCACAGCTTTTCCTCCTAAAAGGGATCAACGTCCTCGTGATCCATTTCATTTTGATGTCTGTTTCTTATTGAAATCAAAGAGGTGCGGATATTTCTTCCACATTTCATCCTCTCGTTCCCAAGTAAATTCCGGTCCATGCTTTGAATTCCATCGGATCTTGACAATAGGTATCCGACTTTGTTTCAGTTGCTTTACCTCACGATACGTAACCTCTACAGGTTCTTCGATAAAATGCAACTTCCCATCTATTCGAACCTTATCCAACGAAATTTTCTCATCACTCACTGCTAAACATTTCTTCAGATTAGATACATGGAATGTGTTGTGAACACCATGAAGTTCTGGGGGTAACTCCAGTTTATAAGCCACCGGACCTACTCTAGATAAAATCTTAAAGGGTCCAATATAGCGGGGATTCAATTTCCCTCGCTTTCCAAATCCTATAACGCCTTTCCATGGCGATACTTTCAACATTACTCGGTCACCCACTTCAAACTCCATCGATTTCCGCCGTACATCCGCGTAACTTTTCTGTCTACTACGGGCAGTCAACAGCCTATTCTTAATCTGAACTATCATCTCCGTAGTCTCCCGGATCAATTCCGGTCCCGTGAGCTGGGTATCCCCAACTTCACTCCAACATACAGGAGATCTACACTTCCTACCATACAAAGCTTCAAACGGTGCAACCTTAATACTAGAATGGTAACTAATGTTATATGAAAACTCTGCTCACGGCAAATGTTTATCCCAATTCTTACCAAAATCTATCACACAAGCTCTCAACATATCTTCTAGTGTTTGTATCGTTCTTTCACTCTGCCCATCAGTCTAGGGGTGATAAGCAGTGTTCATGTTGAGATACGTTCCCAAAGATCTTTGGAGAGATTTCCAAAAATTCAATGCGAATCTAGGATCTCGATCTGAAATGATGGATACAGGCACTCCATGCTTGCATACAACATTCTCAAGATAAATACGAGTCAACTTCTCCAGTGAGAAATGCTCTTTAACCGGGAATGAAGTGTGCTGATTTGGTCAGTATGTCGACAATGACCCAAATCGAGTTATTTCCAGATGACGTTCTAGGAAGTTTGGTGATAAAGTCCATCGTAATTCGCTCCCACTTCCATTCAGGAATCTTTGGTTGTTTAAGTAGTCCTGATGGCTTTTGATGTTCAGCTTTGACTCTAGCACAAGTCAAGCATTGAAGAACATACATAGCAATATCAGCTTTCATATTCGGCCACCAGTACAACTTCTTCAAATCATGATACATTTTATCAGATCCCGGATGAATGGAAGACTTAGATTTATGGGATTCTACCATAATAAAATCTCTTAAGCCTCCAAACTTAGGTATCCACATACGACCTCTTAAGCATTTCACACCATCAGCTCTAACCTCTAAAGGATCTCCTTCTCCTCGGAACCCTTCATTAACAAAATTTTCTTTCTTACAGTCTTCTATTTGCGCATTTCTAATTTGCTCAGGCAAATTATTGTGCATTGTCAAGACTAGAGAACGTACCCTGATAGGCTCTCTATCTTTTCTTCTTAATGCATCGGCAACAACATTTGCTTTTCCTGGGTGATATTTTATATCACAGTCATAATCACTTAACAGCTGTATCCATCTTTGTTGCCTCATGTTCAATTCCTTCTAATCGAGAATATACTGTAGGCTTTTGTGATCGGTGAATATCGTACACTTGGTGCCATACAAATAATGTCTCCACAACCTAAGAGCAAAGACTACAGCTCCTAACTCAAAATCATGAGTACTATAATTCTCCTCATTCTTCCTTAATTACCTAGAAGCATAAGCTATCACTTTTTCTCTCTGCATCAAAACAGCTCCATAACCTTTAAGAGATGCATCACGATATACTACAAAATCTTCACTCCCGTCGGGTAATGATAGAATTGGCGCACTACATAATTTTTGCTTCAATATCTGAAATGCTCCATCTTCATCACTTCCCCAAACGAAATGTTTATTCTTCTGGGTAAGCTTAGTCAAGGGTTTAGCTATTAAAGAAAATTCTTTAATGAATCACCTATAATAGCCAGCCAATCCTAAGAACTGTCGCACTTCCGTTGGCGTTGTCGGTGCAGACCAATTCTTAATGGCGTCAACCTTTGCAGAATAACATGAATTCCATCTTTGTTAATCACATGACCAAGAAATTGCACAGAATCTAACCAAAAATCACATTTCGAAAACTTAGCATACAACTTTTCATCCTTTAACAAACTCTAAATAATCCTTAAATGTTCTCCATGTTCATATTCATTCTTAGAATAGATTAGAATATCGTCAATAAACAGAATCACAAATTTGTCCAAGTAGGGCTTGCACACTCGGTTCATTAAATCCATTAAAACCGCAGGTGCGTTAGTTAACCCAAATGGCATTACTTGAAATTCATAATGTCCATAACGAGTTCTAAATGCAGTTATAGGAATATCTTCTTCACGGACGCGAAGTTGGTGATATCCTGACCGCAAATCTATCTTAGAATACACACTAGATCCTTGTAGTTGATCAAACAAATCATCAATCCTTGGTAAAGGATATCGATTTTTAATCGTCAACTTATTCAGTTCCCTATAATCAATGCACATACAGAAAGATCCATCCTTCTTTTTAACGAACAAGACTAGAGCTCCCCAAGGCGACGAGCACGGTCGAATAAAACCTTTATCAGACAACTTCATAAGTTGTTCAGATAACTCCTTTAATTCAGAAGGGGCTAATCGGTATGGCGCACGTGCCACCGGTGTAGCACCAGGAATTAAATCGATTCGAAACTCAACTTGCCTTATCGGTGGTAGTCCGGGTAAATCTTTAGGAAATACCTCAGGAAATTCACAGATAATAGGTACATCTTCCAATCGTTTCTCCTTAGACTCATTCCCGGTCACTTGAGCTAAGAATAACTCGTAACCGTTCCTGATGTACTTTTGGACTTTAATACATGAAACGATTTTCAAACGGGATTCACCTCGATTACCATCAATTACTAACGTCCAATTCCTAAGAGGAATCTTAACCTTCTTTTCTCCACATAAAACAGTAGCATTATTCAACGACAACCAATCCATACCAATAATAATATCAAAACTACCTAATTCTATCAACATCAAATCAATCGGAAAGGAATAGTTCAAGAGATTTAGAGAGCATCCTTCTAATAGCTTATTAGTTTTCACTAATTTACCATCAACTTATTCCACCTCGTAACTGGTATTTATCTCAACATGTTCAATGTCAATAAGGGCACTAAATTTAGTGGATACAAAGCTCCTATCAGCACCCAAATCAAATAAAGCAACAGCATAAGGATTTTTGAGTAAAAACGTACCAGTAGCGACATTCAGATCCTCTTTCTTCACCTCGACTGTTCCAAGTTGATAAGCACCACCCTGGGGGTTTCTTCCAGGTACAATCGCTTTCAACCTAGGGCAATCCGATTTCCTATGACCTTCTTCATTACATTTGAAGCAAATGGTTCCCTTCTTACACCTTTCAACCTTGTGTACAAGCTTTCCGCAATTTCGTCACTTCCAGCAGTCGCGAGCATGCCTCTTGTTTCCACACTTAGGACATCTATCATCGTTGCGTGGTGTGTTGTTGGTAAGAGCATTTTCATTCCCCTTTCTCTGGTTCTGACAGCGATTGAAATTCTTCCTATTATCACCTCTATCTACACGATCACCATCACCCTTTCTTTTCTCACCAACCCGGGCTTCATCTTCCCTATCCTGAATTATCTATCCAATGAGTTGGTAAGCCATTCGAACAGCATCATGAATGGTCAGTGGTTTCGATGATGTCACGTCCTCCCGGATATTCTTGGTCAACCTTTAATATATTGTTCAATTCGGATCTCTTCGGGTTCCACCAATCAAGGACACAGCAAGGCCAACTCATGGAATCGGTTTGTGTAGCTATCAATGTCCACACCTTTCATTCTTAGATGAATCAACTCTTGTTCTAACCTAATGAACACACTACGGGGACAGAACTCCAAAGTCATCCACTTCTTAATTTCAGCCCAAGGAGTAGCATTAGCAGCATCAATACCCATGAAAGCAATTCTCCCGTTCCACCAAGTCAACGCACGACCTTTAAGAGTAGCCATAGCAAAAGTCACCTTATGTTCCTCCTTACACTTACTAATCCTAAACACCGACTCAATCTTCTCAATCCACTGGCTTAATCCTACAGCACCTTCAGTTCCATTAAAAGGTAGAGGTTCACACTTCATGAACGTCACATAAGTACAACCACCAACTTCAGGTGCATTAGTTCCAAGTCCTCCTTCATTTCCTCCAGCATTAGCATTCACATTATTAGCATTCACATTCACATTAGTACCTCCAATTCCACTACCGCCAGCTCCACTACCGCCAGCTTCATTTCTAGCATTTGCCATAAATTCAATCATAGATGCGGTAACTTGCTCCGCAATAATCCTACGTACATCATCCTCAGTCAGAGCTTTCTTGGGCGGCATAGTTCTATAATTTCACAATTTCAAAGTATTAAGCATTCACCCAACAAGGGATTCATATAATATGGATTGAATTCATAATCAAGATACAAATAAGGCACAATATGGAATTCAAGACAAGATACATATTTCATTGGATTTGAAACAAAAGCATTGTCTTAATTACATCCCATATAAGGTTCTAGCACTATACATACTCAAAATTCGTGCCAAGTCTACTAACTAACAAGTCGGTTCAGTCAAAGTCACAAAGGTACAAAAGATACAAAGGTCACTACTAAACACAGACTGGTCTACTAAGAACCGCCAGATGGTCCATCATCCATCGTCTTTTGTATCTTTGTAGGACGATCACTAGACACATCTTTAGCTGGGCGCTTGCGGATCACTCCTCTTTCAACCATATCAGCATAAAATCTACTGTTCCAACCAACAGATATATGCAACTCCTTCTCAGCTTTCTCACGCATCGCACGAGCTACATTCAACTGAATCTTCATAGAATTCACCTTTTTCTTCATTGCAGCAAACTCACCACTTTCTAACACAGATAGCCTCCTAAAAGCCTTATTCAACCCACGCTCTACATCAGTCAAATCCAAACTAAGCAATTCCCGCTCTTTCTCACCAACCTTAGTCTTCGACTCCAAATAAGCAACATGAGTCTGAACAACACCTAATCCAACCTCTGTCATTCTACTCTGAGCACGGGAAGCATCTAAATCACGTCTCAAGGCCCAAGGTGCAAGACCATCCATATGAGTAGCCTCTCGAAACCTAGACGACTCTCCTACCACATGTCTACGAGTAGCAATACCATCAGTACCGTCAGGTGCATCATCATCCTCATCCTCCTTTGATTCAGAATCAGATTCAGACGATTCAGACATTTCATCTCTAGGTAGCTCAACCTCAGAATCAGACCAATAAACTGGAGGGGGTAAGGGCTCGCCCTCCGGAACATCATAAGGGTAAATAAGGTCGGCTTCCTCATCATCATCAACCTCATCGTCTATACCTATATCCTCCTCGACATCCTTGTCGTCATCCTCATTATCTATATTATCTATCTCGATCTTATCATCATTCTCATTATCAACATTATCAATCTCATTCTCTACCATATCAACCTGAGGGGCAATCTGATCTCCTAGTCCAATCTCGGGCTCGGGATCCTCAAATGGTTCCTCCTTATCATCATCCATATCATAATCCACTAAGTCTAAATAAGGGTAATCATCTACATTAGGTTCGGGAATAGCATGGTTCTCTACAGGAATATTAGGGTCAGCCATGACAATCTGCATTTATATATATCTCGTATTAGGATAACATACATATTAAACAATTACATACTGAAACCACGATATATACATATATATAAATTAAATTATATATATCAAAATATATATCTTCTCAATAGGGCTTGTTGGTAACATCGGAGATCTTTGGCACCGTTATAGTCTAAAGATTTTTCGAATATTTCTCAAATGTTCATAGTTAAAAGATTTTGAAAAGTTTTGTTCAAAACCTTGGTTTTTAAAATCTTTTGTTCTCTATAACGAGAGCTCTGGTACCAAACTGTAACACTCTCAAATTTCATATCGGAACAGCGGAAGAGTCTTTAGAGTGTTACGGGATAGCACAATAACTCTAGTCATAGACAACACATAAAAATGGTTGTACAAGGTTTAACATACATTCATTCGAAATAAAAGTTTCAAGCGTACAACAGGTCCCAAATTATACAGGTCATTAAGTTTACAAAACATAGATCGAATGAACATTTTTATTATTATGTGTGCCATCAGAGTCGATCTCCATCTGAATTACCTTCAAGCACCTGAGATAAAAACATGCAAAAATCATATAAGCGAATACCGAGTGAATTCATAGAGTTTAATAAAACCGTTATATAAAACAAGCGTTGAAATCAGAACACAAGTATAATATCAGAAGTAAGTCCTCGTATTGCTAGTCGGGCAATATATAAAGCAAAGCATACATCTTAACCGTCCATGAGACCGTAGCCTCAATATTACCATTATAGGTAATATTATCATCGTTATTAGCATCGTTATCATATCAGATATTTAGATTACATTGGATTATTATTAGCCGCATGACAGTGTTACCCTACTATCACAACAACGGGCCGCGAACCCAACAAACAATTTGCCCATCTAAGTTAGCGTGTCGTCACTAAAATCACGCTATGTAAATCTTCTCATACATAAATTCGCTTACCAATCAATGTGGTACGACGGGGATCAACCGTCAAGGTGCGAACTGGGGTGATCGTTCCCAAATAGTACTATCATATGCATAAGCGTCTACCAAATCCCGGTAGTTCACAATTCATGCTAATGGGACTTTAAGTGACATAACCTAACTACTAATAATCATTTTTATCTCTTTTATTGGGTCATCGCATCATTCGAGTCCATATCATTAAGCATACCATCGGGACTACTTGTGTTCTATTTTATAAAAAACTAGCATGTTATCTCCTTCGCTGGTTTACAAATCATTTTATAAAACATTTAAAAGGGTGCGAGGCTATGAACTCACGTTGATAATGAAAGGCGGATTATCGGCTACGGGCGTGCTTCGGTCACGGAAATCTATATAAATAATAATCGGTCTTAGACTTTTGTCCAATGACGTTATCAAAATAACACGTATACATATGATGATTTTGTACATATGATGATGATCAAGTGGGTTTATACATTCTCATTTACTCATTTTAGTGTTATGTGTTGATAACTTTTATACTAGTTTTCTAGTTTTACCTATTTACATGTTTTTGGTCCAATAAGCCTATTATAAGTCCATTACCTTAAATTAGACCATTTTATACTTGTATTATCAGTATTATACTTTTACATGTTGGGCCCAAGTGGGTTAACCCCAATAAGTAAATTTGTAAGTGTTTAGCCTATTTAGTTGGATTAATAGTCCAATAACGCTAACTTAGCCCGTTAATGTCTATATGTAATATAGTTCGGGTTTTCTCGGTTTTTACTTGTATTAAGTACTTATATATCAGTATATGACTTTTAAAAAGTTTATATTAGACGGGTCCGATCGTCTAAGTTTTAATTGACGAAAAACGTTAATTTTACGGTATTAGCCGAAAAGACGTAAAAATCATGTTAATAGTTTTTATAACTTATAAAACTTACCAAACTACCATTTTTATAAAATGTCCATTTATTTATCCTTATACATATTTATATAAATGAAATATATAAGTTAGTGGGTTTTAATTTCACATTTTATACTATATTATTTGAGTGCTTATAAAATACTATTAAACTTTAATTTCCAAAATCTGATTTTTAGTTTCACTTTCACCATTTTTATCATATCTTGAGTTCTATAAGGAGATAGAAGCTCATTTTTGGATGGAATAAACTTCATATTATGTGCTACAAATAAGTTAAATATAGATACTGTTCAATCCATTCTAAGTATCTTTAACAGTCCCTACAAAACAGACTATTCAGATTGGTATACAAATTTTGTTTTGATTATATCTCACTCATTTTGATGATTCCATTGCATGGCCAACTATCACATGTGTATGACATCTAATACTTACTGTAAATTGATTCCACCATCCAATTTTATCAGTTTATAACTTGGTTACTTACTGTTTTTATACAGCCATCATTTTAAGCAAGATTTTAACATTGTTACCTATGGTTTTTCATCTTTTTAACCATATTTATCAACACTTGATCCCCACACAACATTTTTATCATCATATATTCATCATATACATATACAATAAGAAAGAAAAAACATTTGATCTTTACAAAAATAACAAGAAAAATGGAAAGGATGATCTTGTTTACCAACCAAGATTATATCTTGTTTTTGGATGACAACAACTTGATGAACACCAAATATATCTTCAAGATCATCAACCACCAATATTGTTTGTTCAGAAATCCGCCCTAGGACACAATCAAATCACCTCCTTTGATGTTAATATGATCACCAATCAACAAGGCTTCAAGGTTTCTTCATGATATGAGTACATAACATAAGATTTGTGGCTAGAATTGATCAAAAGGGGTTTTTGTTCTTTGATTTAGGACGGCAAGAGGGGAGGGGTGAGAGAGTTTAGTGATTTGTTTTGCATGTGTTATGAGTGCAAATGGTAAGTCTTAGGTGGTTTTGTGGTTTGAATGGAAAGTGTAGCTTACTTTTTAAGCTCTGCTTAACAAGTGTAAGCAATTAGCTACAAGGGTGCCACATCAAGAGATGTGGTGTCCTTGTTTTTGGCTGTCCCTTTTAGTGGGGTGGGATAAATTTGTTTTGTCCCATCCCGCTAATTTACGTGTATTCCTCGATTCTAGTTTCCTTGATTTGCGTGCCCTCGGGTCGTTTTACGAAAAACTTTTTTATAAATTATGAATCAACGGCACAAAACGTATCTAATAAAAATTGTCTCTTCAAAAACAGAGTTCAAAAACGTAAATACGTAATCCTAAGGTTTCCGGTTTAGTCGTAAAGGACGCAAAATTATGCACGTAAGCCCAAATTTAAATCTGTAAATTGTGAGTTCATCAACCAACACAAAAATAGGTTTCAAAATAATATACGAGAAAATAATTTACTACCTGAAAATATTAGATTGTCACAAGATTTGTCACTCCTGTGACTCTGATTTTCACTTAATTTGTCCAAAAATATATTTTTCACAAAAAAAACTGTTCCTTGTGGGACTCGAACCCTTGACCTTAAGGGTGGGGACCAAACGCACTTACCATCTCTGCTAGCATCCTGATTTGATTTTAATACTGTTTCTTAAATAAATATAGTTTCATTAATTCTAGCTGTCAGTTTTAGTAGTGTTTCTAAATACAAGTTTTCATTTAAGTAAAATTTTAATTAATAGTTTTATAAAATTTACTTTTATATTAATTTTAGAAATTTAAATTTTTTTTAAAAATTAGTTTTAAGTAAATTAGACTCTAATTAATTTAAGTTTTTTTTTTAAATAAAATTAGTTTTAAAATAGATTTTTTTAATTAAAAAGTAAAAATAGTTTTCTTTACATTTTTAGAATTAATTTGTCATTTTCAATTTTAGGATAATTTTACATTTACGTTTTTGGCATTTAGTATTTTGCATTTTTACTTGTCATTTTTATTTAGAATTTTTATAATTCTAGTTTAATTGTGCATTTTAATTTCGTACTTTGTGTTTTATTTAACTTGCGGTATTTGCAATTTGTTTTAGATTGGTAAGTATTTACTTATTAATAGTATTATTCTTATCTTTTTACGTGTATTCAAGTAACATAAAAACAAATAATATATCTTAACCAAAAATGATAAATCTCGTGAATTATTTGAAATCAATTCAAGACGATTTGAGGAACGATAAATAGACTTTATAAAGAATTGGAAAAATCCTACATTAAATTGACGCCGTTGTCGCTTCGCTCGTTACGATTGACGATTTTTCGTGATAAGGTTTGGATTTTGGGATCCGTTCATTTTTTAACGTTATTTTTCATTGTTTAAAAATCAAAAACATAAAAAAATCAAAAACTTAAAAATACAAAAAAAATTTAAAAATCATCAAAAGCAAACTCTTTCCTAAGCTTTGCACCAAAAAAATAAAAAAAAAATCCAAAAGTAATACTTTTCCTAAAGTATTACACAAAAAATATTATGTATTATTGTTATTTTTCTTATTTCGATTTTTTCGCTTTTTATTGTGAATATATATTTTTCTAAAAAAAATACAAAAAGATTTTTCTTTTACTATAAGATATTACGTATACAAACCTTAATACATAATATTTCCAAAAGTATTGCCGAGGCATTACATCGTATTTGGAGGCATTCTGGTTCCTTATACGTTTATCGATCAAAGAAAAATAAAGGCAAAATAGATAAATACTAATAAAAAGTTTGAACTCGATTTATACAAACTCTAAGGTGGGTATAAGGCGACGAGCTATAAAAGGTCGTCTAAGAGAAAAGGTTTTTAAGTGCTTTGTGCCACCTCGTTTCCCCGCTTGTTTGTGCGTATATTGAGAGGGACGACCGATTATTGGTTTGCCAACTCAAGTAGTATTACGTATATATTCTTTGTAGCTTTTTGATATTGAACCTCGAGAGGGATAATCCCTTTCCTCTCAAAGTCGACCGATGTCTCCTACCTCATTCCTCGAGTTTAGTTGTATGCGCACTCGCGCGCGTGCACACATACCGAGTGGTGTACCAAATACTTCTAATTCTTGCAAAAAGAAGAAGAAGAACAAAAAGACCGTCAATCAAGCCGATCCCGAGAATCGAGCTTTGAACAACACGATGGCAACGGATAATCGACCAATGATTGAGATTTTACAATCTCACGTTGAAGGAAATGATGACGCGATTGTGGTGCCGGATATTGGAGCAAATAATTTTGAACTAAAAACGGGTTTTATTCAAATGGTTTCCGCTACACCATTTTTAGGCCGTACTAATGATGACCCACACGCTCATATAAACGTTTCATACAATTTCCAAACACCGTCAAATACAATGGGGTGCCACAAGAGGCCATTCGTTTATTCCTCTTTCCTTTTTCCCTCGAGGTATAAGACCGGATTTGGCTTGATAAGGAACCACCCCAAAGTATCACCACATGGGCGGATTTAGAGACCAAGTTCATTAACTACTTTTTCCCACCATCACGGACCACCTCTTGAAGGAATGACATCATTACCTTTGAACAAAAATATGGGGAAACGTTTAGTGAGTCTTGGGACCATTTTAAGGAGCTTTGACGAAAATGTCCACAACATGGTTTTACAAAAGTGCATCAACTCAATACGTTTTACAATGGTTTAACTCTTAATGACCAAGACTCACTTAATAGTGCCGTGGGGGGTAATATTCTTGTGAAATCCATGAACGAGGCTTGGGCAATAATTGAAAACAAGGCAAAAGTTCAAACCAAGAGTTTAAGGGCTATTATGGCTAGTGATAGTACTAGTGAGACCGATAAGAAAATTGACATGCTTACTTCAATCATGACCGACTTTGCTTTACATATTAAGAACAATGTGCAAGTGAATGCCTTAAAAGAGACTTGTGAAACGTGTGAAACTTGTGGTGGAACACATTCGTACTATAATTGTGACAAGGTTTACAATCAACAACTAGAAGTTTATGCTTATAACAACAATGAAAATGAGCGGGTTCATTTCAAACCAAATGTTGATGTTAACCATTTGTCTTATAAGTCTAATAACTATTTGGCTCCCCCGGGTTTTGTAGCTCCACAAAGACCACCCCCACCGGCCCAAAATAGGAACCAAGGTCCTCAACTGGGTAATTTTCAAGGGAATTCAAATACAAGGGGTTTTAATCAAAATCAAGGAAATTTTCAAGGGCAAAACCAAGGGTTTAATAATCAAAATCAAGGATTTAATAACCAAGGTTTTCAAAATCAAGGTTTTAATAAAGGTTTTCAAAATTATAATCCAAACCAAGGTTTACCTAATCAAGGGTTTAACAATCAAGGGTATAATCAAATGAACATGCATAATCCTCAAATGAACTTGGTTCTACAAAAATTAACCGAACATGAGTGAACCATGAAAGAGATGCAAGAATCAACCGATAGGAAATTTATGCAAATGATTCAAACCCTTCGTCCCCAAGGTGCCCTCCCTTCTAACACCGTGACCAATCCTAGGGCTATCGTTAATGCCATCACTACTAGGAGCGGTAAGACCACCGAAGAACCTTCTTATTCCCCACCTAACCAAGGACCCAAGATTCCTTCTTCTTCTACCCACCCTCCTTCACCTTCTACTTGTGAGATACCACCCTTAATGTCGTCATCTACAACTTATGTTCCACCTTTACCTCAATCTTATACCACACCTTCGGTTCCCAAACCGGTTCCTTTACCTTCCATTTCTACCCCTCCTTCACCAAAGGATTTGAGTGAGCAATCCACTCCAAAGCCTTCATCTCAACCCAATATACCTTATCCCTCAAGGTTGAGGAAAGAGAAATTAAAGAATAAGGATGATATTCAAGTTTCGAACTTCCTAAAAATGTTCAAACAATTGAATTTTAATATCACCTTTGCTGAGGCTCTCGCTCACATGCCTAAGTATAGTAAGATGTTTAAGGACCTTTTAAGTGATAAGTAAAAATTGTTCGATATTGCCAATACCCAATTGAATGAGAATTGTTCCGCGGTTCTTTTGAGAAAATTACCGGTTAAGTTAGGAGATCCCGGTCGATTCCTTATTCCTTGCAATTTTCCGGGTGTTGAGAATTGTATGGCCTTGGCGGATCTCGGAGCGAGTATCAATCTTATGCCATTGTCTGTGTGGAAACAATTATCTTACCCGACCTAGTCCCCACTCGTATTACCTTGGAATTAGCTAACCGTACGGTTGCTTATCCGGTGGGGATAGCCGAGGATGTTTTCATTGGAGTCGACAAATTTACTTTCCCCGCCGATTTCGTTGTAGTCGACTATGAGATGGATCCCCGTGTTCCCTTAATTATGGGATGACCATTCTTGAGGACCGGGCGTAAATTGATTGATGTAGCCGCGGGTAAGCTTATTATGAGGGTCAGGGATGACAAAATAGTCTTTAACATGGGTAAACTTTCCAAACTTCCCGATGAGCCCAAATCCGTGAAATACATCGATGTGCTCGACGAAGCATGTGAAGAACATTTTCACGAGGCTTGTAAGAGCGGGATTTCTCATTTACCTCATGTTGAGACCGTAGCTTCTATTGCTCCTTCATTAACTCCATTTGGAGAAAGTGATTTTCTTTTACAAGAATTTGAAGCAAGTTTAGGTGATGTGGATTTAAAATATGACAATTCTCCCATCGATTGGGAAGAAGACATTCATACCATTGAGAGACTTCTCAATGAGGACCATATTTCTCCACCTAATCCTAAGGAAGTTACAAACGATGATCCAAATTTGACTAAGCCTTCCACCGACAATACACTGGATTTAGAGCTTAAGAATTTACCGTCTCATTTAGAATACGTTTTCCTAGAAGAGAATGATAAGTTACCCGTCATTATTGCTAAGGACTTAAAAGAAGATGAAAATCTCGACTTATCGATGTGCTTAAGAATCATAAGAAAGCAATTGCTTGGAAAATCTCCGACATCCGTGCAATTGATCCTAACTTTTGCACTCATGAAATTCTCATAGAAGATGACTTTAAACCCGCAATCCAAAATCAAAGAAGGGTAAATCAAAAAATTCATGAAGTCATTAAGAAAGAAGTTACCAAACTTCTAGATGCCGGCATGATTTACCCTATTCCGGATTCGCCATGGGTTAGTCCCGTCCATTGTGTGCCTAAGAAAGGCGGAATAACCGTTGTTCTAAATGAAAACAACGAGTTGATTCCTACTAGACTCGTAACGGGTTGGCAAGTTTGCATAGACTATCGTAAGCACAATGATGCCACTCGTAAGGATTATTTTCCTCTTCCTTTCATGGATCAAATACTCGAGCGTTTAGCGGGTAATGACTACTATTGCTTCTTAGATGGTTTCTCCGGATATTTTCAAATCCATATCGATCCAAAAGACCAAGAGAAAACCACATTCACTTGTCCTTATGGAACATTTGTTTACAAAAGAATGCCTTTCGGCTTATGCAATGCTCCCGGGACTTTTTAAAGGTGTATGATGGCTATATTCCATGACATGGTTGAAGAAACTATGGAAGTCTTTATGGACGATTTCTCTGTCTATGGTGATTCTTTCTCTTATTGCCTTGCCAATTTAGAACTTATGCTTAAACGGTGTGAAGACACTCGTCTCGTTCTTAATTGGGAAAAATGCCATTTCATGGTAAAAGAACGCATCTTCCTCGGTCACAAAATTTCAAAAGCCGGTATCTAAGTCGACCGTGCTAAAGTTGACGTCATTGCTAAGTTTCCTCCACCTACCACCGTCAAAGGAGTTAGGAGTTTTTAGGTCATGCGGGATTTTATCGACGTTTCATTTAAGATTTTTCTAAGATAGCTCGACCAATGACTCATCTCTTAGAGAAAGATTCTCCTTTCATCTTTTCTGAAGATTGTCTCGACTCTTTCAAACTTCTTAAAGGTAAATTAACTAAGGCACCGGTCTTAGTCTCTCCAAATTGGGAGTTACCTTTCGAGCTCATGTGCGATGCTAGTGATTTCGCGGTAGGAGCGTTTTAGGTCAACGAGTTAACAAACACTTCCAACCAATCCATTATGCTTGTAAGAAAATGACGGGGGCTCAATTGCAATATACCACTATCGAAAAAGAGCTTTTAGCCGTAGTTTATGCTTTTGAGAAATCCTGCCCCTATCTTGTGATTTAAATCACCATCGTTTACACCGACCATTCCGCCTTGAAATACTTGTTGACCAAGCAAGATGATAAACCGAGACTCCTTTGTTGGGTTTTGCTCCTACAAGAATTTAAAATCGAAATTCGTGATAAAAAGGGAGCGGAAAACCTGGCCGCGGATCATCTTAGTAGACTCGAGGATCCTTATCAAGGGGAACTTCCAAATCAAGAGATTAATGAATCTTCTCCCTTGATACCTTAATGTCTATTAATTCAAATCTTGATGATACCCCATGGTTTGCGGACATTGCAAACTATTTGGTGGGTGGTGTTCTTATCGAAGGGTTATCGTCCCAACAAAAGAAAAAATTCTTTAAGGGTGTTAAGCACTATTATTGGGACGACCCATATCTTTTCAAGCAATGTGCGGATCTTATCATTCGTAGGTGTGTTGATGGGTTGGTGGCTTTACAAATCCTTGAAGCTTGCCACAAAGGACCCAACGGTGGTCACTTTGGTCCTAACTACACCGCTAAGAAAGTTTTCGACTCCGGATTCTATTGGCCCACCATTTATCATGATGCTCATAAAGTGGTTAAGCATTGTGATGCTTGCCAAATACAAGGCAAGATCACACATAAAGATGAGATGTCTCAAAATTTCATCCAAGAGTGTGAAATCTTTGACGTATGGGGCATCAAATTTATGGGGCCATTCCCATCATCTAAAGGGAACAAGTACATCCTCGTAGCCATTGACTACGTATCAAAATGGGTTGAAGCAAAGGCTTTACCTACTAACGATGCGAGGGTGGTTATGAACTTTTTGAAACAATTGTTTGCTTGATTCGGTGTTCCTCGTGCTATTATTAGTGATCGCGGGACTTATTTTTGCAATGATCAATTCGCACGAGTCATGGCTAAGTATGGTGTCAATCACCGACTTTCCACCGCGTATCATCCACAAACTAATGGTCAAGCCGAGGTTTCCAACCATAGACTTAAGCGAATCTTAGAACGTACCGTGGGAGAGCATCGTGCCTTATGGGCCGATAAATTAGATGATGCTTAGTGGGCTTTCCGTACCGCTTATAAGACACCTATAGGTTGTACTCCTTATCGCCTTATGTACGAAAAGGCATGCCACCTCCCCATTGAGTTGGAGCATAAGGCTTATTGGGCCTTGAAATGGGCTAATTTTGACATAAACAAAGCCGGTGATCTTAGGAAAATCCAACTCAATGAACTTAATGAACTTAGGAATGAGGCTTATGAGAATTCATTGATCTACAAGGAGAAGACTAAGCTCATTCATGATTCCAACATTAAGAACCAAGAGTTCCACATTGGTGATCAAGTTTTACTCTTTAACTCTCGGTTGAAAATCTTTTCGGGTAAAATTAAGAGTCGTTGGTCCGGTCCATTCACGGTGGCCCAAATCTTCCCTTATGGCACCATTCAGTTATCTTAACCCAATGGTCCCAACTTTAAGGTGAATGGCCAACGGG
The DNA here is from genome assembly GCA_025667525.1 of Glebionis coronaria. Taxonomy (NCBI): domain Eukaryota; kingdom Viridiplantae; phylum Streptophyta; class Magnoliopsida; order Asterales; family Asteraceae; genus Glebionis; species Glebionis coronaria. Next base: position 355,515,200 of record CM046881.1, read on the forward strand.
TTAAGTTGTTTGGAGAGGACATCTCTCACGAGATGATTCCATCCCTCTCCACGTTTCCCTTGAATTAATTCGGGAAATTGAGTCGAGCTAGAGACTCGTGATAAATAAATCAAGCATCGTATAAATAGGTTAGATTTTTACCTTTTCCACCCTTTTCCACCCTTTTTCACCTTCACCCATTTCCACCAATAAGTATAGGGGGAGCCAAGTAGGTTGTTTGTGTTGTGATGTTGTGCAGGGACATGTGCTTTAATGCTCCACTTTTGGTGTTTTTGACGCGACCCGTGTTCCCGTGTTCCCGTTTTCCCGTGTACCTGGTTTCTTCGATTCATTTTTGCTATTGTGATTCAATTTTGTATATAAATAAAACGAAAAATTTATCACTTTAGTTGTCTCTTCCTTAGCAAAATTTAAACAACGTACTCAATGTCCTAAGTGTAGGGGGTTTTATTCTCCCACATGCTTAAACATTGAGGGCAATGTTTTTATTAAGTGTAGGGGGACTTCTATCGGTTTTTAGTGGGTTTTTCCATGAATTTGACCTCATTTAACCGGAAAATTTAATTTTTCAACGTTTTTCAAATTTTTGATCTATTTTGGCCAAGTAGTATTTTTCATTTATTTTCTTTTATTTTCTTTCCTTTTGTCATCGCATCATATTTATATATTCCATTTCAAGAATAAAGTCAAAAATAAATAAATAAATAAAATGGTTTTAACAAGTTTTGATATCTTTGATATATTAGGACCGTCATGAATATTTTGACTCAACCCGAGTTTACTTATCCAAGTTTACTCTAGCTAGTATCCTTAACCATATGGACCTTAATTGGTTTATTTGGCTAAGCATCCACGAGTCTCATTCCTTGAGATTTTAAATTGTGAAGAACAAGAGATGAGAGAGTTGATAATAAGTTTAAGGGTTAATTCTTGCTTATATGAGTTTTTGTGGCTCTTTCTTCCTGCTTGTATATTTAATTGCTTAATAAATGAGGATTTTTACGGTGTAGATTCGATATCTTAGCTCTTAGCCAAATCTTTTATCTCGTAATTAAAGCATGAACACATTGAGGATGCCAGCATTGTGGACTTCCGACTAAGGTGGCTCATAACCACTAAGTAGGAGGTATTCAGACCATGGGACCGTGGAATTTGGTCTAATATATATCATAAATAAAGAAAGAATAAGATTAAAACATGACCTCAAGGAGCCTTAGGGTTAGGGGCATGTAGCACGAACCTTGTCATTAGAGCCTTAGGGTGTATGTCATGGTAAGTGTTGAATAAAAATTGATCAAAAATCAATTCCCTTGTTTATGGTTCAAGGAGCCTTAGGGTGTGGACCATAGATGAGGAGCATTTTTACATCTTAAAGAGCCTAAAGGGTATATGATGTGAATTTGCTAAACTCCACATAAAGTCTACATGACTTTGGAGGAAATAATAAGTAGTACTATTGGCCAAATTTTGGATCCGGGAATTTATTCCCCAAATCGTGTTAAATTATCCTTGATGTGGGCTTACTTTAGTGACAACGTTTTTGAGGACGAGGTTAGGTTCTGAGTGTCGGGTTTGCACCATTTTGCCTTCATTTTTGGACTAAAGATTATTAAAAGTCAAATGAGCCTACGGATGGATGACAATCTTTAAAATCTAGAGATACAACTTAGGAATTGGAGAAGGAGTATTACACAATTGTCTTATATAAGTGGTTTTAACTTGAGAACTTATGGTAAACAATGATCTCGTTTTTAAGCTTGGTATGGGGAACGTGAAACTTGAGGGTGATTAATATTCATGACACCAAAGCCCTAATCTAAGTCTTAGATTTCTTTACGATTTTCTTCCATCAAACAATTTCAAAGTTAATAAATTAAAGGAAATGTTTGTATCTTTTATAAGTTTTTATCTTTTCATCGTTCTTTAGTAGTAATAGTGTATCGTAGTAAAGGCCAAGATGGGTTAATTATGAGGAAAATGTAACTTTATGCTTTAAAATTCTGCATTACATGAGGTCATTGCAATGGTCAAGTGTAGGGGATTTAATAAGTGTGTAAACACTTATCCTTTTACCACTAAAATCAATAAAAAACAAGACCTAATCATGTGTTTAATATCGTAAAAGTCCGAATTACGCGTGGTTTTGTGTTTTTGTGTGAAATAGGTATAAAAGATCAAAAGGAAAAAAAACACGGGATTTCACGGTCAATTGTTGAAGAAAAGTCAAATAAAGAGACAAAGTCAAAGTCAAAGAACCAAAAGTTCACCGAAGATCACGAAAACCGGCAAAATCGACAGGAGTTTGAAGAAAAGATCAACAAAGCCAAAAACGAGTCCGTTTTTAGTAGATTTAATCTTTATGGAGTTATTTGGGCTTGTGGGTCCCACATTTGGATTAATGGGCCCAAAAGCCCATTTGTGAAACAAATTATCGATTTCTAAACTCATTAGCCCAAAACATAAGCCCATTACACCTTAATGTTGGACAGATTGAATGGTTTGGGCTGAAAGCCCAATAACTTTCACTAAGTTACAAACATGAAAGGAACTGAGTATATCTTGGGCCTTATTAAACCCATTAGGGTTTGACAGATTTACTTAACATACGAAAGTTAAATAACTTTTTACTTTCTCACATAAATAAACATTCACTCACCACATTTAAACTCACACACTCACCATATCTTTTCGATAGAAACTATGTAACCCATATCTCTCTTTCACCCACCTAAATAAACACACACGTTTACTACCTTTCTCTCTCACTTTACACCCAAATAACCAGACCATCCACTATTTACCCAAACCCTAGCAAGATAAAATTGGGGCTTTGTTTAATTAAGGGCGCGTGAAACACACGCTCTCTAATTAACCCCCCCCCCCCCCCCCTTTTTCGGATCATGAAGATGGGAAGAAGTTAGTGACGTGTCCCTTTACTCCTCTGTGATTGGATTAAACACTTCACTCCTCACCAATCTTCCAATCAAAGGGTGACACCTCAGCCATCAAGAAGCACAACTAGCACACTTGGTTGCCACGTTGGCAATCCGTGTGCTAGTTGGCTATTTTTAGCCGTAGATCAAAAGAGATGAAAGAGAAATACAAGATCAATGGTCAAGAATGAATGGCTTCCTCAACAAATCTTCACCAACAAGCCTTGGGGTTGGCTATAAAACCCCCCATAATCTGTAATTTTTATTGTCCCATTTTTTATTTTCTAGAGTTATTCTGCTAAAATAGGTTTAGAAAGTTTTAATGTAATATTTCTTTTAAGAAGTATTGTAATCTGATTTCCATTATTAATATAAAGTTTATTGTATCTTGTTTTTAAGGCTGTTAAAGTTTATTGCATTTAATATTCTTTAAATCTATATGTTGAATGGTTCGAATGTTATTTGATCTAAGATTAATCATAGCTTTTGTTAAATAATAAAATAAATATTGGGAGAAAACTTATCCCCACTGGATTAGTTAAAATAAGCTACTGTTTGAGTTATGGTACATGGTTCGATGGTGTTACGGTTATGTTGGGTTCGATGGTGATGTTTGGTTAAGGTGGTGTTGATTCGAGTCAATAGATTGCTCAGCGCATATCTACTTCATCAAAGGTTTTCGTCATAATAGTAAATCTCATTTTACTTTTATAAACATTTTTTTAGTAAATTGTTAAGTAGTTTAATGTTTTATGAATTGCTTAGTTGTTTTAAAATAGTGATTAATTAATCTGATATAATTCGTCTAGCTGTTTACTGGTTTCACAAGTGTTTGGTATTAGTTTTATTTGTTAAATTGATGTTTAGAACTGCTTTTGAGTATACTGTTTTATATAAGTTTGGTATTTACTTAGTACATTAGCTTGAGATTTAATCTGAGTAGTTTATTTAAGCTTTTGGATTTGGTTGTGTTTGCTATTTCAGATTTGTCACTCCTGTGACTCTGATTTTCATTTAATTTGTTCAAAAAAATAATTTCACAAAAAAAACTGTTCCTTGTGGGACTCGAACCCTTGACCTTAAGGGTGGGGACCAAACGCACTTACCATCTCTGCTAGCATCCTGATTTGGTTTTAATATTGTTTCTTAAATTAATATAGTTTCATTAATTTTAGTTGTCGGTTTTAATAGTGTTTTTAAAAACAAGTTTTCATTTAAGTAAAATTTTAATTAATAGTTTTATAAAATTTACTTTTATATTAATTTAGAAATTTAAATTGTTTTTAAAAATTAGTTTTTAAGTAAATTATACTCTAATTAATTTAAGTTTTTTTTTAAAAATAAAATTAGTTTTAAAATAGATTTTGTTAATTAAAAAGTAAAAATAATTTTCTTTACATTTTTAGAATTAATTTGTCATTTTCAATTTTTGGATAATTTTACATTTACGTTTTTGGCATTTAGTATTTTGCATTTTTACTTGTCATTTTTATTTAGCATTTTTATAATTCTAGTTTAATTGTGCATTTTAATTTCGTACTTCGTGTTTTATTTAAATTGCGGTATTTGAAATTTGTTTTAGATTAGTAAGTATTTACTTATTAATAGTATTATTCTTATCTTTTTACGTGCATTCAAGTAACATAAAAACCAAAAATATATCTTAACCAAAAACGATAAATCTCGTGAATTATTTGAAATTAATTCGAGACGATTTGAGGAACGATAAATAGACTTTATAAAGAATTGGAAAAATCCTACATTACCCCTCACATTTTCATTTTGTTGAACATTTTCTCTTGGTGGCCCTTGGTTGTTATGGGTGGGTCGGTGTGGTCTTTGTTGAAAATCAGGTGGAGCCAAGTAATTGGTCGAGTTGTAAGATAGGTGATTAACATCGACATTCGGCTTGAAATGAACTCTCTCCGTGTTGTTGTAAGCATACACTTCCCCGTGAGATTGATCATAAGATTTATCACAATTAGCATAAGAGTGTGGTCCACCACAAGTTTCACAAGTTATATTAAGAGCATGGGCATGTTGATTAGGAGGGTTATCTCTTAAAACAAGTTGTTTTACAGCTGAAGTAAGTTCCTTAAGATGATTGGTCAACTCACTCTCACTGGCACTAGCCATAGTAGCCCTAACACTCTTGGTTTGGACTTTGGCCTTGTTCTCAATGATAGCCCAAGCCTCATTCATAGATTTGACAAGAATATTACCCCCTGAAGCACTATTTAGTGAATCTTGGTCATTCAAACTTAATCCATTATAAAAATTATTAATTGGATGCACCTTTGTAAAATCGTGTTGTGGACACTTTCTCAAAAGTTCCTTAAAAACGATCCCAAGATTCACTAAACGTCTCACCGTACTTTTGTTCAAAGTTAATGATGTCATTCCGCAAAGAGGTAGTACGTGAGGGTGGGAAAAAGTAATTGATAAACTTGGTCTCTATGTCCGCCCATGTTGTAATACTTTGGGGTGCTTCCTTATCAAGCCAAGTCCGGGCTTGTCCCTCGAGGGAGAAAGGAAAGAGGAGCAAACGAATTGCCTCTTGTGAAACCCCATTGTATTTCACGGTATTGGTTAAGTGAACAAACCTTTTTATGTGATCGTGTGGATCATCATGGGTGCGGCCTAAGAAAGGTGTTACGGAAACCATTTGAATGAAACCGGTCTTGAGCTCGAAGTTATTTGCATCAATAGCCGGAACCACAATCCCATCTTCATTGCCTTCAACATGTGATTGCAAGAGCTCGATCATTGGACGGTTATCCATTGTGTTAACAACAGGAGGAGGCTCGATGACAGCAGCTTGAATGGACTTCCATTTGCTTGAACGGGTACGCATACACCTACACAAGAAAGGAATAACAAAGAATTAGAAAAATAATGGTTAACGTGAAAGAAAATATTTTTGATGCAAAACCTTTGAAAAATAAATGCTTTTTATGATTTTTCAAATGTTTTTGGATTTTTGAAAATTTTTAAGTTTTATGGATTTTCGAAAATTTTAGACACGAAAAAAAACGTTCAAGAGTGAACGGATCCCAAAATCCAACGCGTCTCTCACAAAAAATCGTTAATCTTCACGAAAAGAGCCGGCATCGGCGCCATTTAATACACTAAGCTTTTTGCTAGTATAAAAAAGTTCGTTGGATTGGTCTTATTCAATTGATCACGATTAAAATGCGACTCAGTTGTTCTTGGTGAAAAGAAAGTTAAATGATTATCTATTTTAAAATAAAAGTAGAAATGTCGTTGAGTAAAGATAAAAATAAAGTAAAAATGAAAGCTTTAAAATTAAACTAAAAATAGAGACTTTAAAAGAAATAAAGTAAATTATTAAAATTTTAAAAGTAAATTTTAAAATTTTAAAATTAAACTAATATAAAACAAGTTTAAAATAACACTAAGTAAAATGGCGGGAAAAGTTAAATTTGAAACTAAAACAGGAAACTAAGTCGGAATCCAAGAAACTATCACTATCCGGAATCCAACTTCTATAAGCAATCCGGAATCTGGATTCCAAGTCTAATTCGGAATCCTTGTTCTAGATGCTATTCGGAATACACAATCCATAAGCAATCCGGAATACCCAAAATGAATGATATCCGGAATCTGTTTCTCCTTCCAATCCGGAATAAGGGATGCTATTGTTATCCAGAATCTGTGAGACTCTAATCCGGAATATGCTTATGGTTCTTATCCGGAATCCCAAGACACCACTTATCCGGAATTTCAAAAAGTCACCAATCCGGAATATCACTTACCTTGCTTATCCGGAATCAGAAAAAAGGGGTTATCCGGAATGTGAAGTACATGCATATCCGGAATCCAAATTCACACTCTTATCCGGAATTACTATTCTGCTTTAAATCCGGGATGAAGAAGTTGAACTCTATTCGGAATAACTAGAAACTAAGCCTATTCGGAATGTTAGGGTTTAGGAAACCCGGATAATGAAAATTCAAAAACAAATAAGCTAGAAACCAAAAATAAGCTAAAATCAAATAAGCATTTAACCAAAACCTTAACCAAATCAAATTTAAGAAAAAGCAAATAAGCCACAATTTAAAAACTTTAAAAACACTTAATAATCTAAAATATTTAAAATCAACTTTTTATAAAATAAACTATTAAAACACTTGATTAAAAATAAGAAAAATAACACAATAAGCACTAAACACAATAAGCTATAAAGATCAAACACATGAAAATCAATAAGCACAATCAAACAAGCACATCAATAAAGCAATAAGCATAAAGATTAAGCAAACTACATGATTAACCAAATCAAAACATAAGATCAAAAGTAAGAAAGGTAGAATGAGAATGATTAATTAAATGCTTGAATTAAGATTAAGATTAAAGATTCAAATACAAGATTAATATGAAAAGCTTGAAAACATTAAACAAAAGCTAGAGAGAGAAAGTAATTACCTACGCCTAATGCATAAAAATAAACTAACTAAATTATCTAACACCTCCTAATGACATATTAGGAGGGTATTTATAGGAGGAGGAGATGTGTTGATGCTTTCTTCTTTCTTCTCGTCTTTTCGTCTTTTAAATTCTTCGTCTTTCTCGACGTTGTCTCGGGATTTGTCGATATGAAATGAACTCGTCTTCTAATTTTCTTCTTTTATTAGATTTGGTTCTTCGACTTCATTAAAATTCCGTCTTTAGACTTTTTCTTCGATAAATCTTCAGAATAGGCCTTGGACTTCCGTTCTTTTTGCACTCTTGATCTTGACTTCGTCTTTTGTCCTTTTCTTCGATAAAAGCCCGTGTAAGCCCGTGTTTTATTCCCTTTTCACATTTTGGTCCTAAATCACAACAAAAACACAAACCAGGAATAATTCCGACTTTTACGACACTAAATACATGTTTTGGCTTGGTTATTATTATAATTAAGTGGTAAAAGGATGGGTGTTTTCACACCTATCAGTTAACGAGATTGAATCAAGATTAACACTTAGAGAAACTTTGTGTTATGAAACAATCTAAGTGCAATGCGGAATTTAACACTTAGAACAAGAACACACAAAATAGAATAAACCAAACTTTCACTTTGATTGATGATCAGAACTTGCGTACAATGAAAGTGGAAAAACATATATTTATCTAAAACCTAAAGGCCTCTTTTTATAGAATAAGGAACCTTGTTCAAGAGTCTACGTATCAACTATTTTAGGTAAAGATAAACATAGAAAATACAACATATCCTTACTAGAAGTACAAAACGTGTAGACTAAGTATTCTATCAGTGGTTGAACTTCTTCTTGTCAGCGCTTCAATATCTCTTGTCAGTGTCCAGCTGTCAGCGCCTCATTATTTCTTGTCAGCGTCTAAGTTCTTCTTGTCAGCGTCCCAGTGACTTAGCTATTTTTATTCCCAACAATCCTCCCCTAAACCTGATATATACTCTAGTAATCAAGTTTCATAATAAAAACAAAATACAAGGAGGATTCTTACAAACTAATCTTCTTTCTTAATAAGGGAATAAATAAATCTAACTAAATCCTTACTAACATCACTAGTATAATCAACCTCCAATGGTGTAGATATCATCAACTTCAAAACATCTTGTGACATAGGATATTCAGCATCAACCAAAAGATATTCTGAAAATGTGGATGTACTAAGATGATATACACCAGTAGCTGAGTAAATACGCCATATCATTACACTAATAACATCCAGATCCAACCAAACTGGATCATCTTCCTTTGGCTCAATCATTCTATTGAATGTAGACCAAATCTTTATTCCATTTACTGAAGTAGGTTCTTCAGTCTCATACTTGGCCTTCATCAACGACCATAAGTCGACCGAGTCTTCTCTATCAAAGCTAGTAAACATAGACATGAAAGAAGTGAAAGTGTGTACCTTATCACCAGTCCTGGTGATCATCCAAAAACCACTTGCATCTTCTTCATATTTAATTATGGGGTTTCTAAAGTCAAGAGGCAACACTTCTACAAAATTTGAAGCCTCTAATGGTGACAGCTTCATACTCTTCCTTAAAACAGCCTCACTTGGATTCAATGGATCAAGCTTTAGAAACTCAATTGGCAAACCCTTCTTCACTGGCCTAGGAACTATAGATGCCTTCTTAATCCTCATATGTTCCTCCATTTCCTCTTGTCTTTCCTTTGAGAGTAGCTCAAAAGTTATATCCTTACACAAAGAATCCCAAATAGGATAAGCCAAACACTTCAATTGTTCAGAACTAAGACCTCTAAACTTTGCATAAGTCTACCCAGTCTGATGATTCCTTAACAGCAAATAATACAATTCTCTCCTTACTGTTTTGGATTCTAGTTTGATATTGGTAGGTTTATTCTTTCCCATACCTTAAGATCATCCTACAACTTCAATATCCCTTCAAGACACCAAATCTTCTCAGACATAGAAACATTTGGATCACTCAAAACTTCCTATTTATACTTAAAGAAAAGCTAAGCAATCTTAGGTATATTCAAATCAAACTTCATCTTCAATTCTCTAAGCTTCTGTAAACCCAACTCCTCCCCATATTCTAGCCTCTCATGTCCTTCAAGTCTCATTACACTAGAATCAGTACTCTCACCATCACTGCCTTCCTTATTACTTTCAGAAGTAGTCACAATTTGTGACTCAATAGCAGTCTTCTTCATCTTATCCTTTTCCTCAAGTTGTGCAGCCAAAATGGAATCAAAATGTACCTGGGCTGCATCCTTGGGAACCTCTGCTTCTACCATAATCCCTTTACCTTTATCCAATACATCAATAGAAGGTAAAGAAGTTGATGGTACCTGTGTAGACACATCCTTAATGATAGTTGATGACTAGGATACACCAACTACACCTGCAGTTTTGTCAGCGTCCAAAACCTGAATGTCAGTGCTTGGTTTGTTCTTATCAGCGCTTGACTTTGTGAATTGCTCCATCATCTCTTTAAACGTCAACTTTTTAGGAGTAACCAGTGAAGCATCAAAACCTGGTTGCTCTTTCAAACCTGTAAGGGCTTCAGCTACATCCAGCGAATTTCCAAAATAAGCACCTTCATAGGAGCCTTTGTCACTGACATGTACGTGCTCATCCTCCCCTTTGGAAGAATCCTCCTGCCTAGTGCGAACATTGGCAGCCTCCAAAACAGTGATCCTCTCCCTTAATGAAATGAGTTCAAGGCCTTGAGCATTGATAACCTGTACAAGGTTTGTATTTTGCTTTTGCAAGCTCATACAAACCATCGTCAATTCCATTACTGATAAGGGTTCCATACTGCCCTCCTCTAGTATGGGAAGTTGTCCTCCCATAAGAGACTCATTGAGTATGGGTGTGGACTTAAAGATGGTGGGACTGACGTGGCCTGCATCTAAGCGAGTACCACTAGTCCTAGCCTCACCCATAGCACCAATGTCACACTCCCAAAATATCAGAGTATAATGGCGACAAAGGAGTGGTGACGTCATGATTATCATACACACACAGTTACAAAGAACGACCTCTAAATGAGACGTTCGGAAAATAGATCACTTGTAATTGATAATTTAAATAGTTTTAACATAGTGCGGAAGCATAAAACTGTTCACAGTTACAAAACATAGTTTTCCAAGTAGTACAAATGATCTTTGTTTCAAAGAAATGACGACAATGCATGAGACCTCACTTAGCAACTTCCTTCTTAATACCTGAGAAAAACATTGCTAAAGTGTCAACATAAAGTTGGTGAGTTCATAGGTTTAGTTAATTTGAAATGTTTAATGAACCACAAGATTTTCCCAAAAGTGATGACAATATAACAAATACAAAGTCATCCCAAAAGTATTTATTACAGTCTAAGCTCGTGACACCGAAGCATTAACAACACCGGTAGTGTAATCATATAAATGTAGCCCAACTAGATGCCTAAACCCACGACATCCTATCTCAGACTCAAATGAAACTGTGCCCGCTTGTCCCCTTGTTGGACAAGACAGACAGGGACGTCAATCCCGATAGATCTATCCATAACATTCGCGCTTACACAAAGTAATTAACGGTTCACGATTCACGGGCCAAAGCAACTGGGTTTTTAGTGGGACTTAGACTAATATATAAATCAGTGAATGCACTTGTGTTCATACGTTAAAATCAAGCAATGTCTCACCCCAAAAAGCAGTAAAAATAGTTAAGCATGGGGCTATAAACTCACCTCGTAATTCAGCAAAAAGGACGAAGATCAAGGTAGCTCGAGAGTACGGTTACGCTAGCCGCGACCTATTTGATTATAAGGATCGTGTTACGTTACGAAAATTTATACTTGTAAAAAGACACGACACCCTAGTTGTGCTTGACAATACCTCTCGTTTACGGAAAGACACGATACGTAAAAGTCGGTTATTAAACGATCGAGGTTTACGGGTTAAATTATACCCTTAAGTTACAAATTTCGTTTTTGGGCTTTTAAATACCCAATACACCAAACTGGCCCAACAAATACCCAATATCCCCACCCCATGGCCCGGCCCAAGGGTTTATTAAACCCGGCCCATGCCCAGGCGATACAAACAAGGAACAAAAGGGGGTAAATACGTGTGTTTCACACACACAAATCAAAAACACAGAGTTATCTCTCTCTCTCTTCTCTCGAAACACACCCACCGCCCCACTCTCTCTCTCTTTCTAAAAACTGGATCGGATCATCAAATCCTCCATGGCTAAAATGGTTTTTAGGTTAAAACTAAATCATTTGGGATGGTTGTGGTGATTAAATGGCGTGAGATGTGGGGTTTCATCCCCACATCAAACCGATTCGGTTTTTGATGGTGTTCTTCCCCAGGTCAACGTTATTCATCATCAATTTAAAGATAAGTTGCTCATCCTTCCTTTCTTTTAAAAAAATGGTTAAATGATTTTTGTTTATAAAAGATCTGTGGGTTTAAATCACTTGTATAAGCAAGCTGAGAACCAAATGGCTCTCGAATTTAATGATGAACAAATTAGGGTTTCGAAATTATTTGGGGGTTTTTCTAAATCTCGTGTTTAAATACAATTAATTAATGTTTTCTTTTATAAAATCATGTTAATTTCAACATATAAACAGTTTTATAAAAATTAGGGTTTCGGTCAAAATTGGGGGTGTTTGCATATCTTGTTTCCAGTCAAATTAATTATTAGATTCGGGTTTGGATTGGGTTTAATTAGAGTTTTAATTAATAAAATCAAATTAGGGTTTATATAAATTGGGGGTTTTTGCATTCGGTTGATTAATCAAAATTAAATGGCATTTTTGGTATATAGAAAGTATTAATTTCATAATTAAAAAGGTTTTCAGTTTTTAGGGTTTCGAATCGAAAAGGGGGTTTTATACCCGCGGTATATTTGGGGGTTTTAGGGTGTTTCTGTAAAATGAAATGGTTAAGATATTTGGATTATGGTGACTTTGAATGATAAGGGTTTTGGCAGAAAAACAAGGACATTGATTGTCTTGGTTTGGTTCTCGGTTTGGCCTCGGTTTGGGTCTCGGTTTGGGTCTCGGTTTAAGTCTCGGTTTGGTCTTGGTTTGAGTCTCGGTTTGGGTTGGTTTGGGTCTCGGTTTGGTTGACAGAAATAATGGGGTCATGTTCATGTTCTAGTAACAATGCTATGGTTTAATCTTTTCAGTTTTTAACTAAAATAGAACCGTGACAAAACTAACATATTTGTTTAATTTTCGCAGGTTTGGTCAATGACGAGCACAACTAGGATTTTATTCAGAAAATGAAGAGATGATTTGAAAGACTCAAAATTGGATGCTTAGGTTTCGGTTTGCAGGTGTGGACGAGAAGGATGGATCGGCTTGACACTTCGGTTTGCAGGTGTGGACGAGAAGGATGGATCGGCTTGACACTACACTTCACTTCACCCAGGAATTGTATTTGAAAACTTGTCCAGGAACTATTATTGTAATATTGGACTGTGAATACTTTGTGTGTTATGTTTGGACATTGGGTAAACTTTGGATTGTATTTAATCTTGTATTATTAGTCTAGGGTTAGACTCAAGCTGAATTTGGTAAGCTTGTGATATACCCATTTTGGGTAAACTTGGCATGTGTGCTGGATTGTAGTGCTTAGTGGATGAATAAACTATGGAATTAAGTTGTGACTGAAAATGGACACTTGCTAAGCAAGCTTTTGAAATAAAGGTGAATAAAGGTTTATAACTTAAATGTTTGTACATGATGCACCAATATACTACTCGGCTCAGGTTTGTCGGGTGTTTAAGTTTAGACTCGAAAACTGAATATACACGACTCGATAACTACTCGACACACGATCCAAATCAAAGACAATTATGCGTGACCTCAAAGGATTTAGTAAGTACTTCAAATAGACGTACGGCAAAACATAATACGTTTAACAACTTCGTGTATTGCATTCATAATTTAATAGACGCGAAAACTCGAGATGTTACATACGCTCTCCCTAAAAAGGGCTTTGTCCGCAAAGCAAAATAAATAACACATTCATGTCGACAACTCATCGGTAAATAATTAAAGTACTCCTACTATATGAAGAATTTAAGATGAAAATTTGACGGATGTCACAGTATTCCCATGTTTTAGAGATTTCGTCAGGAACTCAAGACGTTGTTGTAGTAGGATGATTAGCGAAAAGATGAGGATACTTGCTCTTGAATTGATCTTCACGTTCCCACGTATATTCTGGACCTCTACGCGCATTCCAACGGATTTTTACAATAGGTATACGGCTTTGCTTGAGTTGTTTGACTTGACGGTCCATAACTTCTACTGGTTCTTCTACAAAGTTGAGTTTGTCGTCGAGTTGAATCTCTTCCAAAGGAATAACGAGTGTCTCGTCGGCTAAACATTTCTTCAGATTGCAAATGTGGAACACATTATGCACTCGGCTAAGTTCTTGGGGTAATTCCAAACGATAGGCTACGGGGCCAATCCTTTCTATAATCTTGAAGGGTCCAATGTAACGAGGATTCAACTTTCCACGCTTTCCAAAGCGAATCACACCCTTCCAAGGTGAGACCTTCAACATGACTCTATCACTAACCTCAAACTCAAGGGGTTTGCGTCTCATGTCAGCATAACTCTTTTGTCGATCTCTTGCGGCTTGCATACGGCTCTTGATCTTAAAGATCTTCTCAGTAGTCTCGTGTATGATCTCGGGTCCAGTGAGTTGTGCTTCACCAACCTCTGCCCAACACACGGGTGAACGAAACTTCCTACCATACAGTGCTTCGAACGGCGCTGCCTTAATGCTAGTGTGATAACTATTGTTGTATGAGAACTCCACCAGAGGTAGGTGTCTATCCCATCTATTTCCGAAGTCAATCACACAAGCTCTCAGCATATCTTCTAAGGTTTGAATGGTCCTTTCACTTTGACCGTCGGTTTGGGGATGGTACGCAGTGCTCATATCCAACTGGGTTCCCAATGCCTTCTGCAGTGACTTCCAGAACTGCGAAGTAAATCGGCTGTCTCGGTCGGAGATTATAGACACAGGCACACCATGCTTCGTGACTACTTCCTCCAAGTATGTTCTTGCTAACTTATCCATTCCATCGGTCTCCTTGATGGGTAGGAAATGAGCCGATTTGGTGAGTCGGTCGACGATTACCCAGATGGTGTCAAATCCGGCTGAGGTTTTTGGTAGCTTGGTAATGAAATCCATAGTAATCCTTTCCCACTTCCATTCTGGCAGTTCGGGTTGGACTAACAATCCTGATGGTTTCATATGTTCGGCCTTGACCTTGGCACAAGTCAAGCACTTGCTAACGTATGTAGCAATATCCGCCTTCATGTTCGGCCACCAATACAACATCTTCAGATCATGATACATTTTGTCAGATCCCGGATGTATGGAGTATTTTGACTTATGCGACTCATGCATAATCAAAGATCGTAGGTCACCATGGCACGGTAACCAACTCCTATTATCAAGGCATAACGTTCCATCCGAGCGAGCTTCTAACTTCTTTATCATGCCTTCAACATCTTCAGTCTTGAGAATTTCTTCCTCGACTGCCTCTTTCTGAGCCTTGAGAATTAAGGATGGAAGGTCTAAGTCAATGGGCATCACCAAGGCCTTCACCCTAAGAACTCTCTCCTTTCGACTCAAAGCGTCGGCCACGACATTTGCCTTGCCCGGGTGATAACGGATCTCGCAATCGTAATCACTGAGCAACTCTAGCCAACGTCGTTGTCTCATGTTGAGTTCCTTTTGATTCAAAATGTGTTGTAGACTCTTATGATCAGTGAATACAACACACTTAGTACCATAAAGGTAGTGTCTCTAAATCTTCAAGGCAAACACCACTGCTCCCAACTCTAGGTCATGAGTTGTGTAGTTCTTCTCGTGCACTTTTAGTTGTCTTGATGCGTAAGCTATGACCTTAGTCCTTTGCATCAGTACCGCACCGAACCCTTTTATGGATGCATCACAGTACACCACAAAGTCTTCATTACCCTCGGGTAGGGCTAGTATAGGTGCTTCACACAACATCTGCTTCAATGTCTGAAATGCCAAATCTTGATCCTCTTTCCACTCAAATTTCTTGTCCTTTTGAGTCAATTCCGTCATTGGTTTAGCTATCTTGGAGAAACCTTCAATGAATCTCCTATAGTAACCAGCAAGACCTAAAAATTGGCGGATCTCCGTGGGTGTTGTTGGAGTCGCCCAATCCTTCACGGCCTCGATCTTAGCAGGATCAACGTGAATACCACTACTGTCGATTACATGCCCAAGGAATTGCACTGTGTTTATCCAAAACTCACATTTGGAAAACTTTGCATATAACTTCTCCTTCCTTAGCAGCTCTAGTATGGTCTTCAAATGTTCCTTGTGTTCTTCTTCATTACGAGAATAGATGAGAATATCATCGATAAATACAATCACAAACTTGTCCAAGTATGGTTTGCAAACTCGGTTCATGAGATCCATGAATACCGCAGGCGCGTTTGTCAAACCGAAAGGCATAACTTGGAACTCGTAGTGTCCGTACCGGGTTCTAAAAGCCGTCTTATGAACGTCTTCCTCTCTAACCCTTAGTTGATGATATCTTGACCTTAAATCGATCTTCGAGTATATGCTAGATCCTTGCAATTGGTCGAAAAGATCGTCAATTCTTGGCAATGGGTAACGGTTCTTTATCGTCAGCTTATTCAATTCTCGGTAATCGATACACATTCTAAAGGATCCATCTTTCTTTTTGACAAATAAGACCGGTGCTCCCCAAGGTGAGGAACTTGGTCTAATGAAACCTTTGTCAGAAAGTTCCTTTATCTGTTCAGCTAACTCTGTCATCTCGGCCGGTGCTAGACGGTATGGGGCTCTAGCAACAGGCGCGGCTCCTGGTGTAAGCTCGATGTGAAACTCCACTTGCCGTGCTGGTGGTAATCCTGGTAAGTCCTCTGGGAATATGTCCGGAAAGTCTCTAACGATCGGTACATCTTCCACCTTCTTCTCGTGATCTTCTTCTCCTTCCTTTTGTGTTATTTGAACCAAGAATACTGGACATCCCTTCTCAATGTATCTTTGGGTCCTAATACATGAGATGACTTCCAGTCTTGATCCATTCTTCACTCCACTTCTTTCGCCTTGTATGATTAGTACATCGTTTCCATAAGGAACACGGACGCACTTCTCATGACATACAATTTCCGCGTGATGCTTCGACATCCAATCCATTCCAATGATGACGTCAAAACTTCCCAATTCTATGGGGAGTAAGTCGATACTGAACGAACGACCTTGTAACCTTACACTACATCCTTTCAGAATAACGTCGGTGGTTACTGACTTCCCATCGGCTAATTCTACATTATACTTAACGTCTAACGCAGTAGGGGTAACATTTAGGCGTTCACTAAATACAGATGACACAAAACTCCTATCCGCACCAGAATCAAATAGTACTGAAGCATAGTTTTTATTGACTAGAAACGTACCAGTCACAACATTGTTGTCTTGCACTGCAGCTTCAGCACAGAGATGATACACTTTGCTAGGTGCCGTGAATCCTCCAGGAGTACTAGTTGTGGCTCGGTTATTCCCTCCCCGGTTCCCTTGATTCTGCTTCTGGTTCCCTTGGTTGTGATTCTGATTGCCTTGAATCTGGTTACCACGACCTTGGTTCCCACTGCTTGGACACTTGTTCTTGTAGTGACCTTTCTCTCCACATCCAAAACAAGTGACATTTGCTCCTTGGCCACCTTGTGTTCCAGGTCCTTTTGGTTAGTAGGACGAGGTGGTGCTCGACATTCCTTTGCCTTATGTCCGGCCTTCCCACAATTGTAGCACGTATCCCCCATACTAAACCATTGCCGTGCCCTCACGCTATGCTAGAATAAAGTATCGTAGCATCTCCAAAATTCATTTTATTCACTTTATTGAAATGATAAACTAGCTATACTACTACTACTAATACTACTTGTGTTATAGACATAATGTATGATTTTCATCGCAAAATGGGACGTTTAGGTTCATAGAATAAGAACACTTGAATGCTTCGTTAGAAATAATTTCATCGTCCTCGATTTTCACCCAATTCCATGCTAAGCGTGTAACGAGATCATTGTCATTATAAGTTAGTAATGCTAACACTACTCATATGCCCTAATCACGTACTTATCCTCCCATTATTCCTAAGTTGTATCTCTTATATTTTATGATGTCTTGAATGTTTCACGAGGATACATTGTTTGACTTATGCGATAATAGAGATTTAGGTCTAAAAATAGAGTCCTAACGGTGTAACTAAGACCATCAAATCAATAACCCCTCCTAATAGACAACGATGTTAAAAAATTAAGTTGACAAGAAGAATCGATAAACACGGTTTTATAACGGTTTTGAACATGAGACTTATTACCAAGACTTTTATACGCCCCCTAACGGAAGGGCCTTATTATCTTTGGTTTACCTCCATCTTTTATTCAACTTCGCCATGAAGCTTTTATTATGACTTCGGTCTTGCCTTGCCTTTTATTATCCGCCTCATCGGTGGTTTTATTAGCCAAAGACGTATATCCTCACGCTAAAGCGAATTTTGGATCTTTAAAGCTTCGAAGATTAAGGCTTGATTCACTTTCAATTTTGCATAGATTTTAGGCCTTGTGGGGCTTCAAATTGTTTGCTTGATTTAGGTGAGCACTTGAAATCTTATTATTAGGTGAAGCTTTCGATTATTAGGGTGCCAATACTTCAAAACCGTGACGCTGGCGATATCTTAATGTCTTCCCAATTTAATTACACGGAAGCTACTAGAAAAGACTAGAAACCCAACAATCCTAACTAAACCGCTAAGTCAATATTTATTAAGCAAAAAATATTTACATGCGAAGGGAGAATAAGCAAACAACGAGAACACATGAGTTTTTGAAAGAATACGAGTACTCTACGTTTAGCATAGTAACTTATAATTAACTCTATCATTTCTCGTCCTCATTTAAGAGACTTAGCCTAATGTGTAGTTAAGGAATCAAAGCTAAGTGCTCAACACGCACGGTCGAGTCAAAAATTACTCTTATTCTCGCCATCGGAAAACCTACATTCGTGTCTTCAAACACTTATAAAACATGAGAAAATTTTTAAAATTTGGCCATTTTAGCCTTATTTTGCAAGAAAACGATAAACAAAACGATAAACTTTGGAAAGCGTGAAGGTTTGGCAAGGCAAGTATCTATTCACCCCCCCATACTAAAGTTAAACATTGTCCTCAATGTTTCGAGTCTAGGGGTGCAAACACCCCCATACTAGAGACATAGTCGAATGCCTAATCTAGCATGGAAAGGGTGTAACCATTAAATTTAAAGCCGTTTATGAAGTGTGCTAAAAACCTAAGGTTAGAACAATAAAGGATATATCATGGATATTGAGAAATGTCTCCAAAGCAAACGATCGAGTGCTCCCATAAAACGAACACGAGAGGCTTCAATCGTGAAGATCATGATCTAAAAGCCACATATCACAAACAACCACGGAACAAAGGTTGGAAGGGCACGAATCCCCACACGTAAGCTACATTAGACTAAGAAAGCGATAATATGTACATAGGATAAGCATGGGACTCCCCCACGAGGCACCTCGTTTTTGATTACCGAGTCATGAGCTCGACTCGATCCCCTCAATACTAATTATCATTGGGGAAGGTGACTTGGTCGAGGTAGTTCAAGGATGGAACTTCCCCACCAAAGTAGTGCTTCAACCTATGTCCATTCACCTTGAAGTTAGGACCATCATCTTGAGCTAGCTCGATGGTCCCATAAGGAAACACTTGAGTCACGGTGAATGGACCGGACCAACGGGATTTCAATTTACCGGAAAATATTTTCAATCTTGAATTAAAAAGTAAAACTTGATCCCCAATGTTAAAAACCCGGTTTTTAATTTTTGAATCATGCAACTTTTTAGTTTTCTCTTTGTAAATCAATGAATTTTCATAAGCAATATCCCTTAATTCATCTAATTCATTTAGTTGCATTTTCCGGTGTTTTCCCGCGGTCTCCATGTCATCATTACAATGCTTTAGGGCCCAATAAGCCTTGTGTTCTAACTCGATAGGCAAATGACAATTTTTTCCATACACAAGCTTATAGGGAGTGCACCCAATGGGTGTCTTATAAGCGGTCCTAAAGGCCCATAAAGCATCGTCTAACTTATCCGACCAAGATTGTCGGTTTTCCCCCACGGATCTTTCCAAGATCCTCTTCAATGCTCGGTTTGAAACCTCGACTTGCCCACTCGTTTGTGGGTGATAAGCCGTAGAAAGACGATGTGTAACCCCGTATTTCCTTAAGACTCTTTCGAATTGGTCATTACAAAAATGGGTTCCACGATCGCTTATGATAGCACGAGGGGTTCCAAACCTAGCAAACAAACTTTTCAAGAACTTGACTACCACACGAGCATCATTGGTGGGCAAGGCCTTTGCCTCCACCCACTTAGATAGGTAGTCAACCGCAACGAGAATGTACTTATTACCACGAGATGATGGGAACGGCCCCATAAAGTCTATGCCCCAAACGTCAAAGATCTCACATACTTGAATGATATTTTGTGGCATTTCATCTTTTTGTTAGGTTTTTCCTTGTCGTTGGCATGCATCACACGACTTCACAAGAATTTGTGCATCTCGGTAAATAGTGGGCCAAAAGAAGCCGGCATCAAACACCTTTTTAGCCGTGAGATTAGCACCGTGGTGACCACCCGTGGGTCCCTCATGGCAAGCTCTAAGGATGTTAGAAGCTTCGGTGCCAAATACACAACGGCGGATGATTTGATCCGCACACGTTCGAAACAAGTAAGGGTCGTTCCAAAAGTAGAACTTGACATCACGAAAGAATTTTCGTTTTTCTTGAGTTGTCATACCCTTAATGATGAAGTTACCCGCATGGTAATTTGCAAAATCCGCAAACCATGGGGTAGAAGAGTCAAGTTTAGAATTCACTACACCAAGTGTCTCGAGCGGAAATGTTTCGGTGATTTCCTTAGGCTCGTAAACACTTTGGTGAGGATCTTCCAAACGAGAGAGATGGTCGGCCGCTAGATTCTCGGCTCCTTTTTTGTCAACGATTTTGTGATCAAATTCTTGAAGGAGGAGAATCCAACGAAGTAATCTCGGCTTTGCATCTTGTTTAGCCATGAGATACTTGATAGCCGAATGGTCCGTATACACTATGCATTTTGTCAAGACGAGATAAGGTCGGAATTTCTCAAATGCATACACCACGGCAAGGAACTCCTTTTCCGTTGTAGTGTATTTAAGTTGAGCCTCGGTCATCGTCTTGCTAGCATAGTGAATAGGCAAGAAATGCTTATCATGACGTTGCCCCAAAACGGCCCCTATAGCGTAATCACTTGCATCACACATAAGTTCAAAGGGGAGGTTCCAATTTGGAGCAACAAGAATGGGAGCTTCGGTAAGTTTCCTCTTAAGGATCTCAAAGGCTCGTACACAATCTTTGTCAAAGACAAAACGTGCCTCTTTTTCAAGAAGATGTGTAATGGGTCGAGAAATCTTCGAGAAATCCTTGATGAATCGTCGATAAAAGCCCGCGTGGCCTAGGAAACTCCTAACTCCCTTGACGGTTTTGGGATGAGGTAATTTGGCGATGACGTCTACCTTAGCTTTATCTACCTCAATCCCCGCTTTCGAGACCTTGTGCCCTAAGACGATTCCACTCTTAACCATAAAATGACACTTTTCCCAATTGAGCACAAGGTTGGTTTCCTCACAACGTTTTAACATTCTTTCAAGGTTCGACAAACACGAAGTAAAGGAATCACCAAACACGGAAAAGTCATCCATGAAGACTTCCATCGTCTTCTCGATCATATCATGAAAAATAGCCATCATGCATCGTTGAAAAGTTCCCGGTGCATTGCAAAGTCCGAATGGCATTCTACGATAAGCAAACGTTCCATATGGACACGTAAACGTAGTTTTTTCTTGATCACGAGGATCGATGGGAATTTGGAAGTAACCGGAAAAACCATCTAAAAAGCAATAGAAATCGTTTCCCGCAAGACGCTCCAACATTTGGTCCATGAAGGGCAAGGGAAAATGGTCTTTTCGAGTGGCTTCATTCAACTTACGATAGTCAATGCACACTCTCCATCCGGTCACGAGTCTAGTGGGAATCAACTCGTTGGCATCGTTTGGCACAACGGTCATCCCTCCCTTTTTAGGGACACAATGAATAGGACTCACCCAAGGGCTATCGGAAATAGGGTAAATCATTCCCGCGTCAAGGAGTTTAAGGACCTCCTTTTTGATGACGTCGTGAATTTTGGGGTTTACCCTCCTTTGACTTTGGATTGTTGGCTTGAAATCTTCCTCCATTAATATTTTGTGTGTACAAAATTTGGGATCGATTCCCTTAATGTCGGATAACTTCCACGCAATCGCCCCTTTGTGATCCTTAAGAACATCGACAAGTGCGGTTTTTTCATCATTCGAAAGTTCCTTCGCAATAATAACCGGCAACTTGTCGTCCTCCTCCAAATAGACATACTCGAGGTGAGGAGGTAAATCTTTCAACTCGAGGATAGGTGGTTCCTCAAGTGAAGATTTGGGCTCGATACTCATAACCTCCTCGGGTGGAGGAAATGGGAAATCGTTGAGAAAATCCTTGATAATCGAGAAGTCCTCATAGTTGTCGAGGTCTTCGTCACAAGTACGTGGAACATCGAATTCTTCCAACGTAAAACCACCACCTTCGAAAGGAGTGAAGGTTGGTGTCGAATTATCAAGAATTGGATCTAACGTAGTGGGATTGCCACTAGTTTCTTCATCACCAAACCCTAAAACTTCTTGTGAAAATTCCTCGCAAACCACGTCGATCATATCAACGAGGTTTATGGTAGCAACGGAATAAACATGAGAAAGTTGAGAATTTTGAGTTGCGTTTATAACAAGTTCCTCGTCGTTGAAACGTAAGGTGATCTTTCTAGCATGCACATCAATCAAAGCCATAGACGTATCTAAAAACGAACGACCTAAAATAAGAGGAACTTGAGGATCCGTGGGGATGTCAACAACAATAAAGTCTACGGGATAGTAGAACTTCCCCACTTTCACAAAAACGTCTTCCGCCAAACCACATGCAAGAATCGTGGAATGGTCGGCCAACTCAATAGACATTCGTGAAGGAGTAAGATTAGGAAGATTGAGCGACTTGTAGATTGCAAGTGGCATCAAGTTAATGCTAGCACCAAGATCGGCCAAGGCGTAGCATTCTTCCATGTCTTGAATTGCACAAGGGATCAAAAATTTACCGGGATCACCGACTTTTTGAGGTATGCGATTAAGATAAACCGACGAACAACTAGACATTTGGTGTAATTTTTCCTTGTTGTTCAACATACTCTTAAAGTTAGCGGCAAATCGAGGCATCATGACCAAGGCGTCGGCAAAACTTATATTAAAATGCAAGTCACGAAACATTTTCATAAAAAGCTCAAATTGGTAGTTGTCGCGCTCTTGTCGTTTCTCCTTCCTAAGTCTCGATGGGTAAGGCAAGGGTGGTGTGGGTTGGGGCATAGGCATAGCCTTTGGAATCTCGGGTTCCAATATGGGTGATGGGTCAACCGTAGGTGTGGCATGAGCGGTACTTTGTGGGCTTGAAATATGCTCCTTTTCGACCACCACCTCGGGTTCTTCCTCAATTTCCTCCACCGTTGGAGTAATTGGTTGAGGAGTTGGTTCTTTAAGTGTCTTACCACTACGTGTGGTAATCACTTTCATCTCTCCCTTCGGGTTTGAAACGGTGTTACTAGGTAGACCACTCGAAGTAGAGGCTTTGTTCACCATGACGCATTCTAAAATTGCATTAAGCTTAGCATCAAAATTATTAAACTTCACATCTTGGCTAGCGGCTTTTTGGTCAATTCTTTGTTCAAGCCTAGCATGACTTTGCTCTATCTTGTTGTTTTGACCTCGAATTTGGTTAGCAAAGTCATTTTTCAATTCATTCCTCATGGCTAGATTTTCCTTAATGAAATTAGCTAACTCCTTTGCATTCTTAGCCGTTTCCTTAGCTTGATTAGCCATTTGCTCTTGAATGTTTTCCATAATCTTATCATTTGAAGTAGTGTAATTCAAAAATTCCAATGGAAGTTCTTTGTTATTTTGAAGAGCTTGACTTGCATTTTGAAAATTATGGTTTTGATTTTGATTTTGCAATTGGCTATTACTACTACTCCCTTGATTCCCATAGTTGTTATTACCCTTATAATTGTTCCTTTGATTGTTTTGGTAACCAACTTGATTGTTTCGATAATTGTTAGCATTTTGATTTGGTGAAAAACCCGGTGGAGTCAATTGATTAGTGCGAGGAACTTGACCGTTTTGGTTATAAGTTCCCGCGGCCGCGAAGGCACTCGAAGTGTTACCACCGTTGGTAATGCACTCGGAATAATCGTGAGCTCCACCACAATACATACAAGAAACCTCAACCGCTTTAATCGTAGCGGGAGCGGGTTGTTCACCAACTTTAAACTCAACTAACAAGCCTTTCACTATATCAAAAATTTTATTCTCCAAATTAGCCTCGACTTGGCAAGCATCAACGGTGTGTGACAAACTAGGTGAAGATGAAGACGAAGCCTTACGAACACTCGACGTGCTACGAGGACTATACACCTTAGACCTATTCTCAATGATTACCAATGCTTCCTCGACCGTCTTACACAAGAAATTACCACCCGCGGCGGCATTAAGATAATCACGCTCATGATCGTTCAAGCCATTGTAAAACGTGTCTATTTGATGCAAGTCGGAAAAACCATGATGAGGACATTCGTGCAACATTTCCTTAAACCTATTCCAAGCCGTTGAAAAACTCTCATTATACTCTTGTGAAAACTTTGAAATCTCGTTTTTCAAGTGCGTAGTCTTAGAGGGCGGAAAAAATTGGTTCACGAATTTTGAAACGAGATCCTTCCACGTCAATATAGAATTGGGTGGCTCTTTCTCTAACCAAATTTTTGCGGGCCCCGCTAAGGAATACGGAAAAAGCATCATCTTAATCGAGTCGTTTGAAACATCCTTATACTTGCACGTGGCGGTGAGACGATTAAATTGGCGAATGTGGTTATGCGGGTTGTCCTTTTCGTCCCCTCGAAACTTGTTGTTTTGAATCATGGACAACAAACCCGTCTTAACCTCAAAATTCTCCGCAAGGATAGCGGGAATCACAATCGCTTCTCCATAACCCTCGGTGGGTGCTTGAAGCAACTCCATCATAGTTCGATTAGCCATGGGTGCTTCTTTCACTACAATGGGTTCGTCAATAGGAGAGTCCTCACTAGTGGGAGTGAGTGATTTGTTTCTTCGTTTACGAGCACGTCTAGCTTTAGAGCGAGTTTGCATAAACGTCACGTACAACGAGAAGGCGAGCAAAGAAGATTCTTTTTTGGTATTTTTACTTTTTCAATTTTTTTTGTGGTTTTTGATTGTTTTTAACTTTTTTTGGATTTTTTGGAATGTATTAAGTAGACCAAAATCTACAAATCTCCTCACTAATCAAATCTCTTGATTAACGAAGCCTCAAGGAATGAAAACGAACACGTGAAGTGAACGTCTTCGATGACTTTAGAACGATGGTGGAACACCAAATCGTTCAAGAGGGTTTAATCAAATGAAACCAAGAAAATATATATGATACTTAGTAATACTTTGGGCGGCAAAACCCTCGATTCACTCTCAAAATCAAATACGCACAAGCAAGCGGAGGAAACGAGGCGGCGCGAAGCACTTAAGAGCCTTTTTCCTTTAGGTCGTGAAATACAACCGCCTTATACCCACCTTATAGTTTGTATTTTCAAGATTAAGCTTCACGAAAGTATTTATCTATTTTTGCCTTTTTCTTTGGTTTGAGATTCGAATACAATGATCGAGTGATGAAATCCCGAATCAAGGTTGTGATTGCTCACGTATTTGGAGTACTTGTAAATTTATTGTTCTACGTATACAA
This sequence comes from Glebionis coronaria, assembly GCA_025667525.1. Lineage (NCBI taxonomy): Eukaryota > Viridiplantae > Streptophyta > Magnoliopsida > Asterales > Asteraceae > Glebionis > Glebionis coronaria. Next base: position 355,540,598 of record CM046881.1, read on the forward strand.
TATAGTAATAATATTCACAAAAATCGAAAAACCGATAATACGTATTAATAGAGTGCTATTAATACAAATACTTTTATGGCTATATATAAAAACAACAATGGTTCAACCAAAACACAACACGCCTCCCCGGCAGCGGCGCCAAAATGATTGAAGTAAAATACGACCTTTAGGAAAAGGAGGTACAAATAGTGGTAAGCGTTAAGTGTCGGTTTAGGAAAACCGAGCACCAATGACCAAGCAAGTTCGTTTCCCAAGGAGGCAAGTGCGTTGTGTTATGAGTTGATTTATGATGTTTGTGATTATGATAATTGAAAAAGAAATGAGAAAGGAAAGAATTGACGGTTACGAAAACTAATTAAACTACGACGAAAAAGGCGTAAACGTAAAACCGTAAAAACGACGAAAATTAAAATTTTAACCTAAAAATTCCTAAAAATTACTAAAAATCCCCAATAATATTCTAAGAGTTTACAAAAAATCCAAACTTGCTAAAACCTTTTAATTAATTAAATAATGACTTTTTAATGCTAATTAAAGCCCTAAAAATCACTTTTAATTATTAAAAAGCCCTAAACAAGATTTTATAATTTGTAAACCTCAAAAATATCCTAATTAAGCTAAATACTATTTTTAAAAATTTTTAAATTACTTTTTACTATTTTTAATTTACTTAAAACTATTTTAAAATTAAAATAATTATAAAAAAAATGATAAAATAATGCTTAAATTAATCTACCAATTTTAAAAATCCTATTTTACTCTAATGAACAGTAGAAAAATGAAAAATCTTGAAAAATATTAAATTTCCCACTAAATGACAAAACTAGTTTAATTAAAACCCTAATTAACTTAAATTAATTCTAAAAATTAATAAAAAGATGAACAGTAACTAAATTTTAAACCAAAAACCTTAAAATATTATTCTAAGTTCAGAAAAATTGATTAAACTTAAAAATATTACTTTTTGGCACTAAAAGACAAAAACAGAAACTTTAAAATTAACTAAAAATAGCTAAATAACCTAAAAATTACTAAATGAACAGTAAATAAAAATTTTATTAATCAGAAAAACCCTAAATTAAATAAGAAAAATAATGGCACAGGTTTCAAGGTCTGATTCCACTTTTTGGTCACTAAAGACAAAAAAATAAGAAAACAGATAGTGACATGTGATGGACTTTTGTCCTTTTGCTCAGCAGTGGTAACAAGGGCACTAGCAGTGGGAAAGGAGTTCCCACTGATAGTGTAAAATTTTGCTTTGATTTTTAATAAGCTTAGGAAAGCTTATCTTGATAGCTCTTTTGGACAATAAGGCACCCTTATACTCTTTGGAGTATAAGGAGTCTGATAAGCACAAAAAACAAGCAGCCACTTAACAAGAATAAGCACAAATCAAGCTTACAAGTTTCTGATTAAGCATAACACAGGTCTGATGAATAATTGCTGGTTTTTCATGCACAAATCTGAATTTTATGGCCTTATATCTTGGAAATAAGCTCACAAGCATGCATACAAGTAACACACAATGCTCAAATACCCTAGGATCTAGCAACCTACAAAGTTTGATAGCACAATATCTCAAAAACAGTCATTCACAAGCAGATTCTGGCTTTGGCTATGTTTTACCCTTTTTAAGTATGCAAAAGTGTTTCAAAACCACTCAAACTGAAACCAAAGACCTTATAACACTTCAATATAACCTAAGTGATGTTTCTAGACAAGATTTAACATGCAATTTTATTACAACTGCCTGCTGATTCCTTGACCCAAACACCCCTTAAAAATTAGTAACACAAATTTGAACAAGCAAACCTAAACAACTCTACCAAAATCTGATTCAAAGCTATCTAAACATGCATGTAAACTCATAAGAACACAACTCAAACAACTTAAACACACAATCCAAACAGATTCACACAAAATCACTTTAGACTACAAATTTTCCAGAAACTTAAAGAACTAAAAGGGAAATGAAAGCTACCTTGTTGGGCTTACTTCCAAGCCCAACAGTGGCTGAAAAGCCACCTCCTACAAGCCCGGGCTTGTGCAGATCAAGTTTGATTGGATTGAGTTGAGTGCAAATGAGAAGAAAATGATGAAAATGGACCTTGAGTGATTTTTGTTTCCTGCACACCACAAATAACCAAAGAAGAAAGAACAAGCTACTAGTTGTCCAATAAGCTTGGTTTAATAAGCTTATTGAACAGCTTATAGCAGTAAGCTTAATTATAAGTTTCTGAAAAAAAAAATTTGAAAACAAGTGAAATACCAAAAACAAACTTGAGGATTTAAAAATGTTTTAATGAAAACAAACTTGAAAATGTAAATGCAGGAAAAATAAATGGATCACAGTTTCAATGTAGGTTGAAGAAAACTTTTCATTAATTTTAATAAAGTAAAAATACATCAAAACTGGAACAAGAGAGATGCTAACAGGCTAGCACTCTTTTTATACTACTCAAGTGAAGATTCTAGATACAAGGTAAAATTGATAAACCCTAATCCTGAAAGTCCTAAAAAGCCCTTGGTCAAAAGTCTTCATAAATTGTCAAAGTGGCATCTTGTGAGTTTTCAGGGATCATGTGAGTATGCCAGTGAGGAGAACTGATCTTGGCCATTAATTTGAGCTTGGGGAGCACTCAGTTGATCTAAAACGTTGATCTTGTCTCCTTCTTGAAATTGAGGGAAAGGGACGTGAGCAGGGTAGTGGGGTTTGGGGACCATAGGTGAGCTGGCAAGGTTTTGTGGGTGGGGCTGGGTTTAGAAGGTATCTAATCAGTGTTCTGGAGGAGATGGGGTTTAATCATGGAAGGATTAAGAAAACCCTAATTGGAGTTCTTGGGGAAAAAGGTGTGAGTTTAATCTGTTTTAAGAGAGAAAAAGGTGTTTCCCACGTAATTTGAATTTTTAAAAACGGATTAAACAATGTTTAGTGAGTGGATTGTGACGTGGGGCAAAGGAGGCGTGTGATTGGTTAAGAGGTTGAGTGGGGTGATGTGTCAGGCTGTAAGTGGCTGGGACAAGTTTGGTTGTCTGGCCATGAATGGTCCCTCATCTCCTTTCCCTTCTTCAAGTTGTAATAAACAGCCAATTCTTCTTTTCCTTTGTTAATAACTTTGGCAATGTGTCATTTTTGGCACAATGTTTTTGTAATCTTGAAACAAGGACCATTTGTGCAATTTCTTCATTTTCCAAGGACTGATTTTTCCATATCTTCAAACTTCAAGGCTTTGACTTGTTGGTTGACTTCTTGGAGGACCATATTTGACAATTTAGATTTGATGAGGGACTAAATTTGCCAATTCTTCAAAGTTGAGGGTCCTTTTTGTAATTTTGACAAACTTTAGGGACCAAACTTGTAATTATGAAGATACAAGGGTATAAAGTGTCAATTCTTCAAACTTGGAGGATTAATGTTCAACATTCTTCAAGTCTTCAAGGGTTTTTTTTGGAAAATTCCTCACTAGGGCTTGGTTCATCGTGCGGCTTTGTTTCCCGTGTTCGTTTTTGCGTGATTCTTGTGATCTTTTGTCATTTTCTCAATATCCGTACCTAAATTACACAAGCAACAAACACAAGCATATATTTGGGTATTTTGATGATATTTAATGCATTTTAAGTCCAAAAAGAACGATGAGACCATGTATAAAAGCCGTCTCATCAGGGGACATGCTCCTTCGTGGTGTCGGCCACACTTTCCGCAGAAAGGGAGTCTTCCAGCGTAGTTTCCAGTATTACCTTGTCCAACAGTAAACACCCTTGCTACTTCTTGTCGCTTGTTCTGGTTGTAGTTGTTTGTGTTGTTGCTGTTGTTGGTATTGTTGTTGTAGTGGTTGCCAGACCACTTCCTCTTATCCCCAGTATTCTCTCCCAACTCTTGTACCACTTGGTACATAAGACTCTGAGCCATGTCGATTGCCTCGTGCAAATAAGTTGGCTTGGATGAAGTCACATTCCCTTTGATGCTCAAAGGTAGTCCTTCAATGTATCGCTCCAACAATCGGTCGTCGTTGGGCACCATTTCAGGACATAACAAGATCAGCTCTTGAAAGCGCTGATTGTAAGCAGTAAGAGCAGTACCCTTGACCTTCAGGTTCCACAGCTCAACCTCCATCTGCTTGACTTCATTTCGTGGGCAGTATTTCCTCACAAACATAGCTTTAAATTCACTCCAGGGCGTCGCTTGGGCAACGTCAATGGTCACTGCACGAGCATAGACGTTCCACCAAGTCAAAGCACCATCCACTAACGTGCTTGACGCAAACTTCACCTTATCAGCTTCAGCAACAATGCTAATCCCAAATTGGGATTCTAGCTTCTCAAACCATCTGGTTAATCCTACTGCTCCTTCAGTACCGCGGAAACTTACTTGCGTAACTGCACGAAATTCCTTGTAGGTACAAGTCCGTGCAATAGCATTAGTAGCTCCTTGGTTGGTCTCCTCCTGTGTGCTAGCTGTACGGTTTGCTTCGGCTGTTGCGAGTGCCTCGGCCACTCGTTCGGCTATCATTTGACTTAGCATGACGGTGTCAATTCCACCGGTAGCAGCTGGTGGATTCTGCGTTTCGGATCTTCTAACTGGCGCCATAATCTAAAAAGGTAATAGGACAATGAGTTTTGCCAGACATAACATGCATGGCACGCACAATACAATTATGAAATGCTCCAGGGTATAATACACAATATATAATGATCTCACAATTTTTGTAACCCATAATATCAATCATAGAATTGTTTGGTAGTACATCATAGTTTGTTATACATAATATAATAAAAGGAAATAAAATGCCAACTAGCTAAGATAAACTTCAAAGCTTAGTGGTCATACAATGATAAGTCAATGGTACAAGATAAATCTAACTAGTGCCCTCACGGCGCTGATGAAGCTCTCTCTCCAACTCTGCTAACCTCCTCTCAACCACGATCTCACGAGCCTGGGAATCCCTAAGTCTAACATCGGTATCATAACAAGCGGCTCTAAACCTCTTATCCAAGTCTGCGACAGGGTCCTCCACCGGTGCCTCTAGTCCGCCTGTCTCAACCAATGGCTCTACTCCCCAACGGGTCATCAGGCTCTCGATCTCCTCAAGACGAGCATTCGGCATGGATTCCATCTGATCAAGAACGGTATGAAGCTGTCCTCGTAGACGGGTCACACAAACCGTCAACACTGTCTCATCCCTAACTGGACTCTTCTTTGCCAGTGCCTCCAGCTTATCCTGCACCTCATTATACTCTTCACCTAAAGCCTCTACAGCATCCTCCAACCTGTTTAATCGTGTCATCACACATCCATCTGCTGCCCCAAGCATCACCACGATCGATGTAGCTCTCCTAGGAAGAGGAGTCGTAGCTCTCGGCCCAGTAGAGATGCCAGCATCAGTAAGCATCTCCTGGTACACAGTAGGTACCGTCTCTGGTAGTGGTAGTAGTAGTGGTATCTCTGGGACAGGACTGGCAGGTGTGCGGGCTGGATGCCTGTCAGTGGCAGTGAAGGGTATGAGGGGTCGGTAAGGTGAAAGTGGTGGTCGAGCAGCTCTCCCCCTAAGACGTCGTCTCACATAGAAGAAAGGTAGAGTACCAGGTGCTGGAGCAGGAATATCAGTCCTCTCCTCTTCGTCTTCAGATGAAGATGAGGAGATGTGTGCTAGGGAAACCTCAGGAGTAGCAGCATATGCAGTAGGAGGGTCTTCAGTGTCTGTGACCTCCATGGGCTCTCCTTCCCCATCTGTGAACTCCATATCATCATCCTCTGTCTCCTCTACCGTCTCATCCCTAGTAACTGATGTCTGACCTGGTGACTGCACCACATCAGCGTCTAAGTCATCCTCTCCTCCGCCTTCTAGGCTAAGTACGTCGTCAGCTGAGGCATCAGGAATACGGATCGGTGAACGATGAGCCTCCTCAGTCTCTCTCTCTGTATCATCATCTGAAATCATCCGGTACCACGGATATCCTGATGGTGATCCTCTAGGTAGTCCTACTGATGAACTGATAGTCGACTGTGAACTACGGTTGTAGTACGCTCCTGTAGACGTGGAATCATCAGAAGAAGACATCGCTGTAATCATAAACAAAATAAATGTGTGTAAATATCTTATAAAATTAGTCCGTAAAAAGGGACATTAACATAGCAATCATTGTTGAATCCACATGTATCCCATATAACATAACTCAGATTTTGTTGTTGCACATGTAACCCATGTAAATATACCTCGTATTTGTTAAACCACATGTATCCCATTTATTACTTATCTATGTCCATGTATCTATATATACTTAATACTTACAATCCGTATGATAATCGATTAAACACATAGCAGTTATAGTCTATAGTTACTAAATGCAACCTAGTTCTCTATAACTATGGCTCTGATACCAATCTGTCACACTCCCAAAATATCAGAGTATAATGGCGACAAGGGAGTGGTGACGTCATGATTATCAAACACACACAGTTACAAAGAACGACCTCTAAATGAGACGTTCGGAAAATAGATCACTTGTAATTGATAATTTAAATAGTTTTAACATAGTGCGGAAGCATAAAACTGGTCACAGTTACAAAACATAGTTTTCCAAGTAGTACAAATGATCTTTGTTTCAAAGAAATGACGGCAATGCATGAGACCTCACTTAGCAACTTCCTTCTTAATACCTGAGAAAAACATTGCTAAAGTGTCAACATAAAGTTGGTGAGTTCATAGGTTTAGTTAATTTGAAATGTTTAATGAACCACAAGATTTTCCCAAAAGTGATGACAATATAACAAATACAAAGTCATCCCAAAAGTATTTATTACAGTCTAAGCTCGTGACACCGAAGCATTAACAACACCGGTAGTATAATCATATAAATGTAGCCCAACTAGATGCCTAAACCCACGACATCCTATCTCAGACTCAAATGAAACTGTGCCCGCTTGTCCCCTTGTTGGACAAGACAGACAGGGACGTCAATCCCGATAGATCTATCCATAACATTCGCGCTTACACAAAGTAATTAACGGTTCACGATTCACGGGCCAAAGCAACTGGGTTTTTAGTGGGACTTAGACTAATATATAAATCAGTGAATGCACTTGTGTTCATACGTTAAAATCAAGCAATGTCTCACCCCAAAAAGCAGTAAAAATAGTTAAGCATGGGGCTATAAACTCACCTCGTAATTCAGCAAAAAGGACGAAGATCAAGGTAGCTCGAGAGTACGGTTACGCTAGCCGCGACCTATTTAATTATAAGGATCGTGTTACGTTACGAAAATTTATACTTGTAAAAAGACACGACACCCTAGTTGTGCTTGACAATACCTCTCGTTTACGGAAAGACACGATACGTAAAAGTCGGTTATTAAACGATCGAGGTTTACGGGTTAAATTATACCCTTAAGTTACAAATTTCGTTTTTGGGCTTTTAAATACCCAATACACCAAACTGGCCCAACAAATACCCAATATCCCCACCCCATGGCCCGGCCCAAGGGTTTATTAAACCCGGCCCATGCCCAGGCGATACAAACAAGGAACAAAAGGGGGTAAATACGTGTGTTTCACACACACAAATAAAAAACACAGAGTTATCTCTCTCTCTCTTCTCTCGAAACACACCCACCGCCCCACTCTCTATCTCTTTCTAAAAACTGGATCGGATCATCAAAACCTCCATGGCTAAGATGGTTTTTAGGTTAAAACTAAATCATTTCGGATGGTTGTGGTGATTAAATCGCGTGAGATGTGGGGTTTCATCCCCACATCAAACCGATTCGGTTTTTGATGGTGTTCTTCCCCCGGTCAACGTTATTCATCATCAATTTAAAGATAAGTTGCTCATCCTTCCTTTCTTTTAAAAAAATGGTTAAATGATTTTCGTTTATAAAAGATCTGTGGGTTTAAATCACTTGTATAAACAAGCTGAGAACCAAATGGCTCTCGAATTTAATGATGAACAAATTAGGGTTTCGAAATTATTTGGGGGTTTTTCTAAATCTCGTGTTTAAATACAATTAATTAATGTTTTCTTTTATAAAATCATGTTAATTTCAACATATAAACGGTTTTATAAAAATTAGGGTTTCGGTCAAAATTGGGGGTTTTTGCATATCTTGTTTCCAGTCAAATTAATTATTAGATTCGGGTTTGGATTGGGTTTAATTAGAGTTTTAATTAATAAAATCAAATTAGGGTTTATATAAATTGGGGTTTTTGCATTCGGTTGATTAATCAAAATTAAATGGCGTTTTTGGTATATAAAAAGTATTAATTTCATAATTAAAAAGGTTTTCAGTTTTTAGGGTTTCGAATCGAAAAGGGGGTTTTATACCCGCGGCATATTTGGGGGTTTTAGGGTGTTTCTGTAAAATGAAATGGTTAAGATATTTGGATTATGGTGACTTTGAATGATAAGGGTTTTGGCAGAAAAACAAGGACATTGATTGTCTTGGTTTGGTTCTCGGTTTGGCCTCGGTTTGGGTCTCGGTTTGGGTCTTGGTTTAAGTCTCGGTTTGGTCTTGGTTTGAGTCTCGGTTTGGGTTGGTTTGGGTCTCGGTTTGGTTGACAGAAATAATGGGGTCATGGTCATGTTCTAGTAACAATGCTATGGTTTAATCTTTTCAGTTTTTAACTAAAATAGAACCGTGACAAAACTAACATATTTGTTTAATTTTCGTAGGTTTGGTCAATGACGAGCACAACTAGGATTTTATTCAGAAAATGAAGAGATGATTTGAAAGACTCACAATTGGATGCTTAGGTTTCGGTTTGCAGGTGTGGACGAGAAGGATGGATCGGCTTGACACTTTCGGTTTGCAGGTGTGGACGAGAAGGATGGATCGGCTTGACACTACACTTCACTTCACCCAGGAATTGTATTTGAAAACTTGTCCATGAACTATTATTGTAATATTGGACTGTGAATACTTTGTGTGTTATGTTTGGACATTGGGTAAACTTTGGATTGTATTTAATCTTGTATTATTAGTCTAGGGTTAGACTCAAGCTGAATTTGGTAAGCTTGTGATATACCCATTTTGGGTAAACTTGGCATGTGTGCTGGATTGTAGTGCTTAGTGGATGAATAAACTATGGAATTAAGTTGTGACTGAAAATGGACACTTGCTAAGCAAGCTTTTGAAATAAAGGTGAATAAAGGTTTATAACTTAAATGTTTGTACATGATGCACCAATATACTACTCAGCTCAGGTTTGTCGGGTGTTTAAGTTTAGACTCGAAAACTGAATATACACGACTCGATAACTACTCGACACACGATCCAAATCAAAGACAATTATGCGTGACCTCACAGGATTTAGTAAGTACTTCAAATAGACGTACGGCAAAACATAATACGTTTAACAACTTCGTGTATTGCATTCATAATTTAATAGACGCGAAAACTCGAGATGTTACATACGCTCTCCCTAAAAAGGGCTTTGTCCGCAAAGCAAAATAAATAACACATTCATGTCGACAACTCATCGGTAAATAATTAAAGTACTCCTACTATATGAAGAATTTAAGATGAAAATTTGACGGATGTCACAACCAACCACACTTGTGGTGATGGTTCTCTCTGCAACATGGCTAGGATCACTAGAGGAGAACACTCTAGCAATCCTTTGGCGTTTTTCTAACCTATAATCATGGGGTTCTAAGGAAGATGAATGAAGGTCTATTTGGGATTATGGGTGAAGGGTTTCAGCGTCAAGATTGGTGGTGTCAGCGTTGACATTGGGAATGTCAGCGCCTGGGGATGGAGGGTCTTTATTTATGTGTTGTGGTGATGGTGGTTGGTCTGGAATAGGGTCTTGAGTAGGTTGTGGTGGTGGTGGTGGTGGAGGGTTTGCAGCTGCCAGTATGACAGCATGCATAGCTGGGGTAAGAGGCAAATCCCTATAGTGTGGTGATTTCATGTTTCCAAACACAGTTTTCTTTTGTTCAGGGACTTTATAAAAAGATCATGGTCCCTAGTACAATAGCCTTGCATTTCAAAAATCATTTGCAAAAATCTAGGATACGCAAGAGTCATTTTGGTACCCTTGTTGTGAAACATGCCATCAAAAATCATTTTTGAAAATTATAATTTTGCCCTCTTACAATACAAACAATGTAATTCCCTATAGATCGGTTGATTTCATTGAATAAAGAGCATTTGGGACTCAAACATTGAAGGATGACATGAATGAGGAACTTCCAGGCTGGAGGAAATTGTTGTTTGGTATATCGGTTTAAGTGCCCAACAGGGGGCAAATCATGACCCAAGCCTCGAAGTCCCATCTCTAGCTCGTCAATGGGAAGGGTGGTTATGCCATCAACATCATTAAGATGCAAAGCTTGGCGAACCAAAGCTTCAGTAACCACCCATTCAACCCCATAAACAGTAGCATATAATGTAATCACTCCATCAACTGTTCTGGAACGAACGGTGTTCCAAAATTGCTTGATGTGTGTGATAGGGACAAGTGGAGTGTGAGTAAGATCATACCTTAGAGGAGAAGCATTCAAATACGCAACCATCTTAGTATATTGAGGATGAAGAGTATTATCAGCAACCAAATACACCACCATGTTATGCTGACTCTTGAATTCCAACTCCACATTATCTGGTTTGAACTTTGGGGACATTTGAAATGTATATGAAAACTTGTAAGTGACAAACAATTAAGGTATGAAGGTTGGAAAGTTTTGTTTAGGCAAGAATAGTTGTTACCCTGTTGAAACAATTGAGCCGTATTTATAGGAAAGAAACTAGCACACTATTGGTTGAAAAAGAAGGCAAAGATATTCAAAAAGTAATGATGTAAATCTTGAAAATATTTAACTTATCTTTGCATTAATAAAAAGTTACCAAGTTGCTAAAATTACGGCTCAAATTTTATGTAACACCCCCAAATTTATACAACTCAGTACAGCGGAAGACTAGTTGGTGTTACGGGATAGCACATTACTCGCATCATAGACAACGCATAAAAATCGCGTCGTTTAATAATAAATCATTTCCATTCATAAACATTAAAATTACATCGGTCCCAAGTCATTACATTTCATACAAAGTTTTACAAAGTATTTGAATGGAAAATATCGTTTTAAGTGCGGGCCATGAATTCTTGTTGTCTTCCCGAGAATTACCTTCAAGTACCTGAGATAAAACATGTTAAAAGAAAAGGTCAGCGATAACGCCGAGTGAATTCATAGAGTTTAATAAAATCCATCAATATAATATCAGTATAAGATTATTACTGAAAATCATTTTGTACAAATCATTTTAATAGGCCATAAAATAGCCAAATTCATTTTATACAAATCTTTATCGAAAATCGTAATATAGGCATTTGCCTTAAAAATCATTATACGAATCATTGTCGTTAAAAACACCATACAATACGTTTTGCAACGTTGTATAGATTAAATAAAACCATTATATGAATATGGTTATAAAAAGCCTTAAAAATCATTATACGAGCCAATGTCGTAAAAACGTCATACAATACGTCTTACGACGTTGTATGAAAATAAAAACCGTTATATGAGTATGGTTATGAAAACCAAAACACAAACATAATATCAATAGTATGACCCTGTATTGCTAGTCAGGCAATACATCGTAATTCGAAGCGTCTAATAGTATTTCGTTAGTTTTTGGATTATTATAAGCCGCATGACATTGTTACCTTACTAAACCAACAACGGGTAGCTAACCCGATACCAATTTTGCCCATCTAAAGTAGCGTGTCATCACAAAGTTCACGCTATGTAAATCTTCTCATACATAAATTCGCTTACCAATCAATGTGGCACGACGGGGATCAACCGTCAAGGCGCGAACTGGGGTGATCGTCCCCAAATAGTACTATTAAATGCATAAGCGTCTACCAAATCCCGGTAGTTCACAATTCATGCTAATGGTACTTTTAGTGACATAACCTAACTTTAATAATCCATTTAATTTCATCTATCGGGTCCTTTAATCATTTATCGGGTCATACAATCGGGTCATTCAATCATTCGGGTCCAAAATCAATAAACAAACAATCGGGACAAATGGTGTCCTATTTTATAAAAACTAACATGTTATCTCCCTCGCGGGTTTATAAAACATTTCATAAAAACATTTAAAAGAGTGCGAGGCTATGAACTCAAGTTGATGTGGGAAGGCGGGTTATTGGCAATTCGGACGTACGGTACGTGCTTCAATCACGGAAACCTAGACAAATAATACTCGTCTTAGACTCATGTCCAATGACTTTATAAAAATAACAAGTATGTATACATATGATGATTATATATATATATGATGATCAAGTGGGTTTACATATTCTCGTTTACTCATTTTAGTGTTATATGTGGATAACTTTTATATTAGTTTACTAGTTTTACCCATTTACGTGTCTTACGTCCAATAAGCTTATTATAAGTTATTTAACTTATTTTAATCCATTTTGTACTTATATTATCAGTACTTAAACTTTACAAGTTAGGCCCAAATTGGTTAAGCCCAATAAGTTCTTTTTATGAGTGTTTAACTTATTTAGTCCAATTATTAGCCCAATGTGTTTAATTAGCTCGTAAATGTCCGTATTTCTTATAGTTCGGGTTTTATCGGTTTTTACTTGTTATACATGTTTATATATCAGTATATAAGTTTTATAAAGTTTACATTAGACGGGTCCAACCATCTAAGTTTTATTTAACAAAAACGTTAATTTTACGGTATTAGCCGAAAAAGTCGTAAAAATCATGTTTATAGTTTTATAACTTATAAAACTTAACAAGTTACCATTTTTATAAAATGTACACTTATTTAACCTTTTACATACTTATATAAATAAGTTTTATAAGTTAGTGGGTTTTCATTTATATTTTATACTATTAAATTTTGAGTGCTTATATAATAGTATTATTCTTTAATTTCCAAAAATCTGATTTTTATCTTCACTTTCACCAAAACTGCCATATCTTGAGTTCTATATGGAGATAGAAGCACAAATTTTTATCACATAAACTACATGATATTTGCTACATTTAACTCTTCTATAGCTACTGTTGAATCATCTTCTAATTATTTTTTAAAAATCGTCCAAAACAGTAACCTCAGATTTATACCTTAAACTTGTTTTGATCATATCTCACTCATTACAATGATTCCATTGCATGGCCAACTCTCACATGTGTACAAGACTCATAGATTACTGTAAATGGATTCTACTTCATCATTTTATCAGTCCATGACCTGTTTCTTTACTGTTTTATACAGCCAACAAATTTAACCAAGATTTTAACCTTGTTTCTTATGGTTTTTCACCTTTTTAATCATGTTTATCAACACCAAATCCCCACATAACATTTTTATCATCATATAATCATCATATACATATACAATAGGAAATAAAATACATGTTTACATAATCAAAATAACAAGAAGATGAGGAGGACAATCTTTATACCACCATGTTGATGTAGGTTATGATTTGGACATGGATTTTGATGGAGAAACTTGTGGATAACCAAGACCATCTTCAAGACCACCATTCTTCATGAATACCTTGTGGAAAATCAGTCCCAAGACATCATGAAAACTCCTCCATGGATGTTATAATCACCACCATTCAAGAGAGCTTCAAGAGGGCTTCAACATATGTAGAAATAACATAGGATTTTGTGGTTAATTTTGATCAAATGAGGGTGTTCTTGGTTAGATATGGACGAAATCATAGAGAGAGTAGAGAGAAAATGTGTGTGGTTTGCATGAGTGGGAAATGGTGGAAATGAGAAGAGTGGTTTTGGTTGCTAGTTTTGGTAAGTTGGTAGCTTACTTTGTAAGCTTATGCTTACAAGTGTAAGTTGTAAGCTACCACTTTGACACATCAAGTGGTATGTGTCATGGTCTTGCCGTCCATATTGAGTGGGGTGGGGCAAGATTTATCTTGTCTCATCCCACTAATTTACGGGTATCCCTCGATTCTAGTTTCCTCGATTTGCGTGCCCTCGGGTCGTTTTACGAACAACGTTTTTATAAATTATGAATCAACATCACAAAACGAATCTAATAAAAATTGTTTCATCAAAAACGGAGTTCGAAAACGTAAATACGTAATCCTAGGGTTTCCGGTTTAGTCGTAAAGGACGTTAAAATAAAATCGTAAGTCCTAATCTCTTCTCGTAAATTTGTTAATTTATGAACTAACACAAATTTAAAACTCCAAAATAATATTCATGGACAAATTTATTTTCTGAAATGTCGGACTGCCACCAAAGACGGTGTATGTAAACGTAAGCACGTAACGTTGAATCCTCCGGTTTAGACGTAGTCGATGCTACTTCAAGACGTAAATCCAAATTTCTTCCCAAAAATAAGTGAGTTCATAAAATAATATTTTCAAATAAATATTGAGAATAAAATATTGACCATAAATTGACGGATTGTCACAGCATTTACCCCTAAACAGGATCTTTGTCCTCAAATATCATCTTTCCTTACTACTCGCTTCTTATAGAGTTAAAGCCATGTGGGTACTTCCTCCACATTCGGTCTTTTCTCACAAGTGTAATTCATTTCAATACGCGAGTTTCATCAAACATAACTACGGGAATAAGATCAGGCTTAATGTTGACTTACTTTCTCTATCCATGATGTTCACGGGTTTTTGATGAATGCAACTTTTCACCGATCTAAGCTTACTAAGAATAATCAGATTCTCACTTGATAGATATTCCATCAAGTTCGATTTACGAAACATAATTCACGCAGTTCTTGAAATCCTAGGGTAGATCCAGCTTATATGCCTTTCAATCCCAACTTTTACATCATCTCAGTGGTCCCATACAACGGGGACTTACATCCCATGATTTGTCAGATCATGAATTCGTTTTTCCAAGGTTAAAAATTGTGGCATAACTTCGCTACCCATTTGGCACTTCAAGATCTACATTTCATATTCACATAACCTCTTGCCCACTACCGGCTGTCAATAATCAGACCTTAATTTCCACAATCATTTCAGATCTCGCGGGTCGGGTATTTTGCAAGGATAGGTTCGCCATCATAGGAACCTTAAACCTAAAAGACATGTCCAACTCACAATGGGTGTATGTCGGGTGTCTTTATCTCAACTCCTGCTTACAGATGCTCTAATATTTAGATCTTAACAAGATTCGATCTCAATCCTAACACGATGATTATCAATGATAATCTCTTCAAAGGAAAACGATTATACGGTTCATTACCAAAGGTCAATCACTCAAACACAAAACATCACTTATATTACCTTGTATCATTACTTTACCTCGTCCCTTCGATTTGGGGTGGTACATAGTACTCTCATCAAGGTTCGTTCTCAATGATTTCTGAGCAAATCTCTAGAAATTCGATGCGAAGCGAGGATCTTGATTTAGATGTTCGATACAGGCACACTATGTTTACATAACTCTTTTGCATTTATCATTAACGGGAATGATATTAGCAGATTTGGTCAGTCTGTCGACGATGACCCAAATCGAATCAAATTCAGATGATGACCTTTGCAATAGCTAGACGTTTACTAATGTATGAGGCGATGTCTGCCTTCATAATTGCCATTAGTACCACTTCTTCGGACACAGATACTTTTAGTCATAAATGACATACATATAATACTTATACTTACAAGATTTCCAATTTAACTACATCTCACAATCTTCCATATTTAGGCAACCATAAACGGCCCTTTAAAAACATTTAATGCCATCGGCTTCTCAATCTTAATGATTCATATTAGTCGCGAATCCCTTTTTATTATCTATATTATCCTTTTTACAAATATTGTTTATTTTTATATCTTTCGGCAATTTATTTTGCACCTTCATTATTAAGGAACATGTCCTAACTGGTTCTTTATCTTTTCTACATAATGCATCAGTATCTATATTCATCTCTCATGATGATATAATTATCATGTCCATAATTTACTCAGGTATTCTTTCTATATTATGCGTCAGTAATCACGTTCACTTTCGTGATGAAATAAATATCATAACCGTATTTATTCAAAATTTCTTTCTCCATATCTTCTATGTTTTAGTTTCGTCTCAACTACTATTTTTATCAGTTTTTCTCAATCCGACGTCTAAAGCGTCGATAATTATTACAACTTATTAAATACATATTTAATTTTTATGAAACGTAACCACAAAAAGTTTTT
Source organism: Glebionis coronaria (assembly GCA_025667525.1). Lineage (NCBI taxonomy): Eukaryota > Viridiplantae > Streptophyta > Magnoliopsida > Asterales > Asteraceae > Glebionis > Glebionis coronaria. Next base: position 355,556,769 of record CM046881.1, read on the forward strand.
AAATTTTCTCAGTTTGTCCAATTATATAAAGGTGTTCAAAATAAAATTTGAATTTAATTAACACGATTTTTGTTGATTTATCGAAAATATTTAATAAGATTCGTAAATGTTTGAAAAACCTTTGTTTATATTTTGGTCAGAGTTTTCTTAGTTTGAAAAGTAAAAGTTGTCGTTTCAAATTTCAAGTCGTAAGTTATATAATTTCCGCAATTTTTCTTAAGTTGTCTAGAAGTATACACAAACATTTACCCCTAAACAGAAGTTTAGTTAAATGGTTTGTGTATAAGGGAATAATCCCTTTAAAATCCTTTGTTAAAACATTTGTCAAAACATATTTCCATTTCTTTTTGGTAAAATCCAAAGTCTTAAAAGGGCTCTTAATTTTTGAAGAGTCTATATGCATACATCTTACCATTATTAATCCAACGGTCATTTTATGTAAAGGATTAAGTTTTAAGTCTTATGTTAAATATTCAAGGTACAATTTTTAATTGTTCGGCCAATTCAAGGCAATCTATAAATAATTATTATCTCATTCTTATTCTTATAATCAAACATATAGTCCTTAATGATCACGAGCATGAATTTATCAAATTAAAGCCTACACACTTGATTCACCAAATTTATGAATACTACATGTGCATTGTCAATCCAAACGACATCACGTGAAACTCATAACGTTCATTACAAGTAACGGATGTAGTGATTGGAATAGATAATCTTCTTCGCGGACGCGAAGTTGTTAATAACCATGCCGTGGATCAAATCTTTAAAACATACACTTAGAACCTTGTAAATGATCAAACAAATCTTCCATTTCGAGTTATGGATATTGTTTTCGATTGTCAATTTACTCAGTCACAGTAATCTATAAATATAAGGAATGATAACACCATAGCTCTTCAGGATGACAGGCTTGGTATAATAAAATCTTTCTCCGACAACTCTCTCGGTTGTACGGTAATTCCTTTAATTTAGATGGTGCTGACGTATAGTGTACAAGCCACAAGTGCAACACCGGGAATATAATCAATACAAATTTCAACTTGCCTTAATGGCAAAAGTCTAGGTAAACCATCAACAAATACTTACTAAAGTTTCAAATAACAGAAACATCTTTTAATAATTCAATATTAGGTTCTTCTAGATTACAATGTCTATGACTAATTCACAACCATTTACGGTATAATCCCAAGTCTAAATACAGGATATGGACAACCATCAAGAATTATTTAGATCACTTTTGATAATCAACATCTTATCATTTAGGGGAATTCTACTCGAGTTCCCATCAATTAAGACAATGTCGTCATGTCATAATCAATCAATCCATTCTACTGGCATTACTAACTTTCCAGTTTTGTTGTCGTCGATAAGATGTGAACTTCTCAAAAGACTAATAATAACTCATAATCCTTCACAAATTCAGGGATATCAGGAGACATAACTATTATTTAAAGAGTAAGGTCAACGCATAATCTATGCGATAGAATTTCAAATCAGATACAGACGAAAACATTTAACGAATATGAATATATCCCATGTTTTCAGAATTTGAGTACGCATTCGAAAGCTCCTCGGATCGTTACCCAGGTCATTCAAATGAAATCAAATCAAAAGAAATGATAAGAACGTCAATACATCCAGTCGGGCATCGACACTCGGTAATCAAATACTTTTCCTAAGAATCTCACTACGGGAGAATTGGACAAGAAAGAATTGTCAATTGTTAAATAAGACAATTTCCACAGATGAGTAAATTCGACTCAGAAGAATAGATGCTATAGGCACATAAGTAGGTGTCGCTAACACTATATCCCTATTTTTCACTTCTTGCAGATCTCATAAATTTTAATCTTTCACAATCTTCAAAGAAAAGGTAGTGTTTATTCATTAGTTTTATGGTGACTACTAATCAGCCTTGCATGGTCCATTCCAAATTGTATGTAGGCGCGCAACTATATACAATTTCAAGATTAACGATGCAATACTCAGTTCGTCAAAATTTTATCATCATGTTTATAATAAAAACATTTTCATGCTTAATTCTTAAATAAGAATCAAAAATATATTTACAATGATTTTCTTTGTTATGAAAACAATTAAGTTTTCCAAGGTGTTTTATAAACAACTTCGTTTTGATAACAATCACTTATAAATCTCACTTTGAATAATCCTTATTGTGATGGAAATTAAATTTTCTCAAAGGATGTCGTTTTAACTTTATAAAGACAATGTGTGATCTGCAAAAGAGTGATGAAGAGTTGTTCACCAAGAACTAACTACAATATGATAGGAAATGAGCTTTAGCCAAATAATCATGAGGTTCATGATCTCGATGGCACTCAAAAAGAATAATTCACAGTGTAACTCAAACAGAGATGAGTACTTGCTCAATGGTTGCATCACTAATGCGACCATTAGGATGAAGCAATAGAAGATAGATAACATCGATACATGTAGAATTTAGCAATCAGAGGTAGTCTTTTTCATTAATCACAAACAAGTCAAAATTATACCGTAACACATTACGTGTCACTATGTCATACAATTCTCAGAACTCATCCTACCTGATATCTCAGTTAAGTTAGGGATTTTTAAAAGATACCACAATGAATACTAATCTACAAGAGTCATTAGGTGTTCCACATGTCCCAGAAGATCCATCGGTCTCAATTCAGAAGAAGATTTCTTCAATTTATTTCTTGGACACGGGGCATCCTCGTTAGTGGACAATGGCCTAGGAACAACCCTTAACACGAATCAACAATCAATTAAAACCTTATAATTCAATCACAAAACTTAACGACTTTATTAATAATCTCATATTCCGTATGGGTTAAGTTTCACTTTATTCAAGTTTTTAACCAATTTTATACTCAATTCGACATCCTGCCTTATTCTCCAATACTTACAACCTTATTCTTCGGCCTTGTAAAGCAATACAATCTCAATATGAATCAACACTTAATTTCCAATCCTATAACTCCTTTATCAATAATTATCAAATGAGTCATTAGTATGAGATGACTCATACATTCAATTAGACTTTTCAAAAAGGTACTAGTGCATGAGGCTTTTTGGGTAATGGTTCCAATGACAGCCTCAAGTGCAACATTCACCCTTTCGATTTAAATTTAAGAATTGGATGACAACGAATCAGATGACATCTTTCTATATGGTAACGTTTTGTCAAACTCCACTCTATAAGGAAAGATCATCATGACATCGATATCAGATTTAATCTTGCCAATTCTTTTTCAATATCACAATCAACTAATATCTACATTTCTAAGAATACCAACCATTTGTTGGGATCATAAATATCCACAACTTGGTTTAGATCTAGGATAGCTAGAATTCCTACGAGAATAGCTTCGATTAATTTACTAGGGGATTTAGGGTTACTTGTGACAATTTACGTCGTATAAATACCTCGTATATAAATCAAATTAATCATAAACAATCATGTAATAAAATTACATCATATATATATAATCCAAGTTATATATATATTAAAATAACACTTCTCAGTCTTGGCCTTGTCGGTAACTCGGGAATTCTTCGGCACCGTTATAGTCAAAAGATTTTTAGACATTTTTAGAAAAATGTTTTTAGTAAAAAGATTTTGAAATGTTTTATTCAAAACCTTAGTTTTAAAAATCTTTCGTTCTCTATAACGAGAGCTCTGGTACCAAACTGTAACACCCCCAAATTTATACAACTCAGTACAGTGGAAGACTAGTTGGTGTTACGGGATAGCACATTACTCACATCATAGACAACGTATAAAAATCGCGTCGTTTAATAATAAATCATTTCCATTCATAAACATTAAAATTACATCGGTCCCAAGTCATTACATTTCATACAAAGTTTTACAAAGTATTTGAATGGAAAATATCGTTTTAAGTGCAGGCCATGAATTCTTGTTGTCTTCCCGAGAATTACCTTCAAGTACCTGAGATAAAACATGTTAAAAGAAAAGGTCAGCGATAACGCCGAGTGAATTCATAGAGTTTAATAAAATCCATCAATATAATATCAGTATAAGATTATTACTGAAAATCATTTTGTACAAATCATTTTAATAGGCCATAAAATAGCCAAATTCATTTTATACAAATCTTTATCGAAAATCGTAATATAGGCATTTGCCTTAAAAATCATTATACGAATCATTGTCGTTAAAAACACCATACAATACGTTTTGCAACGTTGTATAGATTAAATAAAACCATTATATGAATATGGTTATAAAAAGCCTTAAAAATCATTATACGAGCCAATGTCGTAAAAACGTCATACAATACGTCTTACGACGTTGTATGAAAATAAAAACCGTTATATGAGTATGGTTATGAAAACCAAAACACAAACATAATATCAATAGTATGACCCTGTATTGCTAGTCAGGCAATACATCGTAATTCGAAGCGTCTAATAGTATTTCGTTAGTTTTTGGATTATTATAAGCCGCATGACATTGTTACCTTACTAAACCAACAACGGGTAGCTAACCCGATACCAATTTTGCCCATCTAAAGTAGCGTGTCGTCACAAAGGTCACGCTATGGAAATCTTCTCATACATAAATTCGCTTACCAATCAATGTGGCACGACGGGGATCAACCGTCAAGGCGCGAACTGGGGTGATCGTCCCCAAATAGTACTATTAAATGCATAAGCGTCTACCAAATCCCGGTAGTTCACAATTCATGCTAATGGGACTTTTAGTGACATAACCTAACTTTAATAATCCATTTAATTTCATCTATCGGGTCCTTTAATCATTTATCGGGTCATACAATCGGGTCATTCAATCATTCGGGTCCAAAATCAATAAACAAACAATCGGGACAAATGGTGTCCTATTTTATAAAAACTAACATGTTATCTCCCTCGCGGGTTTATAAAACATTTCATAAAAACATTTAAAAGAGTGTGAGGCTATGAACTCACGTTGATGTGGGAAGGCGGGTTATTGGCAATTCGGACGTACGGTACGTGCTTCAATCACGGAAACCTAGACAAATAATACTCATCTTAGACTCATGTCCAATGACTTTATAAAAATAACAAGTATGTATACATATGATGATTATATATATATGATGATCAAGTGGGTTTACATATTCTCGTTTACTCATTTTAGTGTTATATGTGGATAACTTTTATATTAGTTTACTAGTTTTACCCATTTACGTGTCTTACGTCCAATAAGCTTATTATAAGTTATTTAACTTATTTTAATCCATTTTGTACTTATATTATCAGTACTTAAACTTTACAAGTTGGGCCCAAATTGGTTAAGCCCAATAAGTTCTTTTTATGAGTGTTTAACTTATTTAGTCCAATTATTAGCCCAATGTGTTTAATTAGCTCGTAAATGTCCGTATTTCTTATAGTTAGGGTTTTATCGGTTTTTACTTGTTATACATGTTTATATATCAGTATATAATTTTTATAAAGTTTACATTAGACGGGTCCAACCATCTAAGTTTTATTTAACAAAAACGTTAATTTTACGGTATTAGCCGAAAAAGTCGTAAAAATCATGTTTATAGTTTTATAACTTATAAAACTTAACAAGTTACCATTTTTATAAAATGTACACTTATTTAACCTTTTACATACTTATATAAATAAGTTTTATAAGTTAGTGGGTTTTCATTTATATTTTATACTATTAAATTTTGAGTGCTTATATAATAGTATTATTCTTTAATTTCCAAAAATCTGATTTTTATCTTCACTTTCACCAAAACTGCCATATCTTGAGTTCTATATGGAGATAGAAGCACAAATTTTTATCACATAAACTAAATGATATGTGCTACATTTAACTCTTCTATAGCTACTGTTGAATCATCTTCTAAATATTTTTTAAAAATCGTCCAAAACAGTAACCTCAGATTTATACCTTAAACTTGTTTTGATCATATCTCACTCATTACTATGATTCCATTGCATGGCCAACTCTCACATGTGTACAAGACTCATAGCTTACTGTAAATGGATTCTACTTCATCATTTTATCAGTCCATGACCTGTTTCTTTACTGTTTTATACAGCTAACAAATTTAACCAAGATTTTAACCTTGTTTCTTATGGTTTTTCACCTTTTTAATCATGTTTATCAACACCAAATCCCCACATAACATTTTTATCATCATATAATCATCATATACATATACAATAGGAAATAAAATACATGTTTACATAATCAAAATAACAAGAAGATGAGGATGACAATCTTTATACCACCATGTTGATGTAGGTTATGATTTGGACATGGATTTTGATGGAGAAACTTGTGGATAACCAAGACCATCTTCAAGACCACCATTCTTCATGAATACCTTGTGGAAAATCAGTCCCAAGACATCATGAAAACTCCTCCATGGATGTTATAATCACCACCATTCAAGAGAGCTTCAAGAGGGCTTCAACATATGTAGAAATAACATAGGATTTTGTGGTTAATTTTGATCAAATGAGGGTGTTCTTGGTTAGATATGGACGAAATCATAGAGAGAGTAGAGAGAAAATGTGTGTGGTTTGCATGAGTGGGAAATGGTGGAAATGAGAAGAGTGGTTTTGGTTGCTAGTTTTGGTAAGTTGGTAGCTTACTTTGTAAGCTTATGCTTACAAGTGTAAGTTGTAAGCTACCACTTTGACACATCAAGTGGTATGTGTCATGGTCTTGCCGTCCATATTGAGTGGGGTGGGGCAAGATTTATCTTGTCTCATCCCACTAATTTACGGGTATCCCTTGATTCTAGTTTCCTCGATTTGCGTGCCCTCGGGTCGTTTTACGAACAACGTTTTTATAAATTATGAATCAACATCACAAAACGAATCTAATAAAAATTGTTTCATCAAAAACGGAGTTCGATACGTAAATACATAATCCTAGGGTTTCCGGTTTAGTCGTAAAGGACGTTAAAATAAAATCGTAAGTCCTAATCTCTTCTCGTAAATTTGTGAATTTATGAACTAACACAAATTTAAAACTCCAAAATAATATTCATGGACAAATTTATTTTCTGAAATGTCGGACTGCCACCAAAGACGGTGTATGTAAACGTAAGCACGTAACGTTGAATCCTCCGGTTTAGACGTAGTCGATGCTACTTCAAGACGTAAATCCAAATTTCTTCCCAAAAATAAGTGAGTTCATAAAATAATATTTTCAAATAAATATTGAGAATAAAATATTGACCATAAATTGACGGATTGTCACATTTTAGTCAAAAATAACAACTGGGTGGGACCCAATGTTGTCAACGGTCAAAAATTAATTGTCAGTGTAACGGCTATATTTTGTCAGCGTGTAAATTTTTCCATGTCAGCCTTCAAATTGGTCCTATCAGCGTCTGGAGTAAAATATGTCAGTGGCCAAAAATAAAATAAAGAAGAAAATAAAAAGACCTTTACAAAAATATTTACCCTAATGAAGATAATTTAAACTCTGACACAGACTGAAAATAACATTCTCTGTTCAATTATACACACTTGCATAAGCAAGATAGACATAATTGCCCTCAAGTGAACCTTGCCAAAGTAAGTCCTTAGAGATGAAGTAATCTTCATTTAAACACTTTGTAACTCCCAGGGTAACCCATTACAAAAATATATACCAAGTCTCCCAACTGACCAATACATAATCTAGGTAAGAAAGTCTTGGTAGCATACAAAGTATAAACCTTTGAATACTACAGTGCCTCAAGGATTAGAAATTCCAACAAAATCTTAAAGAATAAGTCTTCACTATTTCTAATCCCCACTCACATGTGGACACAATCTAGAATTGTGATAAGAGCATTCTAAGAATACCCAAGATCCTTAAGGTAGCCTAACCTCCCCTTAAACTATGATAAACACAATTACAAAATAATATATATGTGACAAATTTTTATTTCAATATAGGAATGTAAACATTCCAACCATCATAAATAAACCTTTGACACAGTACTTGAGGCTCAAAAGATCCATAAGCAACTCTGTATCCAGTTGTACAATGCTCACAATCATGCATGATTAGATGAAAACCACAAAAACTAACATGTTGCTGTCAGCGTCCATTTTGACACTTATCAACGTCTCAATAAACACTTGTCAGTGTCTGTCTAAACACTTTGTCAGTGTCTTAACAAACACTTGTCAGCGTCAATCTGAACACTTGTCAGCGTCTAAAAAAACTTTGTCAGTGTTAGACAATAATAGTGGAAATACCTAATACTTTTACAAAGACCAATAGAAGTGCATATCCTGTACATACTTTTACAATAAGTTCCTAAAACAAATTTTAGGTAAGATTGACCATTCCAATACTTGTTACCAAGTACTGAAACCTCCCAGCATCAAAAGGTTTAGTTAACAAATCTGCCACATTTTCTTCAGTGTCAACCCTATCTGGTTGTATTAAACCTTTTTCAAGACAATCTCTTATAAAATGATGTCTAATTTCTATGTGTTTTGTTTTAGAATGATGTACAGGATTCTTAATAATGCATAATGTACTGTTAGTGTCTACAAAAATCTTGGTATGCATAAAATTATACCCATAATCCAATAGTTGGTTCTGAATCCATAGAACTTGTCCACAACAAGCAGTTGCAGCTACATATTCTGCTTCACTTGTAGAGTTGGCCACCACTGTTTGTTTCTTGCATTGCCAATATATCAATCTGCTCCCAAGAAATTGGCATCCACCAGTTGTGGATTTTCTATCAAACTTTTCACCTCCATAATCACTGTTTGAATAACCAATAAGCTCCAATGGAGAATCTTTAGGATACCATAATCCCAAAAAGGGATAGCACCTAAGGTATCTAAATATCGTTTTAACAACATGAAGATGACATTCCTTAGGATTCACTTGATATCGTGCACATGCACACACAGAAACATGATGTCAGGTCTAGAGTTTGTAAGATACATCAATGATCCAATCATTGATTTATAATGCCTGACATCCACTTCTTTTACATCTCCAATATTTCCCCAATGGTGTTTCCTATCCATGGGTGTGCTAGCCCGTTTTTCATGTGGAGAAAAGCCAAACTTCTTCAAGATTTCTTCTACATACTTGTCTTGAGAGACAAAGATACCATCTTCTTTCTGTTGAACTTGTAACCCTAGAAATAAGTTCATCTCTCCTATTGCACTCATCTTGAATTTGTCTGTCATGAGCTTGGATAAGTCTTCACTCATCTTTGGATTTGATGAACCAAAGATGATATCATCCACATAGACCTGAACAAGTAGAAAGTCCTTACAAGTCTTCTTGGTAAATAAAGTCTGGTCTATGGTGCCCCTCTTAAATCCATTTTCCACCAGATAGGTGGACAATGTTCCATACCATGCTCTTGGGGCTTGATGAAGTCCATACATTGCTTTCTTTACCCTATACACTTTGTCTGGATGTCCTGAATCTTCAAAACCAGGAGGCTGTATCACATTAACCTCCTTTGTAATTGTGCCATAAAGAAAGGCACTCTTCACATCCCTTTGATAAACTGTGAAGCTCATGCAAGAGGCATAGGCTAGGAAAATCCTTATTGCTTCTATCCTTGCAACAGGTGCAAAAAACTCTTTATAGTCTATTCCTTCCTCTTGTGTATAACCTTGAGCAACTAAACGTGCCTTGTTTCTGACCATAATCCCTCTTTCATCCTTCTTGTTTCTAAGAACCCATCTTGTCCCTATAGGTTTTACATACCTAGGACAGTCCACTAATTCGCAAACATCTTGAATGGAAAACTGGTGAAGCTCATCCTGCATTGCTTCCACCCAACTTGGTTCTTTGAGAGCATCAAAAATCTTCGTAGGTTCCTGTTGTGACAGAAAACAAGCAAACAAACATGCCTGTACAAGAGGGGTATCAACCTTCTTGTGGATATTGGCAATGAAACCTCCTTGAGTCTGATGAGACCTTTTTGTTTGAATAGGAGACAAAACATCACCAATGATTAAAGAAGGAGGATGATTTTTGATAGTAGTTGTAAGTGTTTTTCCTTCAATAAGTGTGTTGTCTTCAATCTCAGTCTCCATGTTGCCAATATCATCTTCATATCCTTCTCCATTATCACTAGAATAAACCTCTTTGTGACAATCCGTCAATTTATGGTCGATATTTTATTCTCAAGTATTATTTAAAAATATTATTTTAATGTTATATTATAAACTCACACATTTTTGGGAAGGAATTTGAGTTTACATCTTAAAGTAGAATTGACTACGTCTAAACCGGAGGATTCTACGTTACGTGCTTACGTTTACATACACCGTTTTTGGTGACAGTCTGACATTTCAGGAAATAAATTTATTCTTGAATATTATGATGGAATTTTAATTTGTGTTGGTTCATAAACTCACAAATTTACGAGAAGAGATTAGGACTTACGTGCATAATTTAACGTCCTTTATGACTAAACCGAAAACCCTAGGATTACGTATTTACGTTTTGAACTCCGTTTTTGATGAGAAATTTTTATTAGATTCATTTTGTGTCGTTGATTCATAATTTATAAAAACGTTTTTCGTAAAACGACACGAGGGCACGCAAATCGAGGAAACTAGAATCGAGGAGTATCCGTAAAATAATAGAGGTGAGACAAGTTTACACTTGCCCCACCCCTATACAAGTGGCGGCCAAAAACAAGCACAACACCTTTGGTGTCAAGTTTTGGCCTAAGCCATGGGACACTTGTCCTTCTCTTTTTGCCAAAACCATTTGAAACAAAAACCACTAACCACAAACTAGTTACTTCATTATTCAACATGCAAACACACACAATCCTCTCTTCTCTCCCCTTTTTGGCCGTTCACTATAGCACCACAACACCACCACCATAAAAAATCTAGCCATAAACAAAGGCTATAATCAACATATGTTGAAGCCTAGTTGAAAAGATGAAGATTGGAGGTGTTTATAACATGTGAAAAGGAGTTTACATGGAGTTTAGGGGCTGATTTTCAAGAATCTATTTATGCATATGAAGATCTCAAGAAGTTCCTTTGCCAAGTTAAAGATGTGGTGACAAGAACCAAGTCTTGTTTATCATAAACCTCATCATTTAATCACTTTGGTGGTATAGAGATTATTTCTTCCTATAATCTTGTTATTTTGAATATGTAATCTTGTATTTTCTTCATGTATTTATATGTATATGATGAAGAATGATGATCAAAATATTATGGGGGGATTTGGTGTTGATAAATTTGGGTAAAAAGATTAAATGTTACATGAAAAGATGTTGAAATCATGTCTAAAATAGTAGGCTGTATAAAACAGTAAGAGACCATATGATAACTTGCTAAAATGGCTTGGATAATTTAATATACAGTAAGGTATGTGACTTTTACATATGTGAGAGTTGGTCACACAATGAAATCCATAAAATGAGTGAGATATGATCAAAACAATATTGAAGTTCAAATCTGTATAGTCTTTTTTGGACGAACTGTTAGAGATATTTAGAGGTTGATTGAGCAGTAGCTAAACCTGAGTTAGTTGTAGCACATATCATATAGTTTGTGCTGCCCAAAAATGAGCTTCTATCTCCTTGTACAACTCAAGATATGGTAAAAATGGTGAAAGTGAAATTCATAATCAGATTTGTAAAATAAAAGTATATATTATAAAATTAGCACTCAAGTAAAATTAATATAAAATATATACCTAAAACCTATTAACTTATATATTACTTATAAATAAGTATGTACTTTGATAAGTAAATAGGACATTTTATAAAAATGGCAATTTGGTAAGTTTTATAAGTTATAAAACTATATACATAAGTTTTACGTCTTTTCGGCTAAAACCGAAAAATTAACGTTTTCGTCAATTAAAACTTAGACGGTCGGACCCGTCTAATGTAAACTTTTATAACTCATATACTGATGTATGAGTATATTTTACAAGTAAAAACCGATAAAACCCGAGCTTTATAACTTATGGACATTAAAGGGCCAAAGTAGCCTTATTGGACTATTGACCCAACTAGTTGGATAAACACTAATGGACTTACTCATTGGGCTTAACCCACTTGGGCCAAACATATGAGTAAAGGCCTGATATTAATAGCATAAAATGGGCTAATATAAAGTATTGGACTTTAATGGGCTTAATAGGCCTTAATATGAAATTGGATTGAAACTAGTGTAACTGGTCAAAAATTTGACTAACACATAACACTATAATGTGTATGAAGAGATAAAATCCCACTTGATCATCATCATACTTATAAAGTCATCATATATACATAGCCATTGTTTTTATAAAGTCATTGGAAAAGAGTCTAAGACGATTATTATTTGTCTAGGTTTCCCGTGATCTAGGCACGTACCATAAGTCCTAATTGCCCATAACCCGCCTTCCCACACCAATGTGAGTTCATAGCCTCGCACTATTTTAAATGTTTTTATGAAATGTTTTATAAACCTACGGGGGAGATAACGTGTTAGTTTTAATAAAATAGGACACTAGTTGTCCCGATTGTTTGCTTATTGATGTGGACCCGAATGATTGTATGACCCGATGAATGATTATATGACCCGACGAATGAAATAAAATGGATTATTATTAGTTAGGTTATGTCACTAAAAGTCCCATTAGCATGAATTGTTAACTACCGGGATTTAGTAGATGCTTATGCATATAATAATACTATTTGGGGAAGATCACCCTAGTTCGCGCCTTGACGGTTGATCCCCGTCGTGCCACATTGATTGGTAAGCGAATTTATATATGAGAAGATTTATATAAGCGTGATTATTGTGACGACACGCAATTTTAGATGCGCAAAGGAACTACGGGTTAGCTACCCGATATATGTGATAGAAAAGTAACAATGTCATGCGACTTATAATAATCCAATAATGAAAATACTGATATACAAACTGAATTATAATATATTGCATGACTAGCAATACGGGGTCTTATTACTGATATTATGTTCGTGTTTTGGTTTTACATAACCATTTTCATATAACGGTTTTTATTAAACTCTATACAACGCTAAAAACGTATTGTATGATGTTTTTACGACATTGGTACGTATAATGGTTTTGAAGGCAAAAGCCTATATTATGATTTACGACAAAGATTCGTATAAAATGTCTTTGGCCTATTTTATGGCCTACGACAAAGAATTGTACAAAATGATTTTCGGTAATGATTACATACCGAAGATATGTATTAATGGTTTTTATTAAACTCTATGGATTCACTCGGCGTTTCGCTGACTTTTTACATGTTTTATCTCAGGTACTTGAAGGTAATTCTCGGGAAGACGACAAGAATTTATGGCCCGCACTCAAATAACAATTTCCATTCAAATGATTTGTAAAAATTGTATGAAATACTATGACTTGGGACCTATGTAATTTGATATTTATGAATGGAAAATGCTTTATTATTAAATGTCGTGTTTTTATGCGTTGTCTATGATTTGAGTAATGTGCTATCCTGTAACACCAACGACTCTTCCGTTGAACTAAAGTATGAATATTTGGGGGTGTTACAGTTTGGTACTAGAGCTCTCGTTATAGAGAACGAAAGATTTTTAAAAACCAAGGTTTTGAATAAAACATTTCAAATATTTTAACCATAAATATTTTGAGTAAAATGTTTAAAAATCTTTTGACTATAACGGTGCCGAAAGAATTCCCGAGTTACCAACAAGGCCATACAGAGAAGTGTTATTTTAATATATATATAACTTGGATTATATATATATATGTTGTAATTTGATTACATGATTGTTTGATGATTATTTTAATACTTATACGAGGTATTTATACGATGTAGATTGTCACAAGGAACCCTAACTCCCCTAGCAAATCAATTGAAGCTATTTCTGTAGGAATTCTAGCTATTCTAGATCTAAACCAAGTTGTGGATGTTCATAATTCCAACAAAATGGTTGATATTCGTAGAAATGTTGGTATTAGTTGATTATGATATTAAAGAAGAATTGGCGAGATTAAATCTGGTATCGATGTCATGACGATCTTTCCTTATAGATTGGAGTTTGACAAAACCTTACCACCTAGAAAGGTGTCATCTGATTCGGTGTCACCCAATTCTTAAATTGAAATCGAAAAGGTAAATGTTGCACCTGAGGCTGTCATTGGAACCATTACCCAAAAGCCTCATGCCACTAGTATCTTTCCGAGAAGTCTAATTGAGCGTGTGAGTCATTTCATACTAGTGACTCATTTGATAACTATTGTTGAAAGAGCTATAGATTTGGAAATTAAGTGATGTTCATATTGAGCTTTTATTGCCCTTTTAAGGTTTAAAAATAAAGTTGAAAGTATTGGAGAATGAGGTAGGATATCGCATTGAGTATAAGTTGGTTGAAACTTGAATGAAGTAAAATTTAACTCGTATGGAATATGAGATTGTTAAGAGGAAGCCGTTAAGTCCTATGATTGAATTATAAGGTTTTAATTGATTGTTGGTTCGTGTTAAGGGTTGTTCCTATGCCATTGTCCACTAACGAGGATGCCCAGTGTCTAGTAAATAAATTGAAGAAATCTTCTTTTGAATTGGGACCGATGGATCTTCCAGGACAGGTGGAACACCTAATGACTCTTGTAGATTAGTATTCATTGTGGTATCTTTTAAAATCCTTAACTTAACTAAGACATCAGTTGGTAGGATGAGCTCTTGGAATTGTATGACATAGTGACACGTAATGTGTTACGGTACAATTTTGACTTGTTTGTGATTAATGAAAAGACTACCTTTGATTGCTAAATTCTACATTCTATCTTTTATTGATTCATCCTAATGTTCGCATTAGTGATGCAACCATTGAACAAGTACTCATCTCGATTTGAGTTACGTTGTGGATTATTCTTTATGAGTGCCATCGAGGTCATGAACCTCATGATTATTTGGTTAAAGCTCATTTCCTATCAAATTGTAGTTAGTTCTTGGTGAACAACTTTTCATCACTCTTTTGTAGATCACTTTGTTTTTATAATTTAAAACGATATCCCTTGAGAAAAATTGAATTTTTCATCACCATATGGATTATTTAAAGTGAGACTTATAAATAATCGTTATCGAAATAAAATTTTTTATGAAACACCTTAGAAAACTTATTGTTTCCATAACAAAGAACATCTCTGTAAATTCATTTGAGTTTTATTTCATGAGTAAGCATGAATATATATATTTTAAACATGATGACAAAGTTTTGACGAACTGAGTATTGCATCGTTAATCCTAAAATTGTATATAGTTGCGCGCCTACGTACAATTTGGAAGGGACCATGCAAGGCTGATTAGTAGTCACCATAAAATTGATTAATAAACACTACATTTTCTTTGAAGTTATGAAAGATTAAATTTTATGAGATCTGCAAGAAGTGTAAAATAAAGACATATTGTTAGGAGCACCTACATATGTGCCCGTACTATTTATTCTTCTGAATAAATAGTACGGGCACATATGTGGATATTGTCTTCATTGACAATTGATATCCCCTCCTTGTCCAATTCTCCCGTGGTGAGATTCTTCGGAAAAGTATCTAATTATCGAGTATTGATACCCGACTGGATGTATTGACGTTCCTATCATTTCTTTTGATTAGATTTCATTTGAATGACCTGGGTAATGATCCGAGGAGCTTTCGAATGCATACTCAAATTATAAAAACATGGGATATAGTCATATTCGTTAATTTTTTCGTCTGTATCTGATTTGAAATTCTCTCGCGTAAATTATATGTTCACCTTATTCTTTTAAGGTTAGTTATGTCTCCAGATATCCTTGAATTTGTGAAAGGATTATGAGTTATTATTAGTCATTTGATAGGTTCACATCTTATCAACGGTATTGAAACTGGAAAAGTTGATAGTGCCAGTGGAATGGATTGATTGATTATGACATAATGTCATTGTGTAAATTGATGGGAACTCGAGTGGAATTCCCCCAAAAGATAAGATGTTGATTATTAAAAGTGATCTAAATAATTCTTGAAGAATGACCATATCCTGTATTTAGACTTGAAATTATACCATGAATGATTATGAACTAGTCATAAATATTGTAATCTAGAAAGAACCTAAGGTGGATTTATTAAAAGATGTTTCTGTTATCTGAAATTTTAGGAGGTATTTGCTGGTAAATTACCTAGACTTTCGCCATAAGGCAAGTTGAATTTGGTATTGATTATTTTCCCGGTGTTACACCTGTGGCGTGTGCACTATACTTCAGCACCATCTGAATTAAAAGAATTACCGTACAACTGAAAGAGTTGTCGGAAAAAGCTTTTATTCTACCAAGCTCGTCATCATGAAAAGCTATGGTGTTATCATTCCTTATATTTGTTGAATTATAGTGAACTAGGTAAATTGATGATCAAAATCTATGTCCACTACCCAAGATGATAGATTTGTTCGATCATTTACAAGGTTCTAGCGTATATTCAAAAATTTGATCCACGACATGGTTATCATCAACTTCGCATCCGCGAAAAAGATTATCTATTCCAATCACTACATCCGGGACTCGTAATGAATATTATGAGTTTCGTGTTATGTTGTTTGGATTGACCAATGCACATGTAGCATCCACAAATTTGGTGAATCACGTGTGTAGGCTGTAATTTGATAAATTCATGCTTGTGATCACTAAGGACCATCTGTTTGTTTATAAGAATAGGAAGGAGTTAATAATCATTTATAGACTTCCCTGTGATGGCCGAGCAATGAAAACCTGTACCTTGAGTATTTAACATGTGATTAAAGGCTTAATCCTTTACATTAATTGACCGTGTGATTAATAGATAATGAAATCTATATTGACTCTTCAAAGATTAGAGCCATTAAGGCTTTGGGTTATACCAAAAAGAAAGTGCAAATATGTTTTAACAAATGTTTTATCATATGAATTTTTAAGATATTATTCCTTCATACCCAAATCATTTAACTAAACTCCTTTAGGGGTAAATGTTTGTGTATACCTCAAGACAACCTAAGAGGGATTGAGGAAACTGTTTAAGCCAGGACTTGGAACTTGAAATGACAATTTTTGCTTTTCAACTAAGAAAATTTTGACCAAAGTATAACCAAAGATTTTTCGAACATTGACGGATCTTATTAATTATTCTCGATAAATCAACAAAAATCGTGTTAACTAAATTCATATTTATATTAAATATTTTTCTATAATTGGACGAACTGAGAAAATTTAAAACTTTTACGTTTACGTTTCATAAAATTAAATATTTATTATTTAATTACTTCTAATTATTAATGACGCTTTAGACGTCGGATTGAGCGAAATTAATAAAGATAATAGTTGAGACAAACCTAAAACTTAGAAAATATGAAGAAAGAAAATTTCGAATGAATACGGTCATGATAATTACTTCATCAGGAAAGGTGAATGTAGATATAGACACATTATGTAGAAAGGATAAAGAATCAATTAGGATGTATTCCTTAATAATGACTGTGCAATAAATTGATGAGCAATTTAAAATATAGACGATGCTTGTAAAACGGATAATATAGATACTAAAAGGGGTTCGCGGCTAATGTGAACCATTAGAATTGAGAAGCCGATGGCGTTAAATGTTTTAAATGCCGCTTGTGATTGCCTAAATGTGGAGATTTTGAGATTTAGTCATGTTGGAATCTCATAAGTTTAAGTATTATATTCATGCCATTTCTGATTAAGTGTATCTTTATCTGAAGAAGTTGTACTTATGGCAAATTATGAAGGCATACATCGCCTCATACATTTGTAAACGTCTAACTAGTGCAAAGGTCATCATCTGAATTTGATTTGATTTGGGTCATCATCGACAGACTGACCAAATCTACTAATATCATTCTCGTTAATGATAGATTCTCGATGAAAAAATTGACTCTTTTGTATTTAAAGGAGTTGTGTATGCATATTGTGCCTGTATCGATCATCTCTATCAAGATCCTCGCTTCGCATCGAATTTCTAGAGATTTGTTCAGAAGTCATTGAGAACGAACCTTGATGAGAGTACTGTTTACCACCCCAATCGAAGGGGCGAGGTAAAGTAACGATACAAAACACTAGAAGTGTTGTTTTATGCTTGAATGATTGACCTTTGGTAATAAACCGTATAATCGCTTTCCTTTGGAGAGATTATCATTGATAAATATCGTATTAGGATCGAGATCCAATCTTGTTAGGATTTAAATAAAAGAGCATCTATAAGCAAGAGTTGGGATGAAGATACCTGACATACACCCATTGTGAGTTGGACATGTCTTTTAGGTTTAAGGTTGCCTATGATGAAAAACCTAACCTTACAAGATACCCGACCCGTGAAACCTGAAATGATTGTTGAAATTAGGATCTAATTATTGACTGCCGGTAGTGGGCAGGAGGTTATGTGAATATGAAATGTAGATCTTGAAGTGCAGGATGGGTAGCGAAGTTATGCCAAAAAAAAATTCCACCATGGAAAAGTGAATTGATGATCTGAAAGATCATGGGAAATAAGTCCCTGTTGTATGGGACCATTGAGATAATGTAAAAGTTGGTTTGAAAGGCATATAAGCTGGATCTACCCTAGGACTTCAACGGCTGCGTGAATTATGTTACATATATCGAACTTGATAAAATGTCTATCAAGTGAAAATATGATTACTTCTTGATGAAGTTTAGATCGGCGAAAATTTGCATTCATCAAAAACCCGTGAACATCATGGATAGAGAAAGTAAGTCAACATTAAGCCTGATCGTATTCCCGTAGTTATGTTTGATGAAACTCGTGTATTGTAATGAATTACACTTGAGAGAAAATACCGAATGTGGAGGAAATACCTACATGGCTCTAACTCTATAAGAAGCGAGTAGTAAGATAAAATTGATATTTGAGGACAAAGATCCTGTTTAGGGGTAAATGCTGTGACAATCCGTCAATTTATGGTCGATATTTTATTCTCAAGTATTATTTAAAAACCTTATTTTAATGTTATATTATGAACTCACACATTTTTGGGAAGGAATTTGAGTTTACATCTTAAAGTAGCATCGACTACGTCTAAACCGGAGGATTCTACGTTACGTGCTTACGTTTACATACACCGTTTTTGTTATAAATACGTTTTTCCAAGGAAAGTGTCGGTCACATCATTATTAGCATAGATCACGAGCTATAGACTATTCAGGACATTGTAACTTGGAGTGACCTCCCTTTGGGGGAGATTGTTGGAAATACGTTTTTACGTATTTAGAAAGGATCGGTCACTCCAACTATATACTCAAGTATTGGGCTCGTGATCCAATATAGCCCACATAGCCCACATGTAGGGTGGGCTATATAAACCCCCTCCTAGCATGTTAGTAGGGGTTGAACACTTAACCATATATCACATTCCATCTTTCTTCTTATTCCTCTCCTTTCTATCTCTTCTTTCTCTCTCTAGTTCTTCATCCTTCCCTTCCATTTAATAGTTAATTCATAACTTGCTTAATCCTAAGAAATCGTAGACCTACAATTGGTATCAAGAGCTTTGGTTGATTCTTTGGATTTGCGTGTATTTATCTACTGATTTGGTGGTAAAAATCTTTTCTTTCTAAATTTTTTCTCGTTTTTTATCATCTTTTATCTATCAATTTCTTTTTATCAATTTTCTTTGGTAATCAGTTTTCTTTGTCAAATTTCAATATCATTTTTTTTCTATCATCTTTTGTCTCATTTGTATTAATAACAGTATCTGATTATCAGTTTTTTTATTATTGTTTCTGTCATACTTCTTGTCCAAAACTGTCATTTTGTCATTATCAACTTCATCAACTATATCAACTTTTTCTGTATCAACTTTTTCTGGGTATAATTTTCTTGTTGCGATCCAACATTTTTTTTTATCAAGAATCTAGCATCATATAATTTTCGGCTACGATCTGATTTTTTGTGATCGCATAAACCCCAGGGGTTTCTACTTGCGATCCAAAGTCACGATCACTTTCTACGATCTCCACCACGATCGAAGCTGCGATCACGAGTGCGATCGAAGCTGCGATCACGAGTGTGATCGAAGCTGCGATCACGAGTGCGATCGGAGTGCGATCGGAGTACGATCTGGGTATGAGTGCAATCTAAGTACGACTCAATATTGCGATGACATAAATTAAATATTGCATACAAACAAAGTTTTTGACTCGTCAAAACCAAGATTTAAACTGATTGACCAACTCTCGATCACTTAACCATTTTGACTCAAATCAGACTCTCGAACAACACTAGACAACTCTCGAATCCAGACTGATTTGTTGGTTTTGTTGATTCGGGTGTATGATAATGAGACAAGTGAGGATTTGATATTAAACGGGTTTCATTTGATTGAAAGGTTGTGATTGTATAGCTCAAGTTTGAAGCTTTCAGATTTAGGAGTATAGAAACTGATCTTGTTTTTAGGTGTTGACTGAGACGATTTTGGGGGGTTGCGTATGATTTATGAAAGATTGGTGGCTGTTTGATATAGAAGAAATAGACGACATGATTAATCTGCTACTTGGGTTGTTTAAGATTGGTATAAAGACAATTTAGAGGTGGAAAAAACTAGGATAATATTGTGTGAGAAAACTTAGGGTTTGACTTCACAGTTTTATATTCCACTCGCTTGGATCGAGTCTTACACCGTTTGTGTATATCATACACGTGGGAGCATTAATAGCAAGTGACAACTGCCACCTTTTAGTGAATCTTCCCACGTTTCACACTATCAGGCCTTGTATTTGCCTTGTATTTGTCAATGAGTTAATAGGTTTTGATTAATAGTGGGAGTATTTTTATTATTTACAAAATATTGTGAAAATTATTCGGCCAAATATTTATATCACATTGTGAAAATTTTGTGACGTTTAATGGAAATAATAGGTTTAATGGCATCGGGTCGAGTATAATGTTTAGGAAAATATCAAAGAGTCGGCTTTAAGAGACATTATTTCTACACGGATTTCAAGATTTGAGTTATTTGGGCTTCAGACAAACTTTGACGATTTCAAGAACCGTTTATTTCACCAAACAAGGATCCAAGAATTTTTCATCGACATTCAATGGAATCATTGTAATCGACAGTTAAAGTGGGAGAATTGCATCTAATGCAAGACATAGCTAGAGAAAGTGGTATCACTTCAGTTCGACTACTTCAGTCACATCTTATGACCATTGCATGGGTTCAAGGAGGAAGCGAATTTGTGACACTCTTTGGTCAAAATCATTATACATTCATCGATTCACTATTCCTCAACTTGCACCAACTTGTTGATCAACTTCAAAAATAAGACTTTAATCACTCTACATCGGCACTTGCTTATAAGGCTCTTGTGACACAACTTACGCCTTTCCTCCAATTCAATATCATCAAGTCTGACAATTCAGGGATATGCCGGTCATTTCTTCAATACACACATAATGAGGTTAAAGACTTCCGTGATACACTGTTTAAATTTATGACATGGGTTTCGTCTTCGATTTATGAAAGATCCAGACATCAGAAAGCGTATGATAATGGAGTGCAAGAATCTATGATGATGATGCAAGAGGAGAATGGTCATACGATTGACAATTTGGCGCCTAACGATGGCAAGAGCACGGAATCAGGAAGACAACATGATACCAGTGACACGTCAGGGAGTGTTCACGAGATCTATTTTGATGACACCTTACCCGTTTATGACGAAGAGCCTGCGAACATGGTACAATGTAATGTTGTTTATGATGAATATGCTGATGAAATACCGCATATTGAGCATTCTGAACCTAACTATGACAAACATGGGATGGAAAAGAGTGATAGAATACCACTTCTGGTTCATTCGATGTGAGTCATAGTGGGGGAGAAAGTGTTCAAAATGCTAATAATCATGATAATTGCCTTATGACTGTTTCATTAACTGCTTCTGATTCTAAGATTAAAAAGCTCGAAACGATCGTAGCTCAGCAATCAAAAGATCTTGAGGATGCCAAACTTGAATTTTCGACGAAAACGAACAAATTTGAAACATACTTTGAAAAACTTGAAAAATCAAACGTTGTTCTTGAGCGAAAATTGGATCAAACTGTTCTAGATTCTAAAGCTAAAAAGGATAATCTTTTGAAACAACTTAAGTTTCTTGAATCTAAGTTGGCATCCCAAGATGAATTGCTCAAAGAAAATGAGACCTTAAAGGCTCATGTTCAGGAAATGGTTTTTGCTATAGCTGCTTTGAGAAATGAATTAAGGAAAACTAAAGGATCTAGTGTGGTCACTAAGATTGAAAAACCATCAATCTTGGGGAAACCGCCTCAAATTCAGTCTGTTAGACAACTGACTGCATTTAGATCCGAGCGACCTCAATGCTCGAGACCGCGGTTTGCCTCCCAAGTTGATTTGGTTCATCTTTCTAGACCAATCACTCCAACAACTAGGCCCAATGTGACCAAAACAGCTTTTGCAAGACCTAATCACATGATTGCATCTAGTCTCCCTAGACATAGTCCAAAGAATACGTCTCGAACTAGTTCAAATGACGTTCGCCATACATTTGGTCTAAGGGAAGCTACGCAAAAGACACAAGTAAAAGATAGGAATTTCAAACCTAGTCAGATGCCTTCTAGTTTACCCAACACTGCTAACCGTAGCATGTCACATTCTAGGAGCATCAATCAATCACCTAGGAATTCTAGATCTTACTCGGACATTAAATATGCTACTTGTAAAACATGTAGGAAATGTGTATTTAAAGCCAATCATGATTCTTGTATCAAGAAATTACTTAATGAGGTGAACTTCCGTGCTAGACTTAAATCCTAGTGGATAGCTAAAATCAAACCCATTGGTAAAGTTTGGCGCCCCACTGGTAGAAATTTCACTCTTGTAGGAAACGAGTGCCATTTAACTAGGATAGTCTCCGATTCTACTAAGAATACTAGGGAGGAAATTGCAAAGGATGATACATCACTTAAGCTTGAACTTAAGGTTTTTTATAAAAGGAAACGCTTACCAACTAAGACAAGTGAATCATCCCCTCAGGCCACCTCTGGCACAAGAAAAGAAAACTGTGAATCCCCGCATGGTTCAAAGATAGATATCGCTAACCCACATAAAAACATACAAACTCCTAATGAGATTGCAGGTACCAAAGTCCACGTTCAACAAGAACACAGCGGTCTGATCTTTACATATCATTCAACTAAGGACACTCTTAGAGTTTGGTTACTGAAGAAGCTGATATCAAAGAAACAAGTGTCTCAGGGGATTCGCAGTTAAACATCGTGTGTAAAGGACTTACAGTCACATTACAGTCTGTAACTCGATCTTCAAATGAAGGAAAGTTTATCGTCGATGATAAACTTATCCTAACAACGAGAAATTAAATTTTCTCAGACACGAGCTTACATTTTAAACTATTCAAGGGTTTTAAGCTCGTGTAAAGGACTTACAGTCACATTACAGTCTGTAACTCGATCTTCAAATAAAGGAAAGTTTATCGTCGATGATAAACTTATCCTTTCAACGAGAAATTAAATTTTCTCGGACACGAGCTTACATTTAAAACTATTCAAGGGTTTTAAGCTCGTGTAAAGGACTTACAGTCACATTACAGTCTGTAACTCGATCTCAAAAGACAGGAAAGTTCATCCCGATGATGACTTATCCTCAAAACGATAAATTAAGTTTTCTCAGACACGAGCTTATCCTAAAACCATTCCAAGGTTTTAAGCTCGTGTATATGGCTCACATTCAAATCACAGTCTGTGACCCGAACTTCAGAGAAAGGGAAGCTTATATCATCAACGATAACTTACCCTCAAAACAAGAAATTAAGTTTTTTTTGACGAGCTAAATTTAAAACCATTCAAAGGTTTTAAGCTCGTGTAAATTGTTCATTGTTAAATATCAGACGATGACCCGATCTTCAGAGAAAGGAAAGTTTATCACCAATGATAAACTTATCCTCACAACGAGAAATTAATTTTTCTCGGGCATGAGCTTATGTTAAAAACATTCGAAGTTTTTAAGCTCATGTACAACAGCTTGCAGTCACATGTCAGATTGTAACCCGCGATTCTAAGAAAGGAAAGTTTATCGCCGATGATAAACTTATCCTCATTAACGAGAAATTAAATTTTTCTCGGACACGAGCTTACATTAAAACTATTCAAAAGTTTTAAGCTCGTGTAAATGGTGTATAATTATATTTCAGATTATGCCCCGGACTTCAATTTTAGGAAAGCTTATCTTTAAAGATAGATTATCCTTGTAACGAGAAATAAATTTTTCTCGGTCATGAGCTTGTATTAAAACATTCCAAGTTTTAAGCTCATAAGAAAAGTGTATCTTTTAAATAAGAGAACTTTTCTTCTTAACGAGAAATTCATCTTTCTCGGTCATGAGCTTTACGTTAAAACATTCAAAGTTTTTCAAGCTCATGAAAACGACTTCTAAGTAAATGTCAACTTAGAACTCGTTCTTCAATTAAAAGGAAAGTTTATCGCTGATGATAAACTTATCCTTACAACGAGAAATTTAATTTTTCTCGGGCATGAGCTAATAGTAAAAACATTAATTTTTTTTAAGCTCATGCACAATGACTTATAGTTAAATATCAGACTGTAACTTGGACTTTATATTTAGGAAAGCTTATCTTTAAAGATAAGTTATCCTCGTAACAGGAAATTCATTTTTCTCGGTCATGAGCTTGTATTAAAACATTCCAAGTTTTATGTTCATAAAGGAAAGTGTATCTTTTAAATAAGAGAACTTTTCTTCATAACGAGAAATTCACCTTTCTCGGTCATGAGCTTTACGTTAAAATATTCAAGAGTTTTTCAAGCTCATGAAAATGACTTCTAAGTAAATGTCAGCTTAGAACTCGTTCTTCAGTTAAAAGGAAAGTTTATCGTCGATGATAAACTTATCCTTCACAACGGGAAGTTTACAACTTCTCGGACTTGAGCTCGTTTTATAAGATATTCAACATCTTAAGCTCAAGTAATTGGTTTTCAAAACTTTGAACACAATTTTTTCGAGAATTTCTCAAAAGGTTTTTCTAAATCTTTCAAAATTGTGTGTTCAAAAATGTTTTGATAAAAAGAGCATGTCTTCTGGAATCGATAATATTTACGATACTAGAAATGTCATTCAATAATGACACGGGGTTGTAAATAAAGTTCGAGCAGAAGTTCAAACGTTTTAAAACATGCTCAAAATGGTTTGCTATTATTTCAGATAGTAACCCGCTTTTCATACTCAAGTCAAGCATTTCACCGGAAAGCTTTGACTAAACAACGGGAATTAATTTTCTCGGGCATGGTTTACTTTATAACCATGTAAGGGATTGTGTATACGGAATAACACAATCTAACACGAATATATGTACGTGTTAGTGCATTTATTTGTTAAAAAAAGAGAAATCTTGTTTTTATGAAGTTATCATCTCCACCAACCGTAGCAACTTACAATTGATATCTACATACTCGACGATGCGACTACTCAAACGGTGACTACAGCTCTTTCAATAGAACACGGGTCAACAATTGAGGGGGAGCAATTGTCCAGCATTCAGAATCTTTGACGCTGAAAGTAGCAAGTTCATATGTTGGTGTCAAGACAACGATATCAATCGTACACATGGAGTCAAGATATAACTTTAGACGTGATGAGGCGACCAACATTCGTGAACAAGAACCATGTGCTTCTTTCATATGATGTTCTCCATCATTCAGGTCCAACCTCATAAATTGCTAATATTGTGAATACATTATCATATATGATCTTTGCATGTGATAAGTACCTTACAAGGTACTTCATTCACGATAATTTGAGGGGGAGCTTGTGTAAAGCATGAAGATAATTGGATTTGCATTTTTCTTCCCAAATTTTCTTAAAACTTTATAAAATCAATTGATATTAAAAACATTGATTGGGTTAGTATTTTTAAAATGGGGGAGAAAATATGATTTAATAACGAGATCAATCAATTTAATGGTTTGACTTAATGGGCTGGCACATCCCGACATGTGCGAAATGTTTTCGGATATCGTGGCATATGTTTAGGGGGAGCAAAATGGATTTGCACTTCAAAATGGATTTCATGGTGATTTATACTTACCCACAACCCTTTTATTTCACGACGATGAAGATTATAGTGACATAAGGATGGTAGGATAGGTTAAAGTCCAATGATTCTTCTAGAACCGGAGGAATCTTCCCAAGGACATTCCATAGCTAGAAATAGTAGTCCTTAGGAAAGATGGAGAAAGATTGTGAACGTAGCTGAATGCCGACCAAGTACTTAAGTTAGCACTGGAACAATCACAACAAGGTGCTAGTGAGGACGTATTGGTAAGCATTGAAGGGGTTGAAGAATGAAAAAGAATTGTAAAGATAAAGGGTGAAAAGAAAGAAGCCCTCCTTACAACCTTAGGCAGAAACCGGGTCAATACATATGCTATTGAGATCATTTTTTCAATGATTCTCGATATTGAAGATAGACATCATGGACCCAGTGATGAAATGCACAACCCATCCCAGCTAACTCAGATATCTCTTAAAAGATATTTGTTTTAATCACACAAAGACAAAGCATTATCTATTGATTTATTCACTCCGAATAAATTGGTATTGAAATGGTGGCACTCCTCTCCAGCCTCCGATCACTAAAATCCAAAATGCACGATTGAGTCTAGAGCCATTTGAGATCATCAAATATCTCATTAGGACACACTTTCATATTTCCTTGCTTCTTCACACACTGTGAAAAGTAAGAAAGATCTTAAGAATCCTACACAAAATCTTCATGATCTTGCCTGAACATCCGAGTAATATGAAAGTATTTACAATGAAGATGGAAATCCTTCTTGAGCGAATATCAAAAAGCTCATGGTAGGTGACTTGTGCGATTCTTTATGAATCAAACTTGTGATAACTGGAAAGCAACAGTAGTTTAATTCTTAAATGAATTTAAACACGTTCCAGGCCTCTACGCAATATCTTAGTGATCTTGCCAGAACACTCAAAGTGATACCTTAGTTTTCAAAGTGATGAGTGGAAATCCTTCTAGTGTTAACCTCAAACAGCACTTGGTAGGTAACTTGCAAGATTCTATACGAATCAAGCTCGTGACAACTGGAAAGCAACGATGGTGCGGTTCTTAATTGAATTTCACTTGTTCCAGGAACATGAATTGACGGCTTCAAATCATGCGGATATTATTATCCAAATGATTCACTCTTTATGTTCACAGTCAGCTTTGAACGGTCGAATAAAGAGAACGGTCTACCCGCGAAATCTTATCAAGGAGGTTCTTAATTGAAACTACCTGCCACAAGTACGATATTTAATATCGTCCAACGGTCTTCATCGACCGGAGGTAAAATGCTACCGAATTAGAATGAAATGTTCAAGTCCATTTCATCCGTGTATATGTTTTGTTGCTAACTGTCTTATGCAGCGTAACAAGAAGGTGGCATTGCGGTGTTCAATCCAGAAGAAGTCGTCAACACATGCTTATGCTTTATGCACTTAATACTTTAACAAATTCAAGAAAGTCTAAAAGTCAAGTCTTCCCTGTATCAAACTCTGAAGCTTTCAAGAATTTATAAAAGTATAAGGATGTGGATCATGAAGTCACGAAGAGGCAAATATCACAAGTGATGAATGCACAAGGTCAAGGCTAGAGAACATGCTCAAGACAAAAGTCAAATATCTCATCAGCATATTCACAAGAACAAGATCGAAGACTCAAGCATAGTATGCTAGGTTTAAGATCTTGTAAAATGGTGTGACCTCTCTTAGGGGGAGATTGTTGGAAATATATTTTTCCAAGGAAAGTCTCGGTCACATCATTATTAGCATAGATCACGAGCTATAGACTATTTAGGACATTGTAACTTGGAGTGACCTCCCTTTGGGGGAGATTGTTAGAAATACGTTTTTACGTATTTAGAAAGGATCGGCCACTCTAACCATATACTCAAGTATTGGGCTCGTGATCCAATATAGCCCATATAGCCCACATGTAGGGTGGGCTATATAAACCCCTCCTAGCATTTTAGGAAGGGTTGAACACTTAACCATTTATCACATTCCATCTTTCTTCTTATTCCTCTCCTTTCTATCTCTTCTTTCTCTCTCTAGTTCTTCCTCCTTCCCTTCCATTTAATAGATAATTCATAACTTGCTTAATCCTAAGAAATCGTAGACCTACAGTGACAGTCCGACATTTCAGGAAATAAACTTATTCTTGAATATTATGATGGAATTTTAATTTGTGTTGGTTCATAAACTCACAAATTTACGAGAAGAGATTAGGAATTACTTGCATAATTTAACGTCCTTTACGACTAAACCGGAAACCATAGGATTACGTATTTATGTTTTGAACTCCGTTTTTGATGAGACAATTTTTATTAGATTCGTTTTGTGCCGTTGATTTATAATTTATAAAAACATTTTTTGTAAAACAACCCGAGGGCACGCAAATCCAGAAAACTAGAATCGAAGAGTACCTTTAAAATAATAGAAGTAAGACAATTTTACACTTTCCCCACCCCTATACAAGTGGCGGCCAAAAACAAGCCACAACACCTTTGGTGTCAAGTTTTGGCCTAAGCCATGGGACACTTGTCCTTCTCTTTTTGCCAAAACCATTTGTAACAAAAACCACTAACCACAAACTAGTTACTTCATTATTCAACATGCAAAAACACACAATCCTCTCTTTTCTCCCCTTTTTGGCCGTCCACTATAGCACCACAACACCACCACCATCAAAAATCTAGCCATAAACAAAGGCTATAATCAACATATGTTGAAGCCTAGTTGAAAAGATGAAGATTGGAGGTGGTTATAACATGTGAAAAGGAGTTTCCATGGAGTTTAGGGGCTGATTTTCAAGAAGGTATTCATGCATATGCAGATCTCAAGAAGTTCATTTGCAAAGTTAAAGATGTGGTGACAAGAACCAAGTCTTGTTCATCATAAACCTTATCATTTCATCACTTTGGTGGTATAGAGATTATTTATTCCTATCATCTTGTTATTTTGAATATGTATCTTGTATTTTAATCATTTATGTATATGTACATGATGATGAATGATGATTAAAATATTATGTGGGGATTTGGTGTTGATAAATTTGGTTAAAAAGATTAAAGGCTACATAAAAAGATGTTGAAATCATGTCTAAAATAGTAGGCTGTATAAAACAGTAAGAGACCATATGATAACTTGTTAAAATGGCTTGGATAATTTAATATACAGTAAAGTATGTGACTTGTACATATGTGAGAGTTGGCTACACAATGGAATCCATAAAATGAGTGAGATATGATCAAAACAATATTGAAGTTCAAATCTGTATAGTCTGTTTTGTACGAACTGTTAGAGACATTTAGAGATTGATTGAGCAGTAGCTAAATCTAAGTTAATTGTAGAACATATCTTTTAGTTTGTGCTGCCCAAAAATGAGCTTTTATATTCTTGTATAACTCATGATATGGTAAAAATGGTGAAAGTGAAATTTATAATCAGATTTGTAAAATAAAAGTATATATTATAAAATTAGCACTCAAGTAAAATTAATATAAAATGTATACCTAAAACCCACTAAATAATATATTACTTACAAATAATTAGATACTTTGATAAGTAAATAGGACATTATAAAAATGGCAATTTGTTAAGTTTAATAAGTTATAAAACTATATACATAAGTTTTACGTCTTTCGGCGAAAACCGAAAAATTAACGTTTTTGTCAATTAAAACTTAGACGGTCGGACCCGTCCAATGTAAACTTTTTATAACTCATATACTGACGTATAAGTATATTTGACAAGTAAAAAACCGATAAAACCCGAGCTTTATAACTTATGAACATTAACGGGCCAAAGTAGCCTTATTGGACTATGGACCCAACTAGTTGGATAAACACTAATGGACTTACTCATTGGGCTCAACCCACTTGGGCCCAACATATGAGTAAATTCCTGATATTAATAGTATAAAATTGGCTAATATAAAGTATTGGACTTTAATGGGCTTAATGGGCTTAATATGAAATTGGATTGAAACTAGTGTAACTGGTCATTGACTAACACATAACACTATATTGTATATGAAGAGATAAAATCTCACTTGATCATCATCATACTAATAAAGTCATCATATATACATAGCCATTGTTTTTATAAAGTCATTGGACAAGAGTATAAGACGAGTATTATTTGTCTAGGTTTCCCGTGATCGAGGCACGTACCATACATCCTAATTGCCGATAACCCGCCTTCCCACACCAACGTGAGTTCATAGCCTCGCACTCTTTTAAATGTTTTTATGAAATGTTTTATAAACCCGCGAGGGAGATAACGTGTTAGTTTTAATAAAATAGGACACCAGTTGTCCCGATTGTTTGCTTATTGATGTGGACCCGAATGATTGTATGACCCGATGAATGATTATATGACCCGACGAATGAAATAAAATGGATTATTATTAGTTAGATTATGTCACTAAAATTCCCATTAGCATGAATTGTGAACTACCGGGATTTGGTAGACGCTTATGCATATAATTACTATTTGGGGAAGATCACCCCAGTTCGCGCCTTGACGGTTGATCCCCGTCGTGCCACATTGATTGGTAAGCGAATTTATGTATAAGAAGATTTATATAAGCGTGATTATTGTGACAACACGCTAGGCAAAGGAACTACGGGTTAGCTACCCGATATATGTGATAGAAAAGTAACAATGTCATGCGACTTATAATAATCCAATAATGGAAATACTTATATACGAATTGAATTATAATATATTGCATGACTAGCAATACGGGGTCTTATTACTGATATTATGTTCGTGTTTTGGTTTTACATAACCATTTTCATATAAAGGTTTTTATTAAACTCTATACAACGTTATAAAACGTATTGTATGATGTTTTTATGACATTGGTACGTATAATGGTTTTGAAGGCAAAAGCCTATTTTATGATTTACGACAAAGATTCGTATAAAATGTCTTTGGCCTATTTTATGGCCTACGACAAATAATTGTACAAAATGATTTTCGGTAATGATTACATACCGACGATATGTATTAATGGTTTTTATTAAACTCTATGGATTCACTCGGCGTTTCGCTGACTTTTTACATGTTTTATCTCAGGTACTTGAAGGTAATTCTCGGGAAGACGACAAGAATTTATGGCCCGCACTTAAATAACAATTTTCATTTAAATGTTTTGTAAAAATTGTATGAAATACTATGACTTGGGACCTATTTAATTTGATATTTATGAATGGAAAATGCTTTATTATTAAACGACGCGATTTTTATGCGTTGTCTATGATTTGAGTAATGTGCAATCCCGTAACACCAACGACTCTTCCGCTGAACTAAAGTATGAATATTTGGGGGTGTTACACTCTTCATGGACTATGGAAGGTTCACCTTGTTCAAAAGTATGGGAAGGGAATAGATGCCCAAACAGGTTGTCAGCGTCTGAGTTTAACCTGTCAGCGTCTGATTTGCCTTTATCAGCGTCTTAAGATTCATGCATGTTATCACCAACTGGTTTTTCTTGTGGAAAAACTTTTTCCTTATCAGCAGCAGCAGCTTGTGCAAATCCATTGATTGTTGGAGTTTTGTACACCTTTAGGAAAAGGATGCACAAAGTAGGGCAAGCGATCACGACGATTTAGGAAAACCGTGTGTGAATGACCCTAAGTGAGTTCGTTCTCGAGGAGGCAAGTGCGTTGTGTTAAGAGTTGATTAATGTTTGTGATTATAATGATTGAGAAAGAAATGGGATTAGAAGAGAAAGACGGTTACAAAGACGAATTAAACTACAACGAAAAAGGCGAACACGCAAAACCGTAAATAGTGGCAAATTTAAAATTTTAACCTAAAAATTCCTAAAAATTACTAAAAATCCCCAATAATATTCTAAGAGTTTACAAGAAATTCAAACTTGCTAAAACCTTTTAATTAATTCAATAATGACTTTTTAATGCTAATTAAAGCCCTAAAAATCACAATTAAATACTAAAAAGCCCTAAACAAGATCTAATAGTTTGTAAATCTCAAAAATGACCTAATTAAGCTAAAAACTATTTTTAAAAATTTTACAACCAATTTAAACTATTTTTAAACACTTAAAAACTATTAAAATCTATTAAATCTTAAATTAATTCTAGAAATTAATTGAAAAGTCTAAGAAATATTTGGAAAGTGACAAAACTCCTAATTAAGTGTCCTTAACTTAGGAAAAATGAAAAAACTAGAAAAAACCAACTTTCTATTTTTAGCAATAAAATAATATTAAAATATTCAAAAAAATAAAAAGTTTGTAAATAAATTCTAAAAAATTACCAAAAATCCTAAATAATGTAACTAAAACAAAAATGCAATCCAAATTTTCTGAAACTTATTTAATAATTTTATATTGATTTTTAAAGTTGCTTAAAAACCCTAAAATCCTATATAATAAACAATAAGCTAAAATGAAAACCTAAATAGCTGTAAACCTCAAAAGTATGATTAAAAACCTAAAAATTATTTTTCCAGATTTTTAAGTTACTTTTTACTATTTTTTAATGACTTTCTAAAATAAAAACTAAAAATAATCCTAATAAATTAATGAGTAATGGGAAAAATAAAATTTTTGCTCAGAAAAATCAAAAACACTAATACAATCCTAGGAAAAATGCTAAACAGTTAAATCCTGAAAGAAATAAGCCAGAAACAGCTTATTTAAAAGCTGTTATCTAAATAAGCTATAAAACAAACACTACTTAAATAAGTAATGAAATGAAAGGTAAACGTAAAAAGCCATCTAGATCACTGGTTAACACGCTAGCCCTTGGAAAGCAAGGTCGCGTGTTCGAGCCCAGGCAAGGTGAGCTTTTTGCAATTTTTTTATTTTTTTTTACTTTTTAAAACTTAATCCAGTACTCTTGTTAAGCTTAGAAACACAACCACAATCCAAATTAACCAAGAATTAAGCTCTACAAATCCAAAAACGTGCCCAGGTTTGTTCAACTTTCTGATGAACACACAAGTGTTTATTCACTTGTGCAGTTATGATCAAGAGGGCTTGATCTTTGATTTTTGTGGATGTTTGTGGTGGACAAAGGCACCCTTATACTCTTTGGAGTATAAGGAGTCAAATCACAAGCAGAAACAAGCAAGCACAACAATCAAATCACACAAAATAAGCAGATATAAGGTTGCTGATATAGCTAATGTTTCTGAGGAGTACTTGCTGATGCAATGTGCACACAAATGAGATTCAAAGCCTTAAAACTTACACACAAGGTAATGTCATGGCATACAAGCAACATACAAACCTTAAACACCCTATAATCTAACAGCCAACAAGATATGGATGCACAAATTCAGGCAAAACAAGCAGACAATAGACTTAACTGATTTTCACCACTTAAACCAATTTTCAAGCATGCATATGGTTTAAAACCTACTCAAATTAAAAACCAAGCTAGCCTAAGACCTATTGACAACCCAAAGAGTGTGTATAACAAGTCTACAAGCAGATTCTAAACAATCTAAACTATTTAAAACACTAATCCAAACACCCCTTTATATTACTGAAATCAATTTTAACAAAGCAATCCTACTCAAATCTAATTCAAACTGAATCAAGATACTCATAACATGCATACACTCATAAATTGAGCATATCCAAACACTTAAACCAACATTTAACAACTCAACATGCAGAATCATATAAAACACAATATTTTTCAGAAAACTAAAAATTGGAATAAGAAGCAAGGAACTACCTTAAGGGTCCCACATCCAGGACCCTTAGTGGTTGAAAAACCACCTCCAAACAAGCCTGGGCTTGTGCTGAACTTGGTTGAGATTTTGATGAAATTTTGCTTAACAAAAATGAATAAGATTGGTTCCTTTTTGAATCTGCTAAGAGAAAAGGGAACAAAGCTTGTATAAAAGCTTAAGAGCTTACCCCTAGCTTATAGATTAAGCTAGAAGGAAACCTTAGCTTATAAGTCAGATTATGATAAACTTAAAAAAGAAAGAAAAGACTAAACCAATGGGTTATTTAAACTTGGGTACCCACTACACCAGAACAAGCCATGGTGTTATGGACATACACAAGCTCAAATACCATCATACCAACACAATTAATCACCATTGTAACAGGTTTTGAATGAAATTTAAGATTTGAGAAAAGACTTGAAAAGAAATCAGAAACTTGGAAACTTAAAACTTTTTGCTGAAAATCAAACCAAACTCAAACAATTATAATTTAAATCAACTGAAATGTAAAGGGAACTCAATATTTCTCATCAAAAACACTTAAACCATTTATATTCCTTAATAAACTGGATTTACAAAGTTTGTGAAAAAGGAGAAAAATCAAGAACAGAAACTATGCTAAGTCCTACAATGCCTTTATATAGAGGCTACAATGTGATTCTAGAACTGATAAGAAGCTAAAAACCCTAACACTTGAACTTCCAATCTTGCCCTTGGACGATTTTGAATTTTTCAGTCAAAACAAAGCCATGTGAAGATCTTTGGCTTGTAGCTGAGATGCCAGTGATGAAAAAGAGATCTTGGACGTCCATTTAGCCTTTGAGAACACGAAATTGTTGTGGGATGTTGATTTGCTGCCAAGTTTTTGTTTGAGAGTGAATAGTGGGGCAGGGGAGGGTTGCACAAACATGTGAGGTGATGTTGATGGGAGTTTAAGGGTGGTTTTAGGTCTAGATGATGGTTAATCAATGATCTGGAAAAGTTGGATTAAAACCCCTAGGTTATGAAGTGGATTAATGCTGGGAAAATTAGGGTTCAAGGGTGGATTAGTGGTGAGTTTAATCTGAAAAAAGATTAAGTATTTAAATTGTATGTTTGCCACCAAAACTTAAACCGGTTTTAAGTTAATTTAAAAAGTGTGAGTGGATTTCTGACGTGGAGAGGGGGAGGTGTTTGATTGGTGGAAGGTTTAAGGTAGGTGAGGTGTCAAGCTGTGAGTGGGGGTTTGTCTTAGGTTGTCTGGCAGATTTGCCCCTTCACTTTTCTTCATTCTTCCACTTTGTATAAACTGGCACAAATTTCAATTCCCTTTGTAAACAAGTTTCATCATTTGGCAATTTTGGCACAAATTGTTTCCAAACATCAAACAAGGACTAAACATGCAATTTCTTCATTCTTCAAGAACTGTTCTTGACATGTTTTCAAACTTTAAGGACTTTGACTTGTTTGTTGACTTCTTGGAGGACCATTATTGACAATTTAGTTTTGTTGAGGGACTAAATTTGCCAATTCTTCAAAGTTAAGGGTCCTTTTTGTAATTTTGACAAACTTTAGGGACCAAACTTGTAATTATGAAGATACAAGGGTATAAAATGTCAATTCTTCAAACTTAGAGGACCAATCTTCATAATTCTTCAAATCTTCAAGGGTTTTCTTTGAAAAATTCTTCATTAGGGCTTGGTTCATCGTGCGGCTTCGTTTCCCGTGTTCGTTTTTTACTGATTCTTGTGATCTTTTGTCATTTTCTCAATATCCGTACCTAAAATACACAAGCAACAAACACAAGCATATATTTGGGTATTTTGATGATATTTAATGCATTTTAAGCCCAATTTGGACGATGAGACTATGTATAAAAGAAGTCTCATCACTCCCCCATACTAAACCATTGCCGTGCCCTCACGCAATGCTAGAATAAAGTATCATAGCACCTCCAAAATTCAATTTTATTCACTTTATTGAAATGATAAACTAGCTACACTACTACTATTGCTACTACTTGTGTTTTTAGACATAATGTATGATTCTCATCGCAAAATGGGACGTTTAGGTTCATAGAATAAGAACACGTGAATGCTTCGTTAGAAATAATTTCATCGTCCTCGATTTTCACCTTAATTCCATGCCAAGCGTGCAACGAGATCATTGTCATTATAAGTTAGTAATGCTAACACTACTCATATGCCCTAATCACGTACTTATTCTCCCATTATTCCTAAGTTGTATCTCTTATATT
This sequence comes from Glebionis coronaria, assembly GCA_025667525.1. Lineage (NCBI taxonomy): Eukaryota > Viridiplantae > Streptophyta > Magnoliopsida > Asterales > Asteraceae > Glebionis > Glebionis coronaria. The sequence continues at coordinate 355,592,810 of CM046881.1, forward strand.
TTATTATGTCTTAATGATCACGAGGATACATCATTGACTTATGCGATAATAGAGATTTAGGTCTAAAAATAGAGTCCTAACGGTGTAACTAAGACCATCAAATCAATAACCCCTCCTAATAGACAACGATGTTAAAAAATTAAGTTGACAAGAAGAATCGATAAACACGGTTTTATAACGGTTTTGAACATGAGACTTATTACCAAGACTTTTATACGCCCCCTAACGGAAGGGCCTTATTATCTTTGGTTTACCTCCATCTTTTATTCAACTTCGCCATGAAGCTTTTATTATGACTTCGGTCTTGCCTTGCCTTTTATTATCCGCCTCATCGGTGGTTTTATTAGCCAAAGACGTATATCCTCACGCTAAAGCGAATTTTGGATCTTTAAAGCTTCGAAGATTAAGGCTTGATTCACTTTCAATTTTTGCATAGATTTTTCGGCCTTGTGGGGCTTCAAATTGTTTGCTAGATTTAGGTGAGCACTTGAAATCTTATTATTGGGTGAAGCTTTCGATTATTAGGGTGCCAATACTTCAAAACCGTGACGCTAGCGATACCTTAATGTCTTCCCAATTTAATTACACGGAAGCTACTAGAAAAGACTAGAAACCCAACAATCCTAACTAAACCGCTAAGTCAATATTTATTAAGCAAAAAATATTTACATGCGAAGGGAGAATAAGCAAACAACGAGAAAACATGAGTTTTTGAAAGAATATGAGTACTCTACGTTTAGCATAGTAACTTATAATTAACTCTATCATTTCTCGTCCTCATTTAAGAGACTTAGCCTAATGTGTAGTTAAGGAATCAAAGATAAGTGCTCAACACGCACGGTCGAGTCAAAAATTACTCTTATTCTCGCCATCGGAAAATCTACATTCGTGTCTTCAAACACTTATAAAACATGAGAAAAAATTTTAAAATTTGGCCATTTTTAGCCTTATTTTGCAACAAAAATGATAAACAAAACGATGAACTTTGGAAAGCGTAAAGGTTTGGCAAGGCAAGTATCTATTCACCCCCCCCATACTAAAGTTAAAGATTGTCCTCAATGTTTCGAGTCTAGGGGTGCAAACACCCCCATACTAAAGACGTAGTCGAATGCCTAATCTTGCATGGAAAGGGTGTAACCAATAAATTAATAGCCGTTTATGAAGTGTGCTAAAAACCTAAGGTTAGAACATCAAAAGGATATATCATGGATATTGAGAAATGTCTCCAAAGCAAACGATCGAGTGCTCCCATAAAATGAACACGAGAGGCTCCAATCGTGAAGATCATGATCTAAAATTCACAATTCACAAACAACCACGGAACAAAGGTTGGAAGGGCACAAATCCCCACACGTAAGATACATTAGAAAGCGATAATATGTACATAGGATAAGCATGGGTCTCCCCCACGAGGCACCTCGTTTTTGATTACCGAGTCATGAGCTCGACTCGATCCCCTCAATACTAATCATCATTGGGGAAGGTGACTTGGTCGAGGTAGTTCAAGGATGGAACTTCCCCACCAAAGTAGTGCTTCAACCTATGTCCATTCACCTTGAAGTTAGGACAATCATCTTGAGCTAGCTCGATGGTCCCATACGGAAATACTTGAGTCACGGTGAATGGACCAGACCAACGGGATTTCAATTTACCGGAAAAGATTTTCAATCTTGAATTAAAAAGCAAATCTTGATCCCCAATGTTAAAAACCCGGTTTTTAATTTTAGAATCATGCAACTTTTTAGTTTTCTCTTTATAAATCAATGAATTTTCATAAGCAATATCCCTCAATTCATCCAATTCATTTAATTGCATTTTCCGGTGTTTTCCCGCGGTCTCCATATCATCATTACAATGCTTTAGGGCCCAATAAGCCTTGTGTTCTAACTCGATAGGCAAATGACAATTTTTTCCATACACAAGCTTATAGGGAGTGCACCCAATGGGCGTCTTATGAGCGGTCCTAAAGGCCCATAAAGCATCGTCTAACTTATCCGACCAAGATTGTCGGTTTTCACCAACGGATCTCTCCAAGATTCTCTTCAAAGCTCGGTTTGAAACCTCGACTTGCCCACTCGTTTGTGGGTGATAAGCCGTAGAAAGACGATGTGTAACCCCATATTTCCTTAGAACCCTTTCAAATTGGTCATTACAAAAATGGGTTCCACGATCGCTTATGATTGCACGAGGGGTTCCAAACCGAGAAAACAATTGCTTCAAAAACTTGACTACCACACGAGCATCATTGGTGGATAAGGCCTTGGCCTCCACCCACTTAGAAAGGTAGTCAACCACAACGAGAATGTACTTATTACCATGAGATGATGGGAACGGCCCCATAAAGTCTATGCCCCAAACGTCAAAGATCTCACATACTTGAATGATATTTTGTGGCATTTCATCTTTTTGTGAGGCTTTTACTTGTCGTTGGCATGCATCACACGACTTCACAAGATCTTGTGCATCTCGGTAAATAGTAGCCCAAAAGAAGCCGGCATCAAACACCTTCTTAGCCGTGAGATTAGCACCGTGGTGACCACCCGTGGGTCCCTCATGGCAAGCTCTAAGGATGTTAGAAGCGTCGGTGCCAAATACACAACGTCGGATGATTTGATCCGTACAAGTTCGAAACAAGTAAGGGTCGTTCCAAAAGTAGAACTTGACGTCACGAAAGAATTTTCGTTTTTGTTGAGTCGTCATACCCTTAATGATGAAGTTACCCGCATGGTAATTTGCAAAATCCGCAAACCATGGGGTAGAAGAATCAAGCTTAGAATTCACTACACCAAGTGTCTCAAGCGGAAATGTTTCGGTGATTTCCTTAGGCTCGTAAACACTTTGGTGAGGATCTTCCAAACGAGAGAGATGATCGGCCGCTAGATTCTCGGCTCCTTTTTTGTCAACGCTTTTGTGATCAAATTCTTGAAGGAGGAGAATCCAACGAATTAATCTCGGCTTAGCATCTTGCTTTGCCATGAGATACTTGATAGCCGAATGGTCCGTATACACTATGCATTTCGTCAAAACGAGGTAAGGTCGGAATTTCTCAAATGCATACACCACTGCAAGGAACTCCTTTTCCGTTGTAGTGTATTTAAGTTGAGCCTCGGTCATCGTCTTGCAAGCATAGTAAATAGGCAAGAAGTGCTTATCATGACGTTGCCCCAAAACGGCCCCAATGGCGTAATCACTAGCATCACACATTAGCTCAAAGGGGAGGTTCCAATTGGGCGCAACAAGAATGGGAGCTTCGGTAAGTTTCCTCTTAAGGATCTCAAAGGCTCGCACACAATCTTCGTCAAAGACAAAACGTGCCTCTTTTTCAAGAAGATGTGTAATGGGTCGAGAAATCTTTGAAAAATCCTTGATGAAACGACGATAAAAGCACGCGTGGCCTAGGAAACTCCTAACTCCCTTGACGGTTTTGGGATGAGGTAATTTGGCGATGACGTCTACTTTAGCTTGATCTACCTCAATCCCCGCTTTCGAGACCTTGTGCCCTAAGACGATTCCACTCTTAACCATAAAATGACACTTTTCCCAATTGAGCACAAGGTTGGTAACGTTTTAACATTCTCTCTAGATTCGACAAACACGAAGTGAAAGAATCACCAAACACGGAAAAGTCATCCATGAATACTTCCATCGTCTTCTCGATCAAATCATGAAAAATAGCCATCATGCATCGTTGAAAAGTTCCCGGTGCATTGCAAAGTCCGAATGGCATTCTACGATAGGCAAACGTTCCATATGGACACGTAAACGTAGTTTTTTCTTGATCACGAGGATCGATGGGAATTTGGAAGTAACCGGAAAAACCATCTAAAAAGCAATAGAAATCGTTTCCCGCAAGACGCTCCAACATTTGGTCCATGAAGGGCAAGGGAAAATGGTCTTTTCGAGTGGCTTCATTCAACTTTCGATAGTCAATGCACACTCTCTATCCGGTCACGAGTCTAGTGGGAATCAACTCGTTGGCATCGTTTGGCACAACGATCATCCCTCCCTTTTTAGGGACACAATGAATAGGACTCACCCAAGGGCTATCGGAAATAGGGTAAATCATTCCCGCGTCAAGGAGTTTAAGGACCTCCTTTTTGATGACATCGTGAATTTTGGGGTTCACCCTCCTTTGACTTTGGATTGTTGGCTTGAAATCCTCCTCCATTAAGATTTTGTGGGTACAAAACTTGGGATCGATTCCCTTAATGTCGGATAACTTCCACGCAATCGCCCCTTTGTGGTCCTTTAGAACATCGACAAGTGCGGTTTTTCATCATTCGAAAGATCCTTCGCAATAATAACCGGCAACTTGTCGTCCTCCTCTAAATAGACATATTCGAGGTGAGGAGGTAAATCTTTCAACTCGAGAATAGGTGGTTCCTCAAGTGAAGATTTGGGCTCGATACTCATAACCTCCTCGGGTGGAGGAAATGGGAAATCGTTGAGAAAATCCTTGATAATCGAGAAGTCCTCATCGTTGTCGAGGTCTTCGTCACAAGTACGTGGAACATTACATTCTTCCAACGTAAAACCACCACCTTCGAAAGGAGTGAAGGTTGGTGTCGAATTATCAAGAATTGGATCTAACATAGTGGGATTGCCACTAGTTTCTTCATCACCAAACCCTAAAACTTCTTGTGAAAATTCCTCGCAAACCACGTCGATCATATCAACGAGGTTTATGGTAGCAACGGAATAAACATGAGAAAGTTGAGAATTTTGAGTTGCGTTTATAACAAGTTCCTCGTCGTTGAAACGTAAAGTGATCTTTCTAGCATGCACATCAATTAAAGCCATAGACTTATCTAAAAACGAACGACCTAAAATAAGAGTAACTTGAGGATCCGTGGGGATATCAACAACGATAAAGTCTACGGGATAGTAGAATTTCCCCACTTTCACAAAAACGTCTTCCGCCAAACCACATTCAAGAATCGTGGAATGGTCGGCCAACTCAATAGACATTCGTGAAGGAGTAAGATTAGGAAGATTGAGCGACTTGAAGATTGCAAGTGGCATAAGTTAATGCTAGCACCAAGATCGGCCAAGGCATAGCATTCTTCCATATCTTGAATTGCACAAGGGATCAAAAATTTACCGGGATCACCGACTTTTTGAGGTATGCGATTAAGATAAACCGACGAACAACTAGACATTTGGTGCAATTTCTCCTTGTTGTTCAACATACTCTTAAAGTTAGCGGCAAATCGAGGCATCATGACCAAAGCATCGGCGAAACTCACATTAAGGTGCAACTCACGAAACATTTTCATAAAAAGCTCAAATTGATAGTTGTCGCGCTCTTGTCGTTTCTCCTTCCTAAGTCTCGATGGGTAAGGCAAGGTGGTGTGGGTTGGGGCATAGGCATAGCCTTTGGAATCTCGGGTTCCAATGTTGGTAAAGGGTCGACCGTAGGTGTGGCATGAGCGGTACTTTGTGGGATTGAAATATGCTCCTTTTCGACCACCACCTCGGGTTCTTCCTCAATTTCCTCCACCGTTGGAGTAATTGGTTGAGGAGTCGGTTCTTTAAGTGTCTTACCACTTCGTGTGGTAATCACTTTCATCTCTCCCTTCGGGTTTGAAACGGTGTTACTAGGTAGACCACTCGAAGTAGAGGCTTTGTTCCCCATGACGGCTTCTAAAATTGCATTAAGCTTAGCATCTTGACTATTAAACTTCAAATCTTGACTAGCGGCTTTTTGGTCAATTCTTTGTTCAAGCCTAGCATGACTTTGCTCTATCTTGTTGTTTTGACCTCGAATTTGATTAGCAAAATCATTTTTCAACTCATTTCTCATGTTAAGATTTTCTTTCACAAAATTTGCTAAATCCTTAGTGTTTTTAGCCGTGTCCCTAATTTGACTAGCCAATTGCTCTTGAATGTTTTCCAAAATCTTATCATTTGTCATGGCGTAATTCAAAAAGTCCATTGGAAGTTCTTTTGTGTAAACATTTTGAAGACCTTGACTTGTGTTTTGAAAATTACGGTTTTGATTTTGATTTTGCAATTGGCTACTAGTTCCTTGATTCCCATAGTTGTTATTACCCTTAAAATTGTTCCTTTGATTGCTTTGGTAACCAACTTGATTGTTTCGATAATTGTTAGCATTTTGATTTGGTGGAAAACCCGGTGGAGTCAATTGATTAGTGCGAGGAACTTGACCGTTTTGGTTATAAGTTCCTGCGGCCGCGAAGGCACTCGAAGTGTTACCACCGTTGGTAATGCACTCGGAATAATCGTGAGCTCCACCACAATACATACAAGAAACCTCAACCGCTTTAATCGTAGCGGGAGCGGGTTGTTCACCAACTTTAAACTCAATTAACAATCCTTTCAACTTATCAAAAATCTTGTTCTCCAAATTAGCCTCGATTTGGCAAGCATCAACGGTGTGTGACAATGAAGGCGAAGACGAAGTCTTACGAACACTCGACGTGCTACGAGGACTATACACCTTAGACCTATTCTCAATGATTAACAATGCTTCCTCGACCGTCTTACACAAAAAATTACCACCCGCGGCGGCATTAAGATAATCACGCTCATGATCGTTCAAGCCATTGTAAAACGTGTCAATTTGATGCAAGTCGGAAAAACCATGATGAGGACATTCGTGCAACATTTCCTTAAACCTATTCCAAGCCGTTGAAAAACTCTCATTACACTCTTGTGAAAACTTTGAAATCTCGTTTTTCAAGTGCGTAGTCTTAGAGGGCGGAAAAAATTGGTTCACGAATTTTGAAACGAGATCCTTCCACGTCAATATAGAATTGGGTGGCTCTTTCTCTAACCAAATCTTTGCGGGCCCCGCTAAGGAATACGAAAAAAGCATCATCTTAATCGAGTCGTTAGAGACGTCCTTAAACTTGCAAGTGGCGGTGAGTCGATTAAATTGGCGAATGTGGTTATGAGGGTTGTCCTTCTCATCACCTCGAAACTTGTTGTTTTGAATCATGGACAATAAACCCGTCTTAACCTCAAAATTCTCCGCAAGGATAGCGGGAATCACAATCGCTTCTCCATAACCCTCGGTGGGTGCTTGAAGCAACTCCATCATAGTTCGATTAGCCATGGGTGCTTCTTTCACTATAATGGGTTCGTCAATAGGAGACTCCTCACTAGAAGGAGTGACGGATTTGTTTCTTCGTTTACGAGCACGTCTTGCTTTAGAGCGAGTTTGCATAAATGTCACGTACAACGAGAAGGCGAGCAAAGAAGATTCTTTTTGGTGTTTTTACATTTTCAATTTTTTTTGTGGTTTTTGATTGTTTTTACTTTTTTTTTGGATTTTTGGAATGTATTAGGTAGACACAAATCTACAAATCTCCTCCTTAATCAAATCTCTCGATTAAAGAAGCCTCAAGGAATGAAAACGATCACGTGAAGTGAACGCCTTCGATGACTTTAGTACGATGGTGGAACACCAAATCGTTCAAGAGGGTTTAATCAATAGAAACCAAGAAAGTATATATGATACTTAGTAATACTTTGGGCGGCAAAACCCTCGATTAGCTTTCAAAATCAAAATACGCACAAGCAAGCGGAGGAAACGAGGCGGCGCGAAGCACTTAAGAGCCTTTTTCCTTTAGGTCGTGAAATACAACCGCCTTATACCCACCTTATAGTTTGTATTTCTCAAAATCGAGCTTCTCGAAAGTATTTATCTATTTTTGCCTTTTTCTTTGGTTTGAGATTCGAATACAATGATTGGGTAATGACCTCCCAAGTCAAGGTTGTGATTTCTCACGTATTTGGAGTACTTGTAAATTTATTGTTCTACGTATTCAATATAGTAATAGTATTCACAAAAAACGAAAAACCGATAATACGTATTAGTAGAGTGCTACTAATACAATTAGCTATTTATGGATATATAAAAACTGTTGGGAATAAAATATGGGTCAGTTCACTAGACGCTGATAAGAAGAATGTCAACGCTGATAGGATGACATTGGACGCTGACAGCCAAGCGTTGACATTGAAGAAGTCAACGCTGACAGCCTTGAAGATTGACACTGATGGAATATCTTCATACGTATCTTTTGTTTATTTGTTTCTTTATTTATGAATGGTAAAGATAAGCACAACATTGTATTTTCTATTATTATCTTTACCTAGAATAGTTGATCCGTAGCTTATTGTACAAGACTTCTTGTTCTATAAAAGAAGGTCTTTTAGGTTAAAGTCATATATCAGTTTTTCATAAGTTTTCGATTGTTAAACCCTTTCATTGTAACCAAGTACGATTATTCTAATACAAGTGAAAGTTTGTTTAACATCATTGTGTTTTAGATCAAGTGTTAATTCCGCATAACACTTTGTTACTTTATTCATAAGCAAAGGTTTCTCTACGTGTAGTACTTGATCTAATCTCGTATACACAAAGCTTAATCGATCTAAGTTTGGGATCAACAAGTGGTATCAGAGCTTGTTGAGAAACTTTTGATCTTTAAGTAACGCAAGAACCCTAAAACACCAGAAACCCTAAAAACCCTAAAATTCTCAAAACCCTAAAAACATCATGTCTGGCACAGATCAACCTGCTTCTTTGCTTCAAAACAACTTCTCAAACCCTAGTATCAAAATTCCTATGTTTGATGCCAGGAACTTTGAGCTTTGGAAGTCTAATTTTGAGCAATACATAGCTATTCATGACTACACTCTTTGGGAGATTATCGAATATGGGAACACATTCGATAAAGCAGCAAAGATTACTGCTGCAATTGCCACAAGGACAGCTGTTCCTAATTGTCCTGAAGCTGATAAGGTGGAGAAGCCTGGAGATGGGAGAGCTGTAGCTGTTGAAGATATAGCCAAGAAGAGGGTGGACATGAAAATCTTGAACATCTTGAAACATGCCCTAGGTCATGAGAATCAGCACAAGTACAAACGCTTTGAGTCTGCAAAAGAGCTTTGGGAAGCTCTTGAAGTAGCACATGGTGGCAATGCTGACACAAAAGAAGAGAAGAAGAAGCAACTCTTACATGAGTATGCTGTCTTTAAAGCTCAACCTAATGAGAATCTCAGCAGTGTGAGAAGTAGACTTCTTGACATCACAAGTCAACTTTCCTTCATGGGAAAACAGATTGATGATCCTGAATTGAATGCTACTTTTCTCAAAAGCCTTGGAGATGTATGGAAGATTGAGACAAGATCCATTCTTGTCAATAATACCCACAAGACCTCAAGGTTTGATGACATCTTCAACAAACTAAGACTGTTGGAGAATGAATGGCAATTGGAAAGTGATAATAAATCTTCCAGCAGCAACATGGCCTTCTTCTCACAAAGTGAAGGCCAATTTGATTCCATGAACTTCTATGAACATTCAGCCCCTGGATCTCAATGTGTCAACGCTGGATCTCAGTCTGTCAGCGCTGGATCATATCCTGTCAACGCTTTGTATTCAAGCGCTGACACACACAATTATGGCGCTGATAGAATAAAACCTGCTGGTTTTGATCTAGATACTGTGTGTGCATTCATTGCTTCTTTGCCCAGTGATTCAAGGATTACATATGAAGATCTTGAGCAGATAAGTGATGAACAATTGGAAGAGATGGACATCAAGTGGACTATGGCTCTTGTAAGTTTAAGAGCAAACAGGTTTAATAAAAGGTTCAAGAAGAAGATGACCTTTAATGCTAAGGATGTTGCTGGGTTTGACAAGTCCAAGGTTGAGTGCTACAACTGTCATAGAATGGGGCACTTTATGAGGGAATGTAGATCTCCAAGAAGATCTGACGCTGGGAAGCCTTCAAGCCAAATGATTAAGAGCCCAGATCCCAAGGCCATGGTTGTTGTTCAACAAATTGATGGTGTTGGAGAATGGGATTGGAGCTGGATGGCTAAGAATGAGGAAGAGGACAGAGCTTTGATTGCTGAAGTTAAAGAAGAGCATGTTGAATATGCTCTCATGGCACACTCCTCCTCTTCATCAGATAATGAGGTATATGATGATGCTTTCTGTTCTAAGGGTTGTCGTTTAAATACTGAAAAACTAAAACAAGAAATAGTTAAACTATTAGATGAGGCAAGTACTGAAAGATGCAAAGTATCTAATTATCAAATTGCTCTTACCCAAACAGAAAAGACAGTAGCTGAGTATAAGAAAATGGAGTTTGATTTAAAGGATCAAATAAATATCTTAAAACATGAGTTACATCAGAGTAAGGATGTTCAAGATATAGTAAATAGGGTTAATCTTGATTTGATAGCTCAGTTAGAGGAGGCTAACAAAAATAAAGATAATGTGAGTCTTAAAATCCAGAGATTTGATAAGGCCACACAATCCCTAGGAGAGTGTGTTAGTAAACAAAGAGACTCTAAGGATATGAGTGGGATTGGGATGAATAACTATACTGGTGTTCCACCACCAGCTGGGGATTTCTATGGTGTCCAATCAAAGGACTTATCTTGGACTGGCTTGCCAGAATGCCAAGAGGAGGAATTCATTCCTCCACCTAGAGTGACTTCCCCAGTTGAGGAATACAAGCAAAAACTGACTGACCTAGATGAGTGGAAGAAAGCTAACCACACCTTGTTTGTTAAGGGAGGGTTGTTGTGTGAAAGTCCAAATGAGCCCACACCAAACATGATACCAATTGATGAGTCCATTGATCGTAAACCTATTAAGATCACACACCCTACCACTGGCAAAGCTGTTGACCTTGGCCCACAAACTGTTATAAAACCTAGTGTTAAGTATGCTGAGATGTATAGAAATACTAGGTCACCAAAAAGCCAAGTTAGTAACCATGGAACAGGCTTCTTTACTTCTAGACCTAAGACTATGTCTAGAAAAGCTTGTTACGCATGTGGTAGCTTCTCACATTTGGCATACAAATGTGTCAACGCTTCCAATGTCAACGCTGATAGGAACCATTTCAGCGCTGACAAAAGTCAACATAGGTCAAACACTGTCAGACCCAATACCTTTGTGAACAAAAGTTCACAAGTTGTTAGACCAGCCCCATTCTTTTCTAGAGGGTCTAACACACAAGGCCTAAGACCTTTTCAAAAGTCAAATACTTGGTCAAATAGGCAATGGGTTCCTGTAGCAAACCCTAGGTTCAACGCTGATAAGAGCAATCGGGGCGCTGACAAGAGAAATTTCAGCGCTGACAGACACACTGCTAAACCTAGGTATTTGCAACCACAGGGAAATAGGTCTAAAGCTTCTACTAGCTTAACTTGGAGACCAAAACAAGACCAAAACCCTAATTCTACTGGTATTTCTATGACATGCAACAGGTTTCATTATATTTCAAAGGTATTGTCAACACCAATTGGGGTTAACTGGGAATTTCATTCAAACAGGGATGAAAATGGGGTTGTTATGAGAACCAAGTCTGTTCTTGTTGAACAACCAAATGAATCCAAGTCTTCCAAGGCTTGGGTTCCCAAAGAAAACTAATTTGTTTTCTTTATGTGCAGGGCATTCAGAAGAAGATCAATGATTATAGATACTGGGATAGTGGATGCTCAAGGCACATGACAGGAAAGGAAGACTATCTGACCAATTTCTCTCCTATTCAAGATGGTGATAAGGTATACTTTGGAGGGGGCTACGGCACCATCACTGGAAAAGGAACCCTTGTCACCAACAATCTACGGTTTGAGAATGTCTTCTTGGTAAAAGAACTGGATTATAATTTGTTTAGTGTATCACAAGTGTGTGATAACAAAAATAAGGTTCTTTTCACAGATACTGAGTGCTTGGTGTTAAGCAAAGATTATAAGCTCCCTGAGGAGAAATACATAGATTTTAGAACACCAAGGCATAAAGACATATATAATGTGAATCTTAATGGAATTAAGATAAATAATAAAATGTCATGTCTATATGCTAAAGCCTCAGTAGATGAAAGTAATCTTTGGCACAGGAGATTAGGGCACATAAACTTTAAGAATATTAATAGACTTGTGAGGCTTGGTTTAGTTGATGGTTTGCCTGAAAAGGCTTTCCACAATGACCACTCTTGTGTTGCATGTCTTAAGGGCAAGCAGCACAAGGTCTCATTCAGGTCTAAACAGGTGCACTCTAGTTCTAAACCACTTCACTTATTGCATATGGACCTCTTTGGTCCAACTAATATAGAAAGTTTGAAGGGTAAATCATATTGTTTTGTTATCACTGATGATTATTCCAGGTTTACATGGACTTTCTTTTTAGCCAAGAAAAGTGAAACTGCCCAAAGTCTGATTAATTTCATTACTCAAATTGAGAAGAAAAATGGTAATGAGGTCAAAATTATTAGAAGTGACAATGGGGGTGAGTTTAGAAATCAGTTGTTAGATGATTTTTGTGCCAAGAAAGGGATTACTAGGCAGTTTAGCATAGCTAGAACCCCACAGCAAAATGGGGTTGCTGAAAGGAAGAATAGGACCCTTATTGAAGCAGCCAGAACCATGTTGGCTGATGCCCACTTTCCTATAGCCTTTTGGGCTGAAGCTGTTAACACAGCTTGTTATGTTCAAAATAGGGCATTGGTCAACAAGATACATAATAAGACACCTTATGAATTACTTTGGGGAAGGAAGCCCAATATTGGCTTTCTCAAGCCTTTTGGATGTCATGTAGTTGTTCTAGAAACTAGTGAGGCCCTAGGTAAATTTGATTCTAAAGGTGATGAAGGCTACTTCATGGGTTATTTAGTGCAGAGTAAAGGATATAGGGTTTACATTAAAAAGGAAAAACGTATACTTGAAAAAGTACATGTTAGGTTTTTAGAGAGTAAACCTAGTGATCCTGAGAGTGGTCCAAATTGGTTGTTTGACATAGAACCTTTATCTAGAGCTTTAAATTATATGCCTGTTACTGATCCAGACATTGTGAAGGTAACTTCAAGTGTTTTGGAAAAGAGAATTGGTAATGTTTCAGGTATACAGGTTGCTAAGGAGGATGGACCACCAGCAGTTGAATCATCTCCCACACAAGAATATGTTACACTTCCTATATGGACAGATGAGTATTATGCTGCTGCTGCTGCTGCTAGAAAAGATAATGGTGGTTTTCAGATACCACCAAATACAAACATGCATACTTCTTCAGGCGCTGACAAAGGGAAATCAAGCGCTGACAAGAGCAATTCAGACGCTGATGGATCAGACGCTGACAACAATAGTTCAAGCACTGTTAGCCCAAACGCTGACAAGCAAGGTTCAGAGTTTGATGACACCTTTGCACATCTTTTCTCTTCCCATTTTGAACAGGGTGGACCTTCTAATGTCCATGAAGAGATTTCTGTTGATCAAGAAGAATCTGAAGAAGATATTGGCAACATGGAGCGTGAAGTTGAGGACACCAGACTTTTTGAAGGAGGAGTTCTCACTTCCACAGCAAAGGATCACCCCACATCTCAGATCATTGGTGATGTTATGGCTCCAGTTCAGACAAGAAGATCCCATCAAGGTCTTGGTGGATTTATTGCCAATATACACAAGAAGGTTGATACCCCTCTTGTACAAGCATGTTTGTTTGCCTGTTTTCTGTCACAGGAAGAACCCAAGAAAATTTTTGATGCTCTCAAGGAACCAAGTTGGGTAGAAGCAATGCAGGATGAGCTTCACCAATTTGCTATACAGGATGTTTGGGAGCTGGTTGATTGTCCTAGATATGTGAGACCAATTGGGACAAGATGGGTTCTAAGGAACAAGAAAGATGAAAGAGGCATTGTGGTCAGAAACAAGGTACGTTTGGTAGCTCAGGGATATACACAAGAGGAAGGAATTGATTATGAAGAAGTTTTTGCACCAGTTGCAAGAATTGAAGCTATAAGAATTTTTCTTGCTTATGCCTCTTGTATGAACTTCACTGTTTATCAAATGGATGTGAAGAGTGCTTTCCTCTATGGGACAATTGTTGAGGAGGTATACGTTATGCAACCTTCTGGTTTTGAAGATCTTGAAAATCCAGACAAGGTCTATAGAGTGAAGAAAGCAATGTATGGACTTCATCAGGCCCCTAGAGCATGGTATGGTACCTTGTCTACCTATTTGGTGGACAATGGATTCAAGAGGGGCACCATAGATCAGACACTATTTACAAAGAAGAAAGGAAAACATGTGTTGCTTGTGCAGGTCTATGTTGATGACATCATTTTTGGGTCTACTGATCCAAAAATGAGTGAGGATTTTTCCAAGCTCATGACAGATAAATTCAAGATGAGTGCAATGGGTGAGATGAACTTCTTTCTAGGTTTACAAGTTCAGCAGAAAGAAGATGGTATCTTCATCTCCCAAGACAAGTATGTAGCTGAAATCTTGAAGAAATATGGTTTTTCTCCACATGAGAAGGAGGCTTCCACTCCTATGGATAGGCAACACCCTTGGGGAAAAATTGGAGCTGGAAAGGATGTGGATGTTAGGCACTATAGATCAATGATTGGATCATTGATGTATCTTACAGCCTCAAGACCTGACATCATGTTTGCTGTGTGTGCATGTGCACGCCATCAAGTGACTCCCAAAGAATGTCACCTTTTTGCTGTGAAAAGGATTTTTAGGTACCTAAGGTGTTATCCAGATCTTGGATTATGGTACCCAAAAGATTCTCCATTGGATCTTATTGCATATTCAGACAGTGACTATGGTGGTGACAAGTTTGATAGGAAATCCACAACTGGTGGATGCCAATTTCTTGGGAGCAGATTAATATCTTGGCAATGCAAGAAACAAACAGTGGTGGCAAACTCTACAACTGAAGCAGAATATGTTGCTGCAGCTGCTTGTTGTGGACAAGTCTTATGGATTCAGAACCAGCTGTTGGATTATGGGTATAATTTTATGCATACCAAGATTTTTGTAGACAATAACAGTACTTTATGCATTATTAAAAATCCTGTACATCATTCTAAAACCAAACACATAGAAATTAGACATCATTTTATAAGAGATTGCTTTGAGAAAGGTTTAATACAACCAGATAGGGTAGACACAGAAGATAATGTGGCTGATTTATTAACTAAACCTTTTGATGCTGGAAGATTTCAATATTTGGTAACAAATATTGGAATGGTTAATCTCACTTAATATGTGTTTTTGGAATCTTTTTGTAAAAGTATGTACAGGATAATGCATTGTTATTGGTCTTTGTGATGATTTAGATTTTCCACATTATTTTTCTAACACTGACAAAGGTAAATGCAACGCTGTCAAGTGTTATTTTGCCGTTGTTGGAGATATTATTGTCTAACGCTGACAAGAGTTCCTTCAACGCTGATAAGTGTTGTCGCGACGCTGTCAGCAACATATGTTAGTTTTGTGGTTTTCATCTAAATGTGCAGGTGATGGTAGCTTTATGCCATTGGATACAGAGTTGCTTATGGATCTTTGAAGAGCTATTTGGACATGTTTTGTTTATGGATGATGGTTGGAATATTTATATTCCTATCTTGACATAAATTTTTAATGTTCATATATATATTTTGAGAACTCATGTATCATAGTTTAAGGGGAGGTTTAAGGAACCTTTAGGACTCTTGGGTATTCTTAGAATACTCTCATCACAATTCTAGATTGTGTCCACAGGTGAGTATGGGTTAGTTTTACTAAACCATGAGGCACTGTAGCATGCAAAGGTGACAATCTATGCATGCTGCCAAGACATTTTTGGCCTAGAATTGGTTGTGGTCTGATGGGAGACTTGGGAATACTTTGGATATGGGTTTACCTGGGAGTTACAAAGAATTTTATGAAATAACTTTGTTGGTAAGTATTTTGGTTCGCAAGGGACTCTAGAGGACATTTGTGTCTATCTTGCTTATGCAAGTGTGCATAAATGGACAGTGCTTGCCGCCCAGTAATTATTATCAACTTGTAAGATATTTCCCTTAGGATAAATTACTTTGTTAAGGTCTTTTTCTTTTTAAATTTTTTTTATTTTTAGACGCTGACAAGTTTTTCTCCAAACGCTGTTACGTCCAATCGTGACGCTGACAAGGCTTTAGGCAAACGCTGACAAGAAAATATAGCCGTTGGGCGCTGATGGGCTATTTTTGACCGTTGACACCTAGTGGGCCCCACCCAGTTGTTATTTTTGACTAATCTTTGGCCGTAATTTTGGGGAGAAGTTACTTTTAATTAATGCATGAGATAAGTTATATTTGATTCAAGATTTTCATCATTGCTCTTTGAATATAACCGCCTCATTTTTGACCAATCAAAATCATGCATCTCTCCTATAAATTTGGCTAATCTTTTTATTCTGGGTATTCATATTTTCTTGTCTAACATTTTTCTCCTAGATTTTTCCCATCTCACATAACCTAAACAGCTTTCAAACATGGCACCCAAATTCAACTCAAAGAATTTAACATTGGAGTTCAAGAGCCAACACAATATGGTAGCTTACTTGACTGCTGATGATGATTTGTTTCCTCAGTATTCACAGATGGTGGCATTTTTAAATGCATCTTCATTGAGGTATGCACTTTCTCATACACCATTAGTCCCTGTCGCACACATTAGACAGTTTTGGAACACTGTTAGTTCCACAACAGCTAATGGAGTGACCACATTAACATCTACTGTTCATGGAAGAACATGGGTGGTCACTGAAGCTTTGGTTCGCCAAGCTTTGCGTCTTGATGACGCTGATGGTGTGACTACTCTTGCCATTGCAACAATAGAACAAGGTCTTAGGGAATTGGGTTATCCTATTCCTGCTGATGTCACTTTAAATAAATATCATAAGCAGGAATTTCCCTCTGACTGGAAATATTTGATACATGTCCTTTTACAATGCTTAAGTCCAAAATGTACTTCTTTTAATGAAATAAACAGGTCAATTGCAAGTGCTTTGGTTTGTATCACACGTGGGCTTAAGTATAATTTTTCAAAAATGATTTTTGAAGGGATGTGTAAAAACAAGGGAAGTAAAATGACTTTGGCTTACCCTCGATTTTTGCAAATGGTCTTTGATTTACAAGAATATTTTTCTAGGGATCATGACACTTTTTATGAGATCCCTAAACAACAGAAAACCATTTTTGCTAAAATGAGCTCCACAAATGAATCCATACCTCTTACCCAACCAATGCTTGAAGTAATTCAGGCTGCACAACCACAACCACAACCAGAACCTGAACCACAACTTGAGCCTATTCATGAACCATTACCTTCACCAGAAAACATGGACATTGACCAACCCAGCGCTGACACTCACAATGTGGGCGCTGACACAGCCAATCCCAACACTGATACAATCCCTGAACAATCCCAAACACTCCTTAACCAACCAACACCCACACAATCTACTTCATCTTCCACCCCCTTACAATCTAGGTTGACTAAACGCCAAAGGGTTACTGGAGTGTTCTCCTCTGGTGATCCTAGCCTTGTAGTAGAGAGAACCACCTCCACAAGTGTGGCTGGTGACATGGGTGAGGCTGGGGCTATTGACACAGGCTTAGATGCTGGTCAAGACAGTCCTAACATCATTAAGACCTCATCCATGCCCTATGATTCTACTTTGGGAGGTCAAATCCCCATTCTAGCTGAGGGCAGATTGGAACCTATGACAATAATTGAATTGACGGCTGCTGTCATTAGCTTGCAAAAGCAAAATGTCAGCCTTGTACAAATTGTCAACAAACAGGGACGTGAACTCCAAGTTTTGAGGGAGCGTGTAACTGTTTTGGAGAATCCAAGTAGCAGGAGTCTAATGGAGGAATCTTCCAAAGGGGAGGACGAAGAGGATGAGGAGGATGAGCTGATTCATACAGCTAGTGAGAAGAGTTCAGAGAAGAGTTCACAATTTAGTGAATCTTTACAGATTGCTGAAGCTCTCACAAACTTGAAGAAGTACCCAGTTATTGATACATCCAAGGTGACACCATTAAACTTGGAAGGATCTTTCAAAGAAACAATGGGCGCTGATACAGGTTTGAACGCTGACACATCCAGCGCTGACAAAGGTAATCGTGGCGCTGATAGGAGTAACTTGAACGCTGATAAAGTTGCAGGTGGTGTTGATGTATTCCAGCCATCAACAATCATCAAAGATGTGTCCACACAGGTTTCTTCTTCCACTTTACCAATTATTGATCCAAAAGACAAAGGTAAAGGTATTTTAATTGAAGAAGATGTTCCAAAGAAAGATGCAGCACAAATAGCATTTGATGAACAGTTGGCTGCACAACTTGAGGAAAGAGATTTGAAGAGGAGTAGAAGATCACCGTTTGTTGTTTCTGAGAGTGAGGAAGAAAGTGGTGATGATAAAGAAGGTGATAGCTCAGATTCAAGTATTCAAATTATTGAAGATCCAGAAAGGCTTGAATATGGGGATGAGCTTGCAAAGGAAAGGTTGAGTGAGTTGAAGAATCAGATTGATTGGGACCTACCAGAAATCACCAGAATGTATCATGCTTGGGAAGACAAGGTCATGGACAACCCAGGTATGAGTTTATCAGATCAGATTTGGGGGTTGGAAGTTCTTCTTAGGGTACAAGAAGACATAAAGGTGATTATGAGGTTTAATGCACAAGAGGTCAAGACCTGGCTCAAAAGAGATAGAAGGCAGTTGTACTATAATTTGCTTAGATGTTATCAGCCTAATTGGACATCAAAGAAGTTGTTGGCCTTATCTTTTGAGGAGCTAGAGTATATGGCACATCCTATTTGGAGGAAGGTGCAAGAACAGAATGTCTATAAGTTTCTTTCAGAAGAAAGGAAACAAGAGCTTGCTGAGGAAATTGCAGATTCAAAAGGAAATGAGGATTGCTCAAAGACCAGTGAAGAAAGGAGATCCTTTCCAATTTCCTAAAGACATGGATGTGTATTTTCCAACTGAAGGTGTTATAAGGAAGCATCTCAAGCTTTCTCCCTTGGAAGCTTCAGATTTGGTAAATGTAGTACCTCTAGATGACAGAAATCCAATCATCAGTTTTGATGAAGATGAGTGTGGATTTTGGAAGATTGGCAGATTTGGAAAGGAGGTACATACTTTCACTTCAGTTATTTCTATATTTGCAAGTATAGACAGGGAAGACTTGGTGCATCTATGGAGATTAATAGAGGCCAAGTATACAGCTGAAGCACCTACTTCAGCAAATGGAATAAGACTTTGGAACACATTTATGACTTTGTGTGGTCCAAAAGAAGCAGATCCTGCCATTTGGAAGGATCTTGAAGATGATCTCAGTAATCTTCATTGGAGGCTTTATTCTACTTGTGGTGTATTTCATATGAGCTCTACAAAGTTTTCAGAGTATTTACTTGTGGATGCTGACTATTTCTTGTCCAAAGAAGTGTTGGAGAAGATGCTAGAGACACCTTTGGAGATTGATTATACTAGTGATGTGGCCAGAGACTTGATCAGATATGTTTATCACCAACATAAGAAGTTTTTGCAAGATTCCTCCTAAGCCTTAAAGTTTTTATTCAGAAACTTGATCATTGGAATGGATATCAAGTTTAGGGGAGGATTGTTGGGAATAAAATATGGGTCAGTTCACTAGACGCTGATAAGAAGAATGTCAACGCTGATAGGATGACATTGGACGCTGACAGCCAAGCGTTGACATTGAAGAAGTCAACGCTGACAGCCTTGAAGATTGACACTGATGGAATATCTTCATACGTATCTTTTGTTTATTTGTTTCTTTATTTATGAATGGTAAAGATAAGCACAACATTGTATTTTCTATTATTATCTTTACCTAGAATAGTTGATCCGTAGCTTATTGTACAAGACTTCTTGTTCTATAAAAGAAGGTCTTTTAGGTTAAAGTCATATATCAGTTTTTCATAAGTTTTCGATTGTTAAACCCTTTCATTGTAACCAAGTACGATTATTCTAATACAAGTGAAAGTTTGTTTAACATCATTGTGTTTTAGATCAAGTGTTAATTCCGCATAACACTTTGTTACTTTATTCATAAGCAAAGGTTTCTCTACGTGTAGTACTTGATCTAATCTCGTATACACAAAGCTTAATCGATCTAAGTTTGGGATCAACAAAAACAACAATTGTTCAACCAAAACACAACACGCCTCCCCGGCAGCGGCGCCAAAATGATTGTTGGAGTTTTGTACACCTTTAGGAAAAGGATGCACAAAGTAGGGCAAGCGAGCACGACGATTTAGGAAAACCGTGTGTGAATGACCCTAAGTGAGTTCGTTCTCGAGGAGGCAAGTGCGTTGTGTTAAGAGTTGATTAATGTTTGTGATTATAATGATTGAGAAAGAAATGGGATTAGAAGAGAAAGACGGCTACAAAGACGAATGAAACTACAACGAAAAAGGCGAACACGCAAAACCGTAAATAGTGCCAAATTTAAAATTTTAACCTAAAAATTCCTAAAAATTACTAAAAATCCCCAATAATATTCTAAGAGTTTACAAAAAATCCAAACTTGCTAAAACCTTTTAATTAATTCAATAATGACTTTTTAATGCTAATTAAAGCCCTAAAATCACAATTAAATATTAAAAAGGCCTAAACAAGATCTAATAGTTTGTAAACCTCAAAAATGACCTAATTAAGCTAAAAACTATTTTTAAAAATTTTAAAACCAAAATTAAACTATTTTTAAACACTTAAAAACTATTAAAATCTATTAAATCTTAAATTAATTCTAGAAATTAATTGAAAAGTCTAAGAAATATTTGGAAAGTGACAAAACTCCTAATTAAGTGTCCTTAACATAGGAAAAATGAAAAACTAGAAAAAACCAACTTTCTATTTTTAGCAATAAAATAATATTAAAATATTCAAAAAAATAAAAAGTTTGTAAATAAATTCTAAAAAATCACCAAAAATCCTAAATAATGTAACTAAAACAAAAATGCAATCCAAATTTTCTGAAACTTATTTAATAATTTTATATTGAATTTTAAAGTTGCTTAAAAACCCTAAAATCCTATAAAATCAAAAATAAGCTAAAATGAAAACCTAAATAGCTGTAAACCTCAAAAGTATGATTAAAAACCTAAATATTATTTTTCTAGATTTTTAAATTACTTTTTACTATTTTTTAATGACTTTCTAAAATAAAAACTAAAAATAATCCTAATAAATTAATGAGTAATGGGAAAAATAAACTTTTTGCTCAGAAAAATCAAAAACACTAATACAATCCTAGGAAAAATGCTAAACAGTTAAATCCTGAAAGAAATAAGCCAGAAACAGCTTATTTAAAAGCTGTTATCTAAATAAGCTATAAAACAAACACTACTTAAATAAGTAATGAAATGAAAGGTAAACGTAAAAAGCCATCTAGATCACTGGTTAACACGCTAGCCCTTGGAAAGCAAGGTCGCGTGTTCGAGCCCAGGCAAGGTGAGCTTTTTGCAATTTTTTTTTTTTTTTTTTTTACTTTTTAAAACTTAATCCAGTACTCTTGTTAAGCTTAGAAACACAACCACAATCCAAATTAACCAAGAATTAAGCTCTACAAATCCAAAAACGTGCCCAGGTTTGTTCAACTTTCTGATGAACACACAAGTGTTTATTCACTTGTGCAGTTATGATCAAGAGGGCTTGATCTTTGATTTTTGTGGATGTTTGTGGTGGACAAAGGCACCCTTATACTCTTTGGAGTATAAGGAGTCAAATCATAAGCAGAAACAAGCAAGCACAACAATCAAATCACACAAAATAAGCAGATATAAGGTTGCTGATATAGCTAATGTTTCTGAGGAGTACTTGCTGATGCAATGTGCACACAAATGAGATTCAAAGCCTTAAAACTTACACACAAGGTAATGTCATGGCATACAAGCAACATACAAACCTTAAACACCCTATAATCTAACAGCCAACAAGATATGGATGCACAAATTCAGGCAAAACAAGCAGACAATAGACTTAACTGATTTTCACCACTTAAACCAATTTTCAAGCATGCATATGGTTTAAAACCTACTCAAATTAAAAACCAAGCTAGCCTAAGACCTATTGACAACCCAAAGAGTTTGTATAACAAGTCTACAAGCAGATTCTAAACAATCTAAACTATTTAAAACACTAATCCAAACACCCCTTTATATTACTGAAATCAATTTTAACAAAGCAATCCTACTCAAATCTAATTCAAACTGGATCAAGATACTCTTAACATGCATACAATCATAAATTGAGCACATCCAAACACTTAAACCAACATTTAACAACTCAACATGCAGAATCATATAAAACACAATATTTTTCAGAAAACTAAAAATTGGAATAAGAAGCAAGGAACTACCTTAAGGGTCCCACATCCAGGACCCTTAGTGGTTGAAAAACCACCTCCAAACAAGCCCGGGCTTGTGCTGAACTTGGTTGAGATTTTGATGAAATTTTGCTTAACAAAAATGAATAAGATTGGTTCCTTTTTGAATCTGCTAAGAGAAAAGGGAAAAAAGCTTGTGTAAAAGCTTAAGAGCTTACCCCTAGCTTATAGATTAAGCTAGAAGGAAACCTTAGCTTATAAGTCAGATTATGATAAACTTAAAAAAGAAAGAAAAGACCAAACCAATGGGTTATTTAAACTTGGGTACCCACTACACCAGAACAAGCCATGGTGTTATGGACATACACAAGCTCAAATACCATCATACCAACATAATTAATCACCATTGTAACAGGTTTTGAATGAAATTTAAGATTTGAGAAAAGACTTGAAAAGAAATCAGAAACTTGGAAACTTAAAACTTTTTGCTGAAAATCAAACCAAACTCAAACAATTATAATTTAAATCAACTGAAATGTAAAGGGAACTCAATATTTCTCATCAACAACACTTAAACCATTTATATTCCTTAATAAATTGGATTTACAAAGTTTGTGAAAAAGGAGAAAAATCAAGAACAGAAACTATGCTAAGTCCTACAATGCCTTTATATAGAGGCTACAATGTGATTCTAGAACTGATAAGAAGCTAAAAACCCTAACACTTGAACTTCCAATCTTGCCCTTGGACGATTTTGAATTTTTCAGTCAAAACAAAGCCATGTGAATATCTTTGGCTTGTAGCTGAGATGCCAATGATGAAAAAGAGATCTTGGACGTCCATTTAGCCTTTGAGAACACGAAATTGTTGTGGGATGTTGATTTGCTGCCAAGTTTTTGTTTGAGAGTGAATAGTGGGGCAGGGGAGGGTTGCACAAACATGTGAGGTGATGGTGATGGGAGTTTAAGGGTGGTTTTAGGTCTAGATGATGGTTAATCAATGATCTGGAAAAGTTGGATTAAAACCCCTTTGTTATGAAGTGGATTAATGCTGGGAAAATTAGGGTTCAAGGGTGGATTAGTGGTGAGTTTAATCTGAAAAAAAGATTAAGTATTTAAATTGTATGTTTGCCACCAAAACTTAAACCGGTTTTAAGTTAATTTAAAAAGTGTGAGTGGATTTGTGACGTGGAGAGGGGGAGGTGTTTGATTGGTGGAAGGTTTAAGGTAGGTGAGGTGTCAAGCTGTGAGTGGGGGTTTGTCTTAGGTTGTCTGGCAGGTTTGCCCCTTCACTTTTCTTCATTCTTCCACTTTGTATAAACTGGCACAAACTTCAATTCCCTTTGTAAACAAGTTTCATCATTTGGCAATTTTGGCACAAATTGTTTCCAAACTTCAAACAAGGACTAAACATGCAATTTCTTCATTCTTCAAGGACTGTTCTTGACATGTTTTCAAACTTTAAGGACTTTGACTTGTTTGTTGACTTCTTGGAGGACCATTATTGACAATTTAGTTTTGTTGAGGGACTAAATTTGCCAATTCTTCAAAGTTAAGGGTCCTTTTTGTAATTTTGACAAACTTTAGGGACCAAACTTGTAATTATGAAGATACAAGGGTATAAAGTGTCAATTCTTCAAACTTGGAGGACCAATCTTCATAATTCTTCAAATCTTCAAGGGTTTTCTTTGAAAAATTCTTCATTAGGGCTTGGTTCATCGTGCGGCTTCGTTTCCCGTGTTCGTTTTTGACTGATTCTTGTGATCTTTTGTCATTTTCTCAATATCCGTACCTAAAATACACAAGCAACAAACACAAGCATATATTTGGGTATTTTGATGATATTTAATGCATTTTAAGCCCAATTTGGACGATGAGACTATGTATAAAAGCAGTCTCATCATCCATCAGTAGATATAGGAATGGTAACATACTCAAGTATGTGGTCTGATTTGACTTCATGTGATCCTTCTTCCTTGTCAACCTGTTTTCCTGTAATTTCAACAATAGGTTCTTCCACAACATTTGAATCCTTTTTCACAATGTCTGGATTAGTAACAGGCATATAATTCAAGGTTCTAGATAAAGGCTCTAAATCAAAGAACTAATTAGGTCCACTCTCAGGATCACTAGGTTTACTCTCTAAAAACTTAACATGTAACTTTTCAAGTATATGTTTTTCTTTCTTATTGTAAACTCTATATCCTTTGCTCTGCACTGAATAACCATAAAGTAGCCTTCATCACCTTTGGCACTAAACTTTCCTAAGGCATCACTAGTATCCAATATCACTACATGACATCCAAAGGGTTTAATAAAGCCTATATTAGGTTTTCTATTCCAAAAGAGCTCATAAGGTGTCTTATTATGGATTTTGTTGATCAATGCTCTATTCTGAACATAGCAGGTTGTATTCATAGCCTCAGCCCAAAAAGCAATTGGAAAATGAGCATCATCCAACATTCTCCTAGCTGCTTCTATGAGTGTCCTATTCTTCCTCTCAGCCACCCCATTCTGTTGTGGGGTTCTAGCTATGCTAAACTGCCTAGTAATCCCTTTATTGACACAGAAGTCATCTAACAAGAGGTTTCTAAACTCACCACCATTATCAATTCTAAGTATTTTAACCTTATTCCCAGTCTTCTTCTTAATCTGGGTAATAAAGTTAATCAAAACAGTAGCAGTTTCACTTTTTAAAGCCAAAAAGAAAGTCCAAGTAAACTAGAAAAATCGTCAGTTATAACAAAACAATAAGATTTACCATTTAAACTCTCTTTATTAGTTGGACCAAATAAATCTATATGTAGTAAGTGAAGTGGTTTAGAACTAGAGTGCACAAGTTTAGACTTAAATGAGACTTTGTGTTTTTTGCCTTTAAGACATGCAACACAAGAATGATCATTGTGGAAAGCCTTTTCAGGCAAACCATCAACTAAACCATGTCTCACAAGTCTGTTTTATGTTCTTAAAGTTTATGTGCCCTAACCTTCTGAGCCATATATTACTTTCATCTACTGAAGCTTTAGCATATAGACATGACAATTGTTGTTCATCCTAATTCCATTAAGATTTACATTATAAATGTCCTTATGCCTAGGTGTTGTATAGTCAATAAACTTCTCATCAGGCATCTTAAAATCTTTGCTTAACATCAAGAATTCAGTATCAGTGAAAAGAACCTTATTCTTATTGTCACAAACTTGTGACACACTAAACAAATTATAATCAAGCTCTTTTACCAGAAATACGTTTTCATAACGCAAATTATTGGTGATAAGAGTGCCTTTGCCAGAAATTGTACCATATCCTCCTCCAAAGTACACTTTGTCACCATCTTTAATGGGGGTAAAGTTACTCAAATAATCTTCCTTCCCCGTCATGTGCCTAGAGCATCCACTGTCCCAATATCCATAATTATTTACATGCTTTTGAATGTCCTGCACATAAAGAAAAAAAATTAGTTTTCTTTGGGAACCCAAGCCTGCGCAAACTTGGATTCATTTGGTTGTTCAATAAGAACAGATTTAGTCCTTATAACAACCCCTTGTTCATCCCTTTGAGGATTGAACACCCAGTTGACCCCAATTGGTTTAGTTATGAACTTTGAAATATAATGAAATCTGTTACAAGTCATAGAAATCCCATCATAATTAGGGTTTTTGTCTTGTTTGGGTATCTATGTCAAACTGGATGAAGCTTTAGATCCTTGTCCTTGTTGGGAATAAATTATGGGTCAGTTCACTAGACGCTGATAAGAAGAATTCAAGCGCTGATAGGATGACATTGGACGCTGACAGCCAAGCGTTGACATTGAAGAAGTCAACGCTGACAGCCTTGAAGATTAGCACTGATGGAATATATCTTCATAGAATAGTTTATTTGTTTATTTGTTTCTTTATTTGTGTATGGTAAAGATAAGCTCGACATTGTATTTTCTATTATTATCTTTACCTAGAATAGTTGATTCGTAGCTTATTGTACAAGACTTCTTAATCTATAAAAGAAGATCTTTTAGGTTAATGTTAATCATCAGTTTTCATAAGTTTTCACAAGTTAAACCTCTTTCATTGTAATCAAGTTCGATCATTCTAATACAAGTGAAAGTTTGTTTAACATCTTTGTGTTTTAGATTAAGTGTTAATTCCGCATAACACTTAGTTACTTTATTCATAAGCAAAGGTTTCTCTACGTGTATTACTTGATCTAATCTCGTATACACAAAGCTTAATCGATCTAAGTTTGGGATCAACAAGTGGTATCAGAGCCTAAGGCTCTGATACCACTTGTTGATCCCAAACTTAGATCGATTAAGCTTTGTGTATACGAGATTAGATCAAGTAATACACGTAGAGAAACCTTTGCTTATGAATAAAGTAACTAAGTGTTATGCGGAATTAACACTTAATCTAAAACACAAAGATGTTAAACAAACTTTCACTTGTATTAGAATGATCGAACTTGATTACAATGAAAGAGGTTTAACTTGTGAAAACTTATGAAAACTGATGATTAACATTAACCTAAAAGATCTTCTTTTATAGATTAAGAAGTCTTGTACAATAAGCTACGAATCAACTATTCTAGGTAAAGATAATAATAGAAAATACAATGTCGAGCTTATCTTTACCATACACAAATAAAGAAACAAATAAACAAATAAACTATTCTATGAAGATATATTCCATCAGTGCTAATCTTCAAGGCTGTCAGCGTTGACTTCTTCAATGTCAACGCTTGGCTGTCAGCGTCCAATGTCATCCTATCAGCGCTTGAATTCTTCTTATCAGCGTCTAGTGAACTGACCCATAATTTATTCCCAACAATCCTCCCCTAAACTTGATATCTATTCCAATGATCAAGTTTCTGAATAAAAACTTAAGGCTTAGGAGGAATCTTACAAAAACTTCTTATGTTGGTGATAAACATATCTAATCAAGTCTTTGGCCACATCACTAGTATAATCAATCTCCAAGGGTGTCTCCTTCATCTTCTCCAATACTTCTTTGGACAAGAAATAGTTAGCATCCACAAGTAGATACTCTGAAAACTTTGTAGAGCTCAAATGAAATACACCACAAGTAGAATAAAGCCTCCAATGAAGATTACTAAGGTCATCTTCAAGATCCTTCCATATGGCAGGATCTGCTTCCCTTGGACCACACAAAGTCAAAAATGTGTGCCATAGTCTTATTCCATTTGCTGAAGTAGGTGCTTCAGCTGTATACTTGGCCTCTATCAATCTCCATAGATGCACCAAGTCTTCTCTGTCTATGCTTGCAAAGATAGAAATAATTGAAGTGAAAGTATGTACCTCCTTTCCAAATCTGCCAATCTTCCAAAATCCACACTCATCTTCATCAAAACTTATGATTGGATTTCTGTCATCTAGAGGTACTACATTAACCAAATTTGAAGCTTCCAATGGAGAAAGCTTGAGATGCTTCCTTATAACATTTTCAGTTGTATAATACACATCCATATCTTTAGGAAATTGGAGAGGATCTCCTTTCTTCACTGGTCTTTGAGCAATCCTCATCTCCTTTTGAATCTGCATTTCCTCAGCAAGCTCTTGTTTCCTTTCTTCTGAAAGAAACTGGTAGACATTATTTTCTTGCACATTCCTCCAAATAGGATGTGCCCTATACTCTAGCTCCTCAAAAGATAAAGCCAGCAACTTCTTGTATGTCCATCTAGGTTGATGGCATCTAAGCAACTTGTAATACAACTGCCTTCTATCTCTTTTAAGCCAAGTCTTGACCTCTTGTGCATTAAACCTCAAAATCAGCTTTATATCATCTTGTACCCTGAGAAGAACTTCCAACCCCCAAATTTGATCTAACAAACTCATTCCTGGGTTGTCCATTACCTTGTCTTCCCAAGCATGGTACATTCTGGTGATTTCTGGAAGGTCCCAATCAACCTGCTTCTTCAAATCACTCAATCTTTCTCTTGCCAACTCATCCCCATATTCAAGTCTTTCTGGATCTTTAATAATTTGAACACTTGAATCTGAGCTATCTCCTTCTTTTTCATCACCACTTTCTTCCTCACTCTCAGAAGTGGCAACAAATGGTGATCTACCACTCCTCTTCAAATCTCTTTCCAAAAGTTGTGCAGCCAACTGTTCATCAAATGCAATTTGTGCTGCATCTTTCTTTGGAACATCTTCTTCAACCATAATCCCCTTACCCTTGTCTTTTGGATCAATAATAGGTAAGGTAGAAGAAGAAACCTGTGTGGACACATCTTTGATGATTGTTGATGACTGGAATACATCAACACCACCTGCAACTTTGTCAGCGTTCAAGTTACCTCTATCAGCGCCCCGATTACCTTTGTCAGCGCTGGATGTGTCAGCGTTCAAACCTGTATCAGCGCCCATTGTTGCTGTGAAAGATCCTTCCAAGTTCAATGGAGTTACCTTGGATGTATCAATAATTGGGTGCTTCTTCAAGTTGGTGAGTACTTCAGCAACATTTAAAGATTCACTAAATTGTGAACTCTTCTCACTAGCTGTATGAATTAGCTCATCCTCTTCATCCTCCCCTTTGGAAGATTCCTCCATTCTACTCCTGCTACTTGGATTCTCCAAAACAGTTACCCGCTCCCTCAATACTTGGAGTTCACGGCCCTGAGTGTTGACAATTTGTACAAGGCTGACATTTTGCTTTTGCAAGCTAATGACAGCAGCCGTCAATTCAGTCAATGTCATAGGTTCCAGTCTGCCCTCAGCTAGAATGGGGATTTGACCTCCCAAAATAGAATCATAGGGCGTGGATGAGGTCTTAATGATGTTGGGACTGTCTTGACCAGCATCTAAGCTTGTGTCAATAGCCCCAGCCTCATCCATGGCACCAGCCACACTTGTGGAGGTGGTTCTCTCTGCTACAAGGCTAGGACCACTAGAGGAGAACACTCCAGTAGTCCTTTGGCGTTTATTCAACCTAGATTGTAATGGGGTGGAAGATGAGGTAGATTGTGTGGGTGTTGGTTGGTTAAGGGGTGTTTGGGATTGTTCAGGGATGTCATCAGCGTTGGGATTGGCTGTGTCAGCGCCAACATTTTGAGTGTCAGCGTTGACATTGGGTTGGTCAACGTCCATGTGATCAGGTGAAGGTAATGCTTCAAGGATAGGCTCAAGTTGAGGTGCAGGGTCTGGTTGTGGTTGAGCAGCCTGAATTACTTCAAGCATGGCTTGGGTGAGAGGGATAGATCTGTTGGTGGAGCTCATCTTGTCAAAAATGGTTTTCTTTTGCTTAGGGATCTCATAAAAAGTGTCATGATCCCTAGTACAATATTCTTGTAAATCAAACACCATTTGCAAAAATCTTGGGTAAGCCAAAGTCATTTTACTTCCCTTGTTTTTACACATCCCTTCAAAAATCATTTTTGAAAAATTATACTTAAGCCCACGTGACATACAAACCAAAGCACTTGCAATTGACCTGTTTATTTCATTAAAAGCAGTACATTTTGGACTTAAGCATTGAAGAAGGACATGTATCAAATATTTCCAGTCAGAGGGAAATTCCTGCTTATGATATTTATTTAAAGATTTACCAGCAGGAATAGGATAACCCAACTCCCTAAGACCTTGTTCTATTGTTGCAACGGCAAGGGTAGTCACACCATCAGCGTCATCAAGACGCAAAGCTTGGCGAACCAAGGCTTCAGTGACCACCCATGTTCTTCCATGAACAATAGATGTTAATGTGGTCACTTCATTAGCTGTTGTGGAACTAACATTGTTCCAAAACTGTCTAATGTGTGCGACAGGGACTAATGGTACATGAGAAAGTGCATACCTTATAGAGGATGCATTTAAAAATGCCACCATTTGTGAATACTGAGGGAACAAATCATTATCAGCAGCCAAGTAAGCGACCATATTATGTTGGCTCTTGAACTCCAATGTCAGATTGGTTGAGTTGAACTTTGGTGCCATGTTTAAAGCTGTTTAGGTTATGTGATATGGGAAAAATCTAGGAGAAAAATGTTAGACAAGAAAATAAGAATACCCATAACAAAAAGTTTAGCCAAATTTATAGGAGAGATGCATGATTTGGATTGGTCAAAAATAAGGCAGTTATATTCAAAGAGCAATGATGAAAATATTGAATCAAATATAACTTATCTCATGCATTAATTAAAAGTAACAACTCCCCAAAATTACGGCCAAAGATTAGTCAAAAATAACAACTGGGTAGGGCCCACTAGGTGTCAACGGTCAAAAATAGCCCATCAACGCCCAACGGCTATATTTTCTTGTCAGCGTTTGCCTAAAGCCTTGTCAGCGTCACGATTGGACGTAACAGCGTTTGGAGAAAAACTTGTCAGCGTCTAAAAAATAAAAAATATTTAAAAAGAAAAAGACCTTAACAAAGTAATTTATCCTAAGGGAAATATCTTACAAGTTGATAATAATTACTGGGCGGCAAGCACTGTCCATTTATGCACACTTGCTTAAGCAAGATAGACACAAATGTCCTCTAGTGTCCCTTGCTAACCAAAATACTTACCAACAAAGTTATTTCATAAAATTCTTTGTAACTCCCAGGTAAACCCATAACAAAACTATTCCCAAGTCTCCCATCAGACCATAACCAATTCTAGGCCAAAAATGTCTTGGCAGCATGCATAGTGTGTCAACTTTGCATGCTACAGTGCCTCATGGTTTAGTAAAACTAACCCATACTCACCTGTGGACACAATCTAGAATTGTGATGAGAGCATTATAAGAATACCCAAAAGTCCTAAAGGTTCCTTAAACCTCCCCTTAAACTATGATACATGAGTTTCTCAAAATATATATGAACATTAAAAATTTATGTCAAGATAGGAATATAAATATTCCAACCATCATCCATAAACAAAAACATGTCCAAATAGCTCTTCAAAGATCCATAAGCAACTCTGTATCCAATGGCATAAAGCTACCACCACCTACACATTTAGATTGAAAACCACAAAACTAACATTTGTTGCTGACAGCGCCCCGACAACACGTATCAGCGTTGAAGGAACTCTTGTCAGCGTTAGACAATAATATCTCTAACAACGGCAAAATAACACGTATCAGCGTTACAATTACCTTTGTCAGTGTTAGAAAAATAAAGTGGAAAAATCTAAATCATCACAAAGACCAATAACAATGCATTATCCTGTACATACTTTTACAAAAAGGTTCCAAAACACATATTAAGTGAGATTAACCATTCCAATATTTGTTACCAAATATTGAAATCTTCCAGTATCAAAAGGTTTAGTTAATAAATCAGCCACATTATCTTCTGTGGCTACCCTATCTGGTTGTATTAAACCTTTCTCAAAGCAATCTCTTATAAAATGATGTCTAATTTCTATGTGTTTGGTTTTAGAATGATGTACAGGATTTTTAATAATGCATAAAGTACTGTTATTGTCTACAAAAATCTTGGTATGCATGAAATTATACCCATAATCCAACAGCTGGTTCTGAATTCATAAGACTTGTCCACAACAAGCAGCTGTAGCTACATATTCTGCTTCAGTTGTAGAGTTTGCCACCACTGTTTGTTTCTTGCATTGCCAAGATATCAATCTACTCCCAAGAAATTGACATCCACCAGTTGTGGATTTCCTATCAAACTTGTCACCACCATAGTCACTGTCTGAATATGCAATAAGCTCCAATGGAGAATCTTTTGGGTACCATAAGCCAAGATCTGGATAGCATCTTAGGTACCTAAAAATTCTTTTCACAGCAAAAAGGTGACATTCTTTGGGAGTCACTTGATGGCGTGCACAAGCACACACAGCAAACATGATGTCAGGTCTTGAGGCTGTAAGATACATCAATGAACCAATCATTGATCTATAGTGCCTAACATCCACATCTTTTCCAGCTCCAAGTTTTCCCCAAGGGTGTTCCCTATCCATAGGAGTGGAAGCATCCTTTTCATGTGGAGAAAAACCATATTTCTTCAAGATTTCAGCTACATACTTGTCTTGGAAGATGAAGATACCATCTTCTTTCTGCTGAACTTGTAAACCTAGAAAGAAGTTCATCTCACCCATTGCACTCATCTTGAATTTATCTGTCATAAGCTTGGAAAAGTCTTCACTCATCTTTGGATTGGTGGATCCAAAAATGATATCATCAACATAGACCTGGACAAGTAAGACATCCTTACCTTTCTTCTTGGTGAACAATGTCTGATCTATGGTGCCCCTTTTAAAACCATTTTCCACCAAGTAGGTGGACAATGTACCATACCATGCTCTTGGGGCCTGATGAAGTCCATACATAGCTTTCTTCACTCTATAAACCTTGTCTGGATTCTCAGGATCTTCAAAACCAGGAGGTTGCATGACATAGACCTCCTCAACAATTGTTCCATAGAGGAAAGCACTCTTCACATCCATTTGATAAACAGTGAAGTTCATACAAGAGGCATAAGCTAGAAAAATTCTTATAGCTTCAATTCTTGCAACTGGAGCAAAAACTTCTTCATAATCTATTCCTTCCTCTTGTGTATATCCCTGAGCTACCAAACGTGCCTTGTTTCTGACCACAATACCCCTTTCATCTTTCTTGTTCCTTAGAACCCATCTTGTCCCAATTGGTCTCACATATCTAGGACAATCAACCAGCTCCCAAACATCCTGTATAGCAAATTGGTGAAGCTCATCCTGCATTGCTTCCACCCAACTAGGTTCTTTGAGAGCATCAAAAATCTTCTTGGGTTCTTCTTGTGACAGAAAACATGCAAACAAACATGCTTGTACAAGAGGGGTATCAACCTTCTTGTGTATATTGGCAATAAATCCACCAAGATTTTGATGGGATCTTCTTGTCTGAACTGGAGCCATAACATCACCAATGATCTGAGATGAGGGGTGATCCTTTGCTGTGGAAGTGAGAACTCCTCCTTCAAAAAGTCTGGTGTCCTCAATTTCACGCTCCATGTTGCCAATATCTTCTTCATCAGACTCTCTTTGATCAACAGGAATCTCTTCATGGACATTGGAAGGTCCACCTTGTTCAAAATGGGAAGAGAAAAGATGTGCAAAGGTGTCATCAAAGTCTGAACCTTGTTTGTCAGCGCTTGGGCTAACAACGCTTGAATTGTTGTTGTCAGCGTCTGAGCCATCAGCGTCTGAATTGCTCTTGTCAGCGCTTGATTTCCCTTTGTTAGCGCCTGAAGAACCATGCATGTTTGTATTTGGTGGTATTTGGAAACCACCATTATCTTTTCTAGCAGCAGCAGCAGCAGCATAATACTCATCTGTCCATATAGGAAGTGTAACATATTCTTGTGTGGGAGATGACTCAACTGCTGGTGGTCCATCCTCCTTAGCAACCTGTATACCTGAAACATTACCAATTCTCTTTTCCAAAACACTTGAAGTTACCTTCACAATGTCTGGATCAGTAACAGGCATATAATTTAAAGCTCTAGATAAAGGTTCCAAGTCAAACAACCAATTTGGACCACTTTCAGGATCACTAGGTTTACTCTCTAAAAACCTAACATGTACTTTTTCAAGTATACGTTTTTCCTTTTTAATGTAAACCCTATATCCTTTGCTCTGCACTGAATAACCCATGAAGTAGCCTTCATCACCTTTTGAATCAAATTTACCTAGGGCTTCACTAGTTTCTAAAACAACTACATGACAACCAAAAGGCTTGAGAAAGCCAATATTTGGCTTCCTTCCCCAAAGTAACTCATAAGGTGTCTTATTATGTATTTTGTTGACCAATGCCCTATTTTGAACATAACAAGCTGTGTTAACAGCTTCAGCCCAAAAGGCTATAGGAAAGTGGGCATCAGCCAACATGGTTCTGGCTGCTTCAATTAGGGTTCTATTCTTCCTTTCAGCAACCCCATTTTGCTGTGGGGTTCTAGCTATGCTAAACTGCCTAGTAATCCCTTTCTTGGCACAAAAATCATCTAACAACTGATTTCTAAACTCACCCCCATTGTCACTTCTAATAATTTTGACCTCATTACCATTCTTCTTCTCAATCTGGGTAATGAAATTAATCAGACTTTGGGCAGTTTCACTTTTCTTGGCTAAAAAGAAAGTCCATGTAAACCTGGAAAAATCATCAGTGATGACAAAACAATATGATTTACCCTTCAAACTTTCTATATTAGTTGGACCAAAGAGGTCCATATGCAATAAGTGAAGTTGTTTAGAACTAGAGTGCACCTGTTTAGATTTGAATGAGACCTTGTGCTGCTTGCCCTTAAGACATGCAACACAAGTGTGGTCATTGTGGAAAGCCTTTTCAGGCAAACCATCAACTAAACCAAGCCTCACAAGTCTATTGATATTTTTAAAGTTTATGTGCCCTAATCTCCTGTGCCAAAGATTACTTTCATCTACTGAGGCTTTAGCATAAAAACATGACATCATTTTATTATTCATCTTAATTCCATTAAGATTCACATTTTATATGTCTTTATGCCTTGGTGTTCTAAATTCTATGTATTTTTCCTCAGGGAGCTTGTAATCTTTGCTTAACACCAAGCACTCAGTATCTGTGAAAAGAACCTTATTTTTGTTATCACACACTTGTGATACACTAAACAAATTATAATCCAGTTCTTTTACCAGGAAGACATTCTCAAAACGTAGATTATTGGTAATAAGGGTTCCTTTTCCTGTGATGGTGCCATAGCCCCCTCCAAAGTATACCTTATCACCATCTTGAATAGGAATGAAGTTTGTCAGATAGTCTTCCTTTCCTGTCATGTGCCTTGAGCATCCACTATCCCAATATCCATAATCGTTGATCTTCTTCTGAATGCCCTGCACATAAAGAAAACACATTAGTTTTCTTTGGGAACCCAAGCCTTGGAAGACTTGGATTCATTTGGTTGTTCAACAAGAATAGACTTGGTTCTCATAACAACCCCATTTTCATCCCTTTTTGAATGAAATTCCCAGTTAACCCCAATTGGTGTTGACATGGCCTTTGAAATATAATGAAACCTGTTGCATGTCATAGAAAGACCAGTAGAATTAGAGTTTTGGTCTTGTTTTGGTCTCCATGTTAAGCTAGTAGAAGCTTTAGACCTATTTCCCTGTGGTTGCAAATACCTAGGTTTGGCAGTGTGTTTGTCAGCGCTGAAATTGTTCTTGTCAGCGCCCCGATTGCCTTTATCAGCGTTGAACCTAGGGTTTGCTACAGGAACCCATTGCCTATTGGACCAAGTGTTTGACTTTTGGAAAGGTCTTAGGCCTTGTGTGTTAGACCCTCTAGAAAAGAATGGGGCTGGTCTAACAACTTGTGAACTTTTGTTCACAAAGGTATTGGGTCTGACAGTGTTTGACCTATGTTGACTTTTGTCAGTGCTGAAATGGTTCCTATCAGCGTTGACATTGGAAGCGTTGACACATTTGTATGCCAAATGTGAGAAGCTACCTCATGAGTAACAAGCTTTTCTAGACATAGTCTTAGGTCTAGAAGCAAAGAAGCCTGTTCCATGGTTACTAACTTGGCTTTTTGGTGACCTAGTATTCCTATACATCTCTGCATACTTAACACTAGGTTTTCTAACAGTTTGTGGGCCAAGGTCAACAGCTTTGCCAGTGGTTGGGTGTGTGATTTTAATAGGTGTAGGATCATGGCTCGTGATTGGTGTGGGCTCATTTGGACTTTCACACAACAACCCTCCCTTAACAAACAAAGTGTGGTTAGCTCTCTTCCACTCATCTAGGTCAGTCAGTTTCTGTTTGTATTCTTCAATTGGGGAAGTCACTCTAGGTGGAGGAATGAATTCCTTCTCTTGGAGTTCTGGCAAGCCAGTCCAAGATAAGTCCTTTGATTGGACACCATAGAAATCCCCAGCTGGTGGTGGAACACCAGTATAATCTTTCATCCCAATCCCACTCATGTCCTTAGAGTCTCTTTGTTTACTAACACACTCTCCTAGGGATTGTGTGGCCTTATCAAATCTCTGGATTTTAAGACTCACATTGTCTTTATTTTTGTTAGCCTCATCTAACTGAGCTATCAAATCAAGATTAACCCTGTTTGTGATATCTTGAATATCTTTACTTTGATGTAGCTCATGTTTTAAGATATTTATTTGATCCTTTAAATCAAACTCCATTTTCTTATACTCAGCTACTGTCTTTTCTGTTTGGGTAAGAGCAATTTGATAATTAGATACTTTGCATCTTTCAGTACTTGCCTCATCTAATAATTTTACTATCTCTTGATTTAGTTTTTCAGTATTTAAACGACAACCCTTAGAACAGAAAGCATCATCATATACCTCATTATCTGATGAAGAGGAGGAGTGTGCCATGAGAGCATATTCAACATGCTCTTCTTTAACTTCAGCAACCAAAGCTCTGTCCTCTTCCTCATCCTTAGCCATAAAGTTCCAGCTCCAGTCCCATCCTCCAACGCCATCAATTTGTTGAACAGCAACCATGGCCTTGGGATCTTGGCTCTTAACCATTTGGCTTGAAGGCTTACCAGCATCAGATCTTCTTGGAGATCTACATTCTCTCATAAAGTGCCCCATCCGATGACAATTGTAGCACTCAACTTTGGATTTGTCAAATCCAGCAACATCCTTAGCATTAAAGGTCATCTTCTTCTTGAACCTTTTATTAAACCTGTTTGCTCTTAAACTTACAAGAGCCATAGTCCACTTGATGTCCATCTCTTCCAATTGCTCATCACTTATCTGCTCAAGATCTTCATATGTAATCCTTGAATCACTGGGCAAAGAAGCAATGAATGCACACACAGTATCTAGATCTAAACCAGCAGGTTTAATTCTATCAGCGCCAAAGTTGTGTGTGTCAGCGCTTGAGTATAAAGCGTTGACAGGATATGATCCAGTGCTGACAGACTGTGATCCAGCGTTGACACATTGAGATCCAGTGACTGGATGTCCATAGGAGTTCATGGAATCAAATTGGCCTTCACTTTGTGAGAAGAAGGCCATGTTACTACTGGAAGATTTATTATCACTCTCCAACAGCCATTCATTCTCCAACAGTCTTAGTTTGTTGAAGATGTCATCAAACCTGGAGGTCTTGTGGGTGTTATTGACAAGAATGGATCTTGTCTCAATCTTCCATACATCACCAAGGCTTTTGAGAAAAGTAGCATTCAAGTCAGGGTCATCAATCTGTGTTCCCATGAAGGAAAGTTGACTTGTGATGTCAAGCAGTCTACTTCTCACACTACTGAGATTCTCATTGGGTTGAGCCTTAAAGACAGCATACTCATGCATGAGTTGCTTCTTCTTTTCTTCTTTTGTGTCAGCATTGCCATCATGTGCTACTTCAAGAGCTTCCCAAAGCTCTTTTGCAGACTCAAAGCGTTTGTACTTGTGCTGATTCTCATGACCTAGGGCGTGTTTCATGATGTTCAAGATTTTCATGTCCACCCTTTTCTTGGCTACATCTTCAGCAGATACAGCTCTTCCATCTTCAGGCTTTTCCTTCTTATCAGCTTCAGGACAATTAGGAAGAGCTATCCTTGTGGCAATAACATTAGCAATCTTTTGAGCTTTGTTGAATGTGTTCCCATATTCAACAATCTCCCAAAGAGTGTAGTCATGAATAGCTATATATTGCTCAAAATTAGACTTCCAAAGCTCGAAGTTCCTGGCATCAAACATGGGAATTTTGATACTAGGGTTTGTGGAGTTGTTTTGTAGCAAAGCAGAAGGCTGATTTGTGCCAGACATGATGTTTTTAGGGTTTTGAGAGATTTAGGGTTTTTAGGGTTTGGTGTTTTAGGGTTCTTGCGTTACTTAAAGATCAAAAGTTTCTCAACAAGCTCTGATACCAATTGTGGAGTCCATTGATCGTTAGACTCAATGGTTATGAACCATTATATCTAGATTGATCATCGTTCATATGATAACATAGCGGAAAAGAACAATGATCATAACAAGGTGTTTAGGCACAATAACATGAATTAAAACAATAGGGATGTTCATTATATTAATAACAAACATCCACTAGACGTGTATACATTGAATCCCACGTCTAGTGCGACACACACTTTAGGTTTACATTGTGAATGAATGATATGAATAAAACCTAAGACTCTTGTTCCTTTTATAGTGGAAGGAACAGAATCTACAAGAGATAATATCAAATAAACATCTAAATCTTCTATTTAGATAAACTATATATTGTGTATATCATAAATAATATACTCAATATATTCCCTAAATAGAATTCTCCATCAAATCTTCAATATCCATCAGCGTTTGACTTTTTGACTGCGTTTGACTTTTGTTGACTTTCTGTCAACGCCTGAGTTGCTCTTGTCAACGCCCAGATTGCTCTTGTCAACGCTTGAACATATTACTTGATATTTTCTTCGATTTTGAGTTTCTGCCACATCAACTTTTTGACCCAACAGTCCTATGGGTTTCAAATACCTCACATTGCTTGGTCTAACAGATAGTCTAACAACAGCCAGTTGTGGTACTTTCATACCAAACTTGAAGCTGTCAGCGTTTATTTTGGTCCTGTCAGCGTCACATTTGTACCTGTCAGCGCCTGATTTTTTTCTGTCATTGCCAAAACTAGGGTTTGCTCTAGGAACCCATTGTCTGTTTGACCAAGTGTTAGTCTTTTGAAAAGGCCTATGTCCATGAGAGTTAGCTCTTCTAGAGAAGTAGGGAGCTGGTTTGGGAGACTGTAAGCTAGATTGGACATTAGGTTTAGGGTTGACCATCATTGACCTATTGTCAACGTTGACTTTTAAAGCACTGATATATTTATAAGCCAAATGAGAAAAACTCCCACATGTATAATAAGCTTTTCTAGACATAACCTTAGGTCTAGATTGAAAGAACCCTGTCCCATTAACACTAGCTTGACTTTGTGGTGACCTAGGTTTTCTATACATTTCTGCATACTTAACACTAGGTTTTCAATTACTAGTTGAGCCAAGGTCAACAAGTTTTCCAGTAATGGGGTTGTTCACAGTTATGGGTGTAGACTTAAGTGGACTCTCACTGAGCATTCCACCTTTAACAAATAATGTAAGATTGGCTTTCTTCCATTGTTCCAAGTCAGTCACTTTCTGCTTATACTCCTCTACTCGAGTTAGAACTCTTGGTGGAGGAATTAATTCCTTTTCTTGGAGTTTTGGTATACCAGTCCAAGATAAATCCTTTCTCAGGACACCATGAAAGTTTCCAGCAGGTGGTGGAACATCAGCATACTCTTTTAGCCCAATCCCAGACATATCCCTAGAATCTCTTTGCTCACTTACACATTTTTCTAGGGTTTGTGAGGCTTTATCAAACTTTTGAATTTTAAGCCATGCATTCTCTTTATCTTTAATGGCATCATCTAACTTAGTTTGTATTACTCCTTTGGATCTCACCAGTATGTCCCTAAGTTCAATACTAACTTTGAGGTCATGAGACAAAACATTAATTTGATCTTTTAGGTCAAATTCCATTTTCTTATATTCTTCTACAGTCTTTTCAGTTTGAACAAGTGCCATTTGATAAATAGATAGCTTGCATTTTTATCAAAAAAACATCTGATTTTAACTTTAAAATTTCTTTGTTAAGTTTTTTATTGTTTAAACGACAACCTTTACTATAGAAAGAATCATCATATACCTCCTTATCTGATGAAGACAAAGAATGTGCCATGAGAGCAAAGTGAACATGCTATTCTTCTTCTTTCTCTGCAATCAAGGCCTTGTTCTCTTCTACATCCTTTACCAAAAAGCTCCAGTCCCATCCAACACCATCAATGTCTTGCATGGAAACCATAGCCTTTGTGTCTTCAACCTTGATGATCTGACTTGAAGGCTTTCCAGCATCAGATCTTCTTGGAGATCTACATTCCCTCATAAAGTGACCCATCCTATGGCAGTTGTAACACTCAACCTTGGATTTATCAAACCCAGCAGTGTCTTTAGCATTGAAGGTCATCTTCTTTCTGAACCTCCTATTCCATCTGTTGGCCCTTATGCTTGCAAGTGCCATATTCCATTTAATATCCATCTCTTCCAAATTCTCCTTACTGATTTGCTCAAGCTCCTCATATGTAATCACTGAACCATTGGGCAATGCAGCAATGTATGCACACGCTGTGTCTAGATCAATACCAGCAGGTTTAATCCTTGGTGAGTCAACATTGTATGCGTCAGCGTCTGAATGTGAAGCGCTGACAAAGGTTGATCCACCGCTGATACAAGGTGATCCAATAACAGGATGCACATATGATTCTCTCTTATCAAACTGAGCTTCACTATGTGAGATGAAAGCCATGTTTCCAGAGGTAGATTTGCTTCCATGATCCAACAGGATTTCATTCTCTACAATCTTTAGTTTATTGTAGACGTCATCAATAGTAGAACTTTTGTGGGCATTGGTAGCAATGATAGACCTAGCTTCAGTTTTCCATGCATCACCAAGACTTTTAAGGAAAGTAGTAATGATAGCAGCATCATTATACACTGTTCCCATAAAGGACAACTTGCTAGTGATGTCTAGAAGCCTGCTTCTTACCTCACTTAGCTTCTCACTGGGAAGAGCCTTGAACACAGCATACTCATGAAAAAGTTTCTTCTTCTTTTCATGTGTAGTATCATCATTACCACCATAGTTGACTTGAAGAGCTTCCCAAAGTTCTTTGGCAGACTCAAACCCTCTATACTTGTGCTGATTGTTTGGACCCAAAGAGAGTTTGAGAATGCTTAAAGTTTTCATGTCATTCCTTCTCTTTACAATATCCTCGGTTGAGACAACTCTCCCATCCGTAGGTCTTTATTTTCGATCCTCTTCAGTTGAACCCTCAACTGATCTTAAGGCAATAGCAGCAACAATCTTAACATCTTTATTGAATGTGTTTCCATATTCAATAATTTCCCAGAGAGTGTGATCATGAATTTGAAGGTATTGTTCAAAACTGAATTTCCATAACTCAAAGTTGTCAGGGTCTAGCATGGGGATTTTTAGGTTGTGACTCGAGAGGAGGAGGTCATATCTAGAGTAGACATCTTGTCTGGTTTTTAGGGTTTCTTGAATAATTAGGCTTTTTGGTGATTTAGGGTTTTTAGGGTTTCGTGTTCTTTAGATCAAAGTTCCTCAACAAGCTCTGATACCACTTGTTGATCCCAAACTTAGATTGATTAGCTTTGTGTTAACGAGATTGAATCAAGATTAACACTTAGAGAAACTTTTTGTTATGAAACAATCTAAGTGCTATGCAAAATTTAACACTTAGAACAAGAACACACAAAACAGAATAACCCAAACTTTCACTTTGATTGATGATCAAAACTTGCGTACAATGAAAGTGGAAAAACATATATTTAACAAAAACCTAAAGGCCTCCTTTTATAGAATAAGGAACCTTGTACAAGAGTCTACGTATAAACTGTTTTAGGTAAAGATAAACATAGAAAATACAATGTCAAACATATCTTTACTAGAAGTACAAAACGTGTAGACTAAGTATTCTATCAGTGGTTGAACTTCTTCTTGTCAGCGCTTCAATATCTCTTGTCAATGTCCAGCTGTCAGTGCCTCATTATCTCTTGTCAGCGTGTAAGTTCTTCTTGTCAGCGTCCCAGTGACTTAGCTATTTTTATTCCCAACAACGAAGAGACTACATCGTTACTTCCAAGCACATCCCATAGCGGTGATCAAGGACCAACCTGTCAAGCACTTTATCTCAAAACCGGATGTTGCTGGAGATTATAAAAATGGAGTGTATTGTTGGGTGAGCATAACATATCTTATAGACTGCGCTATGCGGTTAAAGGTCAGATCCTAGCAGACTTTGTTGTCCCAAATATATGATGATTCTAGCACACGAATTTATGAAAGAAAGGTAGATATGAGAAGAATTCTAGAAAGAGAAAGTAGTGGGAGAAAGTAGAGAGAAAATGGTTGGTGAAACTTGTGGAATATTAGATTAGGAGAAAAATGAAATGACCAACACCCTTCCTAACATGCTAGGAAGGGTTTAAATAGCCTTTGCTTACATGTAGCTTAATGGGCTATTTGATCATGGGCCGGGCTTTCCTTTTGGGCTTTGGTTACTTATGAATGAACCTTAGCTTAAAGTTAAGCCCGTAATAACACGACTAATATACTACCTATTACAACGTTCTAAAATACGATACATAATAAACATATGACCGAGCATTCTTGTTTGGCTCAATATTTTGAGGCTAACAATCTCCCCCAATGAGAGGTCATAAACCTTAGTCATTTAGGAAATTTGTAGAGATTACTAATCTCGCCATAAATGAGTCTTGAAGGTGTAATAGTAGTCTTGTTCCTTCATGCTGTGATCTTTGAGCCTTTGTCGTTGTCTTTCGACTTTGTCTTTAAGCTTGTGATCTTCAAATCATCCTTGACTTGTCTTTGCCATCTTGCGATCTTTTGTCTTCATCCACATGCTCACACTATTAATTGTTGAATATATCTTTAGGCATGAGTATGTGGTTTCTGAATCATTAACTTTGCTGTGTACACCGTGACGCCACCTTCTCGAGACAAAACATAGACACGGACTGAATGGCTTTGACATTCGTCCTAAATCGGTAGCATTTTACCTCCGGTCGGTGAAGACCGTTATACAATACTAAATACCGTACCTGTGATCAGGTAGATTCAATTAAGAATCTCCTTGACAGGGTTTCGCGGCTGTACTAGCCGTTCTCTTTACTCGACCGTCTCAAAGCAAGACTGCGAACATAAAGAGTGAATCAATTGGATAGATATCCGCTTGATTAAAGTCGTCAATTCCAATTCCTGGAACAAGTTTGATTCATTAAGAATCTTACCATTGTTGCTTTCCAGTTGACACAAGTTTGATTCATAAGAATCTCACAAGTCACCTACCGTAGAGCTGTTTGATGTTGACGCTAGAAGGATTTCCATTCGTCACTGTCGATATTAATGAATATCACTCTGAATGTTCTGGCAAGATCATAAAGATATTGCGTAGAAACCTGAAACGAGTTTGAACCAATTAAGAATCAAACCACTGTTGCTTTTTAGTTTTGCATGATGAGACTGCTTTTATACATAGTCTCATCGTCCAAATCGGGCTTAAAATACATAAAATATCATTAAAACTTCCAAATATATGCTCGTGTTTGTTGCTTGTGTATTTTAGGTACGGATATTGAGGAAAAGGCAAAAGATCACAAGAATCATTCAAAAACGAACTTGGGAAACGAAGCCGCACAATGAACCGGGCCCAAATCTGGAATTTCCAAAATGGTCCTTGAAGAATTGAAGATTGGCAACTTTAGTCCCTCAATTTTGAAGTCTTTGCAAGATAAGCCCTTGAAGAAATCAAGATTGTCAACAAAGGTCCTCCATGTTTGAAGATTATACAAGTTTTACCCTTGAAGAATCCAAAAATATGCATTTATGGTCCTTGTTTTAAGTTTGGAAACAATATGTGCCAAAAATGACAATCTGCCAAAGTTAAATACAAAGGAAATGGAAGATTTGCTGTTTATTTACAAAATGAAGAAAAAGTGAACCTTGGGGGGCCATTACTGCCCAGACATGTAAACTTCACCCACCTATCCTCTCCTTACACGTCACCCTCCACCTCAGCTTAACCCATTTACCCAAACCCATTACCCAACCCAACCCGTCCAGCCCACAACCCAGGTTTATTAAATAAACCTGGTCAAAACCCCCAGTCAACTCCTTTTATTTCCCACCCAAACAAGTTTTTAAAAACCTTT
Organism: Glebionis coronaria; assembly: GCA_025667525.1. Lineage (NCBI taxonomy): Eukaryota > Viridiplantae > Streptophyta > Magnoliopsida > Asterales > Asteraceae > Glebionis > Glebionis coronaria. The sequence goes on from CM046881.1 coordinate 355,636,690, forward strand.
TATCCCCAAAATGGATTAATCACCCACTAATCACCCCCATAAACCCTAAATTCCCCCAGGCTCAATCAACTTCATATCAAAGGGGTTTTAACCCATCACCTCCAGAATACTAATTAAGGTCACTTTCACCAAAACCCACATCCCTAATCCACCCCAGACACACCCATGTGATCACCCCAAGGGTCCCCTGCAACGTCTCTTTCACACAACACCCCAAAAAGACAAGATAAACGTCTAGGATCTTTCTACTTGGCCCCCAAGGACTTATAAACGTCCAAGATCATTTTACAACAGCTAGCTACATCAACATCATCACATGAACGATTTTTGACCAAGAACTTCAAGGGCTTTTAGGGCTTTTCAGCCATTAGGGTTTACACATTTTTATTTTATTAGTCTTCTAGTTTGTTCTATAGCCTAGTATAAATACACCCGTATGTGGGTTGTATTTCCTTGTTCCAGTTTTTGGCTTTCTCATTTGTAATTCCTTTTTAATGATATAAAAGTTTGGTGTTTGTGTTGAAACAATTTAATTCCTTTTTATAATTATTAAAAGTTGTGTGTGTGTTGAAAGCCTAGCTGAGTTCCATATTTCAAATTGTGTAAACACTTGTGTGTTTGAATTTTCAAAAAGGTTTCAAAAGTTTTTTAAGATTTTCAGAAATCCAAGGTCCATGAAGTGAAAGTGGAGTGGACCATTGGATTGCTGAAGTGGTTACTTGTTTCAAAAGTTGTTGATTGGTTCAAAATACTGGAAAGATTTTGAAAAGGGTTTAAAAAGGTTTCAAGATAAATCAGAAAGTGGTATATTGTGTTCTTCATTTTCTCTTAGCAGGATTGAAGTGATTGTTTGTCCAAGAAGCTCAGCACAGGCCCGGGTCTGTTGGAGAAGGCAAAGCACCCTTGGTTGGGCCTGGATGTAGGCCCAACAAGGTAGATCCTTGTTTCATTTTTCATTTTTCAGTTAGTTTTGATTTTGCATGAAATTTGTTAAGAAGTTGTTTATGAGTGTTTAAGTGGTTTGAAATTGCTTATTTGGTGTATTATTCATGATTAGATTGTTTAGAATCAATTTGGTAAGGGTTTAAATAGATTTGCTTTGAAAATTTGATTTTTAGAAATATAAAGGGGTGTTTGGATTTGCATATTAATTGAGTTTCTTTGGAAAAGTTTTGTGTTAAAACCTGTTAGAATCACTCCTTAGGTTAGTGCTAGGTGTTATAGGTACTTGTTTTGCAATTTGTTGGAGTTTTAATCAAAACTGCATGTTAAAAAATGGCATAATAGCTCAAATTCAGAAAGTTTCTTGTTTGACTGATTTTGGTGGAAATTGTGCCTCAAATTTGATAAGTTGTTAGATTATAGGTCTAAGTAGGGTTTGCTACTGATTATATGCTAGTTGGTAGGTTTGTTTACAAATTTGTGAGCTTTGAATTTCACATTTGTGCCTATTGATTCAGCAAAGTCATCACAGACACCCAAGGCCTTGATCAGAAACTTGTTTGGTGCATTTTTGTGTGATTTTGGCTAAGTACTTGCTTGATTTGTGTTTGTGTTGACTCCCTATACTCAACTGAGTATAGGGGTGCCCTTTTGTCCATAAAAAACACTCCAAAAATCATAAGACAAGTCCTCTTGTCCATTCTTCACAAGTGAAGAATTACCTTTCTTCTTTGTGTTCATCAAATCATATCTGAACACGTTTTTGGTTCCTGCTTGTTTTAATCTTGCACATTTTGATTGGATTTGTGTTTTTGAAGTATAAAAAGTTACTGTTTTGAGTATTTAAAGTTTAAAAAAGAAAAAAAAAGTTTTTTTAAAAAAGGACATGGCCAGGACTCGAACCTGCGCCACTCCTCCCAAACACAAACGACTTAACCAGCGTGCCCTAGGGTCTTTGACTGCTAAGTATTCAAATCATAATATATTTAAAGGGTTGTTGTTTGGGCTTATCTAAATTAAGCCGTAGCTTCATAAGCTTATTTAAGCTTATTGTATAAGCTTTTGGGCCAGTTTTCATTTTTCTCTTGTTTGTCACATAGTTTAAGACTTTTTTGGCTAAAGTTTGAATTTTTCTCTTTCTTTATTTATTTTTTATCATTTTTTATTTACCCGTTTTTATTTAATTAGTTTAAAAATAGCAAAAGTAGTTTTAAAAATCTGAAAAAATAGTTTTTAGGTTTTTATTTATATTTTTGAGGTTTACAGCCCATTAAGTTTTCAAAAAGTCTTATTTTTGATTTTATAGGATTTTAGGGTTTTTAACCAATTTTAAAATTTAATATAAAATTATTAAATAGGTTTTAGAAACTTTTGATTGCATTTCTGTCTTAGTTACATTATTTTAGATTTTTGGTAATTTTTTAGAATTTTTTAGTAAACTTTGAATTTTTTTGATTATTTTATTATTATTTTATTATTAAAAATTGAAAGTTTGTTTTTTCTACTTTTTTCATTTTTCCTAGATTTTAGACACTTAATTAGGAATTTTATAACTTTCCAAATATTTATAGGGCTTTTCAATTATTTTCTAGAATTAATTTAAGTTTTAATTGATTTTAATAGTTTTTAAGTGTTTAAAAATAGTTTTATTTGGTTTTAAGATTTTAAAAAATACTTTTTAGCTTAATTAGGTCATTTTTGAGGTTTACAAACTTTAAAATCTTGTTTGGGACTTTTTAATAATTAATTGTGATTTTTAGGGCTTTAATTAGCATTAAAAAGTCATTATCTAATTAATTAAAAGGTTTTAGCAAGTTTGGATTTTTTGTAAACTCTTAGAATATTATTGTGGATTTTTAGTAATTTTTAGGAATTTTTAGGTTAAAATTTTAATTTTTGCACTATTTACGGTTTTACGTGATCGCCTTTTTCGTCTTAGTTTAATCCGACTTCGTAACCGTCAATTCTTTCTTATTTCTATTTTTCTTTTCTTGTTAATAATCACAAACATTAATCAATTCATTACACAACGCACTAGCCTCCTCGAGAACGAACTCACTTTTAGGGTCATTCACACACGGTTTTCCTAAATCGTCGTGCCTACTTACCCTATTTTATTGCTCTTTTCCTAAAGGGTAGTAAAAACACTACATCAACTTTTGGCGCCGCTGTCGGGGAGGCGTGTTGTGTTTTGATTGAACCATTGTTTTTTTTACTATCCATAATTAGTATTTGTATTAGTAGCACTCTACTAATACGTATTATCGTTTTTCGGTTTTTGTGTGAATATTATTAATATATTGTATACGTAGAACAATAAATTCACAAGTACTCCAAATACGTGAGCAATCACAACCTTGATTCGGGATTTCATCACTCGATCATTGTATTCGAATCTCAAACCAAAGAAAAAAGGCAAAAATAGATAAATACTTTCGTGAAGCTCGATTTTGAAAAATACAAACTATAAGGTGGGTATAAGGCGGTTGTATTTCACGACCTAAAGGAAAAAGGCTCTTAAGTGCTTCGCGCCGCCTCGTTTCCTCCGCTTGCTTGTGCGTATTTGATTTTGAGAGCTAATCGAGGGTTTTGCCGCCCAAAGTATTATTACATATCATATATATTTTCTTGGTTTCTATTGATTAAACCCTCTTGAACGATTTGGTGTTCCACCATCGTTCTAAAGTCATCGACGGCGTTCACTCCACGTGATCGTTTTCATTCCTTGAGGCTTCTTTAATCAAGAGATTTGATTAAGGAGGAGATTTGTAGATTTTTGTCTACTTAATACATTCACCAATTTCCAAAAAAGTTAATACAATCAAAAACCACAAAAAAATTGAAAAATACAAAATACCAAAAAGAATCTTCTTTGCTCGTCTCCACGTTGTACGTGACGTTTATGCTAACTCGTATTCAAGCAAAACGTGCACGTAAACGGAAGAACAAAACTCCCACTCCAACTCATTCTAGTGAGGAGTCTCCTATTGACGAACCCATTGTACGAGAAGCACCAACCATGGCGAATCGAACTATGATGGAGTTACTTCAAGCACCCACCGAGGGTTATGGAGAAGCTATTGTGATTCCCGCTATCCTTGCGGAGAATTTTGAGGTGAAAACGGGCTTGTTGTCGATGATCCAAAACAAAAAATTCCGTGGTGATGAGAAGGACAATCCCCACAACCATATCCGCCAATTTAATCGTCTTACCGCCACTTGCAAATTCAAGGATGTCTCGAATGACTCGATTAAGATGATGCTTTTTCCGTATTCCTTAGCGGGGCCCGCTAAAATTTGGTTAGAGAAAGAGCCACCCAATTCTATATTGACGTGGAAGGATTTCGTTTCGAAATTTGTGAACCAATTTTTTCCGCCCTCTAAGACTACGCATTTGAAAAATGAGATTTCTAAATTTTCACAAGAATCAAAGGAAAGTTTTTCAACGGCTTGGAATAGGTTTAAGGAGATGTTACATGAATGTCCTCATCACGGTTTTTCCGACTTACATCAAATCGACACGTTTTACAATGGACTTAACGATCATGAAAGAGATTATTTAAATGCCGCCGCGGGTGGTAATTTTTTGTGTAAAACGGTTGAAGAAGCTTTGGTCATAATTGAGAATAGGTCTAAGGTTTACAGCCCTCGTAACACACCGAGTGTTGCCAAATTGGGCTCGTCATCGTCTCATAGCATTAATGCTTTACATGATGAATCAAATGAAGAAAATCGATTTTTTGATAGATTTGCTAACCTTATGAACCATTGGAAAAATCAAGAAGCTTCAAATTCCGCTTCGGTTAAAACGGTTTCTAAGAGTTGTTTGTCGTGTGGTGGAGCTCATGATCTTTCCGAGTGCATTACCGCGGATGGTAACACTTCGAGTGCTTATGTAGCCACGGGAACTTATAACCAAAACGGTCAAGGTTCCCGCCAAAATCAAGCTCCACCAAATCAAAATGCTAATAACTATCGAAACAACAACCAAGGTGGTAATTATCAAGGAAATCAAAGGAATTACAACAAGGGTAATTATCAAAGTGGAAATGGGCAAGTTTCTAACCAAAATCAAAACCGTGATCTTCAAAACACTAACCAAGGTTTTCAAAATGCTCACACCAAAAATCTTAGTGGAGAGTTCTTAGATTATGCTAAAGCTAATGATGCTAAGTTTGATAACATGCAACGTGAGATGATTAGCTTAATATCCGAGTTAAAAACCGAGCTTAAAAACGAACTTGCTAATGAATTGAGAAATCATTCTAATAAAATGGAAGGAATGTTCAAAGACTCCAACAAAATCAACAAAAAATGGAGCAAGGTCAACATGAGATTAAGCAAGAGTTGTTAAAAGCGGATGCTAGGCAATCTAAGTTTGAAGACCGAATGGGAAAAATGTTTGAAGCTATCATGTGTAAACCCTCTTCTTCGGGTGGTCTTCCTAGTGATACCATCGTGAACCCGAAAGGAGAATTGAAGGTTGTTGCTACTCGTAGTGGTAAAACTTTCAAAGAACCCACTTCTCGACCAAGTACTTCTATGGAGAAGGAAAAAGAGAAAGAACCCGAGGTGTTGGTAGAAAAGGAGCAAATTCCAAGCCCACGAAGTACCGCTCAAACCACACCTAGGGTTGAACCCATACCCATTATGGAACCCGAGATTCCAAGGCCTATGCCTACTATGCCCCAACCCACACCACCTTTACCCTACCCTTCAAGACGAGACAAGGAAAAGGCACAAGAACAAAATAATTATCAATTTGAACTTTTTATGAAAATGTTTCGTGACTTGCATTTCAATATAAGTTTTGCCGACGCCTTAGTCATGATGCCTCGGTTTGCCGCGAACTTCAAAAGTATGTTGAATAACAAAGAGAAATTGCAAAAATCGTCTAGTTGTTCATCGGTTTTTCTAAGCCGCATACCTCAAAAAATTGGTGATCCCGGCAAGTTTTTAATCCCATGTGCCATACAAGACATGGAAGAATGCTACGCCTTGGCCGATCTTGGTGCTAGTATTAATTTGATGCCTCTTGAGATTTTTAAGTCGCTCAATCTTCCAAATCTCACTCCTTCAAGAATGTCAATCGAGATGGCCGATCATTCTATGATTCTAGCTTGTGGAGTTGCCGAGGACGTCTTCGTGAAAATTGGAAAGTTCTACTATCCTGTAGACTTTATTGTTGTTGACATTCCTATCGATCCTAAAGTTCCTCTAATTTTAGGTCGATCTTTTTTGGATACCTCGAGAGCACTTATCGATGTGCATGCAAGGAAAATCACTCTTCGTTTCAATGAGGAAGAACTCGTCATTAATGCAACCCAAAACTCCACGCTTTCTCATGTGTATTCTATCACGTCTTTGTACAATGTCAATTCCACCAAAAACGTTTGCAAAAAGATTTCAAAAAGAGTTTTAGAAGTTGAGAAAAATGAAGTTCCGTCCCCTCCGCCGGTGGAGGTTAAGAGTGTTAAGCCTACAATTCCAATCTCGAGCGATTCTTCGGATGATGAATACGTTGATCCTGATGGGGAAGTTTTCTTTGTCGACAAACGTTTTGAAAACTTACCACCACCTTTGCCAAAACGCTTTTCAAATGTGAGAATTTTTAGTGTGACTAACAATGCTTTAGAAACACCGAATATTTTCGACATAATTAAATCGTGTTTTCACAAGGAGAGTGTAAAAGATGAAAAAGGAAAAGATTTTGAATTGGATTTAAAAGATTTTTCTACAATTCTAACTCCGTCATCACCACGTGTTTTGAGTGCTACAAGCTCGTCTTCTCCTTTTGACGATGCTTTGTGTGGACTTAGTGTGGGGGAATCCCCTTATGTTCCCTCCCCTTTCTCCACTGAGGACGAGATATTTGATCCTGGAATTGCTTATAAAGGGAAATCTCGGTCTTCCACCGATGCAATAAATGGAAAATCTTTTCATTTGATTGGTGCCAGTCTACCTCGAGTAGCTCATGTTTTTAGTGACTTACCCATTGTCCCACCCTTCTATTTCTTCTCATCTATTTTCTTGAAACTCTTTGAGTTTTTGTTGACTATTGATGGAGTGGCGTTGATTTGTTTTTCCAAAGAAAATGAGAACGCCATCTTCGATCCCGGTATTTTGCACCATCAAAGGACTTAGTCCTTAATACCGGTTGTTTTTTGGGCCTTGTTTATCATGTAAGCCCCACTAAAAATTAACCATACCATGATTATCCCTAAATGATGACATTTATGGGGATTCAAGTCGAGCTTTTGACTCGGTTATCAAAAACAAGGTGCCTCGTGGGGGAGACCCATGCTTATCCATGTACATATTATCGCTTTCTAATGAGTTAATGTGAGGGGATTTGTGCCCTTCCAACCTTTGTTCCGTGGTTGTTTGTGCATTGTGGTTTTTAGATCATGATCTTCACGATTGGAGCCGCTCGTGTTTCGTTTTATGGGAGCACTCGATCGTTTACTTTGAAGACATTTCTCAATATCCAAATGATATATCCTTATATGTTCTAACCTTAGGTTTTTAGCACACTTCATAAACGGCTATTATTTTATTGGTTACACCCTTTCCATGCTAGATTAGGCATTCGACTACGTCTCTAGTATGGGGGTGTTTGCACCCCTAGAATCGAAACATTGAGGACAATGTTTAACTTTAGTATGGGGGGGTGAATAGATACTTGCCTTGCCAAACCTTCACGCTTTTCAAAGTTTATCTTTTTGTTTATCGTTTTGTTGCAAAATAAGGCTAAAAATGGCCAAATTTTAAAAAATTTCTCATGTTTTATAAGTGTTTGAAGACACGAATGTAGATTTCCCGATGGCGAGAATAAGAGTAATTTTTGACTCGACCGTGCGTGTTGAGCACTTAGCTTTGATTCCTTAACTTCACATTAGGCTAAGTCTCTTAAATGAGGACGAGAAATGATAGAGTTAATTATAAGTTACTATGCTAAACGTAGAGTACTCGTATTCTTTCAAAAACTCATGTGTTCTCGTTATTTGCTTATTCTCCCTTCGCTTGTAAATATTCTTTGCTTAATAAATATTGACTTAGCGGTTTAGTTAGGATTGTTGGGTTTCTAGTCTTTTCTAGTAGCTTCCGTGTAATTAAATTGGGAAGACATTAAGGTATCGCCAGCGTCACGGTTTTGAAGTATTGGCACCCCAATAATCGAAAGCTTCACCCAATAATAAGATTTCAAGTGCTCACCTAAATCTAGCAAACAATTTGAAGCCCCACAAGGCCAAAAAATCTATGCAAAATTGAAAGTGAATCAAGCCTTAATCTTCGAAGCTTTAAAGATCCAAAATTCGCTTTAGCGTGAGGATATACGTCTTTGGCTAATAAAACCACCGATGAGGCGGATAATAAAAGGCAAGGCAAGACCGAAGTCATAATAAAAGCTTCATGGCGAAGTTGAATAAAAGATGGAGGTAAACCAAAGATAATAAGGCCCTTCCGTTAGGGGGCGTATAAAAGTCTTGGTAATAAGTCTCATGTTCAAAACCGTTATAAAACCGTGTTTATCGATTCTTCATGTCAACTTAATTTTTTAACATCGTTGTCTATTAGGAGGGGTTATTGATTTGATGGTCTTAGTTACACAGTTAGGACTCTATTTTTAGACCTAAATCTCTATTATCGCATAAGTCAATGATGTATCCTCGTGAGACATTCAAGACATAATAAAATATAAGAGATACAACTTAGGAATAATGGGAGGATAAGTACGTGATTAGGGCATATGAGTAGTGTTAGCATTACTAACTTATAATGAAAATGATCTCGTTGCACGCTTGGCATGGAATTAGGGTGAAAATCGAGGACGATGAAATTATTTCTAACGAAGCATTCACGTGTTCTTATTCTATGAACCTAAACGTCCCATTTTGCGATGAAAATCATACATTATGTCTAAAACGCAAGTAGTAGTAATAGTAGTAGTGTAGCTAGTTTATCTTTCAATAAAGTGAATAAAATGAATTTTGGAGGTGCTACGATACTTTATTCTAGCATTGCGTGAGGGCACGGCAATGGTTTAGTATGGGGGAGTGATGAGACTGCTTTTATACATAGTCTCATCATCCAAATCGGGCTTAAAATGCATAAAATATCATTAAAACTGCAAAATATATGCTCGTGCTTGTTGCTTGTGTATTTTAGGTACGGATATTGAGGAAAAGGCAAAAGATCACAAGAATCATTCAAAAACGAACATGGGAAACGAAGCCGCACAATGAACCGGGCCCAAATCTGGAATTTCCAAAATGGTCCTTGAAGAATTAAGATTGGCAACTTTAGTCCCTCAATTTTGAAGACTTGGAAAGATAAGCCCTTGAAGAAATCAAGATTGTCAACAAAGGTCCTCCATGTTTGAAGATTATACAAGTTTTACCCTTGAAGAATCCAAAAATATGCATTTATGGTCCTTGTTTTAAGTTTGGAAACAATATGTGCCAAAAATGACAATCTGCCAAAGTTAAATACAAAGGAAATGGAAGATTTGCTGTTTATTTACAAAATGAAGAAAAAGTGAACCTTGGGGGGCCATTACTTCCCAGACATGTAAACTTCACCCACCTATCCTCTCCTTACACGTCACCCTCCACCTCAGCTTAACCCATTTACCCAAACCCATTACCCAACCCAACCCGTCCAGCCCACAACCCAGGTTTATTAAATAAACCTGGTCAAAACCCCCAGTCAACTCCTTTTATTTCCCACCCAAACAAGTTTTTAAAAACCTTTTATCCCCAAAATGGATTAATCACCCACTAATCACCCCCATAAACCCTAAATTCCCCCAGGCTCAATCAACTTCATATCAAAGGGGTTTTAACCCATCACCTCCAGAATACTAATTAAGGTCACTCTCACCAAAACCCACATCCCTAATCCACCCCAGACACACCCATGTGATCACCCCAAGGGTCCCCTGTAACGTCTCTTTCACACAACACCCCAAAAAGACAAGATAAACGCCTAGGATCTTTCTACTTGGCCCCCAAGGACTTATAAACGTCCAAGATCATTTTACAACAGCTGGCTACATCAACATCATCACATGAATGATTTTTGACCAATAACTTCAAGGGCATTTAGGGCTTTTCAGCCATTAGGGTTTACACATTTTGTAATATTTTATTAGTCTTCTAGTTTGTTCTATAGCCTAGTATAAATACACCCGTATGTGGGTTGTATTTCCTTGTTCCAGTTTTTGGCTTTCTCATTTGTAATTCCTTTTTAATGATATAAAAGTTTGGTGTTTGTGTTGAAACAATTTAATTCCTTTTTATAATTATTAAAAGTTGTGTGTGTGTTGAAAGCCTAGTTGAGTTCCATATTTCAAATTGTGTAAACACTTGTGTGTTTGAATTTTCAAAAAGGTTTCAAAAGTTTTTTAAGATTTTCAGAAATCCAAGGTCCATGAAGTGAAAGTGGAGTGGACCATTGGATTACTGAAGTGGTTACTTGTTTCAAAAGTTGTTCATTGGTTCAAATATTGGAAAGATTTTGAAAAGGGTTTAAAAAGGTTTCAAGATAAATCAGAAAGTGGTATATTGTGTTCTTCATTTTCTCTTAGCAGGATTGAAGTGATTGTTTGTCCAAGAAGCTCAGCACAGGCCCGGGTCTGTTGGAGAAGGCAAAGCAGCCTTGGTTGGGCCTGGATGTAGGCCCAACAAGGTAGATCCTTGTTTCATTTTTCATTTTTCAGTTAGTTTTGATTTTGCATGAAATTTGTTAAGAAGTTGTTTATGAGTGTTTAAGTGGTTTGAAATTGCTTATTTGGTGTATTATTCATGTTTAGATTATTTAGAATCAATTTGGTAAGGGTTTAAATAGATTTGCTTTGAAAATTTGATTTTCAGAAATATAAAGGGGTGTTTGGATTTGCATATTAATTGAGTTTCTTTGGAAAAGTTTTGTGTTAAAACCTGTTAGAATCACTCCTTAGGTTAGTGCTAGGTGTTATAGGTACTTGTTTTACAATTTGTTGGAGTTTTAATCAAAACTGCATGTTAAAAAATGGCATAATAGCTCAAATTCAGAATGTTTCTTGTTTGACTGATTTTGGTGGAAATTGTGCCTCAAATTTGATAAGTTGTTAGATTATAGGTCTAAGTAGGGTTTGCTACTGATTATATGCTAGTTGGTAGGTTTGTTTGCAAATTTGTGAGCTTTGAATTTCACATTTGTGCCTATTGATTCAGCAAAGTCATCAGAGACACCCAAGGCCTTGATCAGAAACTTGTTTGGTGCATTTTTGTGTGATTTTGGCTAAGTACTTGCTTGATTTGTGTTTGTGTTGACTCCCTATACTCAACTGAGTATAGGGGTGCCCTTTTGTCCATCAAAAACACTCCAAAAATCATAAGACAAGTCCTCTTGTCCATTCTTCACAAGTGAAGAATTACCTTTCTTCTTTGTGTTCATCAAATCATATCTGAACACGTTTTTGGTTCCTGCTTGTTTTAATCTTGCACATTTTGATTGGATTTGTGTTTTTGAAGTATAAAAAGTTACTGTTTTGAGTATTTGAAGTTTAAAAAAGAAAAAAAAAGTTTTTTTTAAAAAGGACGTGGCCAGGACTCGAACCTGCGCCACTCCTCCCAAACACAAACGACTTAACCAGCGTGCCCTAGGGTCTTTGACTGCTAAGTATTCAAATCATAATATATTTAAAGGGTTGTTGTTTGGGCTTATCTAAATTAAGTCATAGCTTAATAAGCTTATTTAAGCTTATTGTATAAGCTTTTGGGCCAGTTTTCATTTTTCTCTTGTTTGTCACATAGTTTAAGACTTTTTTGGCTAAAATTTGAATTTTTCTCTTTCTTTATTTATTTTTTATCATTTTTTATTTACCTGTTTTTATTTAATTAGTTTAAAAAGAGCAAAAGTAGTTTTAAAAATCTGAAAAAATAGTTTTTAGGTTTTTATTTATATTTTTGAGGTTTACAGCCCATTAAGTTTTCAAAAAGTCTTATTTTTGATTTTATAGGATTTTAGGGTTTTTAACTAACTTTAAAATTTAATATAAAATTATTAAATAGGTTTTAGAAACTTTTGATTGCATTTCTGTCTTAGTTACATTATTTTAGATTTTTGGTAATTTTTTAGAATTTTTTAGTAAACTTTGAATTTTTTTGATTATTTTATTATTATTTTATTATTAAAAATTGAAAGTTTGTTTTTTCTACTTTTTTAATTTTTCCTAGATTGTAAACACTTAATTAGGAATTTTATAACTTTCCAAATATTTTTAGGGCTTTTCATTTATTTTCTAGAATTAATTTAAGTTTTAATTGATTTTAATAGTTTTTAAGTGTTTAAAAATAGTTTTATTTGGTTTTAAAATTTAAAAAAATACTTTTTAGCTTAATTAGGTCATTTTTGAGGTTTACAAACTTTAAAAATCTTGTTTGGGACTTTTTAATAATTAATTTTGATTTTTAGGGCTTTAATTAGCATTAAAAAGTCATTATCTAACTAAGTAAAAGGTTTTAGCAAGTTTGGATTTTTTGTAAACTCTTAGAATATTATTGTGGATTTTTAGTAATTTTTAGGAATTTTTAGGTTAAAATTTTAATTTTTGCACTATTTACGGTTTTACGTGATCGCCTTTTTCGTCTTAGTTTAATCTGACTTCGTAACCGTCAATTCTTTCTTATTTCTATTTTTCTTTTCTTGTTAATAATCACAAACATTAATCAATTAATTACACAATGCACTAGCCTCCTCGAGAACGAACTCACTTTTAGGGTCATTCACACACGGTTTTCCTAAATCGTCGTGCCTACTTACCCTATTTTATTGCTCTTTTCCTAAAGGGTAGTAAAAACACTACATCATTGCACATGTTCAATTCATAAAGAATCTTGCATACCGCAGTGTTGTTTGATGTTAACACTGGAAGGATTTCCACTCATCATTGTGAATATTAAGTAGTATCAGTCTGAGTGTTCTAGCAATATCACAAGGATATAGCCTAGGACTCTCTTGATCTTTATCCGTGTGTCCTAACTAGATTTGATTGATCTCTTGGCTCTAGACTCGATTTGTGCACTTTTAGTGGTCGGAGGCTGGAGCAGATGCCACCTATTCAATATCAACTATCTCGAAGTGAGAAAGTCAATAGTAGTCATGTTGTTCTCCGTGACAATAAAACAAACTTCTTTTGAGAGAAGCCTGAGTAGCTAGGAAAGGGTTGTGCATACATCACTGGGTCCATGATGAGTTTGTCTTCATGATGAGTTGACCCGGTTTCTGCCTAAGTTGTATGGAGGGCTTCTTTCTTTAGACGCTTTATCCTTACATTTCTTTTTCATTCTTCAACCCCTTCAACGCTTACCAAGACATCATTACTAGCACCTTGTTGTGATTGTTCCAGTGCTAGCATCAGTACTTAGTCGGCATTCTGCTACGTTCACATTCTACTCCATCTTTCCTAAGGACTTCTAATAATCTATTGGATTGTCCCTGGGAAGATCCCTCCGGTTCTGGTTGGATCATAGGACTTAAACCTAACCACCCTTTTGACACCAATAACGTCGTGAATTAAAGATGTTGTGGGTATTTGATCGTAAAATGAAAACCACTTTAAATTCTAACAAAGTGTATGAAAAACATTTAACACCTTGCTAGTTTTGTCGTTTTAGAAATGCTCCCCCTTCACATGTGCATCGATAATCGAAAGTGTTTCGCACATGTAGGTAAGAGTTAAAGTTCTTGAGTCTTATATTAGATCACATTTTAATCACATTTTCTCCCCCTATCTCTAATATATAAAATCTTTTGATATTAGAGATACCAAATTTGATTAAAATATATTTTGAAAAATAGTTTTGAAATCTCCGGGAGAAAGATGTGTTAATCTTTTGCATGAAGTTAAAATGCTCCCCCTCAAAAATTGATCCAATTGAATTGTCATTGTGAGGATATGATCCACATTTCGCTTTTTGAGGATGGGAGTTGTTGAACACACAATTTTTGAAAGATTTTGAATATCATTGAAAAATTCTTGAAAAAATTGTGTTCAACGCTTTTTGAAAAATCAATTCTTTTTGTCGAAAGGTTTTTCTAAAGCATAAACTTGAGTTCATAGACTTTGAATGTCTTGACGAATCCACTCAAGTGTAAGAAGATTTCTCTTCTTTTGCTGAGGGTAAGGGTACTAAATCGTACACTCCCCCGTGAATATCAATCCGGTTTGCAATCTGAAAGTGATTACAAGCCATTGTGTTGAGCTCAAAACGTTGAATGTTTTGTGACAAGCTCAACCCGTGATAGATTGCTCTACCTGTTGTTTGGAAATATTTGTCCAAAATAGACAATTTCCCTTATTAAAAGAAGAAATGACATGTTTTGAAAAATATTTACAACTTTCATTCGAGCTTTATGTACACACCCGTGTCGTTATTGAGCGACATTTCTGGGCACGTCCATATTATCGATACTGAAAGACATGTCGAGAAGAATATTTTTGGATTTTGAAAGATTTTTAATTTTGTGTTTTGCTTTTATGTGTTTTATATTTTTTATATTTTGCTTTTTCAAAGATATTTACAAGTTGATGTTTGATAGATAAATCAAGCAGGCACCTTTGCTAGAATCTCCAGGTCTGCTGGAGTCAAACATCTCATACCAATTTGCCTAACGAGGTACTCAAACCTATCTTTCGACAGAGCTTTTGTAAATAAGTCGGCTAATTGGTAATCCATTCCAACAAAGTATAATTCAACGATACCTCTTTCAACTTGTTCCTTTATGAAGTGGTATCTGACATCCATGTGCTTCGTGCGGGAATGCTGTACCGGATTGCAGGAGATGGCTATGGCCGACTTTGAGTCACAGTACATAGGTACTTTATCAAAGTGGAAGCCATAATCCGTGAGTTGTGTTCTCATCCAAAGAGCTTGAGCACAACACGCAAATAGAGACACATACTCCGCTTCGGCTGATGAAAGTGACGTACAATCCTGCTTCTTGGAAGACCATCCCACAAGCTTATCTTGAACTAGAAATTGTGCACCACTAGAAGTACTTTTTCGTGTATCAAGACACCCTGCATGATCAGAATCTGAATAGGCCGTTAGAAAGAAACCGGTTTCCCTCGGATACCAGAGTCCCAAATGAATGGTGTTCTTAAGGTACTGAAAGATCTGTTTAACCTCCTTGAGGTGCTTTTCAGTGGGTCGTGCTTGATAACATGCACAATAACACGTAGCATGATGAATATCAGGTCTGCTTGCTGTCAAGTACATGAGGGAACCAATCATGGAACGATATCTCGTTTGATCGATGGCATTTCCCTCCAAGTCAGCATCTAGCGATGTGGTTGATAATGGTGTCCCAACGGGGTCACATGAAGTCATACCATGCTTTTGGATTATCTCTTGACAATACTTAGCTTGGTTTATAAAGATACCACTTGGGGATTGGTGAACTTGAATTCCTAGAAAGAATTTTAGTTCGCCCATCATTGACATTTCAAATTTGCTTTGCATTACTTTTTCAAACCATTTTGAAAGTTTTGGGTTTGTAGACCCGAAAATAATGTCATCAACATAAATTTGCACAAGCAAAATGTCATCCCCATATTTATAAGTGAACAAAGTTAGATCAATGGAACCTTTTGAGAAACCTTTGGATACCAGAAATTTCGAGAGCTCGTCGTACCACGCCCTTGGAGCTTGCTTGAGTCCATATAGTGCCTTGTGGAGACGATACACCTTGTCAGGATAATGAGGATTGACAAATCCTTCCGGCTGCGTGACATAGACTTCTTCCTTCAAAGGACCGTTAAGAAACGCCGTCTTTACGTCCATTTAATAGACAGTGAATCCCTTATATGCAGCATAAGCAAGGAAAATCCTGACCGCTTCCATGCGAGCAACTGGTGCAAATGATTCATCAAAATCAATTCCCTCTTTCTGGCCATACCCCTTAGCCACTAGCCTAGCTTTGTTCTTGATGATCGTGTTTTCTTCATCCAT
This sequence comes from Glebionis coronaria, assembly GCA_025667525.1. Classification (NCBI taxonomy): domain Eukaryota; kingdom Viridiplantae; phylum Streptophyta; class Magnoliopsida; order Asterales; family Asteraceae; genus Glebionis; species Glebionis coronaria. Next base: position 355,652,631 of record CM046881.1, read on the forward strand.
CTTGTTTTTCCAGATCCAACGAAGATTTAAAGGAGTCACATCGTATGGTCTGTCAACAAGTTCCCAGACTTTAAGTCTTTCAAATTGTTGAAGTTCATCCGTCATCGATTCAATCCAAGCATGATCGCCATGGCTTATTTGATGTTTTTCGGTTCAGCAGTACTCACGGCGAGTGCGAACATAAAAACATCGCCATCGGTTGCTAGTTGTCGTCTTGTACGAACAGGCTGTGAAGGGTTTCCAATTACGTGAACCAAAGGATGTTCTCGGGTCCAATGATGTGTTGAAGGATGTCGTTGATAAAACGTATGCATATTTGACGGATCAACATGGCGAGTAGAAGACTCTCCAGTTTCGTGTACCGGTGTACCGAATGGGTTGATAAATTCGTCTTCGTCAGATAATGCATCGTCTGCTTGATGTGTGTTCTCTGGAGCAATGACAGTAGTTGTGGATGTTGTAGGATCGATTGTTAATGTGATATTCTGAGGAAGTAAATCTGCAGCAACCCGTGTTGAAGTAGATGAAGTTGTATCCTTTTGTTGATGATGATAGGTATCATCATTCTTATCATGAGTGACAGCGGAAGACTTCGATGCAACTTGTTTCTCCCTGGTGAAATATTCATCATACATTGGTCCATATAACATTTCCAACTCTTCAAGTGTCGTGTCCACTGTCATATCTGCTCTAGGAACATGTTCAGGAACCAGCTTTGAACTTGACGGTTCAATGTTGTGGTCTTGAGTTCCGAGTTCCGTGCGGTTGTGAACGGAAGTCGTTTGTCGTTGTGGATCGGGACTTAAACTGCTTTGTTCAAGTGCCATTTCTTGTAAGTCATCGAATCTGATATGAATAGTCTCGACTATCAATTTTGTTCTCTTGTTGTATAGTCTGTATCCCTTAGACTGAGTTGCATATCCCACTAAAATTCATGCATCACCTTTCTCTTTCATCTTGTCCAGATTTTCACCATCTCGAATAATGTAACACGTACATCCAAAAACATGAAGGTGTTTGAGTGAAGGTTTGCGATCATTAATTATGTGATATGGTGTCTTTTCGTGTCTTGGGATAACTAAGGAGCGGTTTTGTGTGTAGCATGCGGTTGACACGGCCTCGGCCCAAAAGTATAGTGGAAGTTTTGAAGCGGATAATAATGTTCGAGCAGCCTCAACTAAAGTACGGTTTCGTCTTTCAACAACGCCGTTTTGTTCGGGTGTTCAAGCAATAGATGTTTCATGTTCAATTCCTTCAGCTTCAAAATAGTTTCTCAGTTTTGAATTCAAAAATTCAGTACCTCTGTCAGTACGAACCACTTTAACTTGAGCTTGAAGACCACGTTGTATCACTTTAAGGAAGCTAATGAGAACATCGGGTGTTTCATCCTTGGACCTCAAGAAGTGAGTCCATGTGTACCTTGAGTAGTCATCGACAATTACCATAACGTATTTCTTCCCATTGATACTTTGAACACGCATGGGACCACACAAATCTATATGAAGAAGATCTAACCGTCCTTTAGAGCTTGGTGTAGTCTTTGTCTTGAAACTACTCCGTTTAGCTTTACAAAGCTCACAAGAAGAACAAAGATGATCTTTGATGAATTTCAAGTTAGGAAGTCCTCGCACAATATCTTTCTTGGAAATCAAGTTGATGGTATCAAAGTTAAGATGAGATACACGTTGATGCCATAACCAAGCTTGAGTCGTTGAAGCTTTAGCCATGAAACAGATTGGAGTTGAAGATGTGGAGTCTTGTAGTGAAATAGTGTAGAGATCAGTACCCCGTGTTTCGGTAAGTAAGTCATTCCCATCATAATCATGAACAAAACATGTCTTCTTTCTAAAAGCAACCTCCAAATCCGCATCATAAAATTGACCAACCGAGAAAAGATTGTGATTGAGCCCTTCGACGTAGTAAACCCTTTTGATAGTGATATTCCCCTGAACCAAGTCTCCATATCCTAGGATCGGTGCAAATTGATCATTTCCGAATCGGACCGTACCCAGGAACTTCTCCACGAAGTTAATTAGAAGCTTGAGATTCCCCGTCATGTACTTCGTGCATCTGGAGTCCAGTACAAAGAGAATTATTTCGATCACCTGCAGAAGAATTAGAACACGATGGAGCATTTGCTAAATTGGATTCCATGTTAGTTGTGATTTCCGATTCATTAGTTTCCCTAGTTTCATCACTTAGAGGCACACTAACGCTCGTAGTCACATTTTCTTTCCTAACCTTAGGCATCCATTTATATCCTGGAGGACATTGATTAGCAAACCACCATTTCCAAGGCTTGCTAGCAGACTCATATAATTCCCTAATTCTTCTTCTAGGGTTCTTAGTGGTGGAGTCTGATGCAATACCTTTCTTAGGGGGGTTTGCACCAGAATGGTTCACTTTGCGTTTGGGTTTTCTAGCACTAATAGGCATCACAGTTTGCTTCTTAGTTCTAGTTTCTACGCCTTTGACATTATTCGAAACACACATAGCATGATTAGCATTAGCACACTTTCCAGATTTCACACAAACAAACTTAACTTTCATAGCATTCAAAGTCGAATCATTCAAATCGTCATTACACGCGATTACAGACGTTTTATTCTTAGAAACATTGAAAATCCTAGGGTGGTCTTCTACTTCTTTCATCTTCCCTTGACTTTTGTTTTGCCAGGCCTTTTCATTCATGCGAGTGCTCTTAAGCTGGGGCCGGCTAACACTAGCAGTGGGGACTACTCCTGTAGTAAAAGACACACGTCTATTAGTGTTACTAGAAGTCTGAGGTGATTGACTTTCTTTGTTTTGTGTGGGTTTAGTGGCCAATCTATTCATCCCTGGTTTAACCACATTTGTGTTCTTAATGCTTTGTGATCGCATATGTGTTTTGGGAGTGTTTTGTGGTAACCTATCCTTCCCATCCGTCTTGGGGGCAAACGCAGGTTTTGCAAATGCAGAATTAGAGAAAACAGATGGTTTTCCCAAGACAGAGGGTCTAGTCACTTTTTGAGCATTGGGTTGTCTTACAACAGGTTTCTTAACACTAGGTTCCACAATCTTCCCACCCATCTTAGCAACGAGTTTCTGCAACTCTGCTATCGCTCTGTCCCTGTCTTGTAACTGAGCTTTCAACCCTTTAATTTCCAAATTCTGTTCGTTCATTTGTCGAAACGTTTGGGAAAGTTTTTCTTGCAATTTATTATCATGTGGAAAACTACCAACGTCTTTTTGCAAAGCAAGTTCAAGAGAATGACAATGTTTTTGAAGGAAATCAGTTTTGTGTTGAAGTAACTCAAAAGCCTTTTTATCAACATTTTCTTTATGTTTCAAAAGCTCAAGTTCAAGACGCTCACACTCTTTGATTTTATCAAGATATTTGCATGCAACATCAGAATATTCATCGATATCAGCACAAAATTGAAGAGTAACACACAAAATATCTTTGGAGAGACATTCTTCTAAGAGTAGAACATATTCGTTTGAAAATTCTAATTTGACATTTTGAAGGTCATCAATTTCTTTTTCAAGAGACTCAACATATTTCAAATCATCAAACATTTCAGACTGAATTAAATTTTCAAACTCAAGAACATGTTCTTTTATTATCTTCGTATTTCGTATTAAAAGTTCTTTCACAAGCACAGTTATGTCGTGAGGAATCTCGGTTTTCCACTTATCCTTTTGACGTTTCTCCCAATCGCTTTCAACAATTGATTGAACATTATTAACGTGGTGTTTAAGAAAACCAAGTATTTTTCTACTTTTGCTTTTAGAAGCATCTAGAGGCAAATAGTTAATATATTTAAAAACATTAGTTTTCCTCTTAGTGGCAAAAGCTTTTTTCCATTGAATTCTTTTTTGTTTGCATTCTAAAAAGAATTCCTCACGAGACTTCTGTTTTTGTGGAGTGAAAAGACCATAAAGACTGTTTTCATAAGCATAGTTATATGGTTTCACAAAATCTTTATTGACCGGTGATCTACACTCCTCATCCAAAAGGGACGTCTCTTCACTATCGATGTTAGCTACTGGGCAGTCATTATCAGTCCATTCGGACTCATCAAGATATAAGTGAGGGTTCGCAGCTTGAGCTTCTTCGAGGTACTTGGGGGTGGCAAAGCTAGGTTGACCCTTGAAAAACGAACGAGGTGCTATCATTCTTACGGTTTGAATAGAGTCATGTGTATTATAAACAACTTTTTTCAAAAAATCGACTTGTTCTTCGAGATCCTTTACTTTTTCAGTATCTTTGCTTTGTCTATTTTTGAAATCTTGTTTTAATGTTTCAACCTCTTTTTTCTTCTCGTGAACAATTTTAGCAGAATCGGTGGTGTTCATAGAAAGCCTCTGTTCAAGTTCATTAACTTTTGTTGTGGCAAGGTACGTTTTTTGACGTTCATCACTTAATAAAACATTAAATTGACGTTTTTCTTTAGTTAATAAAGCAAGAGCTTCATTGTATTTATTTTCAAAATCGTCCTTTTTAACGTTGATGACACGACTTTTGTACCCCTCAAGTTCGTTGGTCTTTTGAAGAAGCTCAGCCCTATAACTATCAATAGTTTCACTAGATTTTATAAGAGCGGATTTACATTCTTCAAAGTTTTGAGTGAGCGTTGCGTTTGCCTTCTTTAATTTCTTTTGATTCTTTCTATTTTCATTGACATCTTTTTGTAAACTAGCAATTAAATTAGCAAGCGCGACACGCTCCTCGTCATCATACTCATTTGCATGTTGATCATCCTCAAACTCATTATTGCACATGTCTGATGAATCGGGTGTGGTATTGCTATCAACCGTTTCCATCATACACGTGTCAGTAATTGTTGTTGGTAGATCACTATGCTCATGTGTATTACCAAACACATTATATTCATCATCATCTTGTACCTTATCAATTGGCTCGGTATCAAAGATAGGACCATTTTCATCTTCAGTGACGTTAAGGACCTCATGAATCTTTACCATGTATGAATAATGTGCCTCGAATTCTTGGTCGGAGAGTTCATCATCTGTGTCGTCAAGCATTTCTCCTTCCTCAGCTGATAACTTGATTCCAGCTTCTATTTTCTTGCACAACAGCATCTTTTCCTTATGATAACCATAATCTTTAACCCTCTTTGGCTGCCTGCATTCCTTAGCCAAATGCCCAAAACCTCTGCAGTTAAAACACTGAATCCCACTTTGTTGCACAACTTGAGTCCCAACAGTTTCCCGATTTCCAACAACAGTAGCCACCCTCTGATTATCATTGTTAGCCTTAAAATGTGTGCGACTAACAGAATTACATTAGTTTCATAGCCGGGACTTTCATGGACTAATATTGTCATATGTAATAGTCCAAGTCCCGTGCTATATATACCCCTCCATACTTCCATGGAGGGGTAAGGCTTATTATTTCTTGTCTTACCTTTCTCTCTCTAGAATAAAACACACTTTTATTCTCTCTTGTTTCTCTCACTAAAATGGCTAAACAACACTTCTATCCTCCCCGACCTCCGGATCATAAACCGGTGTTATTAGTGAATCCAAATTAACAATTGGCATCAGAGCTAACCGGGGGTGTTTCATGTTTTTGTCTCGATGTTTTGTGTTTGTGTTTGTGTGTCGGATCAATTTTTATATGGTACGGTTTTCATTTCTTGGAATAACCATTACACGGTCTAAATATGCTTCCACATAAGTCCTTTTATTATCATTTTTTAATCAAATGTTCTAGGTTTTCATCAATTTTTGTCCTTTTTCTACACGTTTTTGTCTCATCACAGATCTTATGATCTATTTTCATTGGGGAAAAGGACAAAGATAACAGATCCATTTTTTTGGTTTCAAAACCCTTTTCCGACAGCCATTCCGATGCACCATTTTCGGTTTTAAAACCCTTTTCCGACTGTTTTCCGATAAAGCATTCCGATGGGTTTTCCGACAACATATTCCGATGGGTTTTCTGATGAAGCTTATTCCGATGATGGTTTATTCCGATGGATTCTGATTATACATTCCGATGGATTCTGTTTTAACATTCCGATGGACTCTTCACACGTTATTCCGATGGTTCTGAAAAAAAATTTCTTTGACTCAAAAAAAAAAAAATAACATTCCGATGTCTTTCTGAAATGATTGCAATGTCTTTTTGAAAACATTATGATGACATGTCTATTAATTTACAAATCTGAAAATTGTCAAATCAATTTATATTGACCCTAATCAAACACAACCACAAGTCAAATCTAATCCTAATCAAACACAACCTCAACCATCACTAGACTAGATTCAATTCAAAACTGATCTCAGATTACAACTCGTCCTTAAATCTTTATAGATTTTACGAGTTTTCTTTTTTCATCACAGACATTTGACATTCACAACTAAATGACAACATGCAATTGCATTCCAAGATCTTATGATGATCTACACGAAATAAAGATCATCACAGATCTCTGTCAAGGCCAAATACCTCTTTCAATATATGAATCTCTAAAGAAGAAATACAACAAGTGTGTGACTTTCTTTTTTTGACTCGTCTAAACACAAACTCAAACAATACCTACCGTGTCCTATCTTTGACGAAATCTCTTTTTAATCTTTGAATGACGACGTAATCAAACAAAGGTCTTCAATCTATTGAGAGTTTTTTGAAAAGGATGGTAACATTTAGAGTTTGAACTTCGTTGGTATCTATAAACGGTTTTGATTGAGAAATTAAGTAACGGTTATATGATTGAAAGGGGATGGTGGATCATATATTCGTGTAGTGGGATTTGTATTGTTAAAAGATGGCTATGTGATAGAAGATCTGTGGTTTTGATTGATGTCGTTGTGAGAGAGAAATATGTGATGGGGGCGGAGAGATAGATGAACAAGATTAGGTTTATTGTTTTAACCAAATTTTGTGGGTTGTTCTTATTTAAATCCATCTTGGATGATGGATCAGGTAACAATGTTAATGGGCCTTCGTCATATTACACAACTACACGTGGATACTGATTGAGCTACTCACTCATGTGGCTTAACATTTGGTTCCTAAGAAATTTTCATAGGCTACGTGTAGTGACATGTATCGCATAAGTATTGCAGTTGATGTTGGTTCCCAAAAACAGTGGTGTTGTGACATGTATCGCATTATGGGCCCAATGTATAAGGAAAGATGTGTGGCCTGGTTTATGACGAATGTGTCTCATAATTTTTTTATGGCAACTACACACTCATTTGGATATAAGAAAATCCGCGTTTTGAAACCCTAATTTAGGAAAAAAATTTCGACGACCTCATCGCGGAGGTCGACCCGCGCATCAGTTGGGTATATGATTGATTTGGGCTTCTAAAATCAAGTTTACTAGACAACGTTGATGACCTCTCTTTCTCTAGTCATCGTTGGTTCCCTAGTTAACGACACTCACTCATACTCAACACACACAACAAACACAAAGACAAAAACAAAATAACACCAAAACGATCCTTTAAGATTCACTGATATTGTCAAAAACGGCTAGTATTCGGGCAAAGTAATGTCAAGTGATTACGAAGTGGATTTGGTATTTATTATTTGAAGGTGAAGTGGAATATCACGAAGGCGTCTACTCAATTTATCATCGAGCCTTTTCACCCCCTCTATCGATTGATGATTCGCTTCAGCATTTATGATTGAGACTTGACTTATCTAGTTTCCACTGTCAAGGGGTGGATGGTCGACGACATGGACAACTATCACTTAAGGAGTTACGTTGTAGTGCTCAGTGTCACACTCACCTGTAGTTCAAGAGGTGTTTTACATCTTATACTTCTCTCTTCTCTTATGTATAAGGTACTTAGAGACTTTTCTCTGCACCGTTCGTCAATCAACAACAGTGCTAAGCGTAAGTAACAAATTTGGGAGATTGTACTTCAGTTTCAAGTTTGGAATATCAGATTTACTTCACCAGTGGTCACTACAGATAGCCGAAAGAATATGAGGTCGGTAAGTTTAGCCAAAGAGTACAAGAGTAGAGATGTGATCAGCAAACAATTCTCACGAGCAACTTGAGCTACAAAATGTCAACAAAGATTTCTACTTTAGACACGAACATCTCGCGATTCTGATTGTACTTGTCAGATGATGCTTCCGAGTGTTCATAACCTTCTTACTCCTGATAAGAACATCTCGCGATTCTGAGCGTACACGTCAGATGATGTTTCTGAGTGTTCGTCACCATCATACTTTCGACAAGAACATCTCGTGATTTTGATCGTACACGTCAGATGATGCTTCCGAGAGTTCGTCACCATCATGGGGGAAGAACGTGTACTTTGGAGACTTAGTTCCCACTCTAGAGTACTTAGTTCAACTTCTAGAGGGAAGTATTCTACAAGCGTGAGAAGATTTGTTGCTGATTTCTTACATGTTCCCCCAAACACATAATCATGAAGACCAAAAATGTCAAGGTAGCTGTGCACTTTAAATGTCAAAGATAGAAGATTGCTCAAGCTACGGATTCTGCTCAAGACGGGGATATTGGTTTGGGGGGAAGCTGATTCAGAAGCTTCGTCAAAAAGAAGTTTATGAAGAAATCTTTTCAAGACATGTGGTATGAATTGGGGGGAAGTTAATCCAGTTCATACATGATACAATGGTTCCTCAACAAGCAAATACAAAGAGGATTCAAACTGGGGTATAAGTTTTTCTAGAAGACTTGAAGACAACGACGTCATCCTCAGCATTGGAAGCAAACATAATACTGTCATATTTTTGTTGTATTTGCATTTGTTAGGAACATTGTAAGTAATTCCGTATGTCACCACATTGGGGGAAGATTGTTAGCCTTAAAATGTGTGCGACTAACGGAATTACATTAGTTTCATAGCCGGGACTTGCATGGACTAATATTGTCATATGTAATAGTCCAAGTCCCGTGCTATATATACCCCTCCATACTTCCATGGAGGGGTAAGGCTTATTATTTCTTGTCTTACCTTTCTCTCTCTAGAATAAAACACACTTTTATTCTCTCTTGTTTCTCTCACTAAAATGGCTAAACAACACTTCTATCCTCCCCGACCTCCGGATCATAAACCCGTGTTATTAGTGAATCCAAATTAACAATCATACTTAGGTTGTCGATCATACTTTAGAGGACTCGCAACACGTCTTCGTGTGTCATACCTTGGAGGACTCTGTGCATGGGTGTTCCTCGAGTTTGAAGATGTTCGAAGGTTGTTGTTGGTGGGTTTGTAGATTTTCTTATATTGCTTCATAACGAAAGCCATTTGTTGCTTGAATTCCCTATCCTTTTGAACTATTTCTTCATCACTGTCTTCTTCGGATGATTGCTTAGGTGTGGGTGATGGTGCTCTTGCAACTTCTTTGCCTCGGGATCGTGTTGGAACATGTGACTTGGAGACATTGGATGATCGTGGTGATGATGATTGAGTAGAGTAGGTCTTTGAAGTACGGGAGTGATAATCTGGGTAATGTTGAGTGGTAGACACCAAAGCAAGTGGATTGGAAATCTTTGCAACTCGTTCAACTCGAAGTTCATTTGCCTCATTTTGAAATTGTTTCAAGATGTCAAAGAGCTTGTGATATGAAACTTCGTCTAACTTTTGTTGTTGTTTCACCAAGGTGACAAACCGTGTCCACTCTGGTTGAAGTTGCTATAGAAATTGGACATTGACTTGCATGGTGGAAACTTTCAAGTTGTTTCGGGTCATATCATTCATCATCTTGTAGAATCGGGAGTAATAAGAATCAATTGATTCCCCGTCCTTTGATGTAAACTTGCCAAAGTTCCAAAACATCTTAGTTTTCACATCTTGTTTGTTAAGTGATTCACCTTGTTGCAATCTTTCAATGGCCGTCCACATTTCTTGAGCAGTAGGACATGCGTCAACCGTAGAGTAAATTTCATCTCCAATGCCACTGAGAATTAAGTAGATTGCTTCCTTCTCTGCATCAAACCACGCACGGTTCTCTGGGGTGAGGTCGGTCCTCTTTTCATCACGTTCATATGCGGGTTGTGCGTCACTTGTGTCTGTGGCTGGTACTGCAAGAACTTGAATCCTTGAGAGTTTATAGGGTCCTTCCAAGATACATTGCCTTAAAGCATCACCGTTAGGTTTTGTGTCAAGGTAACGTATAAAACGGGATTGCCATTGATCATATCGACCCGACACAAGCATTGGTGGTCTTTCTTTGTTACCTGCTACCATTATGTTGTTGTTCGTCACACGATATTCAGCGGTAGAATCCATCTCAATGTTCTCTGAAATGATGAATCGAATGTGGATCTTAAGTAGTTGTGTTGTGATTGTTTGGTTGTTGAAATTCCGAAAATTGCGATTTTTTTTCTCAGCCCGACAATAAATTCCTCAGTCCGACAAAACGGTAGACCTAAAAAATTTGTAATCACCAAATTTTGAAATTGAGCTAGAAATGTCCTAAAACTAGTATGGAAAAAATTTGATTTTACTTAACCTAGAAATCACCAAATCTTCGTGTAAACTACGTTCCGAAACTAGTCTAGATGGTGGCTAAGTCTAAAAAATACTCAAACAAAATTTAGCTAAACATGTCATCGTAATGTCCATCGGAATGTGCCATCGGAATGTTGGTTGTCGGAATCCTTAGATCGGAATGTCCTTTAGATCGCAATGTACTGTCGAAATGTTCAGATCGGAATGTCCTTTAGATCGCAATGTGTACCTGTCGGAATCCTTAGATCGGAATGTTGTTTTGATCGCAATGTGTACCTGTCGGAATCCTAGATCGGAATGTTGTTTTGATCGCAATGTGTACCTGTCGGAATCCTAGATCGCAATGCTTAGATCGGAATATGTTCAGATCGGAATGTTCAGATCGGAATGTGGCTGAAACAAATTTGGCAGAGTAACGACTCACAATTCCCTTGAAACCGTCGGAATCCCAGATCGCAATGTACGATCGGAATGTCCAGATCGGAATAAGGTATCGAAATCCTTAGATCGCAAAGTAGAACCTAGCGGTTATTGCGATCAGGCCTCACTTTTGTACTTTCCGATGGTTCAGCAAGCTAGAATTTCGGAAAGAAGAAAAACAATAAAGTTTTCACCTTTTGATCCAAAAGACTCGTGTTCTAACCAAAACCAAGATTCCCAAATCACTATGGCACGAATAAAGAAGTAATACGACGTGAAGAACACTAAAAAACACAAAAAATCGTGAATTCGTGGAAGAAATAAGGATCAAATCAAATGAAAACTCAAAAAACCAATCACAAAACTACCCCATGGCGATTGATACCAATTGTTGTCCCAAATATATGATGATTCTAGAACACGAATTTATGAAAGAAAGGTAGATATGAGAAGAATTCTAGAGAGAGAAAGTAGTGAGAGAAAGTAGAGAGAAAATGGTTGGTGAAACTTGTGGAATATTAGATTAGGAGAAAAATGAAATGACCAACACCCTTCCTAACATGCTAGGAAGGGTTTAAATAGCCTTTGCTTACATGTAGCTTAATGGGCTATTTGATCATGGGCCGGGCTTTCCTTTTGGGCTTTGGTTACTTATGAATGAACCTTAGCTTAAAGTTAAGCCCGTAATAACACGACTAATATACTACATATTACAACGTTCTAAAATACGATACATAATAAAAATATGACCGAGCATTCTTGTTTGGCCCAATATTTTGAGGCTAACAAACTTCATCATTGAGAAACCATAGGAAGAAGAGGCTATGCCCAAGCAGACGGAGGAAACCCAAGACCTTGGGTCTTGTTCACTGATGAGTCCTCGTGTGTTTACGGATCTGTGGCAGGCCTTACTCTAACGAATCCGGAAGGCATGAAGTTCACTCATGCCTTACGTTTTGAGTTCACATCCACAAACAATGAGGCCAATTATAAGGCTCTAATAGTTGGACTAAGGATCGCAGCTCAAATGGGTGTATGAAACCTAGAGGCGAATGTGGACTCATGATTTGTTGCTAATCACATCCTAGGCGAATATGTGGCCAAGGAAGACAATATGGTCCAATATCTGGAGAAAACCAAGTCATTGATCGAGGGCTTACGCAAGATTACTATACAACAGGTTCCAAGAGGTGAGAATAAAAAGGCTGATGCTCTCAGTAAGATTGCATCCACCAGCTTCGCACACCTATCCTATAGATCTTAAAGGACAAGTCGATTAAGGAAGCATAAGTGTCCACGGTCGTGGAAGATGAAGGACCTACGTGGATGACCCCGATCATTGATTATCCGACCGATGGTACACTCCCACAAGATGAAACGAAGGCGCGACGAGTTATGAGACAATCACATCAATTTGAGTTCTGTAATGGAGTTCTCTTCAAGTGATCCTTCTTGCAGCCGTGGCTGCGATGCGTAGGACCGCGACAGGCGAACTACGTCATCAAAGAAATCCATGAAGGGTCTTGCAGCATGCATGTAGGGCCCAGGTTGGTGGTAGCAAGAGCCCTGCGCTCTGGCTATTGTTGGCCAACTATGCACAAGGATGCGTGAAATCTAATTCTAAAGTGAAATGATTGCCAAGTCCATAGGCCGGTACCACTACACCCGCAGCAGGAGCTCACACCCATCACATCTCCATGACCATTCTACAAGTAGGGAATAGATATCACAGGACCCTTTCCCGTGGAAGCAAGAGGGGTTAAATTCTTAATAGTGGCTATGGATTACTTTACTCGGTTGCTCGAAGCCAAGGCAGTCGCAACCATTACACGTAAACAGGTAAAGAAGTTTGTATGGGAAATCATCGTATGTCGATTTAGCCTACCAGGAGAAATAGTCTCAGACAATGGCAAGAAATTCGCTGATAATCCATTCAAGGACTAGTGTGTAGTGTTAAACATCACATAGTGGTTCGCATCAGTAATCATTCGCAGTCCAATGAGTTGGTGGAAAGAGCAAACTGAAGCCTCGGTGATAGTGTCAAGGTGAACCTAGATAGGAAAAGCGCAAAGTGGGTAGATGATCTACCTCATGTCTTACGGGGGCATCGAACTATGATCAAGACAGACAGCAGAGATACTCCCTTCGCACTGGCATATGGTACGGAAGCGGTTATGCCGGCTGAGATTGGACTACCAACGATTTGCACAGCGGAAGTGGATGTCGTTAAAACTTGGATTTGTTAACGAAAAAACAAGAGTTGGCCGCAATTAATGAAGCCAAGTCAAAGTAAATAATGAAAGACTACTATGATGCTAGAGTTCGAGGAGTCTCATCCAAACCGGGAGACTTTGTATATCGTGCTAACGAAACAAGTCGCGTAGAGAACACAGGCAAACTCGGACCAAAGTGTAAAGGGCCTTACATAGTGACAGAATCTTTGGCAAAAGGTGCACACAAGTTACATGACGTGGATGGATGGGACTTGGGTCGCACATGGAATATCTAAAACCTCATTAAGTGCTATCTTTAGGGCTACGACCTCTGCATGGATGCTCTTTATCTGTAGTCAGCCCCAATAAAAATCCACGTATTTTTCCTTTTTATGTCCTTTTTGTATTTCAAAACTTGTAAGTGTTAATAAAATGTCGTGGTCCCTAGCTAGTTACTTGGCTCCTTTTTCTCTAATTGATTATGTTCTTTAAAATTATGTTATATCATTGTCAATTGTCATTATATTCTGTCTATGGGCGTACATGTCCCTATCGTTTCCATGTAAAATAAGAGGATTGAGTGAACCTACTAATTCAACTTGTCGTATTAGAGGGATGCAACCCCATCGACCACGGATCACGTATCCTTGTTAGACACCTTGCTAATCAAGACGTTGTAGCAAGTTATGCATCCACCATACTCTATGATAGATTTTCAAAAGACACACTGTGCGCGTCTAACAACACTTTATCAAAAAAATTTGATCTCACTTATTGTAATAGCGGCACGCCACACCTAATGACTTAGTCTCGCTCATAAGTGGAACTACGATATACGTACGTAGTATCGTAAGTAATTACAATATGTTATCATGTGGAATACGCAAAGTTAACATAAAGTAAATAATGTATGTTTTTCAAACATGCACTTCCGACTACGGTCCTTAGGATTAACTATTACAAACAAAGTGCGAACATTCGTACCCATAAAAAATAAAGTGTCTTAACACAACCAACAATGTTTTAATTTACAATAAGTCACCTGCGGAAAACGACCTATTAAGCTTTAGAGAGAGAGTGTTAGATGAGGAGGTCGTATGCTCCTTCAGGGCCTTCTCCATATCCTACAACATTCTAGTATTGCAAAGAGATAGGGAGACATGAATGGCTGTTGTGCTGGACTGTGGGAGGTGAGCTGCTTCGGTCCCATAGGGTACACCTTGCCCACGGGCACCCTTCTTGCGTGCTACACGGACAGTGTGCACCTCAAGTACTTCTTGCAGGGGAACCTCCCTGTCGAGCTTAAAAGGACTTAATACATCACGAGGTTGGTAGAAGATGGGTACCTTATTCTGTGTCGGGCTAGGCCTCATGGAGTAGTCAGATTCCGTGTCCACACCTTAGCCCATATGCCTCTCCAAGGTTAATCCCTCCGTCACAGTGCTAATCGGCAACACCCGATCTGCTTCCCCGACCCCAAATGATGGAAGCCTGCACTCTTTAATTTGTTTCATAGCGACATCCAATTTCTCTTGTGCAAATGGGTCGTGGGATGGGATTCTATCAAGCACTTCATTCAGCAGTTTTTCCTTGGCTGTGCTTTCACCAACAGCCATGGCCGCAATCACGGCCTCTACGAACGCGTCCCTGATATTATCCGCCTCTAGTGCTCTCATAGCAGCAAGACAAAGTCCATGTCGGATCAACCAGCGTCTTTCGACCACAACATGCATCAAACATGGATACAAGTCTACATCATACTCAATACTGAGATACTGCAGCCTGCTATCTTGGTTGTCCACTTTCTTCTGCATATTCGAAACAAATAAATCCAAGTCCTTGCAAATCTTGTCTTTACCGGATGATATGAGTGAATTTACTCATATCATTTATATCAATATATGAACAATAAATGCATAAAACCAGTGAAAATGGACTTGTATATGTTTGTTTGCTGTTTCATGTGTATAGGTAACCGAGATCACGAAAACTGGCAAAAACGACACGAGATTTGAAGAAATATCAAGAAAGCCAAAAATCAAGTCGTTTATTCGGGGATTTAATTCTATGAAGGTTAATTGGGCTATGTGGGTCCCACATTTGGTTATTCGGTCTGAAAACCAAACCAAGGCCCATTAATAATGAAACCGGTGGAAGTTGTATTTACAAAAGCCCAATATGGCCCATAAACCAACAACATGTAACTGTGGGATTTGTTTGAGAATATTAGGACCCAAGCCCAAATATTACTATTATAGACGGTGGAAGGAATGGGTAAAAGCCCATTAGGGCAAATCAATGGGACGAGTTATATAAAGTGAAAAGTTATTCACTTTTTGGTCAAACAAACATTTACCTTCTCTTTCGATATTTACAAGAATTACACGCAGACAAAGAAACCAACCACAAACCCTAAATCAAAATCAGAATTTGGGTCTTCCTTTTCTACAAGAAAGTAGACACCACGCACCTAATTAATCCCCATCTTTATAGGGGATAAAGGTGATGCCCCAATCAGTTCCACGTGGCATACTCACCTCTTCATCCCTTGATTCTGGTTGGTAGAAACACCTCACAACCAACCATTCATCCAATAAGATCATTCCACATCAGCCTAGAGAAAGCACAACTAGCACACATCCATGCCATGCTGGCGATCCAAGTGAAAGAGAGACATTATCCACCATTTGATCAAGACAGAGAAAGAGTAAGAAGAATCTAAGGGTTAAGATTTGAGTTGTTGCTCAACAAACTCACCCAAGAGGGCTTGGGGTTTGCCTATAAAACCCCCAAATAATGTGTAATCATCATTCCAATTTTTACATTTACTGGTATTATGCCATTTTAGATTTAGGTTAATGTAATTTCATTTTTCTAGTTTTGTAATGAATTTTATATTTTAATGAATAGTTTGATTTTTAGTAAATGTTTTATCTCATCTATTCGAATTTACTGTTTTATGAATCAATTTTAGGCAATAATCTATGCTAAATTGGTTATATAATAGAAAAAAAATATGTGATTAAACTTACTCTATAGCTTAATTAGATATTTAAAAGTAATATTTGGGATTAAAAGTTCTTCCCCACTGGAAAACTTAAAAAGGAATTGAAGTTGTTAAGATTTAAAAGTGGTGACGTGAGGGTGTTCGTGATTCAAGAATGGTGTCAGTCTCTGGTGTTATCTGGTTAGAGAGTCACATAAGTGTGTCGTGATGTTGAATTGTGGTTCGAGATTCAATTCATGATGTTAGGTTCGAGATAGTGTTTAGATGGTGTGGTTTTGATTGTGTTCAAAGAACGTTCAACGCGTTCTTCATCACCAAAGGCTTTCGTCATAAAGGTAAGTCTCATTTTACTTTTTTTTTGAATAAGTTGTTAAGTGGTTTAATGTGTCATGTACTGCTTAGTTGTTATGCATACTGATTAGTTAATCTGTTATAGATAAGTTTTTTATTATGGATGTTTTTGGTTTGTACGATTTAACTTAGATTGGATAATCTGTTAGTATTAGCTAATATTGTTTGTTGAATGAGAAAAGTTTGTAAGATGAAGTGGGTTAATTGTTAAGATATTGCATTATCTGCTTAGGCTTAATGGTTTGATTCTGTTACTTTGATTGTTTAATTACTTTAGCAATCTAATAAAGTTTTGGTTGCATACCTGTTAAGTTTAGTTTTCTGATAAAGGAGTTTGTGATAATATTGGAATTCCAGTTGCTTAAATTAGTTAGTATGATTTGTTCAGTAAGATTATATGGACTGATTTCTTGGGTGATTTGGATTGTAAGCTGATTTAGTTCACAGATATTGTTTGTGTTATTTGTTATAGGTCTTAGATAATCTGTTGTTATTAGTTTGTTTTTATTTTGCTGAATGTTCAGAATATATAACTGTGATATTTGTTATTAACTACTTTGTGTGTTACATCTTGTACTTATCTGTTGCTTGTCAGTTACCTCAAACGAATTGTTTGGGAACTGGTGTATTAATCTGTCAATATTTTCAAGTCCAAAAATATAATTCACCAAAATGAGTCCTTCCTGGGACTCGAACCCGTGACCTCACGGTTAACAACCATTCGTCTCACCACTGAGTTATAGGCTCTTTTGATACTTAGTTTACAATACTATTTTAAAATACTATAGTTAACTGTCTTGTTTTATTTTATAAACGTTTATTTACATTTAATCTAAATAAGTATTTTTTTTAATTTAAACTAATCATTAAAATTTAATTTGTCATAAAAAGGTTGATTTAGTTTAAAAATAAAATAAATAAATAAATATAAATATATTATTACTTTTAGGATATTTATATTTTTTTAAAATTAGTTTTTAAATAAATTAGTTTTAATTAATTTTGTTTTAAATAAAAATAGTTTTAAATAGATTTTGTTAAATTAAAAAGTGAAAGTAAATTTTTAAATAGATTAATTAGTTTATAATTTTAAATAGTTATAAAATTGTTTTTAATTAAATTGTTTTTAAATAAATTTTGTTTTAAGATAAATTTTAGTTTAAATATTTTTGTTAAAATATTTTGTTTAATTAAAAATAGATAGTTAAAGTAAAGTTTAAATTTAAACAAGATTTTAATAATTGTCTTTTAGAATTTTATTTGGGAAACGATTCATGCACTTAGGATTTAAAAATTGGTAGAATTAATTTTAGATAAAAACCGAAACCTAATTTGAATCAATTGTCCAAATTAATATGAACGTCTCAAATTCATAAGGTCCTTGTGTACAACGAACCGGGATCATTCACGTGTTTAATTAAAATCGTCTTTAGCTTATTTATGGATTATTACATTTTCCTAAAGGTAATTTCCTAAATTTGCTCTATAACGTACTTAATTAAAATACACCGACGTTTCCCCACAAATCAAAAATTTTGGCGCCGCTGCCGGGGATTTTTTGTACTATTCGTTCATAGAGATTTGATGATCGTTGATTTAAAGACCCTTTCCGTCCTCGGAAAGTTTTGTTGTTTTTCTTTTATATAGTATATATCGTTTTTTGTGTTTTTTGTTATTATTATATTATATTACGTAGAACAATAAATTTACCTATTTCCAAATAAGACCTTAGTTGGGATTTCATCACCTAGCTATTGTATTCGAATCCAAATCGAAAAAAAGGCAAAATAGATAAACACTAATAAAAAGTTTGAACTCGATTTATACAAACTATAAGGTGGGTATAAGGCGACAAGCTATAAAAAGGCCATCTAAGAAAAAAGGTTTTTAAGTGCTTTGTGACACCTCGTTTCCCCGCTTGCTTGTGCGTATATTGAGAGGGACAACCGATTATTGGTTTGCCGACTCAAGTAGTATTAGATCTTATTTTTGTAGTTTACTTATTGACCCTCGAGACGGTTAGGTTTTCACCTACATTTCAAAGTCGACCAAGGGTAATTTACTTCCATAGTAATTATCCTTATTCCTTGTGTTTATCAATCTTTTTTATTGAGCAATACCAAATAAAAATACCAAAAATAATCTTCTTCTTATCTTATTTCTTTTCTTCAATCCTCTAAATTCTCGTTACTTTGGTTTATGTAATTACGATCTACTCGACTTTTGATTAATCATGATAGGCTTGAAAACATTCCTCGTAGAAATAGAAATCGTCAACAACGAATAGTGGAATCCGAGCTTCCACTAATTATTGTAGAGATGGCCGATAACCGAACAATGGAGGAATTGCTCCGTGCACCCACCGAAGGGTATGGGGAAGCAATCGTTGTGCCGGCTATTTTGGAATTTTCTTCGTATCACCTCGACTCTCAAGTTTAGAGATGTGGCGAATGACGCGATTAAGCTCATTCTTTTTCCGTACTCGCTCGAGGGGAACGCTAAGCTTTGGTATGAAAAGGAACCACCGGGTTCGATCTTGACATGGGATGAATTAGTATCTAAGTTCATGAATTATTTCTTTCCACCATCTAAAACAACTCACTTTAAAAATGAGATCACTAGATTTGAACAAAATGTGCATGAGTCGTTTGGAGTTGCTTGGGAAAGGATTAAAGATTTGTTAAGACAATGTCCACACCACGGTTTCTCGAGATGTTACATCAAATCAATACTTTTTATAATGGACTTAATATGGTTGAACAAGATTCTTTAAACGCCGCCGCAGGTGGTAATCTTTTAAGAAAAACTCCGAAAGACGCGTGGGGTATCATTGAGAATAAGTCTAGAGTGTAATATTCACGAAACACACCGGTTGTTTACAATGTGAATTCATCTAATACCGAGATTGCTAGATTGGACTCTAAGATCGATAGTAGATTTGCTACGTTGTTGAATGAGATTAGGAAGAATCCTCTTGGAACGATTAATATGGTTGACAATTTTTGTGTATCATGTGGTGGAGCACATCCGAATTATGCTTGTTCAACCACGGGGTTTGATCAAGCTAGTGCTTTTGCTGTGACGGGAACTTATGGCCCTAACGATCAAGCTCCTCGTCAAAACCATGTTGCTCCACCAGGTTTTCCACCGGTTCAAAATAGATACAACAATGGAATCAATGGGAATAATTTTAAGCGTGGTAACCAAGAGAATTATAATCAAGGAAATGGATTTCATGCTAATAAAAATAATCAAGGTTTTCATCACAACAACCAAATGATTTATCAAGCTACATCAAAACAAATGAGGCAAATTTGAAAGCTTTTCAAAATAATGTTCAAGGACAAATGGCAACTTTGAAAAAGAATTTCAAAATACGATCAAGGGGCAAAATAACAAGATTGAGCTTATCCAAAACCGTATGCAACAAAGTTTGGAGCAAAGTCAAAACCGTATGGAACAAAGATTAGAGCAAAACCAAAACCGCATGGAGGGAAATATAGCTAATTTTGAGAACAAATTACTTTTGATGATTGAGGATTTTATGAGCAAACCTTCCTCTTCTTCAGGTGGCTTACCTAGCAACACCATTCCAAACCCGAAGGGAGAGATTAAGGCCATCACCGTTTACAATGATTATGATAATTTACAAGATGTGCTTGAGTTTAATCCTCCGCCTAAAGAGACCTTTCTTGATGTTACCAAGTCTAACTTAGATATGAATTGTTTCGCGGTTTTCTTTGATTTCTATCCCGAGAAATATGGAGACCCGGGTCAATTTTTGATACCTTGTGTTTTTAACGAGCTTGGGGAATGCAAAGCTCTAGCCGATCTAGGAGCTAGCATTAACTTAATGCCTTTATCCATATGGAAGACTCTTGACTATGTCCCACTTACTCCCACTCGAATGATCATTGAGCTTGCTAATGGAACCACCGCCCACCCGGTTGGTATAGTGGAAAATGTCATTGTTAAAGTGGGGAAGTTCTTGTACCTAGCCGATTTTACAATCGTTGATTATGAGACCAATCCTCGTGTGCCTTTGATTTTAGGACGTCCATTTTTGTGCACGGCTCAAGTTCAAGTTGATATGAGGAAAGAAGAGATAAAACTGTTTTATGGGGATAAACATGTTGTTTTTCAAACCGGAAAAACTTCCAAAATTTGTTTCTAAAAAAGTGGAAAGTGTAAAACTTGTTAAAACTATTGAAAGTAACACAAATAAGGATTTTCTCTTCTATAAGGGTGTATGGCCAATTATAGAGCCCTCATTTCGTGAAGATGAAAAGTTAATTCCGGAGGGAGATGTTTGTTTCGTTGAGACGTGTTGTAATATTACCTCATTTCCACTCACTTCACTCAAGGATGATGTTAGTTCTAAGATTTATAAGGAAATTGATGATTACCTTAGTCCACCATTTGATGCTAGTGAGTTTGATTGTGAGAATTTCGATTCGGATGGATATATTGCATTAATTGAACAATCGTTGAAAATGGACTCATTTTCATTCTCTCCGAAGGACTAAATTGATGATACCAAGGCACAATCTTCATTTTAAGAGCCTTTGATTCCTAACTTCATTCGTTAGATGAGTTCGTCGATGAACTTGTTTCTCTTATTGAGCCACTTCCACGGGGTAGCGAAGACGTTATCGATTCCAAAATCGAGCGTGATCTTCATGATTTACCTACCATTCTCGAGGAGTTCTCTGATGAACTACCTTCTAATAAGAATGATGATCTTGTATCCGAGTGTAACACACTTGATACTTTGTCGGATATTTCTTGTGATGGTAAGATTGATGACATTTATGTGACTTACTCGAATCCTTTTTTTGAATTTGAGGAAAAGTCTAATGAACCAAAGGAAAACACTCTCTATCTTGAGAATGTTTCTAATGACGGTGTTGAAAACCCTTGGTTTGATCGCCCGATTTATGATAATGATAATGTTGATCCGGAGGGAGAAATTTTCTTTACTCCAAATCTCCTTCCCACTCGCTTTGATCTTAATGTGCGGGTTTTTCATGCGACTTGTTTTGAGTATCATGACCCCTTTGTTAACATTTATAAGAGTGACAAGGTCGACAAAGTCATGCAAGTTGATACCACTATGATTGAGACTTTTATCCCACCATTACAATGTGCTATATATGATTTTGGATTAGCATGGGGGAAGATACCGTGTTGTCTATTCCTTTCTCTCCCGAGGACGAGGTATTCGACCCCGGAATTATTGATTTAGGGAAATCTCGGCCTTTCACCGATGTAATAAATGAAAGACTTTTCGATCATCTTGGTGGGAGTTTATCTCGGGGAGCATACTATATCCATTTCATGATTCGTGATATTGACCACCATCTCTTCTTGGAGATTTATGTTGGAGTTTCATCCTTTCGTTTGTCATCCGAAAACGAGGATGTGATCTTTTCCCCGGCAACATGCTTTATGTTGGATTTTATTCCATTATGTCGGTTTTCACCATTTTCCCTAAGGACCAATAAATGCGTGTATCGAGTCGAGCTCATGACTCGGTTAACAAAAACAAGGTGCCTTGTGGGGGAGTCCCATACATTCTATCTTCTTTCTATTTTCTAACACTAATAAGTCTTGATCTTTTCAAGCTCGTGCTCGTGTTTTGTTGTGTTGTGAATCTTAGGTATGACCAATCATTGAAGACTCTCGTGTTCGGTTTTTGCCGGTCCACTTGATCTTCCATACTTTGATTGTCAAAAAGGGCCACACTCACTATCCTTTGATTTTTATCGACTAACGTTTTATCTTGAAGCATAAATAATAAACGGTTTATAGATTTGCATGCTCTTTCCATGTTAGGACTTTTGCATTAGGCTCTCCGTATTTTAGCAAGGGGGTGTTACTCTTGAGCTAGGAAACATTGAGGACAATGTTTGGTTTTAGCATGGGGGATTCAATCGATATAATCGCTTGCAATTGCTTTTGTCGTGTTCAAACGTAATCGTTTTTCTCATTTTTCATAAAAAATCTAAATTTTTAGTGTTATTTTGTGTTTATTAATAAAGAAAATAAGTGCTTTTGACACAAATGTAGGCTTTCTGTTGGTGAAAATTAAAATCGTTTTTGACTCGACTCGGTTTTTACCTTAGCTTTTTCCTTAACGTATTTAAATCAAGTTTTGCTAGACTTGTATATATGGAACTTTAAAACGCGAAAGTCTTAACTCATACGTGTTTAAGAACGAGAACTTTTAGCAAGTTCCTATAATTGATCCTAGTAAGTCGTTTATCAAGGGAACTTTAAAAAGCAAATTCTAAAACATGAAAAAGTCCAAGAAGATGCAAGATCCTATAGATGACTTGAAAACCCAAAAATTTCATTTAATAGGCTAAGTGTCCATTAATTTCACATTTTTGAGATTTTACAATATGGAGAACAAGAAATGATAAAGTTTAATCATAAGTTTTTAAGGTTAATTCTTCCTTCTATAAGTATTTTTGTGTTTGATTTAATCTCCTCGTATTTATTTTTCACGCTTGAATAAATAAAATGCTTAATAAATGAAGTTTTTAGCGGTTTTGGCTTAATATCTTAACTCGTAACTCCTTCCTTTTCTTCCCTTGTAATTAAAGTAAGAACACATTAAGGGTGTCAGCGTCATGGACTTTTGATCATGGGATTGCGGAAATTTGGCTTACTATACATATCATAATAATAAAGAAGAATAAATAAAAACATGTTCTCTATGAGCCTTCGGGTGGGAGTCATGTAGCACTAACCTTCTCATTAGAGCCTTAGGGTGTATGGCATGGTGACGTGTTTAATAAAAATTTGCTTCATCATCATGAGCCTTAAGGTGGGATGGTGAATGTCAATTCCCTTGTTTATGTCCAAGGAGCCTTCGGGTGTGGATTATAGATAAGGAGCACGTTTACATCTTAAAGAGCCTCAATGTGTATGATGTAAATGTTGCTAACTCCATTAATAAGGTCAAAATTGACTTTGGAGGATTTATTGTTGCTTTAAGTAGACCTATTAGCCAAATTTCGGATCCGGGGATTTATCCCTCAAATCATGTTAAGTTATCCTTGATGTGGGCTTTCTTTAGTGACAACGGTTTTTGAAGTCGAGGTTAGGTTTTGAGTGTTGAGTTTACACCGTTTTTGCCTTCATTTTTGGACTAATAAATATCAAATAAGTCAAATGAGCCTTTGGGTGAATGACAAATATTTAAAATCTAGAGATACAATTAGGAATAAAAGGAGATTGAGTTTAACACAAATTACTTGTATGAGTGGTCTTAACATTGGGACTTATGATTGACAATGATCTTGTTTTTAAACTTGGCTTGGAATAGTGAAAAGTCGGGGACGATGAATTTATTTGAGTTTTATGATCCTAAAAGTTATTTTTCAAATAATGAAAGCATTACATTATGTTTTTACAAAATAAAGTGTCAAAAGTAAAATAAAAGTGTAGTTAGTAGTTTTATTTTATCATTGCGTGAGGACACGGCAATTGCTTAACAAGAGGGAGTTTGATATGAGTGAATTTACCCATATCATTTATATCAATATATGAACAATAAATGCATAAAACCAGTGAAAATGACCTTGTATATGTTTGTTTATTGTTTCATGTATGTAGGTACCCGAGATCACGAAAACTGGCAAAAACGACACGATATTTGAAGAAATGTTAAGAAAGACAAAAATCAAGTCGTTTATTCAAGGATTTAATTCTATGAAGGTTAATTGGGCTTTGTGGGTCCCCACATTTGGTTATTGGGCCTGAAAGCCCAATACCAAGGCCCATTAATAATGAAACAGGTGGAAGTTGTATTTACAAAAGCCCAATATGGCCCATAAACCAACAACATGTGACGATGGGATTTGTTTGAGATTATTAGGGCCCAAGCCCAAATATTACTATTATAGACGGTGGAAGGAATGGGTAAGAGCCCATTAGGGCAAATCAATGGGACGAGTTATATAAAGTGAAAAGTTATTCACTTCTTGGTCAAACAAACATTTACCTTCTCTTTCGATATTTACAAGAAATGCACGCATACAAAAAACCAACAACAAACCCTAAATCAAAATGAGAATTTGGGGCTTCCTTTTCTACAAGAAAGTAGACACAACGCACCTAATTAATCCCCATCTTTATAGGGGATAAAGATGATTCCCCAATCATTTCCACGTGGCATACTCACCTCTTCATCCCTTGATTCTGATTGGTAGAAACACCTCACAACCAACCATTCATCCAATAAGATCATTCCACATCAGCCTCGAGAAAGCAAAACTAGCACACATCCATGCCACGTTGGCAATCCAAGTGAAAGAGAGCCATTATCCACCATTTGATCAAGACAGAGAAAGAGTAAGAAGAATCGAAGGGCTAAGATTTGAATTGCTACTCAACAAACTCACCCAAGAGGGCGTGGGGTTTGCCTATAAAAACCCCCAAATAATGTGTAATCATCATTCCAATTTTTACTTTTACTGTTATTATGCCATTTTAGATTTAGGTTAATGTAATTTCATTTTTCTAGTATTGTAATGAATTTTATATTTTAATGAAAAGTTTGATTTTTAGTAAATGTTTTATCTCTTTTATTCGAATTATTACTGTTTTATGATTCAGTTTTAAGAAATAATCTATGATAAATTGGTTATATAATAGAAAACAAAAATTGATTAAGCTTACTCTATAGCTTAATTGGATATTTAAAAGTAATATTTGGGATTAAGAGTTCTTCCCCACTGGAAAACTTAAAAAGGAATTGAAGCTGTTAAGATTTAAAAGTGGTGACGTGAGGGTGTTCGTGATTCAAGAATGGTGTCAGTCTCTGGTGTTATCTGGTTCGAGAGTCACATAAGTGTGACGTGATGTTTAATTGTGGTTCGAGATTCAATTCATGGTGTTAGGTTCGAGATAGTGGATGGTGTGGTTTTGATTGTGTTCAAAGAACGTTCAGCGCGTTCTTCATCACCAAAGGCTTTCGTCATAAAGGTAAGTCTCATTTTACTTTTTTGAATAAGTTGTTAAGTGGTTTAATGTGTCATGTACTGCATAGTTGTTATGCATACTGATTAGTTAATCTGTTATAGATAAGTTTTGTATTATAGATGTTTTTGGTTTGTACGATTTAACTTATATTGGATAATCTGTTAGTATTAGCTAATACTGTTTGTTGAATGAGAAGAGTTGTAAGATGAAGTGGGTTAATTGTTAAGATACTGCATTGTCTGATTAGGCTTAATGGTTTGATTCTGTTACTATGATTGTTTAATTACTTGAGAAATCTAATAAAGTTTTGGTTGCATACCTGTTAAGTTTAGTTTTCTGATAAAGGAGTTTGTGATAATATTGGAATTCCAGTTGCTTAAATTAGTTAGTATGATTTGTTCAGTAAGATATGATATGGACTGATTTGTTGGGTGATTTGGATTGTATGCTGATTTAGTTGACAGATATTGTTTGTGTTATTTGTTGATAGGTCTTAGATAATATGCTGTTATTAGTTTGTTTTGATTTTGCTGAATGTTCAAAATATGTAACTGTGATATTTGTTATTAACTGCTTTGTGTGTTACGATTTGTACTGGTCGGTTGCTTATCAGTTACCCCAAACGAATTGTTTGGGAACTGGTGTATTAATCTGTCAATATTTTCAAGTCCAAAAATATAATTCACCAAAATGAGTCCTTCCTGGGACTCGAACCCGTGACCTCACGGTTAACAACCATTCGTCTCACCACTGAGCTATAGGCTCTTTTGATACTTAGTTTACAATAGTAATTTTAAATACTATAGTTAACGGTCTTGTTTTATTTTATAAACATTTATTTACATTTAATCTAAATATGTATTTTTTTTTAATTTAAACTAATCATTAAAATTTAATTTTTCATAAAAAGGTTGATTTAGTTTAAAAAAATAATATAAAAATAAAATAATAAAATAAATAAAAATATTTTATTACTTTTTGGAAATTTATATTGTTTTTAAAATTAGTTTTTAAATAAGTTAGTTTTAATTAATTTTGTTTTAAATGAAAATGGTTTAAACAGATTTTGTTTAATTAAAAAGTTAAAGTAAATTTTTAAATAGATTAATTAGTTTATAATTTTAAACAGTTATAAAATTGTTTTTAATTAAATTGTTTTTAAATAAAATGTGTTTTAAGATAAATTTTAGTTTAAATATTTTTGTTAAAATATTTTGTTTAATTAAATATAGATAGTTAAAGTAAAGTTTAAATTTAATCAAGATTTTAATAATTGTCTTTTAGAATTTTATTTGGGAAACGATTCATGCACTTAGGATTTAAAATTTGGTTGAATTAATTTTAGATAAAAACCGAAACCCAATTTGAACCAATTGTCCAAATTAATACGAACGTCTAAATTTCATAAGGTCCTTGTGTACAACGAACCGGGATCATTCACGTGTTTAATTGAAATCATCTTCAGCTTATTTATGGATTATTACCTTTTCCTAAAGGTAATTTCCTAAATTTGCTCTATAACGTACTTAATTAAAATACACTGACGTTTCCCTACACATCACCGGCTTCAGGGTTCTTCATCGCCCATTGGTTGCTCGCATGAAGTTGTTCTAAATTGGCACGCTCTTGGGCTACAATGGCAAGAAGGTCTATTTTTCCTCAGTCAAAGAATGAATAATCGATGCGTCTAGCTGGGCTCTTGCTTCCTCAATTTCCAACTTCATTCGGGCCTGGGCCAGTTATGTGTCTTTCTCTTCAAGAGCTTGGGCATAGCGGGCTTCGGTAATCTTTGATTAGTTGATCTGTTCGGCGAATCTTTTTCTTAAGCGCGACACAATTGTCACATTGTGTGCTACAACAAAGTTTACCTCATCCATTAGTGTCACATTTGTAAGGCTATCAAGAAATTGGGCTCGTCCAGGTGGAATAAGGTTATCCATGATCTTTGATAGTCAAACACACCAGATAAATCAAATGATCTGCGCACACACCAATTTGGGACAAAAATGTTAATGCAAAGCAATGCCTAAAAACATTATTAGTGTTAACTAATCTTTCTTAGTTTTGATCACGACAAATTAGAAAGACAGTTATCGTCAAATACAATCATAAGACGAATTATTTGACAAACACTATCATCAAGGTAATAATGATTTAAGTATTACATTAACATATCTTAATCATGATTAGTGATCATAAAAGTGATTAATCCCAAACTTACATTTTGTCAAATGTGACAAAAGATTTTTTAATAAACTTTCCTTTTAAGAAAATATTTTATTAAAATGGAAAATGTAAATTTGAATATGGCATATACCAAATGCTATAGGAATATCCTTTGAAGGTAAAAACTTACCTCGGATATTAATTCCCCACTAAAAGACAAAAGGAAGCGGAGTCTATGAGCACGGTCCCTTAAAGGGCTATGCGGATCCTTAGCGATAAGGGACCGCAGGCATACTTAAGGCATAGCGCTCAGAGAGCCATTGGCCTTTGTCTCCTATAAATAGTGGATCAAACCTGCATTTTCCACAACTCTTTTTGGACACTCTTTCTCTTTTCTAATTCCTAATCATTTGTAAATGATCACTTAATGTGTTAAGTAGGTTTACTTATGATTATCTCCTTGATCTCCTTCTTTACCTTGTTTAGTGAGAAGATCACTCACACACTTTATTGGAAATACGTTTTACGTATATAGAAAGTCTCGGTCACTCCAACAATATAGTTATAGGCTCGTAGTAGTGTTTAAGTTACTTTTATTAAATAGCCCGACCAATGAGCATGTTCATGGGCCGGAGGCCCAATTCCATTAAGGACTTGGGTATATAAGCCTATTTCCACCATGGAAAGAGGTGTTGGTTGTTTCATTTCTCACTTTGATAATACATAGTTTCTTTCATTTCTCTCTCTAAGTTTCTCTCTCTAGAAAATATCAACCCTCTTGATTCATAAAGATTATCATTGTTCTACAATTGGTATCAAGAGCATGGGATGAAATATAGGTTGGTTTTCGTGTTGTGTATGCTTTCTTAAGCATATCGTAGGTTTTTGAGTGTTCTTTGCTGAAACATCAATTTTTTTGTGTTTGTTAGTGATTTCAAGTCGTATAACTTCTTTAATCGTGTTGTAGTGTTTTTGGTATCTTGGTTTTGGTTAAAACACAACCTTTCTTGGATAAACGTTCATAACTGTCTTGTTTTTATTCATTCCGAAATTCCAGCAAGTATCACCATCGGAAATTACAAGTGAGAGTGATTTGATCGCAATAACCAGTTGGTTCTACTTTGCGATCACAGGATTACGATACCTTATTCCGATCTAGACATTCCGATTGTACTTTGAGATCTGGAATTCCGACGGTTTTAAGGGATTTTTGAGTCGTTACTATGTCCAATTTGTTTAAGCCATATTCCGATCTAAGCATTCCGATAGTGCATTGCGATCTAAGTATTCCGACAGGTAAACATTGCGATCTAAGCATTCAGATAGAAGGACATTTTGATAGATTGATATTCCGATAGAACCAAGCATTCCGATGCCAGCAACATTCCGACAGAAAGGGTATTCCGACAGAAAGCTACATTTCGATACTTGCACATTCCGATAGAATTTATTTTTTGGATACTTAGAGGATTTTTTCTATCGTGTATTAATTTGGTAATTTGGAAATTTTCAAAAACAAACACAACAACAAGATAACAACATCTTTCATTTAACAACACAAAAACACATAACCTTATTTCATTGTTCGATCATTTTTGATAATCTTTTTTTTATCAAGGGATCATAAAATGAATTCACATTCATATATGCCAACCATGACTTCGCTTACCGATATCTAAATCATCTCGGGTACCGACACTCACCCACCTTTGCTCATCAAAGATTTATTTGAAGCATGGCAAGGCCGCATGAAAACGTACATCATGGGCAAACCCAGTGGTCGACTTATGCTTCAATCAATTGAAAAAGGTCCATTAGATTGGGGAGAAGTTACCGTCAACAATGTGACAAGGGTAAGGGAGTTCATGAGTTAACCGATGCTAACAAAATCATTGCCGATGCAGATGAAATGGTCGTTCAGACAATTCTTCAAGCCCTTCCACCCGATATCTTTATAAAGGTTAGTGAACATAAAGTGGCAAAGGATCTTTGGGATCGATTAGCTGTTTTGTTACAAGGGACATCTCTAACTAAGCAAGAACGAGAGTGTCAATTGTATGAATTGTTTGATAGGTTTACATACATTCCAGGGGAAACTCTTCACGATTACTACTGGCGTTTCACTACTTTGATGAATGACATGAACGTGTATAATCTAAGGATTGAAAAGTTTCAACTAAACACAAAGTTCTTGAACACGTTACCCTAAGAATGGAGTCAGTATGTCACCGATGTTAAGATGATTCGAGATTTGCACAAGTCAAATTTAGATCAACTCTATGCCTTCTTGCAACAACACGAGAAGCACGTGATCCAAAAACGCATCTCTCAGGGATCTTATCATGAACCATTGGCACTAATGGAAAACAATCCTACATTGTCATATCACAACTCTCCGTTTGCTTTAGGACACCAATCTTCCTATCAACCACTGTATCAAACACCAAGCTTCCCACAGTATTCGATCTTGCCACAACCGCCCACATCTTATCACCAACAACACAAGCAACCAGCAACATCATCACAAGGAGATTCACATCTGTTACCTTATGCTTCACCCCAGTATTCACCTTATCAACCTCCAACAAACCATGTTGTTACCTATCGACAATTTGAGGCTCCTCAACCCCATTACTCACAACAAGTTAGCGCTCCATCAAATCAACTTGTAGCTCAATCAGCACCAGCATTCTATTGTGATGATGAGATCCCTGTCCCTGAGTTTAGACAAGGGGATAGTCCTACTGATATACTTGCTCAAATGTTTGCTTATCTCACTCAAACATTGAACAAACGAGGTTACAGAGGTCCAGGAACAACTAACAATCAGTTAAGGAACTCTTCTAATCTCGACAACAGGCTACAATTCAGGATGGCAGAGTCATGGTGCAACCACTTCAGGGGAGACCCAATTCATCTAATGCTGGTGCACGTTCATCTAACACTGCTGCTACAAGAGGAAATAGCACTGGTAAAATGAAGGTGATTATATGCTACAACTGCAAAGGGGAAGGGCACATGTCCTGAGAGTGCAAGCAGCCCAAGAGGAAAAGGGACGGCACATGGTTTCAGGAGAAGATCTACTTGGTGAATGCTCAAGCCCAAGGACGTGAGCTCGATGAAGAAGAGTTGACATTTCTCGCAGATCCGGGAGTAGCGGACACTGACGGTCTCACAGCAGCCATCACAAACAATGCCGCATATCAATGTGATGATTTGGATGCATACGACTCTGACTGTGATGATCTCAACACCGCCAAAGCAGCTCTCATCGCAAATCTTTCACTTTATGGAGCTGATACAATTTCTGAGGTACCAAATACTGCTACAGATACTAGTATTGAACCTTATCAAGTTGAGCAAGTGTCTGAGTATTCGGAACAGCCTCTGGTGGTTAGTAACTCAATCGAGGAGACAAACAATGATAGAAATATCAAGGCAAGTCCCCAGACTTTGAGTGAACCACAACCGGGAGCTATTACGACTACCAATTCGTCTGCTTAACCTGATTTGGTTATGGTCTCGGCATCTTTGCTTAGCCAAATGAATAATGCGGTCATTGAAACCCTCAATGTTAATCAGACTCTATCTACCGAGCATGCTTTGCATAAGGAAAAGGTTAAAACCTTGGAATTAACTCCAGTGTCCATGACCTTAACCAATCCTGAATTTGATAAGTTTAGGCAAGTCCAAATGGATAATTTGCTAGAAATTGAGAGTTTAAGAGCAAATCTTTCGAAGGAACTAAAAGAAAAAGAGTCAGTCATTAATAATTTTCAAAAACTTCAAATGGATTTCGAAATTCTCGAGTCTAAAAGAGTTGAAACGGAAATTAAGGCATCTGAGAGAGTTAAAAAGACTTAAATTTTGCTTTTAAAACAACATGCTGCTTCACATTTAGTACACTTGTTTCATTCTTCTTTTCAAGAGTTCAATCTATCGCGTCTAATAGACCTACCACCTAACCCGGGGTATGCAAAGCAAGCATTTCACCACAACCCACGACTTTATGATGCAACCAAGTTAGGATTGGTATTAGATCCGATTGTGTTCTTGAATGAATCTAAGAGCATGACACCATATGAAGAGAAGCGGTTAAAATTACTTCCTACATATCATGAATATGACTATGCTCAAATGAATGCAACAAATGTTACAATAGATCTTAGAACTCGATTTAATATGCAAAAGAGAACTATCCAAACATCCACTTTCATGCCTACTAGAGAATGCCTTAGTATAATTCCTACACTCGTTAACTCGGACGAACCGAAGGAAATTCCTAAGAATCTTCCACCGGTAAGTACGATAAAGCTCAGCTTGGAAGAGATTGAGCGATACCTTACCGAGTTTGACAAGGTCATCCTAGATTGTACGACTTCAACGGCTCTAACCGCTGGAGAATGGGCTTTCGAACAGATGAAAACGGTGTTTGAGAAAGAGATCGTTCCGTTTGTGAACCATATTAAAAATAGAGTCTATGATCTAGCGGGTAATCTAAGTTTTGAAATTGGTGAAGTTCAAAAAGTTTTCTATGAAATGGATGATACTTATGAACAACATTTAATTGAAAAAGAAAAGATTTTATCCGAATCTGACCGTTTCTTAGAACATATAGTGTCTCTCGAAGTGATGCAAGTTGTTACTCTTAAATATGCTCATGAGATTTCATCTACTACTGTGAATAAATGTGATGATGTGCATGATATATCTGTGAATATTGTTGAGCCTGTGATTAATGTAGATAATCATTCTTGTCATGAATCCAACGCTGAATTTTTAAAGCTTCAAGATTCTTATAACACACTTTCAAAAAGTTTTAATGAGTTTCAACAACATTGTATCTCTTGAGATTGAAAATCAATCTAAAAATGAAACTCTTTCAAAAACAAATGAATGTGAAAACTCCGTTGAGACAAGTGATAAGATGATTCAGGTGGTTCAGGATTTAGAGGAAGAAATTATGAGACTGAAGAGAGAATCAGTAGCAGAGAAATTGGAACTAGTGGCTGCAGAGATTAAGAATCATGCCCTAGAAGATAGAATTTCTTCTATGATAGGGGAGCTTGATAAAGTTAAGCAGGGTTTTTCACAAATTTATGGTTCATTAGAAAATCGTTTCGCTTTTAATGCGACAGAGCAAAAGTCACTTGTTGACAAACTGAACCGTAAGAGCGAGGAAATCTCTGGCTTAAATATTCAACTCATCGATAAAAACATGGTTTTGGCTGAATTAAAGGAGACACTTCAACTCAAAGGACAAGAAGGTGTTGATAATCCAGCTACAATCTCTGCCTCGACCTCTAGTGCCTCCAAACCCAACCCACGGGTGCTATATCAGGACCCAAAATTTAAGAATAGTCCAACTAAGTTTGCTACATACATGAAAAATGCCTTAGAGCATGCAGATCTTGCTAGAGAGATCGTTGATGACATGCGCGAACTAGATCCCACAAGTCATCGTCTATATGAGCTTTTATTATATGTGGATCGCGTTCAGGATTGTTTAGCAAACTTAGAGTACATTGGGCAACTGATATCTGTACCACCTAAACAACAAACCACCATTGCCATTACTCCATTCAATAAGACCCCAGGAGCTAAGCCTGTTTTGAATTCACCCATCAAGGCTAAGTCAAAATCTATAACTAATGTTCCCTTGGCTTCTACAGGAGTAATTATGTCCACTAAGGCTAAAGGATCTCAAGACAAGAAAGATAGGATCAAGACTTCCACTAGTAGGACTGAGAAGAAGAAAGTAGAAGTGCACCCTAGGAATATTATTTCAGTTTTAAATAAAAAGAATCATGTAGCTAAGACAAAAGGTTCTCCCTCTAAGTGGAAACCTAAGCAAAATGTGAATTCTAATTTGAAATGTTGGAATTGTAATGAATGCATGTTTTCTCAACGTCATGATTTATGCCTTGTTGATCACGTGAATGAAATGCATGCTATTAGGAACAATCTTGAATGGATTACAACGGGGAAGAAATTCACCCAAGTTGGTTGGGAATGGAAACCCACTGGTAGGACCTTCACTGCTAATGGAACTAAGTGCCCTTTAACTAGGATCACATCCACGGAAGTTAGGTCTCAGCGTCCTTTAAATAGGAACACTAGCACTAAGAAATGGAAAAAGCGCCCTTTAACTAGGTCTGCCCCCACTATTGTGCCTACCAGTGTTACTGTCCCCAGTCAAAAAGTACCTCAGAATACTAGACAACTAGAATCTAAACCAATAACTAGTAAGAAAACTTGGAAGCCTAAAGATTCTTCTGATAGCAAATCTAAGATAATTACACCTATACCTGCTAACTCAGAGGAACAATTAGATACCGATACATCGTCTGTGTTTGGTGATATTTTCAGGTCGTCCAAATTATTCTTTGGTATTTGGACTCGGGGTGCTCCAAACATATGACTGGAGACCGCTTGATGCTTAGAAATTTCTTCAGCAAGTTTCTAGGAACGGTTAAATTCGGCAACGATCATATTGCGAAGATCATGGGTTATGGTGAATACCAAATTGGGAATGTTACGATTTCAAGGGTTTATTATGTGGAGGGACTTGGTCACAATCTATTTTCAGTGGGACAATTTTGCGATTCTAACCTTGAGGTGGCTTTTCGAAAACATACTTGCTTTATTCACGATCTTGCAGGAAATGATTTGTTAAAAGCTTCTCGAGGGGATAATCATTGTCTATTCAAAACATGATGGCCGCCTCTCCTGTTTGCCTTCTCTCCAAAGCATCTAAGACCAAGTCATGGTTGTGGCATCGCCAGTTATCTCATCTTAACTTTGATGCTATTAACCATTTGGCTAAAAACGAACTTGTTCGTGGTCTTCCAAAACTTAAGTTCGACAAGGATCATTTATGTTCCGCGTGTTCTTTGGGGAAAAGTACCAAGAAATCATACAAACCTAAAGTTGAAGACACCAACCAAGAACCACTGTATCTTTTGCACATGGATCTTTGTGGGCCAATGCGTACGGCTAGTGTGAGTGGTAGAAAATGCATCCTCGTCATAGTGGATTATTTCTCAAGGTTTACATGGGTAAAATTTTTACCATCCAAGGATCAAGCACCAGAGTATATTATTACTTTCCTAAAGATGATCCAAGTACGTCTTAATGCTACTGTTCGCCGCATTCGCACTGATAATGGAACTGAGTTCGTTAATCAAACTCTACGAGACTATTACGAAAAGGTAGGTATTTCACATGAAACTTCTGTTGCCCGCACACCACAACAAAACGGTGTCGTGGAAAGACGTAACTGTACACTTATGGAAGATGCTCGAACTATGTTGATTTATGTGAATGCTCCTTTATTCTTATGGGCTGAAGCAGTGGCAACCACATGTTATACCCAAAACCGCTCCATCATTCGTAAACGCCATGGTAAAACTCCATATGAGCTAATTCATGGACACAAACCCGATATTTCATTTCTTCATGTGTTTGGTGCACTGTGTTATCCAAACACAAATAGTGAGAATTTGGGCAAACTTCAACCGAAGGCTGATATTGGAATTTTCATTGGTTACTCGCCTGCAAAGAAAGCTTAACGAAATTATAACCGTCATCTTGGGAAGATTGTAGAAACTTTGGATGCCGATTTTGATGAGCTGACAACGATGGCTTCTGAGCAACGCAGCTTTGAACCCGCATTACATGAGATGGGAACCGGTACAGTCAGTTCCGGATTAACTCCCAACAATCCTACTTCTCCGTCATTTATACCACCTACAAGGTCCGAGTGGGATGAGTTATTTCAACCTATGTTTGATGAATTCTTTGATCCACTGAGTAATGATTCTCCGGCACCTGCAGCAGTAGCTCCGATTCCCGAAGTTGTTGCTCAAGATAATGGAAATCAGTCCGAGACATCTACTGTTACTCTTGAACCAGATGTCCCATCCCCCACCAATTCACAAACTACACCTGAATCATCACCCCCACTCGTTCCCAATGATGTTGAAGAGGATCCCTATGATCACGATTTGGAAATTTCTCATTTACAAGATCTTCCGTTCTTTGGTTCACAAATACCCGAAAACCCTAAGGTGCGTCTACCTCAAAGGAAGCTCCTGCCATCGTTCACTCCCGACCACCACGGGTTGAAACTCACAACACAAAATGGACAAACGATCACCCAATCCGCAATATTATTGGTGACATCGATCGACCAGTCTTAACACGCCACCAACTACAAGAACATGCATTATATTTCTATTTTGATGCATTTCTTTCCGACACTGAACCTAAAAACTGGCAACAAGCCATGACCAAATCATCTTGGACTGAAGCCATGCAAGAGGAACTTAATGAATTCCAACGTCTTGAAGTGTGGGAATTAGTTCCTTTACCCAGCAACGTTGAAATCCTTACATTGTTGTGGGTATATAAGGTTAAACTCGATGAGTTAGGTGGAGTGCTGAAGAACAAAGCTAGATTGTTTGCTAGAGGTTACAAACAAGCTCTGGGTATTGACTTTGAAGAATCCTTTGCTCCTGTTGCACGATTGGAGGCAATTAGAATATTCCTTGCTTATGCTGCTCATATGAACATGATCGTGTACCAAATAGATGTTAAGACGGCATTTCTCAATGGTGAATTAAGGGAAGACGTCTACGTAAGCCAGCCGAATGGATTCGTCAACTCAGAGTATCCTAATCACGTGTACAAGCTCAAGAAGGCTCTTTATGGGTTGAAACAAGCTCCACGCGCGTGGTACGATCTCTTATCGTCGTATCTCATCTCAAAAGGCTTCTCCAAAGGCAAAGTGAACCCAACATTATTTATCATCAACATAATTTTCTCAAAATGGTCAGACAATCGTTGAGAAATTTATGTTGATGATATAATATTTGCTGCTACTAATCAACGATTGTCTGACCATTTTGAGAAAATTATGTCCACACGTTTTAAGATGTCGATGATGGGAAAAATTTCATTTTTCTTAGGGTTGTAAATTTCTCAGAATCCCAGAGGCATCTTCATTAATCAATCCAAATTTTCTCTTGAATCATTAAAGAAGTATCATATTGAAAACTGTGACCCCGTGGATACTCCAATGGTGGAGAGATCCAAGTTAGATGAATATAAGGAAGGGATAGCTATCGATCCTAAACTTTACCGTGGAATGATCGGCATCCTTCTCTATCTGACTGCTAGCAGGCCTGATTTGCAATTTGCTATATGCATGTGTGTCTGGTATCAGGCTCGGCCTACCGAAAAGCACTTACAAGTTGTGAAAAGGATCTTTCGGCATCTTAAAGGAACACTTAATCGTGGTCTATGGTATCCGAATGATTCTTCTATTGCACTAATCTCATATGTAGATGCGGATTATGCTGGGTGTCAAGATACTAGACGTAGCACTTCTGGCAGTGTGCAACTTCTTGGAGATAGACTTGTTAGTTGGGCATCAAAAAGGCAGAAAAGTGTTGTGATATCAAGTACAGAGGCTGAATACATTGTTATGTCCGGTTGTTGTGCTCAAGTTCTTTGGACGAGATCACAATTAACTGACTATGGTCTTGGATTCAACAAAATCTCAATGTACTGTGATAACAAAAGTGCAATTGCTCTGTGCTGCAACTACGTTCAACATTCCCGGGCAAAGCACATTTACATACGCTACCACTTCATCAAAGAGCAAGTGGAAAATGGAGTGATCGAACTGTACTTCGTCAACACTGAGTATCAGCTGGCAGATATATTCACGAAGGCATTAGATCGAGGACGTATCGAGTTTTTGATCGAAAAGCTAGGCATGAAATCATTCTCACCAGCGACACTTAAGGAGTTGGCAGAAGAATCTGAAGAATAGGAGTGGTAAACTATTCTCGAGTATCCTTTGATCGCGATCTTGTATATTATCGTATATATATTTAAACCACCAAAAGAAAAATACAAAAATATAAAACATAGAAAAACCATAAAAAAATATAAAACATTCAAAATCCATAAAAAATATAAATTCAAGAAAATCCAAAAATATTTTTCATTTTCAAAACGGGCATGTCTTTTAGTACGGTAATATTTACGCCTTAGCAATGTCGATTAATATTGACACGGCGCCATAAATAGAGTCCGTATAAAAGTTGTACATGTTTTTAAAACATGCCCATTATGGCTTGTAGTTATTTTAGACTGCAACCCGTTTTTCGCATTAAAGTCACGTATTTCTTATGAAAACGTTGGCTCACAACGGGAATTAATTTTCTCGGGCAAGGTTTACTTTAAAACCTTGTAAGGGACTAAGTTTACTTTATAACTTGGTCTAACACAAATTAATGTACGTGTCAGTGCAT
Source organism: Glebionis coronaria (assembly GCA_025667525.1). NCBI lineage: Eukaryota > Viridiplantae > Streptophyta > Magnoliopsida > Asterales > Asteraceae > Glebionis > Glebionis coronaria. The sequence goes on from CM046881.1 coordinate 355,690,550, forward strand.
TTATTTGTTAAAACAAGAGAAATCTTGTTTTTATGAAGTTATCATCTCCACCAACCGTAGCAATTTACAATTGATATCTACATACTCGACGATGCGACTACTCAAACGGCGACTACAGCTCTTTCAATAGAACACGGGTCAACAATTGAGGGGGAGCAATTGTCCAAGCATTCAGAATCCTTGATGCCGAGAGTGCCAAGTTCACATATTGGTGTCAAGACAACAATATCAATCATACACATGGAGTCAAGAGATAACTTCAGACGTGATGAGGCGACCAACATTCGTGAACAAGAACCATGTGCTTCTTTCATATGATGTTCTCCATCATTCAGGTCCAACCTCATAAATCGCTAATCTTGTGAATACATTATCATAATATGATCTTTGCACGTGATAAATACCTTACACTTGTGTTTAAAAGGTATTTAATTCACGTTTCAAGTACACCCTTATTAATTTGAGGGGAAGCTTGTGTAAATCATGAAGATAATTAGATTTGCATTTTTCTTCCCAAAGTTTCTTAAAATGCTATTAAATCAATTGATATTAAAAACATCGATTGGGTTAATATTTTTAATATGGGGGAGAAAATGTGATTTAATAATGAGATCAATCATAAATGGTTTGACTTAACGTGATGGCTCATCCCGACATGTGCGAAATGTTTTCGGATATCGTGGCATATGTTAAGGGGGAGCAAAATGGATTTGCACTTCAAAATGGATTTCATGGTGACATACACTTACCCAAAACATCTCTATTCACGACGGTGAAGATTGTGGTGACATAAGGATGGTAGGATAGGTTAAAGTCCAATGATTCCTCTAGAACCGGAGGAATCTTCCCAAGGACATTCCATAGCTAGAAATAGTAGTCCTTAGGAAAGATGGAGAAAGATTATGAACGTAGCTGAATGTCGACCAAGTACTTAAGTTAGAACTGGAAAAATCATAACAAGGTGCTAGTGATGATGTATTGGTAAGCATTGAAGGGGTTGAAGAATGAAAAAGAATTGTAAAGATAAAGGGTGTAAAGAAAGAAGCCCTCCTTACAACTTAGGCAGAAACCGGGTCAATACATATGCTATTAAGATCATTGTTTAATGATTCTTGATATTGAAGACAGACATCATGGACACAGTGATGCAAGGCACAACCCATCCCAGCTAACTCAGATATCTCTTAAAAGATATTTGTTTTAATCACACGGAGACAACGCATTATCTATTGATTTATTCACTCTGAATAAATTGGTATTAAAATGGTGGCACTCCTCTCCAGCCTCCGATCACTAAAATCCAATGTGCACGATTGAGTCTAGAGCCATTTAAGATCATCAAATATCTCATTAGGACACACTTTCATAATTCATTGCTTCCTCACACACTGTGAAAAGTAAGAAAGATCTTAAGAGTCCTACGCAAAATCTTCATGATATTGCCTGAACATCTGAGTGATACGCAAGTATTACAATGAAGATGGAAATCCTGCTTGAGCCAACATCAAACAAGCTCATGGTAGGTGACGCGTGCGGTTCTTTAAGAACCAATCTTTTGAAAACTGGAAAGAAATAGTAGTTTAATTATTAATTGAACTTAAACTCGTTCCAGGCCTCTACGCATTATCGTATGATCTTGCCAGAACACTCAGAGTGACACTCTTTTTGTGTTCACAGTGACGAGTGGAAATCCTTCTAGTGTTAACATCAAACAGCACTTGGTAGGTACAAGCAAGATTCTATTTGAATTAAGTTTGTGACAACTGGAAAGCAACGATGGTGAATATCAATTGAAATTCACTTGTTCCAGGTTTCATGAATTGACGGCTTCAATCATAAGGATTTTTAATCCAAATGATTCACTCTTTATGTTCGCAGTCAGCTTTGGACGGTCGAATAAAGAGAACGGGTTTACCCGCGAAATCCTGTCACGAAGTTACTTAACTGAAACTATCTGTCACGGGTACAATATATAATATCGTCCAACGGTCTTCACCGACCGGAGGTAAAATGCTACCGATCTAGAATAAAATGTCAAAGCCATTTTATTCGTGTCTTATTATGTTGCTGCATTCGAAGACGGTGGCATTGCGGTGTACCTATTGAAGACGTCCTCACATGCTTATTCCTTCTGCATCAAATACTTCTGCAAATTCAAGAAAGTTTGACCTAAAAGTCTTCGCTGTATCGACTCTGAAACTTTCAAGAATTCAACAAAGGATAAGTGTGTGGGACATGAAGTCACGAAGAGGCGAACATCACAAGAAGATAAAGACTGCACGTGCAAGGCCAAAAGAACGTGTTCCAAGCAAAAGGCTGATATTATTCAACACATATTCACAAAAGGAAGAAAAAGAAAGAAAGAAAAGAGAAAGTGGACTACGAGCTCAAGAACAAGATCTAACATGCTAGATTAGGACTTTGTAAATTTGGAGTGACCTCCCTTTGGGGGAGATTGTTGGAAATACGTTTTACGTATATAGAAAGTCTCGGTCACTCCAACAATATAGTTATAGGCTCGTAGTAGTGTTTAAGTTACTTTTATTAAATAGGCCGACCCATGAGCATGTTCATGGGCCGGAGGCCCAAGTCCATTAAGAACTTGGGTATATAAGCCTCTTTCCACCATGGAAATACGTGTTGGTTGTTTCATTTCTCACTTTGATAATACATAGTTTCTTTCATTTCTCTCTCTAAGTTTTTCTCTATAGAAAACATCAACCCTCTTGATTCATAAAGATTATCATTGTTCTACACACTTGTGATGTGATTAAAGATGAATCCTTGATGAAGATCCTCTCCTAAAAATCTAGTCATGTTCATCATTTGTTTTTATTTTAGTCTTGTGTAGATCTAAGGTATTTGTAAATAAATAGATCTAATCTTGTGTAGATCCATTGTATATGTGTATACTTGGATTTGTGTTGTGTAGATCCAAGTTACATGTGTATACTTGGATATGTGTTTTATTGAGTTGTAATAGGAATAAGTTGTGAGTTCTCACTAAACTTTAAAGTAATGTAGTTGTGTCTTGTGGAGTTCTCACTTAGCTTCAAAGTGAAGAGTTGTGAGTTCTCACTAAACTATAAAGTGATGTGGTTGTGTCCTGTGAGTTCTCACTTAACTATAAAGTGATGTGGTTGTGTCTTGTGAGTTCTCACTAAACTCTAAAGTGATATAGTTGTGTCTAGTAAAGTTCTCACTTAGCTTCAAAGTGAAGAGTTGTGAAGATTGGTTCTACCTTTCGATTAGAACTCGACATATAGCCTTGTGTCATTAAATGGTGAATTAGGCAACGTCGTGAAGATTGGTTCTACCTTTCGATTAGAACTCGACATCTATCCTTGTGTCGTTAAATGGTGAATTAGGCAACGTTGTGAAGATTGGTTCTATCTTTCGATTAGAACTCGAAATCTAGCCTTGTGTCGTTAAATGGTGAAGTGGGCGACTTTGTGTAGATTAGTCCTAGCTAAGATTAGGTCTAGACATTTAGCTTAGTGTCGGAAAATAATGTAAGCGACGTTGTAAGGTTTTCTCCACCAAGAAGGGAGCTTGTGGATATAGTGGAAATCTCGAGTAAGGTGTACTCGAGGAGTGGAGTAGGAATGAAGATAGAGCTTCGTTGCTAAACCACTATAAATCTGGGTGTCTTTCTATTAGGTTGCTTCTTTCCGTACTCTTTACTTATTCTTACTTTCATATCATTCACATCTATTACTTGTCATTGTTAATGCATTAAAATTGAACCTAATCATTATGCAACTAGCTTTCAAGTAAAAGGTAGTTTTGAGACAAACCTAAATGAAAGGAATTTTAATTAGGACATAAACCGAAGAGAAACTATTCAACCCCCCTTCTAGTTTCTACAATTGGTATCAGAGCGATGGTCACTCAAGGTTTTTGAAGTATATTGTACTTTAAAACTTGGATCGATCCATTGTGTCCTCAAATTAGAAGGTTTCGTTGTACTAAAGTTTCTCTTTGGTCAAAACTATTTTTTTCATTGAAAATAGGCCTTTTATTAGTAATATTGCATATCATCTAGATTAGTGGAACTTATACATTTTATTATTACCCCTGAAATGTATCTACTAGTTTGTATCTTGCTTTGTGTAGGTACTCATGAAGATCAATCACTTAAGTGATTGTGGATTGAGTTACTTACACTTATAGAAGACTCATCTTCTTTGATTCCCAACATCATTGAGTGATGATGCTTAGATGGATGAGAGTCGTACTAGTCCTTAAAGACTTAGTAGTCACTTTAGTCAAGATTGGGCCTTGCGTTAGCTCCTTGAAATCTTGGAGTGCTCTTTGTAGCTAAGGTATGTTCTCGTCCTTCCACACGCCATATTGATCATTCTTTTGATCATTACTTGAACACATGGTTGTCCTTGGCATCCTTACCTTGACATTTGTTTGTGGTTTGTGATTCTATTCTCATATCCTCTCAAACCTTCATTGCTTGGATACTTGACTCACTTAGGAGATGTAGAGTGAGTTAGTAGTAGCTTAAAGTATCAAGCATGATATACATAGTTTGCACCCATACGGTTAGTAGGTGATATGAGCAAAATCTCATATCAATTAATCAACAAATCACCCTAAAACACATAGAAAATACCTAACTTTTGTGCTATAAAGCAGTATTATATGGTATGTTTTGTGTTTGTGCTTAAATAGGTAACAAGGATACAATTTCAAGCAAACAAGAGGAAATCAAGCTCATTTATGATGAAAAGACAAGAGAAGGATCAAAGATGACAAGCCATTTGAAGATGAAGGACCTATCTTGACAATACTCAAAAGTTGAGGGACTTAAATGCAAACTTTGTAAACGTCAAGATTAAAGTAAAACTTGGTCAAACTTCAAGTCAAACAAGTCAAGGGAGTCAAATAAGCAAGAATACAAGTCAAAGGACTGAAAAAGCCATTTAAATGAAGAAAGGAGCTCATTTGAATAATCTGTTAAAGACAAGGGTTGAAAGTGTCAAAAAATACATAAACTTTGTGCTCAATCCGTATGTATACACTCTTGACCAATCAGAAGGAAAAGAAAATGGGGTGCAGATTGCCACCTCCAACGCCAGCTCACTCTTTCATTAAATGAATAGATCCAAGAATAGTGCAACGCACTATACTTTTATCCACCAATCAAGAAGCTACATGCAATAATATCATTTATCCACAACGTATAATGATCCGTGTGCCTGGCCAGTATCCAATGAAAACATGACACGTGTCATCTCTTTCAATCAACAAGCCCAGGATCGATTTGGAGCTACAAGACATTTCATGAAATACTTTCTACATGAAAAATGCTACAAATGAGACGACGAATTCAGCTATGCAACTTAATTAGACTGAAAGAAGAGGAATAAGAAAACCCCTTTTGTGTTCTTGGAGTCAAATCCACAATTCACCAGTTTGTGACACCTGGCATCTCCCCATTGGATGAGACACGTCGACTACCCCAACAACTCATCATTGATCCTCTATAAATAGCAGCGAGTACTTCATTTTTCCATGTGTAGTTAAGTGTGAAAAAACACACACTTTAGTTTTTCCTCTCAAATCTGTTTCTTCACTCAGTTAGATAACAACTCTTAAGTGTTTGACACACACTTAAGAGTTTGTTAGATAGTTAGTTAAGTTGTTGTAACCTCTTTTCCCTCCTAAATCAATAAAAGCACAAAAATATTCATTTCCTATTCTCATCTTCAATTGCTCTATTCAATCCTACATTACTGTTATGATATTGTGAAGTCACTGATTATCATTAATCAATGAAGTGTGTTTAAGACGATTTGGAAGCTTGTTATGATCATTTCAGCTTAGCAGTTCATACCAGTTTCCATTGTAGCAGTTTAGTAGCTGTTTGGGTAGATTTGAAAAGAAATAGCTTATGGAGGTGATTAATTGGGTTAATGGTGGTGAATTGGTGGTGTTCTAGCAAATTTTAGTTGGCTCAACGCCATACTACTCCATCGATGGAGGCTTCACAGCTAAATGGTTTTGAAATTCTGTTTTTGGTTCCACTTAAGTAAATTACATGCTTAATTCATAGTGTAAACATTACTTGCTGATATGATGATGTGTTTAGTCTTGTTGTAGTGTAATTGTGTTAGCTTTGTTATATTTGAGTAGCCTTGTACCCTGAATCTGCATTTACTTGATTTTAGCTTTCATTTTCATCAGTCAAAGTTCTTTGAGTGCATATTGTGATTTGGTGTGTGAACAAGTCTGAATTTAGTTCAATTACTTTTCATTTTACTCATTAGATAAGTCTTGATAGCAGTCATCACCTAATTCATCCTTATATTCAAAATTGCTTTGAAAAAGTTCTTAACAGTCTTATTAAGTGGTGTTTGGATTTGTGAGCATTTGTGATCAAAACTTGTTAAAAACCTATTATACTTGCTCAGTTACATTCAGTAAACCAGTGGTAACATTTGTGTCAGTTTTGAGGTCAAAATACAAGTCAAAAAGGTAATTGGTTAGAAAAAAGTTTGGGTCAAGTATTTCCATTAGTTCATTCAAAAAACTTGCTAGATTCAAATCATTGCATTTACTCATTTCTTAACCATTTTGCTTGAAACCAGTCCTCAATTGAAGTTTAACATCCATAGTGTAAGTCTGTTAAAGGATATTCTACAGTTCTAAGTTTTCAGTTAGAAATTAGCTTTTTAATAAGCTCTTTACCGATTGCAAGTTTCTGTAATGAAAGCTTCACTGTTTTCTTAGATCTTCATTTATACTTCATAAATGTGTTCATTTTCTTTCACAAACCTTGTTAGAAACATGTCTTGAGTAAGTTTTGAAGTTTTCACCTTATTGAGATTTTTGGTCAACGTTGGTCAAATAAGCATTTTTTAGATTAAATTCAGTTTTCAGCTTATCTAGTGAATCATTTTAAGATTGGAAAGACATTCCATACTCCTTATAAGCTGTTTAATAAGATTGAGCATTAAAATCTGATTGTGGAAGTCTCATTTTCAAGTTAGCTTATTCTTGGCTTATTGGAATAAGCTATCTTTTGTTCTACAAGCTTTTAAGCTGTTTGTTTGTGCATTTCTAGCTGAAATTGGATTTAAGGCTTTTGAAACAAACCGGAGCTTATTTGGTCCAGAAATGAGCTTATACGAGCTTATTCTTTAGTTGTGCCCGTTTTTGTTAAGTAAATCTCATTAATTGCATTTTAGTCCTTTAGGTTTGTAACTGTTTGCATTTGGTGGTAAAGTTGCAAGTAATTAGGGTTTTATTAAAGTCAGTCCCTTAACTTCTAGTTTTTTGTCAAATTCAGTTGTAAAGTTTGTTAATTGGTTAAAATAGTTCCAAGTTTGTTAGAATTTTACACTTTTAGTCCTTATAGTTTCTGAACTTTACATTTCAGCCCTTTTACTTTCATTTAGCTTACATTTTTAGCACATTTACTTTCATGCTTTTATATTTTGAATTTTTGTGAATATTACTTGGTAATTGCAAAGTTTTTACGGATACGTAGGTTTAATATTTTTCAATTTTTACTTGTTGATTGAAATAGACATATAATATCCAAATACCCTAACAACCAAGAACAATTAAAGACTTGAAATTTTTAGGACTTTCAATTTGTTAAGAATCGAGAGAAAACGAACTTCAATACACTTAATATTAAATGGCGCCGCTGCCGGTTCATGACATTACGAGAGACTATTGATTGACGGTTTTCATTGGCTTTTGGGATCTGTTCGCCCCGTGAACGTTTTTTTTACGTATCATAAATCAAAAACATAAAAAATCAAAAATTTAAATATATAAAAACTAAAAAATAACAAAAACAATTCTTTTCCTAAAGAATTGACCAAAAAATAAAAAATTCAAAAAGAAATATTTTTCCTAAGAAATTTCACCCAAAAATATATATTATTAGATTTCCTCGGTTTTTACGTACATATAGTATTTTCTTTAAAAACCCCAACAAATACAAAAATATTTTCTCTATATTATTATATGTAGATACGTATAAGTATACGAACAATCAATACACATATCTCCATAAGTATTGCTTTTGCAATACACTGTGTTATGGAGCGTTCCGGTTCTTGACACGTGTATCGATCAAATTTAATTAAGCAAGAATAGATAAATACTTCCAATAGGCAAGAATTCGAAGAATACAAACTACAAAGTGAATAGAAAGACGATGTGCTATAAAATGCCATCTAAGGGTTAATAGGTACTTAAGTGCTTCGCGCCACCTAACCCCCCGTTCACTAGTGCGTATTCTAAGAAGGAAGGCTTGATTAGGGGTCTTGCACCCCAAGTAGTACTTACGTATATTATACTTTCTTGTGGATATTTCATATTGAATCTCGAAGAGGATAATCCCTTCTTCTTCAAAGTCGAACGAGAGCTTCTCTCTCACTCCTTGATTTGAGTTGCATGCTCACCCGCGGGCGTGCACAAATACCATTTGGTGTACAACCCCTTCCTCCAAAAAGGAAGAAAAAGAGAAAGAGTAAAAACACCACCGTCCATCAAGTTGATCCCGAGAATCGTGCTTTGATCCACACACAACAAGAATCTATGGCCGGCGTTGACACTCGACCTTTGATGGAGCACTTGCAATCCAATGTGCAAGGATATGCCAATGCTATTAAGATACCCGATATTCCTACAAACACCTTTGAGCTTAAGACATCTATGATTAACTTGGTTTCAAACACACCATTTTTTGGGAAATCTAATGATAATCCACATGATCACCTTAAGAAGTTTCTTGCTCTTTGCAACACCATTAAGTACAATGGAGTTCCCCGTGATGCCATTGAAATTGTGTATAATGAAGTTCGTTTTTATCAGTTCTTGTCTAATTGAAAGTCCTAACAATATCGGGTTTTTAACTGTTTTTGGTTGTTAATATTTTTTGTTGGATATTCTATTTGCTAATTCAAACAATGTCTTGCAAAAACTGAAAAATAATGTCTACTTATATGTAAAACATCGTGCAAATACCAAGTATTTTTACAATTAAAAATCAAAACGTAAATTTTACAACTATAAGGACTAAAAATGTAAATTCTATGAAAAGTAAATGCTCAAAATGTAAATCTAACAAGTACAAGGACTGAAAGTGTAAAATCAATTAACTATGAGGACTGAAATTGAAAACAATGCAAACTACTAACCAATTTCCAAACAAATTTAAACTAACTAACTGAATTTTAACAAACTATGAAAGTTCAAGGACCTGATTAATGAAAACCCTAAAAACTAGTAAGTTTAGCCAAGTTTTAAAGAAGTTTAATACATGAAGGACTAGAATGCAATTATTGAAAGTTTTTAACTAAAAACGGGTTTCAAACACAAATAAGCTCGTTTGAGCTTATTTCTCAACCAAAATTGTTCAAACCACTTGCAAACTGCTTAAAATAAAAAATTAGCTAGACCTGTAAAAGGAAATAAGCTAACAATGACTAAAAGTCTGATAAACACTTTCCAATAAGCACAAAATAAGTTGTAAAGGAATCTAGACATGCACAACTAGATTTTTGTAATGAAACTAATTAATGAGCTCAAAATATGAATGCCGAAATCAAGTCTTGTTCAAATTCATCCAGTAATAAGCTCGGAATCTGAAATAAGCTAAAATCAGGCTTATGTTGACCAGCGTTGACCAAAACTTTTTCAATAAGCTCAATTTCTCAAAAATCAACCATGAGCACTAACTAAGTGAATTTGTAAAAGAAAATTGATCAGTTTATGAAGAGGATTATGAGTTATGAAAAATCAGTTTACAAGTTACAGAAACATTCATTTGCTTATAGGTTTAGATTTTTGCTTATTCCCACTTGCTTACTGAATAATGTACAAAATCCTTTTAGAATCTAAAACTTCATGTTATGACCTAGAATTGAGAGCTGGTTTGGTGGAATTTCATCAAGAAACAAGTAAATGCAAGTCAAATTAAAATCACAACTTTTCTGAACAAAACTGACTGAAAATAACCCAAACTTTTTAAACTGCCATTTGCCTTTTTGACCTTAATGTTGACTTGAAAATGGTTTAAAACTACTTGATATGACTTTGTGACTGAAAATGAATGAGAGCATGCCAAAACTTAACACTTGAACTTCTAATACAAGCTAATGCCAAACACTCATTTTGCTGATCTTTTTGAAATTAGTAAAGACTTTTTGAGTACAAGTTTAAACTGAATGAAGAGCTTTATCAAACCAAATTCAGTGATCAAAATGAAGTGTATGAAAGCTAGTTGCAAGTACTTGAAAACTACTAGGACTCAAATAGGATAACAAAGCTTAAATGACTGAATTAAGCTAACAACTAGGACAAATATCAAATCAATAAACAGATTAAGCTATACTTAAGCTACAAAATGACTAGAATCAAATCAAGAACAGGCTAAACAAGTTTTATCATGCAATCACAATCAAGTTTAACTAGAATTGAGCAGGCACTTGACAATTGAGAGGAACTTAATCAAAAACATCAAAACCTTGTGCAAAGGCCTCCTTTGGGGAATAAAGGAGCGCTGAGCTCTCTATTCTAGTGCTAACCACCACCTTAGCACTAGAAACACACTTATCAATAATCTACTCAACTGCTACAAATCATCAACATGGCTTAAATGGCTTGAAATCATCAAATCTGCTACAACTTGGACTGAATTCAACAAACAGCTACAATCTTCACACAAAGTCAGTTATGATCAAGATATGATCATAACAAACTCAAAACAGCAACAAGAGTATCAATGGTGCAATGTATGAACAGTATAGAAGGTAAAGAGATTTGGCGGGAAAATGAGATTTGAATTTTATTTGAGTAAAAGTTGTTACAAAGCTGTTAAATGGTTACAAACTAACTAACAAACTCAAGAGTGTGTCAAACTCTTGAGTTGTTTAGCAAAAAACTAGAAATGGTGAAAGGAAAAGAAAGTGTGTGTGTTTTCACACTTTTCTACAACAACAAGAAATGAAGCCTAAGCATGCTATTTATAGACTTGAGAAGAAGAGCAGTTGGGGTTGGTGACGTGTTGGAACCAATCCCAGGCTTCCACGTGTCCAATTGACGTCAATTGATTTTGCAGGTTATGAACTTGAACTGGGGATTTATCATTGAGTTGATTTCAGCTTAATTGGTTATGACCAATGGATTCGTCCTTCAAAAATAAGCACTTTTCCTGAAATCCATTCTAGCTTGAAATCGATCCTGGAAATTTTGTTTGTTTGAAGATGCCACGTGTCAAGTCTTCATTGGTTGTGGAGGTAGCACACGGATTGAACTGTTGTGATTTGCTCATTTATGACTGGCGGCGATAGTGGGTATTAATTGCCATGATGTGGCAATCCATGTCCACTCTTTCTTGGCTTCTCATTGGCCCAAAGCTTAGCACACGGATCACACTTGTTTAACTTTCCAAAATAGGCAGAATTGATCCCTTGACTTTGGCAGATTATATATTTGAGCTATTCACTTCATTTCTTTGGCATATTTGGTCCTTCAAACTTCATTCTTGAACAAAATTGGTCCTTTGACTGAGTTAACTTGAGAGTTGACCAAATTTGACTATGATCTTGACTTTTACATATTTACACTTTGGTCCTTCATCTTTGGCAGTTTGTCAAGATAGGTCCTTTGTCTTCAAAGTCTTGTCACTTTTGATCCTTCTTTGTCTTTTTCATCAAATTAAGCTTGATTATTCCTTGTTTGCTTGAATATGCATCCTTTTACCTACACAAGTGTACACAAACACAAACATACCACATAATACTGTTTTGACAAGATAAATTGGTATCTTTGCTTGTGTTTTAGGGTGATTTGTTGATAAATTGATATGAGTTTTAGCTCATATCAAATCCCCTACACTTGAACATTGTCATGTCCTCATGCAATACTATATATTTTAAAGCACAAATTTATATTCTCCTCATAATTAATCCACCTTGGCCATATGGAATGCATCTACACTACTCTAAACTACATGATACATGATTTTGACTTTTAACAATGCAATGAACAAAATACAATTCTATCTATGTCTTTTTGGTTTTTCTTGAAATGGTTTTGATGGAAATAACTCATAAAGAATTCAGTGACTTTGATTATGGCTTGGGTACCATCAGTGGCGGACCCAGGAGCCAAACTAAGGTGGTTCCTTTGCATTGGTGACTAAATCCGCAGGTAAACAGGTCGAGCTGATTTTAACGGATCAGGGCGGGTCGGGTCGGTGTATGTTACATGTAGTATATAACATCAGAAAATTATGACTTCTATTTAGACTATGATATAATGCTACACATTTTTACAGCTTGTGTTCAAAAAATAGATGGAATTGAAATAGATATCCCACTTGTCCAATAGTAGTACGGTTAATAACTTCATACGTAGTACAATTTAAAACTAATACTGTAACTAGAGTTAGATACAGCAGAAAAAGTCTCACTTATCAACAGACATAATTTATTTATATTTATTAGTACTATACTTTATCTTCTCCAACATCTTTCTCTCTTTCCTATCATCCCTTTTTTTTCTTCTTTTATTTTTTTTCAGTTTTCTTCAACATATCTCTTTGAACAAATCCACCTTACTTTTTTCTTCTTCTTAGTTCAATCTCATCTCAAGGTGGTTCCCACTTGTTTTCTAAGGTAGGTCCTGATAAAAACTTACATATTACTTACAAATGAACTCGATTTCTAAGGTGGTTCCCGGGCACCACCTACCATAGACGTAGGTCTGCCCCTGGGTACCATGGACATTTATCACCCTCAAGTTTCACTTTCCCCATACCAAGCTTAAAAATAGGATCATTGCATTTACAAGTAAAAAGTGCATCAACTTATTCATGACAATTAAATGTGGAACCGGTTATTATTTGAGCAAATTGCTTGTGGGAAAATTTGTCATTTATTCAAGTGTGAAGTATAAGAAGTGCAAAATCAAAAAAATAAGGAAGCACGGTCTTAATCCTAAGTAATCCTCTCATCCATTACTTGAAAAACCGCTCACAATTAATACAAGTCTGTTTCAAGAGTAATAAGTCATTCGCCTTATGTGTAAAATCCTCACGTCATGCTTTCATAAGTAGCTACACACTCGCTAAGGAAAGAAAAATAAAACTCACGCAATAATTTATATCCGCCATCTTTTTGAGACTTTGGATCTTCAACCCCGCAACCCGTCAAGGTAATATTGGATTGGAGCAATCTATTGAATCCCCGCAACCCGTCAAGGTAATATTGGAACTCAATAGTCACTATAATTAACACCACACTGCCCCTCTTGGGATTCTTGCATATATTTTTTTTCTTTTCTCTTTTTTTTCTCTAGCCACTCATTTTTTTTGTAAGCCGCTCTTATTTTTCTTTATTCCTCACAAAGAAATTTGAAAAGAATAAAAGGAAAAACACCCGCTAAGAATTAAGCATGACAAAAGTCTAGTACACATAAAACGTTCTAACTTAGAATCTTAAGACGTATTTATATCAACCATGAATGATTAGGAAAAAATGCATAAGAGAATACAAACCAATTAAAACTGTCCTTGATTATTTATTAACAATTATATACATGCGAAGAAAATAGAGTAAAGAAGAAAAGGGTTTAGCCACAAGTAATTATCATGAAGTTTATCTAGCCCTTTTACACTTGCTTCAACTCTATCATTTCCCATTCTCCACAAATTTAAAATCTCAAATAATGAGAGTGGTGGATGCTTAGCCTAATAGACCAATGAAGGACTACATGGTTAAGGATACTAGCTAGAGAATGCTAAGATAAGCAAACTCGGGTTGAGTCAAAATATCCATGGCGGGCCTAATATGTCAAAGAAGTCTAAATTTGTTAAACCATGTTTTTATTATATTTTTCCTTTTTCAATATTTTTGATGGAAAATAAAAGAAGAAATATATACAATGCAAATGTGATATGCAAATGAAAAATGTATGATGCAAAAATTATGAATGCATATTTTTGGTGGCCAAAGTAGATCAAAAATTTGAAAAATGTTTGAAAATCCAATTTTTCATGTTATCATGAAAGACAATGATAAGTTCTAGGTAAGGTCACTTCGATAGACGACCCCCTACACTTAAGCTAAACATTGTCCTCAATGTTTAAGAGCATGGAAGTATAAAAAAAACTTCCCCTACACTTATGACAATGAATAGACTTTGCTTAACCCAAGTTAAGGAGAGGACAACTATTAGTGAAATCATGTTTCAGCACAAGGTGTCAATGAAAGATCACAATAATAACGAAGTGAACCGAGGGCCTCCTTCATAAGCTCCCAAAGCATGAAATGAGTGAGCAACCCTACAAACAATCATGAAGACAAAAGAAGGTCTCCCCTACACTTATCTCCAAGTCTATACCTTTATTTCTAACCTACAACACGCTAACCTAGTTATACGATGCTTGAGTTAATGAGTCTCTAGCTCGACTCGTCCCACAATTTAAAAGTGTCTAATACCTATCATGGAGAAAAAAATTTTTGCCCCTTTTTAAGAAAAGTCTCCATGATGAGGTAAAACAAGTTTTCATTTATCAAAACTCCATAAATATCCCCCAGGATCAAATACATAATTACCATCCCACGTATAACACAAAGCCACAATTAACATTCCAAGCAATGGTGAAAATGATAAGGTATGGTTTTCCAAATTGGTTTCCCATATGTTCTTCCCAAGGTGATAGTGAAAAGCTCTCAAATCTTTCACAAGTTTCCCTTTTGTTGCATCAGGTGGATACTGAGATGATTTAGCAAGCTCTATGCCAGGATCAAAAATCCGTTCCTTGATGGGAAAACAACAGGTGATGGTTGCCTTAGAAGATTCTCCTTTGTAAGTCACATTGTGAGAGAAAGGTTGTGGAGGCATGAGTAACGACAAGCTCTTAGAGGAAACCATCATGACTTGTTTTCCTTTATCACTTTGAAAGATTGAGGTGGGCAAGGAAAAAGGTAAAGGATCTTCATTCAATAGACATTCTAAATAGAGTATGTCCCCCTCCTCATCAAGATAACCAAGAGTGTACTCAAAAGATATATCCTCCGCTAAAAACTCATCACTCTCATCCATTATAGAATCCGCCTCATCACCATAAACATCATAGATTGGTCTATCAAAAATTGGTGATCCCTCAAAACCAAAGGAAGTATGATCATCAACAAATGGAGAGTCATAAGTAGAAAGCTCATCATCACTATAGTCATCATATGTTGGTGAATCACAAAGAAAAGATTCTCCATCACTAAAGTCCTCATGAATATGATTATCATTGTAGAAAAGTGGAGTGTCATATGGGGTTTCACTAAAGTTTATCTCTTGATGTTCATGAAAATCCAAAAATGAAGTAATGGAAGCAATGGTCTCAATATGAGGTAAATCATAATCTCCACTTGAGCAAGCTTCATAAAAGTACTCATCACAAACTTCATCAAGAAGATCATCTTGTATTTCCTCCTCATGCACAACATCAATATGTTTTACCGCTTCGGGCTCATTAGATATTTTAGACAACTTCCCCATGTTAAACACAACTCTCTCATCTCCTACCCGCATTGTAAGTTCTCCTTCCGCCACATCGATTAAAGTACGACCCGTTCTCAAAAATGGCCTACCAACAATCAAAGGCACTCTAGGATCCATATCATAATCAACCACCACAAAATCCTCGGGAAATGTAAATCTATCAACCCCCATAAAAACATCTTCCGCAATTCCCACCGGATAAGCTATAGTACGGTTAGCCAACTCAAGAGTCATCTTAGTAGGAGTGAGCTCGGGAAGTGAAAGTTTCTTCCAAACCGATAATGGCATGAGGTTTATGCTTGCTCCTAAATCCACTAAAGCCATACAATTTTCCACCCCCGGAAAATTGCAAGGAATCAAAAACCTCCCCGGATCTCCAAGCTTAGTAAGCAACTTCTTAAGCAAAACCGCGGAGCAATTTTCATTCAATAAAGCATTAGGCAAATCCACCAATCTCTCCTTGTTGGAAAGCAAGTCCTTAATCATCTTAGCAAACTTAGGCATATTGGCTAAAGCTTCCGCAAAGGAGATATTG
The DNA here is from genome assembly GCA_025667525.1 of Glebionis coronaria. NCBI lineage: Eukaryota > Viridiplantae > Streptophyta > Magnoliopsida > Asterales > Asteraceae > Glebionis > Glebionis coronaria. The sequence goes on from CM046881.1 coordinate 355,706,622, forward strand.
ATGTTAAGTTGCTTGAACATCCTCAAAAAGTTAGAAACTTGGATATCATCCTTGTTCTTAAACTTGTCTTTTTTCAATCTTGAGGGATAAGGAAGACTTGGTTTTGGTTGTGGTTGAGTAGTTGATGAAGGATTTTCCTTATTGAGTGTTTCATGAGTAGATGTTGAAGTGGGAGAAATGGGAGCATTTTGAGGTGGTGAAGTAGAAGTAGAAAGCTTGTCACATGGTGGAACAAAAGTGGGTGGAACAATAGGAGGTTTAGGAGGTGAAGGATCCTTTGTTGTCTTTCCACTTCTTGTTGTAATAGCATTGACATTTGCCCTTGGATTTGTTTGTGTGTTGGAAGGTAAAGCCCCTTGTGGTCTTTGATTATACATAATTTGGTTTTGAAGAAGAGCAAATTTCTTGTTATTTTCCTCTTGATTATCTCTCAATTGTTTCTCAAAAGAAGTAAACTTTTGAAGCATCAAATCCATGGGATTAGGTTGCACATTTCCTTGATAAAAACCTTGTTATGGAAAAGATGGAGGTGGTGGATTAAATCCTTGGTTTGGTGGATAGAAGTTATTTCCTTGAGGTTGAAAATGATTGGGTGCCTTATAGTTATTCCCTTGGTAAGGTGGTCTTTGCCCTTGATTCCTTGGTAAAATTTGAGGAGTATTTTGTTGAATTTGGGTGGGTGGTTGGGGTGGAAAACCCGGTGGAGTAAGGTAGTTTTGGGACTTGTAAGAAAGGTTATTTGGATTGATATTTGGCTTGAAGTGTTCACGATGTTCGTCTTGGTAAGCATAGCATTCACCTTGATAAACTTGCACCTTATCACATTGTTCATAAGAATGGGGACCTCCACAAGTTACACAAGAAAGAGTAATGGCATTCACATCATTTGAAGAATTGTTCAACGAAACGGTCTGAATGGCTTGAACTTTCTCTTGAATCATCTCTTGTTGACCTTTATTCATTTGTTGAATGATCTCTTGGTGATATTTGAGGAATTGGTTATCACTAGGTGTTTGAGAAGTGTTTTGGATAACATGAACCCTTTCTTCAAATTGAGTGTTTGTTTGAACCATTGCTTTAGTCTCAATGATGTCCACGGCCTCTTGCATGGATTTAAGAAGAATATTCCCTCCCGCGGAAGCATTGAGTAAATCTTGGTGGTGAGATTTAAGTGTATTATAGAAAGTATTGATTTGGTGAACATCATCCAATCCATGGTTAGGGCATCGCCTCAATAACTCTCTATACTCTTCCCAAGCATCACTAAAGGATTGACTAGGTTTTTGTTGAAAGCCTATAATTAAGTTCCTCAAGGCCATGGTCTTAGATGGAGGAAAGAACTTGTTCAAAAACTTAGTGGTGAAACCATCCCATGTGGTGATACTATCGGGTGGTTGGGTGTCTAACCAATGCTTAGCTTGTCCCTCTAGTGAAAATGGCACTAACATCAACTTAATAGCATCATGTGGAACTCCATTGTGCTTAATGGTATTGCAAAGGGAAAGGAATCTCTTAAGGTGTTCATGAGGATCATCATTCTTGTTACCATAGAAAGGTGTTTGTGAAACCATGGTAATCATAGCCATTTTTAGCTCAAATGTATTTGCGGGAATGTCGGTAATCCTAATAGCACTAGCATATCCATGAACATTGGTTTGCAAACGTTCCATCAAAGAACGATTATCAACGGCCATGGCTTCTTGTTGTGGAGGAGTCAAAGCACGATTCTCGTGATCGGCTTGATGGACGGTGGTAGTCTTACTCTTTCTCTTTTTCTTCCTTTTCGGAGGAAGAGGTTGTACACCAATCGGTATTTGTGCACGCCCGCGAGTGAGCATGCAACTCAATACGAGGAATGAGAGAGAAGCTCTCGTGTGACTTTGAAGAGAAAAGGATTATCCTCTTCGAGTTTCAATATGAAATATCCACAAGAAAATAATATATATGTATGTACTACTTGGGTGCAAGACCCCCAATGCAAAACCCGCATGCTTTTACCATGCATAGTACCTTAAGTTCGTACGTAGTAGTTAAAAACTTTCCTAATATAGCATGATTACGATTACGTGTTAGGAGTTTATGTATTACGTACGTGTTAGAACACGAAAAGTATTTTATATGAACGATCACGTAATAATTATTTAGCAATAATTAATCACGAACATACGATCACGAGATCACGAGCGTAATTAAAACACGAGATATTATTAATTACGTATATATATTTAATACGAGCGTAATTAAATATATAAGAGTATGGTATTTACGTAACGAGAACATTTAAAACACGAACTTAATTAAACATAAATGTGTACAAAATTACAAGACACGAAACGAGGTACGGGACCCCCACAAGGGAGTCCCTACCCGCGGCCAACATAAGGACAATGGGCCAAGCCCATTGTCAATTTTACTAAAAGGAAGGGTTAAGAGTTTTTACTACTCAAATAACTTTTACAGAAGAATTTCAAGAAAACCTAAAAATCCCTTCTCCTTCTCCTTTGTGTGCCGCCACCTACAAACCACCATAAGGGGGTGAGTTTGATCTTGGATCTTGTTATTTTAGTGTTTGTTCGTGTTTATTTTTCACCCTTTTGATCCACGAATACGGTAAAACCTTTTTACTTGTTTTTCTTTTTAATTAATCTTTTATTAATTAAGAACACGTGATGTTTTTCATAAAAACACATTAATTAAACCTAGATCTAACATGTTTTGGTCATTAATTAATCAAAGGGATGGATCTAAGGGGTGTTTGTTTTGGGCCGCAGGAACAACCGACCCCAAGGGGGTTCGGTTTGTTTTTAGCCGACCACCACCAAGACCTTTTTGGTCTTGGTTGGTGCGTTTGGGTCCCACGGCAGCAAGGGGGTACCCCGATTTGGTTCGGGGTACGGTGTTTGTTCATATCCGGTGCATGTTTTTAAGCTTAGATCCGGATCATGATTATGTTAGTTGTTTATGTTATAAACTTATGTTAAGAATTAAATTAATAAAATGTAATTAATTTAATAACATGACTTAGGTTAACTAATTATTAATAATCATGAAATTATTTTAACCTAAGTATTTTTATTATTAAGACTTATAATTAATTAATTATTTTAAAAACCATGGATATAATTAATTAATTAAACATGACTTAGGTTATATTATTAGTATTTAATAATACATATTTTAACCTAAGTATTTAATATATTTAATTAAAACATGTCATACTTTAATTAAATATTATAACCTATAGTTTAATTAAATTACATGAAATAATTATTAAACTATATAATACATCATATGACTTAGAAAATAATCATGAAAATACTTAGGCTTATTTACTTAGCTTATTTCTAATTATGGAAACTTTCTATTTTTAGAAACCTAATTAAATAAGGCAGCTATTTTATGGAAACCAGCTATTTTTAGAAACTTATTTATTTAAGGCAGCTAATCTATTTATGGAAACTTATTTAATTAAGGCAGCTAATCTATTTATGGAAACTTTCTATTTTTAGAAACTTATCTATTTTAAGCAGTAAATCTATTTTTGGAAACTTTCTATTTTTGGAAACTTTCTATTTTTGGAAACTTTCTATTTTTGGAAACTTTCTATTTTTGGAAACTTTCTATTTTTGGTAACTTTCTATTTATGGAAACTTTCTATTTTTGGAAACTTTCTATTTAAGGAAACCTGCTATTTTTGGAAAGTTACTTATTATTACACAGTAAGTATAATAACACATGAAATATCAGTAATACTTAATCAGAATGAATAGAATGTAGGATTTAACATAGTTTAAGGCTTTAAACAGTGTAAAATAGTAAGAACACATAAAATAAGCTAAGACATGACATAGAACCAGCTATGTATGTAGTAAGCAGATACTTATTTCATGTACGTATTTATGTAGCACTAGTGTTTTGGAAGTAGGATTCTCGCAGTTCATCGTTCTCGTTCACTGGACATAAGGTACGGATTCCCGTCCTTTCAGTATGGACATTCTTTCCTTATTAGGATTTCCCCGTATGCAGCCAACTGTTTTCCCGTAGTATAAGTATGAGTTTGATTGCTTATGTTTAAATATGATTACCTATAGCCATATACATGCATGACCAGTTTCACCTAGTTATGGAGGTACCATAACCGTAACATTAGAGGCACTGATGTTATGACTTCACCACGGCGGAGTGATTGCTCGTGGCGTCCCTTCAGCTTTTGGCCATTTATTTATATTATCATGTGAGGCGTATGGGTGCATCCTAGTTACACGTTTTTATTCAGGATTTCATGGTGAATGTGGTGTGTGCCTTGCATCCTTCACAAGGAGCTGATCCCTCCTACCCATAAAACCAGTATATTAAATTAGAGGCAGCCCCTCTAATTTGCATGATGAGGTCACCCCTCCAATTATTCATGCACGGTGGATATTCATGACCTATATTGGCTAAATGGTAAATTATGATAAACAGTTTTTGTAAGATAAACATAAGACTTTCAAACTATAAAACCAGTTTTACTAAGACTTAACCAGGTTACTCGGGACTTAGTTTCTTCCGCTGTTACTATGTTATATGCTTATCCTATTCATGCTTTATTGTATATCCGTGCACTGAGCGTATTGCTCAGCCGTTTTCCTTTTCTATGTTCCCAAAACGGCAGGTACTCAGGGACGCTCGTAGACACTAAGAGTACGTGCATATGGACTGGAAGCTGTCTATCCTTCTTTACATTATGCATTTCTTTTCTTTATGATACCTATGCTTTGGACATTGTTTCGTCCTTTTCCTTTTCTATACTATGTTTGTGTGTGATGAGCTTTACTTTTGGACTACCGATGTTTGATTTCGGTATTTTCCTTTTTATGGTCAAGTAATGTTTAGACATTTTACCTTGTATGTTTTGATGACACGCCATAATTACTGTGATATTTCCATTTCCAAAATGAGGTGTTACAATTATGGTATCAGAGCCAAGGCTTCGACTTGTAGGCTCTCAAATATGACCTGTGATTAGTGGGTAGTCACTACGGTCTTCCTATAACTGACAGTTGTTTTCATGCATTCATCATTTTTAAGCATACATATACATGTCATTGTTACAGGGTTTTTGACTAAGTAATGGTTGGTACATGACTGGCCCTATTTAGTCGCATGTGTTTTATCGAAACTTTTAGATTTGGGACCGACCCATAGGCGTCCCCTCGATATGTCTTTTGTTTTGAGTGAACTGACCAGAGGCGTTCACTCTCGAGCATCCAAAGTTTTCATAAAACTGCATCATGCATTCATACAAAAATTTTCTTGCATAAAATTTTTCTCCTGAAATTTTTTTTGTAGAAATTTTTTTCATGTATATTTTTTATATTTTATGTTTTGAACTGGTTAATCATATGTTTTATGTCATACTGTCAGATGGCAAACGCAAACGATATCTGGGCAATATTTGCAGCTGCTGATGCAGAGATGCAAGATGCTCTTCTTCATAACGACGGTTATCCTCCTACGCCCAACATTTTCCCCATGGAAGGAAGGAATCGACTCATGAGGGAATACTATAGCATCAGACAGCGACCTGACGAAGACAGCAATGACTTCATGCAGTGTTTCCTTCGCTATACTGGTGTCCTGAGAGCAGCTGTGGGCACCACTAAAGAACAAGCAATACATTTTCGTTGGGCTCTAAATCCAAGGATTGCAAATAACTTGTCAGGTGCTCCGTTGGATACGGTAGCACAAGTAGCAGATGCAGCACGAAAACTGGAGATGCTGCAGGAGAGGGATGAGTTCGGGGAAGCTGAAAGACCCGACAAGAGGTAAAACCTTCATATTCAAGCGGTGCTCAATCCGTATATCTTCCATATGTCAATTATGCATCTCTTATATGTATCTTCCAGGCAGAAAACTGGGGACCGGTCTCAGCCGGCTACTCAGCAGCAGCCTAATCAGCCCAAGGGAAATGGTCAGACTAATGACCGATCTGCTACGGATAGGCGTGGCGGTAATGACAATTACCGTAACAACGCCAGGCAATCCAGCAACAGCAGGTCTCAATACTTACGAAATTTCTTATGTTTTATGTTATAACTCATATTCTGACACTCTAGCAAAATTCTACCAGGAACCATGGAAACGGTAGGGACCAGAACCAGAGAGGTTCGCAGCCTAGCCGTCCAGCTATCACTGGTATTCAATCTTACGATTATCCGCTTTCTCCTTTGTACCCAACTATTATGTCTCATGTAAAATGTTTTATCCGGTCCTCAGCCAGCCAGAGCACCTGCTGGAGGATACACTCATCCTCTTTGCTCTACTTGCCACCGTAGGCACCCAGGACCATGTCGCCGTAATACTGATGCGTGCTTCAAGTGTCGTCTTCCTGGCCATATTATGAAGGATTGCCGTAAGGGCGAGATGGAGGGTACATCGGGACATGCTGATACCAAGCCGCCTCCTACTGTCGGGCGTGTCTACACGACATCTCGAGACCAGACCAACAAGTCTACAGGTACCATCACTGGAATCTTGTATATGTATGGTCGCGCTGCATGTGTTCTTTTCGATACGGGTGCTACTCACTCGGTTATTTCTACTGCTTATGCTAAGAACATTAGGATGCCTCCCTTGCCACTAGAAAATAGGCTTACTATTTCCACGCATTTAAGGGACTTTGTATTAATTACTCATGTATACAAGAGTCTTCCCCTAGAATTTGATGATAAGGTTCGACCTGTCGACGCACTTCCGCTGGACATGAATGACTTCGACATGATTTTGGGCATGGATTGGCTATCCAAGTATCATGCTACTATAGACTGCCATTCATATCGAGTTATCTTCGGTGATGTCAATGCACCAGAGTACATTCATAATGGGTTCATACCCAGACGGTCTGTACAAATCATATCCACCCTGCAAGCGCGTGCACTACTGTCACATGGCTGCGAGGGTTATCTAGCTACGGTTCACGACATGGATGCTGAATCTCCATCGATTCAGGATCAACCTATAGTGTCGGAATTCCAAGACGTGTTTCCAGCAGAACTTCCGGGCATACCACCTGCACGAGAAGTGGAATTCAGTATCGAGTTGGTTCCAGGAACTGAACCAATCTCCAAGGCTCCTTACCGCATGGCTCCCATAGAGCTGAAGGAGCTGAAGGATCAACTGCAAGAACTTCTCGAACGAGGTTTCATTCGACCGAGCGCATCTCCATGGGGCGCACCGGTTCTATTTGTTAATAAGAAGGACGGCAGTATGCGTCTTTGCATAGACTATCGTGAGCTCAACAAGATTACCATTCGGAATAGATATCCGCTGCCACGCATTGACGATCTGTTTGACCAACTCCAAGGGGCCAAACACTTCTCCAAGATCGATCTTAGGTCAGGCTATCATCAGTTACGAGTCAAGGAGCAGGATATTGCTAAGACTGCCTTTCGTACTCGTTATGGCCACTACGAGTTTGTAGTTATGCCATTTGGCCTGACAAATGCTCCAGCAGTGTTCATGGATCTGATGAACAGAATCTTCCATGAATTTCTGGACAAATTCGTCATTGTTTTCATCGATGACATCCTGATTTTCTCTAAGTCCAAGGAGGAACACGAAGACCATCTTCGTACAATACTACAGATTCTTCGCCAGAAGCAGCTGTATGCTAAATTCTCCAAGTGTGAGTTCTGGTTAGACAAGGTGGCATTCTTAGGTCACATTGTATCAGCAGAAGGAATCACTATGGATCCAGCGAAGGTTGAGGCCATCACTAAGTGGCCAAGGCCGACATCAGCGACGGAAGTCCGCAGTTTCTTAGGCTTAGCTGGCTATTACCGTAGGTTCGTGGAGAACTTTTCCCGCTTAGCACTACCATTGACCAAACTGATGCGGAAAGAGGAGAAATTCGTCTGGACTGAAGATCGAGAGAAGAGCTTTGAGGACCTGAAGCAGAAGCTAGTATCTGCACCTATTCTTAATCTACCATCTGGTACGGGTGGATTTCAAATCTACAGCGATGCATCGGGGAATGGACTTGGCTGTGTTCTCATGCAACATGGGAAAGTGATCGCGTACGCTTCACGGCAGCTTAAGCCTTATGAAGAGAATTACCCCATGCACGATCTAGAACTTGCTGCAGTCGTGTTTGCATTGAAGATATGGAGACACTACTTATATGGAGAATCATGTGACATTTTCACAGACCACAAGAGCTTGAAGTATATCTTCACTCAACGTGAATTGAACATGAGGCAGAGGAGATGGTTAGAGTTGTTGAAGGATTATGACATTAATCTTCAGTATCATCCCGGAAAGGCAAATGTAGTAGCAGATGCCCTTAGCAGGAAGTCCGGAATGATCAACAGCATTAGAATCGAAGAGGAAATCATAAGAGACTTGGAGCGACTAGACATCGAGATCATGGTACATGGACAGCACGATTACTGGGCTAATCTTAGAGTAGAACCCGAGTTACTATCTAAGATCAAGGAAGCTCAGAAGGATGACGGAGAATTATGGGCGATAGTTCAGAATTTGGAGAAGCAGACAGAATTCAGAGTAGATGCAGATGGTATCGTATGGCAGTGCACTAGACTTTGTGTTCCTGATGACCAAGAACTCCGGGAAGCTTTGCTAGCAGAAGCTCATAGCTCCCCATTCTTGATACATCCTGGTTCAACCAAAATGTACCATGACATCAAGCAGTACTTTTGGTGGAGTGGTATGAAGCAGGATGTGGCCACTTACGTCTCCAAATGTCTTACCTGCCAGCAGGTTAAGATCGAGCATCAGCGATTTGGCGGTCTCCTTCAACCGTTAGACATTCCAGAGTGGAAGTGGGATAAAATCACCATGGATTTTGTTACCGGTCTTCCGCCTACCAAAAGGAAGCACGATGCAATTTGGGTTATCGTTGATCGACTTACCAAATCAGCTCATTTCTTACCGATCCGCAAGGAAGATCCGGTAAGTAAACTCGCAGATACGTACAGACGAGAGATCATGAGACTACACGGTGCACCATCCAGCATCGTCTCAGACAGAGATCCTCGATTCACTTCACGCTTTTGGAAAAGTCTGCAGAAAGCTTGGGGTACACAACTTAAGTTTAGCACGGCCTTTCATCCTCAAACGGACGGACAGTCGGAGCGAACCATTCAAACATTGGAAGATATGTTGAGGTCATGTGCGTTGGAATGGACGGGTGATTGGGACGAATACATCTGTTTGGTGGAGTTTGCGTACAACAACAGCTGGCACGCGAGCATCAAGTGTGCTCCATTTGAGATGTTGTATGGCAGAAAGTTTCGCGCCCCAATCTGCTGGGATCAGGTTGGCGAGCGAACACTCGAAGGACCAGAAATCATAGAGATGACAAACGAGAAGATTGCAGTAGGTAGACAGAAGATTCATGAGGCACGGTCGCGTCAAAAGAGTTACGCCGACAAGCATCGTAGGGATTTACACTTTAACGTAGGAGATCAGTCCTCGTTTCATCGGACCGTTTGATATCGTTGAACGAGTCGGTGAAGTATCGCCGATTGGCGTTACCTCCGCAACTTTCGCATGTGCACAATGTGTTTCATGTTTCCTTACTCAGAGGGTACCAATATCATCCCCTTCACATGGTTCAGTATCCACTGGAACAGATTCGTGAAGATCTCACTTTTATAGAAGAACCCGAACGAGTTCTTGACAGGCAAGAACGAGTCATGAGAAAGAAGACGATCCCATTCGTCAAAATTCTATGGAGGGATCATACCGAGCGGGAAGCCACTTGGGAAACAGAGGAGTCTATCCGGACTTCTTACCCTCATTTCATATTTTGAATTCGGGTATGTTCTTCTTTTCCAGTTTACTTTATCTATAATTCAGGGACGAATTATTCTTTTTAGGGGGGAAGAGTTGTAAAACCCGCATGCTTTTACCATGCATAGTACCTTAAGTTCGTACGTACTAGTTAAAAACTTTCCTAATATAGCATGATTACGATTACGTGTTAGGAGTTTATGTATTACGTACGTGTTAGAACACGATAAGTATTTTATATGAACGATCACGTAATAATTATTTAGCAATAATTAATCACGAACATACGATCACGAGATCACGAGCGTAATTAAAACACGAGATATTATTAATTACGTATATATATTTAATACGAGCGTAATTAAATATATAAGAGTATGGTATTTACGTAACGAGAACATTTAAAACACGAACTTAATTAAACATAAATGTGTACGAAATTACAAGACACGAAACGAGGTACGGGACCCCCACAAGGGAGTCCCTACCCGCGGCCAACATAAGGACAATGGGCCAAGCCCATTGTCAATTTTACTAAAAGGAAGGGTTAAGAGTTTTTAATACTCAAATAACTTTTACAGAAGAATTTCAAGAAAACCTAAAAATCCCTTCTCCTTCTCCTTTGTGTGCCGCCACCTACAAACCACCATAAGGGGGTGAGTTTGATCTTGGATCTTGTTATTTTAGTGTTTGTTCGTGTTTGTTTTTCACCCATTTGATCCACGAATACGGTAAAACCTTTTTACTTGTTTTTCTTTTTAATTAATCTTTTATTAATTAAGAACACGTGATGTTTTTCATAAAAACACATTAATTAAACCTAGATCTAACATGTTTTGGTCATTAATTAATCAAAGGGATGGATCTAAGGGGTGTTTGTTTTGGGCCGCAGGAACAACCGACCCCAAGGGGGTTCGGTTTGTTTTTAGCCGACCACCACCAAGACCTTTTTGGTCTTGGTTGGTGCGTTTGGGTCCCACGGCAGCAAGGGGGTACCCCGATTTGGTTTGGGGTACGGTGTTTGTTCATATCCGGTGCATGTTTTTAAGCTTAGATCCGGATCATGATTATGTTAGTTGTTTATGTTATAAACTTATGTTAAGAATTAAATTAATAAAATGTAATTAATTTAATAACATGACTTAGGTTAACTAATTATTAATAATCATGAAATTATTTTAACCTAAGTATTTTTATTATTAAGACTTATAATTAATTAATTATTTTAAAAACCATGGATATAATTAATTAATTAAACATGACTTAGGTTATATTATTAGTATTTAATAATACATATTTTAACCTAAGTATTTAATATATTTAATTAAAACATGTCATACTTTAATTAAATATTATAACCTATAGTTTAATTAAATTACATGAAATAATTATTAAACTATATAATACATCATATGACTTAGAAAATAATCATGAAAATACTTAGGCTTATTTACTTAGCTTATTTCTAATTATGGAAACTTTCTATTTTGAGAAACCTAATTAAATAAGGCAGCTATTTTATTTATGGAAACCAGCTATTTTTAGAAACTTATTTATTTAAGGCAACTAATCTATTTATGGAAACTTATTTAATTAAGGCAGCTAATCTATTTATGGAAACTTTCTATTTTTAGAAACTTATCTATTTTAAGCAGTAAATCTATTTTTGGAAACTTTCTATTTTTGGAAACTTTCTATTTTTGGAAACTTTCTATTTTTGGAAACTTTCTATTTTCGGAAACTTTCTATTTTTGGTAACTTTCTATTTATAGAAACTTTCTATTTTTGGAAACTTTCTATTTAAGGAAACCTGCTATTTTTGGAAAGTTACTTATTATTCCACAGTAAGTATAATAACACATGAAATATCAGTAATACTTAATCAGAATGAACAGAATGTAGGATTTAACATAGTTTAAGGCTTTAAACAGTGTAAAATAGTAAGAACACATAAAATAAGCTAAGACATGACATAGAACCGTGCACTGAGCGTATTGCTCAGCCGTTTTCCTTTTCTATGTTCCCAAAACGGCAGGTACTCAGGGACGCTCGTAGACACTAAGAGTACGTGCATATGGACTGGAAGCTGTCTAGCCTTCTTTACATTATGCATTTCTTTTCTTTATGATACCTATGCTTTGGACATTGTTTCGTCCTTTTCCTTTTCTATACTATGTTTGTGTGTGATGAGCTTTACTTTTGGACTACTGATGTTTGATTCCGGTATTTTCCTTTTTATGGTCAAGTAATGTTTAGACATTTTACCTTGTATGCTTTGATGACACGCCATAATTACTGTGATATTTCCATTTCCAAAATAGGGTGTTACACCCAATGAAGCCTTCCTTCTTAGAATACTAACAAGTGAACGGGGGGTTAGGTGGCGTGAAGCACTTAAGTACCTATTGACCCTTAGATGGCATTTTATAGCACATCGCCTTTCTATTCACTTAAATGTTCGTATTCTTTGAATTGTTGCTTATTGAGAGTATTTATCTATTCTTGCTTTATTTTGTTTGATCGATACACGTGTCAAGGACCGGAACGCCCCCTAACACGGTGTATTGCCTTGGCAATACTTATGGAGAATATGTAGATTGGTTGTTCTTATACGTATACGTATTTACTTATAATAATATATGGAAAATATTTTGTATTTGTGAGTTTTTAAGAGAAAATACTATATGTACATAAAAACCGAGAGAATCCAATAATATATATTTTTGGGTGCAATCTCTTAGGAAAAAGATTGCTTTTTGGATTTTTAATTTGTTTGGTCAATTCTTTAGGAAAATAATTGTTTTGTTAATTTTTTAGTTTTTATATATTTTTATATTTTTGATTTTTTTATTTGTTTTTGATTTATGATACGTAAAAATAACGTTCACAAAGTGAACGGATCCCAAAAGCCAATAAAAACCGTCAATCGATAGTCTCTCGTAAAGTCAAAGAACCGGCAGCGGCGCCATTTGAAATTGTATATAATGAAGTTCGTTTTTCTCAGTTCTTGTCTAATTGAAAGTCCTAACAATATCGGGTTTTTAACTGTTTTTGGTTGTTAATATTTTTTTTTGGATATTCTATTTGCTAATTCAAACAATGTCTTGCAAAAACTGAAAAATAATGTCTACTTATATGTAAAACATCGTGCAAATACCAAGTATTTTTACAATTAAAATTCAAAATGTAAATTTTACAACTATAAGGACTAACAATGTAAATTCTATGAAAAGTAAATGCTCAAAATGTAAATCTAACAAGTACAAGGACTGAAAGTGTAAAATCAATTAACAATGAGGACTGAAATTGAAAACTATGCAAACTACTAACCAATTTCCAAACAAATTCAAACTAACTAACTGAATTTTAACAAACTATGAAAGTTCAAGGACCTGATTAATGAAAACCCTAAAAACTAGTAAGTTTAGCCAAGTTTTAAAGAAGTTTAATACATGAAGGACTGGAATGCAATTATTGAAAGTTTTTAACTAAAAACGGGTTTCAAACACAAATAAGCTCGTTTGAGCTTATTTCTCAACTAAAATTGTTCAAACCACTTGCAAACTGCTTAAAATCAAAAATTAGCTAGACCTGTAAAAGGAAATAAGCTAACAATGACTAAAACTCTGATAAGCACTTTCCAATAAGCACAAAATAAGCTGTAAAGGAATCTAGACATGCACAACTGGATTTTTGTAATGAAACAGATTAATGAGCTCAAAATATGAATGCCGAAATCAAGTCTTGTTCAAATTCATCTAGTAATAAGCTCAGAATCTAAAATAAGCTAAAATCAGGCTTATGTTGACCAGCGTTGACCAAAACTTTTTCAATAAGCTCAATTTCTCAGAAATCAACCATGAGCACTAACTAAGTGAATTTGTAAAAGAAAATTGATCAGTTTATGAAGAGGATTGTGAGTTATGAAAAATCAGTTTACAAGTTATAGAAACATTCATTTGCTTATAGGTTTAGATTTTTGCTTATTCCCACTTGCTTACTGAATACTGTACAAAATCCTTTTAGAATCTAAAACTTCATGTTATGACCTAGAATTGAGAGCTGGTTTGGTGGAATTTCATCAAGAAACAAGTAAATGCAAGTCAAATTAAAATCACAACTTTTCTAAACAAAACTGACTGAAAATAACCCAAACTTTTTAAACTGCCATTTGCCTTTTTGACCTTAATGTTGACTTGAAAATGGTTTAAAACTACTTGATATGACTTTGTGGCTGAAAATGAATGAGAACATGCCAAAATTTAACACTTGAACTTCTAATACAAGCTAATGCCAAACACTCATTTTGCTGATCTTTTTGAAATTAGTAAAGACTTTTTGAGTACAAGTTTAAACTGAATGAAGAGCTTTATCAAACCAAATTCAGTGATCAAAATGAAGTGTATGAAAGCTAGTTGCAAGTACTTGAAAACTACTTGGACTCAAATAGGATAACAAAGCTTAAATGACTGAATTAAGCTAACAACTAGGACAAATATCAAATCAATAAACAGATTAAGCTATACTTAAGCTACAAAATGACTAGAATCAAATCAAGAACAGGCTAAACAAGTTTTATCATGCAATCACAATCAAGTTTAACTAGAATTGAGCAGGCACTTGACAATTAAGAGGAACTTAAATCAGAAACATCAAAACCTTGTGCAAAGGCCTCCTTTGGGGAGTAGAGGAGCGCTGAGCTCTCTATTCTAGTGCTAACCACCACCTTAGCACTAGAAACACACTTATCAACAATCTACTCAACTGCTACAAATCATCAACATGGCTTAAATGGCTTGAAATCATCAAATCTGCTACAACTTGGACTGAATTCAACAAACAGCTACAATCTTCACACAAAGTCAGTTATGATCAAGATATGATCATAACAAACTCAAAACAGCAACAAGAGTATCAATGGTGCAATGTATGAACAGTATATAAGGTAAAGAGATTTGGCGAGAAAATGAGATTTGAATTTTATTTGAGTAAAAGTTGTTACAAAGCTGTTAAATGGTTACAAACTAACTAACAAACTCAAGAGTGTGTCAAACTCTTGAGTTGTTGAGCTAAAAACTAGAAATGGTGAAAGAAAAAGAAAGTGTGTGTGTTTTCACACTTTTCTACAACAACAAGAAATGAAGCCTAAGCATGCTATTTATAGACTTGAGAAGAAGAGCAGTTGGGGTTGGTGACGTGTTGAAACCAATCCCAGGCTTCCATGTGTCCAATTGACGTCAATTGATTTTGCAGGTTATGAACTTGAATTGGGGATTTATCATTGAGTTGATTTCAGCTTAATTGGTTATGACCAATGGATTCGTCCTTCAAAAATAAGCAGGTTTGATGTTTATAACTTTTCCTGAAATCCATTCTAGCTTGAAATCGATCCTGTAAATTTTGTTTGTTTGAAGATGCCACGTGTCAAGTCTTCATTGGTTGTGGAGGTAGCACACGGATTGAACTGTTGTGATTTGCTCATTTATGACTGGCGGCGATAGTGGGTATTAATTGCCATGATGTGGCAATCCATGTCCACTCTTTCTTGGCTTCTCATTGGCGCAAAGCTTAGCACACGGATCACACTTGTTTAACTTTCCAAAATAGGCAGAATTGATCCCTTGACTTTGGCAGATTATATATTTGAGCTATTCACTTCATTTCTTTGGCATATTTGGTCCTTCAAACTTCATTCTTGAACAAAATTGGTCCTTTGACTGAGTTGACTTGAGAGTTGACCAAATTTGACTATGATCTTGACTTTTACATATTTACACTTTGGTCCTTCATCTTTGGTAGTTTGTCAAGATAGGTCCTTTGTCTTCAAAGTCTTGTCACTTTTGATCCTTCTTTGTCTTTTTCATCAAATTAAGCTTGATTATTCCTTGTTTGCTTGAATATGCATCCTTTTACCTACACAAGTGTACACAAACACAAACATACCACATAATACTGTTTTGACAAGATAAATTGGTATTTTTACTTGTGTTTTAGGGTGATTTGTTGATAAATTGATATGAGTTTTAGCTCATATCAGCCATTAAGTTGATATTGATACAATTTTCACTAGAGGGCAATGCCAAGTATTGGCTAGATACACAACCACCCGAGAGCATTACTACTTAGGATGATTTCACTCAGAAGTTTTTGAACAAGTTCTTTCCCCTATCTAAGACCACGGCTTTGAGGAACTTAATTATAGGCTTTCAACAAAAACCTAGTCAAACCTTTAGTAATGCTTGGGAGGAGTTCAAGGAGTTATTGAGAAAATGCCCAAATCATGGATTCAATGAAGTTCACCAAATCAATACTTTCTATAATGGATTAAGATCTCATCACCAAGATTCACTCAATTTTTCTGCGGGTGGAAATATTCTTGCTAAATCCATTCAAGAAGCTTGGGACATTATTGAGACCAAATCAATGGTGCAAACTAACACGCAATTTGATGAAAGGGTTCATGTTGTGCAAGAGAGTTCTCAAACACATTGTGATAACCAATTCCTCAAGAGTCACCAAGAGATACTCAACAAAATGGATAGGAATCAAGAGATGCATCTTAAGTCAAATCAATAATTAATCCAAACTCTTAAGAGCCTTTCTTTGAACAATTCCACCAATGATGTGCATGCTATTGCTCTTTCATGTGAGACTTGTGGAGGTCCCTATTCCTATCAACAATGTGACAAAGTTCAAGGCTATCAAGTTGAGTGTTATGCTTACCAAGAAGAACATAGAGAACATTTCAAACCCAACATCAATCAAAACAACCTTTCTTACAAGTCTCAAAACTACCTTGCTCCACCCGGTTTCCCACCCCATCCACCCACCCTTACTCAACCCAATCCCCCATAATTGTTACAAAGGAACCAAGGGTCAAGGCCACAATACCAAGGGAACAACTATAAAGCACCCAACAACGTTCATAATCAAGGAAATAACTTTCACCCACCCAATCAAGGATTTAATCTACCACCACCACCTTTCCCAAATCAAGGATACCCTCAAGTTCAAAATCAAGGATATGGGCCACATGATAATCATGAGTATGTTGAAAGGAGAATTCGTGAAAGTGAAAAAAGAATGCAAGAGCAAATGAGACTTACAATGGAGGAGCAAACCAAGAGGATTTTGATGGCATTTAATCAAAGACCACAAGGGGCTTTACCTTCTAACACACAAACAAACCCGAGGGCCAATGTCAATGCTATTACAACAAGAAGTGGAAAAACAACTAATGATCCTTCACCTCCTACACCTTCTATTGTTAAGCCTACTTTGGTTCCAACTTGTGATAAGCCTTCTACATCTTCTTCACCACCTCCAAGCTCTACCACTTCACCACCAACACTTTCTCAACCTATACTCACTTCTCCTTTACCTTCTACAACTCCCAATGAAGAAGCTAACAAATACAAATGTTCCACCACACCACCTACTCAACCCACACCTAAACCAAACCTTCCTTACCCTTCAAGATTGAAAAAGGAGAAATTGAAAAACAAGGATGATATACAAGTCACAAACTTTTTGAGGATGTTCAAGCAACTTAACATAAACATCTCCTTTGCGGAAGCTCTTGCTTATATGCCAAAATTTGCTAAGATGTTCTCTCCAACAAAGAAAAATGGTGGATTTTCCTAACACATCCCTTCATGAGAATTGCTCTGCCGTGTTGCTTAAAACCTTACCTACAAAACTTGGAGATCCGGGGCGCTTTTTTATTCCTTGTAATTTTACCGGGGTGGAAAATTACATGGTGTAGGATATGTAAATCTATGCTTATGTTTTAGAGAGAGAAAGAGATAGAAAGATGGTGGATTTCACACTTCTAGAGACAGAAAGTTTAAGAGAACTATGTGTTATTCAAATGAAATCACCACCCTCTCCATCAATAGAGAGGGTTTATATACCAAGCCCATAAGATGGGCTTGGGCTTACATTTGGGCCAGCCATACAAGCATGGACCGGGATTTTCCTTGTTTAGTTAATTAAAAGATATCTAGACTACGAGCTACAACTTAATATATTGTCGGAGTGACCGAATCTTCCTAAATACGTAAAAACGTATTTCCAACAATCTCCCCCTAAGGGAGGTCACTCCAAACAAGGGCGTCACCCGAGTTACAATAATAAAATAAACCTAGCATACTATGCTTGTCTTGAGCTCGTAGTCTTCGTCTTTCTTTTCTTTTTCTTTTTTGGTGAACATGCTGATGTGATCTTTGATATCAATCTTGAGCATTAATCTCTTGCCTTGATCTCGTGCATCCATCACTTGTGATCTTCGCCTCTTCGTGACACCATGTCCCACATACTTATACCTTTTGTAATTCTTGAAAGCTTCAGATTTCAATACAGCGGAAGACTTAACTTTTAGGCTTTCTTGAATTAGATGAGGTATTAAGTGCATAAAGTATAAGCATGCGGGGACGACTTCTTCTTGGATCCCGCAACGCCACCGTCTTCAAATGCCGCAACATAAGTAGACACGAACGAAATGGCTTTGAACATTTCATTCTAATTCGGTAGCATTTTACCTCTGGTCGGTGAAGACCGTTGGATGATATAAAATATCATACTTGTGGCAGGTAGTTTCAATTAAGAACCTCCTTGACAAGATTTCGCGGGTAAACCCGTTCTCTTTATTCGACCGTCCAAAGCTGACTGCGAACATAAAGAGTGAATCATTTGTATAATAATATACGCATGATTTGAAGCCGTCAATTCATGTTTCTGGAACAAGTGAAATTCAATTAAGAACCGCACCATCGTTGCTTTCCAGTTGTCACGAGCTTGATTCGTACAGAATCTTGCAAGTTACCTACTAAGTGTTTTTTGAGGTTAACACTAGTAGGATTCCACTCATCACTGTGAACACTATAGAGTGTCACTCTGAGTGTTCTGGCAAGATCACTAAGATATTGTGTAGAGGCCTGGAACGTGTTTAAGTTCAGTTAAGAATTAAACAATTGTTGCTTCCCAGTTATCACAAGTTTGATTCATAAAGAATCGCACAAGTCACCTACCATGAGCTTTTTGATATTCGCTCAAGAAGGATTTCCATCTTCATTGTAAATACTTTCGTATTACTCAGATGTTCAGGCAAGATCATGAATGCGTAGGACTCTTAAAATCTTTCTTACTTTTCATAGTGTGTGAAGAAGCAAGGAAATATGAAAGTGTGTCCTAATGAGATATTTGATCATCTCAAATGGCTCTAGACTCAATCGTACATTTAGGATTTTTAGTGATCGGAGGCTGGAGAGGAGTGCCACCATTTCAATACCAATTTATTCGGAGTGAATAAATTAATAGATAATGTGTTGTCTCCGTGTGATTAAAACAAATATCTTTTAAGAGATATCTAAGTTAGCTGGGATGGGTTGTGCCTTGCATCACTGGGTCCATGATGTCTGTCTTCAATATCAAGAATCATTAAACAATGATCTTAATAGCATATGTATTGACCCGGTTTTTGCCTAAGTTGTAAGGAGGGCTTCTTTCTTTACACCCTTTATCTTTACAATTCTTTTTCATTCTTAAACCCCTTCAACGCTTATCAATACGTCATCACTAGCACCTTGTTGTGATTGTTCCAGTGCTAACTTAAGTACTTGGTCGGCATTCAGCTACGTTCACAATCTTTCTCCATCTTTCCTAAGGACTACTATTTCTAGCTATGGAATGTCCTTGGGAAGATTCCTCCGGTTCTAGAGGAATCATTGGACTTTAACCTATCCTACCATCCTTATGTCACCACAATCTTCACCGTCGTGAATAGATATGTTTTGGGTAAGTATATGTCACCATGAAATCCATTTTGAAATAGCAAATCCATTTTGCTCCCCCTTAACATATGCCATGATATTCGAAAACATTTCGCATATGTAAAGATGAGCCAGCACATTAAGTCAAACCATTTGTGATAATATCCCATATTAAATCACATTTTCTCCCCCATATTAAAAATATTAACCCAATCGATGTTTTTAATATCAACTGATTTAATGAAGTTTTAACAAAGGTTTTGGGAAGAAAAATGCAAGTCCGTTTAATCTTCACGATATCAAATGTATGAGATATGATACCGATTTGTAACATGATCACATATTCACCATATTAGAAAAGAATTGACAACGTTGGACCTGATAGATGAGAACATCATATGATAAGATCAAATGGTTCTTGTTGGCATATGTTGGTCGCCTCGTTACATCTGAAGTCATCTTTTGACACCACGTGTACGATTGGTATTGTTGTCTTGACACCAATTAGTGAGCTTGGAACTTTCGGCATCGAAGATTCAGAATGCTTGACAATTGCTCCCCCTCAATTGTTGACCCGTGTTCTATTGAAAGAGTTGTAGTCGTCGGTTGAGTAGTCGCATCGTCGAGTATGTAGATACCAATTATAGATTGCTATGGTTGTAGAGATGATAGCTTCATAAAAACAAGACTTCTCTTGTTTTAACAAATAAATGCACTGAGGCGTACATATATTTGTGTTAGACCAAGTTATAAAGTAAACTTGATCCCTTACAAGGTTTTAAAGTAAACCTTGCCCGAGAAAATTAATTCCCGTTGTTAGCCAAAGCTTTCATAAGAAATACTTGACTTTAATATGAAAACCGAGTTGTAGTCAGAAATAACTACAAGCCATATTGGCATGTTTTATGAAATATTTACAACTTTTGTACGAACTCTATTTATGGCGCCGTGTCGATATTAATCAACATTTCTAAGGCCGTAAATATTATCGTACCAAAAGACATGCCTTTGAAAAATAAAGTAAAAATATTTTTGGATTTTTCTAGATTTTTCAATTTTTATGGTTTTTATATGGTTTTATATTTTTCTATTTTGCGTTTGTGGATAAAAATATAAACAATATATACAGATGATCACCCAGGATACGGAGAATAGTTTTACCAAGACTATTCTTTCGCTTCATCTGCTAGTTCCTTTAGAGTCTCAGGCGAGAAGGTTCTCATTCCTAGCTTGTCGGCCAAAAATTCAATTCGAGCGCGATCTAAAGCCTTCGTGAAAATATCCGCCAATTGATACTCAGATCGTACAAAGTAAATCTCTATTACTCCATTTTCCACTTGCTCCTTGATGAAATGGTAGCGAATGTCAATATGCTTCGACCGGGAGAATTGAACATTGTTGCAGCATAAGGCAATTGCACTCTTGTTGTCACAGTACATCGGAATTTTGTTGAAACCTAAACCATAGTCGGTTAATTGCGATCTCATCCAAAGAATTTGAGCACAGCAACCGGACATAGCTATGTATTCTACTTCCGTACTTGAAATTGCAGCGCTTTTCTGCCTTTTCGATGCCCAACTGATTAGTCGATCTCCTAGTAGTTGCAAAGTTCCACTCATGCTACGCCTTGTATCTTGACAACCCGCGTGATCCGCATCTGCATATGCCATAAGTGCAATCGAAGAGTCCTTCGAATACCAAAGTCCCCGATTAATGGTTCCTTTAAGATATCGAAAGATCCGTTTCACAGTGGCCAAGTGTAACTTAGTAGGTCGAGTTTGATACCGAGCACACATACATATTGCAAACTGAAGATCAGGTCGACTAGCTGTGATATACAGAAGAGTACCGATCATTCCACGATATAGTGTCGGATCAACGGCAACTCCATGTGGATCTGCATCAAGCTTAGTTCGTTCCTCCATTGGAGTATTCACGGGGTCGCAAGATTCCATCTTATACTTCTTAAGCGATTCAAGGGCATACTTGGATTGATTGATAAAGATGCCTCTGGGACTCTAAGATATCTGAAGACCTAAGAAGAATGATACCTTGCCCATCATTGAAATCTTAAACTTGGAAGACATGAGTGTCCCAAACTCATCCGATAAGGTTTGGGTCGAGGCTGCAAATATAATATCATCAACATATATTTGTACCATAATCATATCTTTACCTCGTTTCTGAATGAACAGCGTGGGATCCACCTTGCCTTTAGCGAAGCCTTGCGTAGTGAGGAATTGTGACAAAAGATCATACCATGCGCGAGGAGCTTGCTTTTAACCCATATAGAGCCTTCTTAAGCTTGTACACATGATTAGGATATTTAGGATTCACAAAACCATCCGGCTGTTGAACATAGACCTCTTCCTTGATTTCACCATTAAAAAATGCCGTCTTCACATCCATCTGATAGACGATCATATTCATGTGGGCTGCATAAGCGAGGAATAGTCTAATAGCTTCCAAACGGGCAACAGGCGCAAAGGATTCCATAAATTCGATGCCTAATAATTGCTTGTATCCACGAGCTACTAGTCTAGCTTTGTTCTTCAATATTCCGCCTAACTCGTCGAGTTTCACCTTGTAAATCCATTTCAAAGTGAGTAACTGCACTTGATCCGGGCATGGGATAAGTTCCCATACTTTAAGACGTATAAATTCATTAAGTTCTTCTTGCATAGCTTCTATCCAACGGGATTGAGTAAAAGCTTGTTTCCATGTCTTAGGTTCAACTTCAGTGAGAAAAGCATCAAAGTGACAAAACATTGCACTTTCTTGTAACTGACTTCGTGTGGACACCGGACGATTAGGGTCACCAATAATAGAATCTATAGGATGATCCTTTGTCCACTTGCTATCATGTTCACGAATCTATGGATTGGAGTAAACCGTAGAAGGAGCTTCCTCTGAGGTGGACGACCCGGCTTGATTAGGGTCGGGAATTGGTACACCAAAGAATGGAAGTTCACGCATTTGAGCGAATTCCAAATCGTGATCATCATCATCCTCTTCATCATCAATAGGCATGACATGGGTAGTTGAAACATGTGTTGGTTGAGAATTACTCGTTGAATGTATATCTTGACCAATTGTAGGTGCAGATGTGTCTGATTGTGCTTCGGTTGCTGGAGCGACAACTTCGATTACCGGAGCTATAACCTCAGGTTCTGGAGAAACAATACTTGGAGGAGTAAAGAATTCATCAAAGAACGGTTGAAACAACGTATCCCATTCCTTCCTTGTAGGTGGTGTAAATGATGATGAAGTAGGGTTGTTTGGGACAAGACCAGAACTAATATTACTGGGTCTCATTTCATGAAGTGCGGGTTCAGAGCTGCTTTGCTCAGAAGCCATTGTTGTCAGCTCATCAAAATCAACATTCATAGTTTCGAGGATCTTGCGAGAGTTATGGTTGTATATTCGGTATGCCTTCTTTGCGGGTGCGTAACCAATGAAAATACCACTATCAGCCTTTGGTTGAAGTTTTCCCAAATTGTCACCATCATTATTTGGATAGCAAAGAGAACCAAATACATGAAGATATGATAAATCTGGTACTTTTCCATGGAGAAGCTCAACCAAATTTATACACCAAATTTATACAAGAATACAAATTTTGTGTTAAAAAATTGTGTGTATACCCGGCCCATTTGAGAGTCCATGGCCCAAAACATAAACAATATACCCGGTCCATCAATGGGTATATAACTCACCACCTAACCTAATTTCACTCACAGTTTATAGCCCTAATATCACTCTTAGATAAATCCGCCCCCAAACTCCTTCATCTCCTCACCTAGTAAACATCGCCCCACCAAACTATCTCTCTCACACCCCCACCTCATTTAATCCGTCCCCCTCTTTCCATCTTATTTGACAAACAAATAAACATCTCAAATCCACCAAACCGACTCCACATTCATATCAATTGATCACAATCTGCCAACCTCGAACCAAATCACCAACTCTATATTAATCAGAAATAGAGTTAAGAGATCATCCGCAGCGTCAAGATGACTCCATGATTCGTTCTAGATCATGACAATGATCTCGGGTAGGTACTAAATGATTGCATGTCGTTTTTGGTTGCTTGTCGGTTTTGATTTTGTTTTTATCGAAAAAAATTGAGATGATTATAACGAAACATGTTATAAATTGGTCAAATATTTTGAATAAAAACAAAGATCTATGATGAAGTGAATTTTCTCGTGTAGATCTTAACAGATCTTACTATGCATGTGAGAAAAAATTCTGAGATCAAGTTAATTTTTCTGTTTTGAGTCGAGTCTAGAAACGATGGGGATTAGGAGACGAAGGGTTTAGGTTAGTTATGGTGTTGATTGGGAGTTAAAAGGTGGGAGTATTAAATCAGACTTAGTGAGTTAACTGAGTCAACTCGGTAATTACCGAGTTGACTCGGTTGAGATGGTTTCGGTCAAAAACTACATGGTCAAGATTTTTAAACTGCATCGTAGTCAAAAGGTATAGCCATCGCAGTCAAGTTTCACACCCATCGCAACAAAAACTAAGGCCATCGCAGTCAATTTTTTTTAAACCCATCGAAGTCTAAAAAAAGATTGCCATCGTAACATGAGTCCATCGCAGTCTAAAACAATTAAGTCCATCGTATCATGATGTCCCATCGCGATGGTACCCATCGCAATGGTACCCCTCGCAATGGAGCCATCGTAGTGGTACCATCGCAGTCAACCCATCGCACTCAATGCGATGAACCATGAAGCCGAAATCTTATCCATGAGATGTCCTTGTTCCTGAAAATCCGGGTATGGTACTCTGAATATTTTTCTGGGTAACTTCATCATCATAAACAACAAGATAAACCCAGAAAAAATGATACCAGATCAAAAAAATTAGACCAGAAACAGTAGACATAAAACCAGATATGAATACCAGATATGAGACAACTTTTGACCACTTTTGACATGATGACAACTTTTTGATGAAACCAGTGAAACAAAAAGAACCATATTTGACTGATGACTAGGACAAAAAATTATGAATCTTGGATATAAACACAGGATGAGAAACATGGAAACTGATTGGACAAAAAGTAATAAGACGTGACAAATCTTATAAGTAACAAGACGTGACAAAGAAATAACAAGACGAACCAAAAAAAATTATAGACCACCTAAATCGAAAATAAGAACGATCCAAGGATGGAACCGAGGCTCTGATACCAATTTGTGGATTTGCTATTTGCTAATCTGGTGGTCTAGGTGGGTGGTGGAAGGTGGTGGAAGCCATTGTTGAGTTGAGAGAGAGAGTGGTTGTGTGTGTAAAGAGAAAGAAAGGAAAATGTAATAGAAAATGAAAAAGAAACACAAACAACACCCCTCCTTGGAAGCCTAGGAGGGGTATATATAGTCACACACGCTACTTAAACTATACAACGTTCCTAGTCTAGTCTAAGCGTGTGTGACTATGATAACTAATGGGAATTCTTAAATGTCATCACATAAGTGAATTTCCAACACATGGCATTGGTGGATCTAGGGGAAATCATAAATCTTATGCCTTTATCAGTTTGGCAAAAACTCTCTCTTCCCGAGCTCACTCCAACTAGGTAACCAATCGTACCATAGCTTACCTGGTAGGTATTGCGGAGGATGTGTTTGTAGGTGTGGATAAGTTTACCTTTCTGGCCGACTTTGTAGTGGTTGATTATGACATGGACCCGATAGTTCCTCTAATTGTTGGTAGACCATTTTTGAGGACGGGTCGTACTATTATAGACGTGGCGGAGGGAGAACTAATTGTGAGAGTTGAGGATGAGAAAGTGGTGTTTAATCTAGGAAAAGTGACTAAGAAGTCTCAAGCTTGTGAAACAATTAACATAGTAGATGTACTTGATGAGGTGTGTGATGAGCATTTCCATGACGCTTGTAAGAGTAATAGTGAAGACATGCCTCATGTAGAGACCGTTGCCTCAATTTCTCCCTCCTTAACTCCTTTTGGAGAGAGTGATTTCCTCTTGAAGGAATTTGAGTCCAACTTCCTTGGTAATGATGATTCTCCCATTAATTGGGAAGAAGACATTCTCACTATCCAAAAGTTGCTCAATGAGGATCCCATTCCTTCACCCATCCCACAAGAAGTTACCAATGATGATCCATTCATAATGAAACCTTCCGTAGAGAGTCCACCTACCCTTGAACTTAAGGACATTCCATCCCACCTAGAGGATGCTTTCTTAGAGGGGAAAGATCAATTACCCGTGATCATTGCTAAAGATTTGAAAGAGGATGAGAAAGAAAAACTCATAGAAGTCCTTAAGAAACATAAGCAAGCCATAGCATGGAACATATCCGACATAAGGGGAATTGATCCAAATTTTTGTACACACAAAATCCTAATGGAGGATGATTACAAACCCGCTATTCAAAGCCAACGAAGGTTTAACCCTAAAATCCATGAGGTCATTAAGAAGGAAGTTATCAAACTCCTTGATGCGGGCATGATTTACCCCATTTCCGACTCTCTATGGGTTAGCCCGGTACATTGTGTTCCTAAGAAGGATGGAATCACCGTAGTGCCCAATGAGAACAATGAGCTTATTCCTACTAGACTTGTTACGGGTTGGAGAGTTTGTATTGATTATAGGAAGATCAATGATGCTACTAGGAAATATCATTTCCCATCGCCTTTTATGGACCAAATGCTTGAACGCTTAGCGGGAAATGAGTACTATTGCTTTCTAGATGGATTCTCGGGTTATTTTCAAATACCCATTGACCCTAAGGATCAAGAAAAGACCACATTCACTTGTCCCTACGGTACATTTGCTTACAAGAGAATGTCTTTTGGCTTGTGTAATGCACCGGGGACATTTCAAAGGTGTATGATGGCAATTTTCCATGACATGATTGAGGAAACTATGGAAGTTTTCATGGATGATTTCTCGGTTTTTGGAGATTCATTCACTTCTTGTCTTTCCCATTTAGAACGTATGCTAAAGAGGTGTGAAGAAACACGTCTTGTTCTTAATTGGGAGAAGTGCCATTTCATGGTCAAAGAAGGGATAGTCTTGGTACATAAGGTATCCAACAAAGGTTTAGAAGTAGATCGTGCTAAGATAGATGTGATTGCTAAGCTTCCCCCACCTACCATGGTGAAAGGAGTTAGAAGTTTTTTGGGTCATGCGGGATTTTATAGACGTTTCATACAAGATTTCTCTAAGATAGCAAGACCGATGACCCACCTCTTGGAAAAAGAGGCTCCTTTCATTTTCAACCAAGAGTGTTTGGACTCTTTTGAGATACTTAAGGAAAAGTTGACTAAGGCTCCCGTTTTGGTTTCTCCAAATTGGGAATTGCCTTTTGAGCTTATGTGTGACGCTAGTGATTATGCCATGGGGGCCGTGTTAGGACAAAGAGTGAATAAGAATTTTCAACCTATACATTATCCTAGTAAAACCATGACGGGTGCTCAACTACATTATACCACCACAGAGAAAGAGTTGCTTGCTATAGTCTATGCCTTTGAGAAATTTAGACCCTATCTTGTGCTATCCAAAACTATAGTGTATATGGATCATCCCGCTTTTAAGTATCTCATGAAAAAGCAAGATGCTAAGCCTAGACTTTTGAGATGGGTTTTATTGCTCCAAGAGTTTTCCATTGAGATTCGTGATAAGAAAGGAGCCGAGAATTTAGCTCTTATGTATACGGATAATTCCGCTCTTAAGTATCTCATGACAAAGCAAGATGCTAAGCCTAGACTTTTGAGATGGGTTTATTGCTCCAAGAGTTTTCCATTGAGATTCTTGATAAGAAAGGAGCCGAGAATTTAGCGGCGTATCACTTGAGTAGACTTGAGCATCCTTTTCAAGGAGATTTGCCTCATAAGGAAATCAATGAATCCTTTCCATTAGAGGAGCTCATGTCAATCTCTTCTCAAGAGGATGCCACCCCTTAGTTTGTGGATATTGCAAACTATCTTGTGGGGGATGTGCTAATAGAGGGTCTCACTTCACAACAAAAGAAGAAATTTCTTAAGGAAGTGAAATACTACTTTTGGGATGATCCTTACCTCTTTATGCAATGTGCGGACCAAATCATTAGACGGTATGTAGATGAGCCCGAGGCATTTAAGATCTTAGAAGCTTGTCATAAGGGACCTACGGGTGTACATTTTGGGCCCAACTATGCCGCCAAGAAAGTCTTTGATTCGGGTTACTATTGGCCTTCCATATACAAGGATTCCCAAGAGATGGTGAAATTTTGTGATGTATGTCAAAGACAAGGAAAAATTACTCAACGAGATGAGATGCCACAAAACTTCATACAAGAATGTGAGATTTTTGATGTGTAGGGAATAGATTTTATGGGACCTTTTCCATCTTCTAAGGGAAATAAGTACATACTCGTAGTGGTGGATTATGTGTCAAAGTGGGTTGAGGCAAAAGCCTTACCTACTAATGATGCTCGAATTGTAGTAAAGTTTTTGAAGCAATTATTTGCTAGATTTAGTGTACCTCGGGCCATCATAAGTGATCGTGGTACTCACTTTTGTAATGATCAATTCACAAGAGTTATGAAGAAATATGGTGTTAACCATAAACTTCATACCGCGCATCACCCTCAAACCAATTGTCAAATCGAGGTCACAAATCGTGGTTTAAAGAGAATTTTGGAAAGAACGGTGGGAGAGCATCGAGCTTCTTGGTCGGATAAGCTTGATGATGCTTTGTGGGCTTTTAGGACGGCTTTTAAGACACCAATTGGATGTACTCCATATAGGCTTGTCTATGGAAAAGCATGCCACCTCCCATTCGAGTTAGAGCATAAGGCTTCTTGGGCTCTCAAGTGGGCTAACTTTGATTTAAATCAAGCCGACTCACATGGAAAGGACCAACTCAATGAAATGGATGAATTGAGAGCCAATCTTATGAGAACTCATTGCTTTATAAGGAGAAGACTAAGCAATTGCATGATGCTAAGATCAAGAATCGTGAGTTCAAAGTTGGAGAGCCGGTTCTCCTCTTTAACTCAAGGTTGAAACTCTTTGCGGGAAAGCTAAATTCAAGATGGTCTGGTCCATTCACTATTGCTCAAGTATTTCCATATGGAACTATTTAGTTGTCACAACCCGATGGTCCAAATTTCAAAGTGAATGGTCATCGTGTTAAGGACTATTTTGGGGAGGACATTTCCATGGAAATGGTCCAAGAGATCCCCATTTTCCCCTTGAATTAATTCATTGTGGGAAGAGTCGAGCTAGAGACTCCTTAAATCAAGCTTGAATAACTAGGTTTAGAGGTTTTAGACTTAGAGTGTTGTAGGTTAGCAATAAGGATATAGAGTTGATGAGAAGTGTAGGGGGACCTTCCTTTTGTCTTCATGTTGTTTGTAGGGTTTCTCACTCATCACGTGCTTTGGAGCTTATGGAGGAGGCCATTGTATCCGGTTCACTTTGTTACTATTGTGATTTTTCATAGACACATTGTGCTAAAAAAAATGAATTCACTATAGTTGATCTTTCTTTAGCTTGGGTTAAGCAAAGTCTATTCATTGTCATAAGTGTAGGGGAAGTTTATACTTCTATGCTCTTAAACATTGAGGACAATGTTTAGCTTAAGTGTAGGGGGTCTTCTATCGAAGTGACCTTACCTAGACTTTGTCATTGACCTTCATGATAACATGGGAAATTAATTTTTCAAACATTTTTCAAATTGTTGATCTACTTTGGCCACCAAAAATATGCATTCATAATTTTTGCATCATTCATTTTTCATTTGCATGACACATTTGCATTGTATATATTTCTTCTTTTATTTTTCATAAAAAATATATACAATAAATATATATAATAAGAACATGGTTTAACAAATTTAGACTTCTTTGACATATTAGGCCCGCCATGGATACTTTGACTCAACCCGAGTTTGATTATCCAAGCATTCTCTAGCTAGTATCCTTAACCATGCAGTCCTTCATTGGTCTATTAGGCTAAGCATCCACTACTCTCATTATTTGAGACTTTAAATTTGTGGAGAATGGGAAATGATAGAGTTGAAGCAAGTATAAAAGGGCTAGATAAACTTCATGATAATTACTTGTGGCTAAACCTTTCTCTTTCTTTGCCTCTAATTTCTTCGCATGTATATATGTTAATAAATAATCAAGAACGGTTTTAATTGGTTTGTAGTCTCTTATGCATTTTTGACTAATCATTCATGGTTGGTATAAGTACGTCTTAAGATTCTAACTTAGAACGTTTTATGTGTACTAGACTTATTTCATGCTTAATACTTAGTGGGTGTTTTTCCTTTAATTCTTTTCAACTTTCTTTGTGAGGAATAAAGAAAAATAAGAGCGGCTTATGCAAAAAAAAATGAGTGGCTAGAAAAAAAGAAAAAAAAAATTTAATTATACAAGACTCCCAAGAGGGACAGTGAAGTGTTAATTATAGTAACTATTAGATTCCAATATTACCTTGACGGGTTGCGGGGATTTAATAGTTGATCCAATCCAATATTACCTTGACGGGTTGCGGGATTGAAGATCCAAAGTCTCAAAAAGGCGGCGGATGTAAATTATTGCGTTAGTTTTATTTTTCTTTCCTTAGCGAGTGTGTAGCTACTTATTAATGCATGACATGAGGATTTTACACATAAGGCGAATGACTTATCACTCTTGAAACGGACTTATATTAATTGTGAGTGGTTTTTCAAGTAATGGATGAGAGGATTACTTAGGATTAAAATCGTGCTTCCTTATTTTTGGATTTTACATTTCTTATATTTCACGCTTCAAATAATGACAAATTTTCCCAAAAGCAATTTGCTCAAATAATAACCGGTTCCGCATTTAATTGTCATGAATAAGTTGATACACTTTTTACTTGTGAATACAATGATCACATTTTTAAGCTTGGTATGGGGAAAGTGAAACTTAAGGGTGATAAGTGTCCATGTGACAATCCGTCAATTTATGGTTGATATTTCATTCTCAATATTTATTTGAAAACATTATTTTAATGTTACAATATGAACTCACTTATTTTTGGGAAGTAATTTGGATTTACGTCTTGAAGTAGCATCGACTACGTCTAAACCGGAGGATTCAATGTTACGTGCTTACGTTTACATACACCGTCTTTGGTGACAGTCCGACATTTCAGAAAATAAATTTATCCGCGAATATTATTTTGGAGTTTTAAATTTGTGTTGGTTCATAAACTCACAAATTTACGAGAAGATACTAGGACTTACGATTTTATTTTAACGTCCTTTACGACTAAACCGGAAACCTTAGGATTACGTATTTACGTTTTCGAACTCCGTTTTTGATGAGACAATTTTTATTGGATTCATTTTGTGACGTTGATTCATAATTTATAAAAACGTTTTTCGTAAAACGACCCGAGGGCACGCAAATCGAGGAAACTAGAATCGAGTAGTACCCGTAAATAAATGGGGATGAGACAAGTGGGACACTTGTCCCACCCCGACTCAAACCGGCCTAACTAGTTACACAACACACTTGATGTGTCAAGTGTAAGCTAACTTCACTACACTTGTCCTAAGCTTATGAAATAAGCTAACCATCTTCACAAAACCATTTACACCATACCACTTTCTCATTTCATCCATGCAAAACAACCACCATTTTCTCTCTTGGCTCCCATTTGTGCCGTCCACTCTCTCCCACAAACACCCTATTTTGATCAAAATTTACCACAAAATCCTATGTTATTCATACATATGATGATGCCCTCTTGAAGCTCTCTTGAATGGCGGTGATTATAACATCCAAGGAGGAGTTCTATGGAGTATTAGGGCTGATTTTCTACAAGGTGTTCATGAAGCATGGTGGTCTTGAAGATGGTCTTGGTTATCCACAAGTTTCTCCATCAAAATCCATGTCTAAATCATAACCTACATCAACTTGGTGGTATAAAGATTTTCCTCCTCATTTTCTTGTTATATTTGATTATGTAATCTTGTATTTCTTTTACTTATGTATATGTATATGATGATGAATGATGATTAAAAATATTGTGTGGGGATTTGGTGTTGATAAACATGCTTAAAAAGGTGAAAAACTATAAAGAACAAGGCTAAAATCTTGCTTAAAAATGATGGCTGTATAAAACAGTAAAGAAACATGTCATGAACTGATAAAATGATGAAGTAGAATCAATTTACAGTAAGCTATGGGTCGTGTACACATGTGAGAGTTGGCCATACAATGGAATCATTGTAATGAGTGAGATATGATCAAAACAAGTTTAAAGTATAAATCTGAGTTCACTGTTTTGGACGATTTTTAGAAAATACTTAGAGGATGATTCAACAGTAGCTATAGAAGAGTTAAATGTAGCACATATCATGTAGTTTATGTGATAAACATTTGAGCTTCTATCGCCATATAGAACTCTAGATATGGCAGTTTTGGTGAATATGAAAATAAAAATCAGATTTTGAGAATTAATGTTTATTATTATTATATAAGCACTCAAAATTATATTGTATAAAATGTAAAATAAAAACCCACTAACTTATGGATTTTATTTATATAAATATGTAAAAGGTTAAATAAGTGTATAAATTATAAAATGGTAGTGGAATAATACTTATAAGTAATAAAAACTATAAACTTGATTTTTACGACTTTTTCGGCTATTACCGTAAAATTAATGTTTTTTTCCAATTAAAACTTAGACGATCAAACCCGTCTAATGTAAAGTTTTTAAAAGTCACATACTGATATATAAGTAACTAATACAAGTAAAAACCGATAAAACCCGAACCATAGGACATACGGACATTAACGAGCTAACTAAGCATATTGGACTAATAATTGGACTAAATAAGATAAACACTTATAAAAAGTACTTATTGGGCTTAACCCATTTGGGCCCAACATGGAAAGTATAGATACTGATAATATAAGTATAAAATGGATTAAAACAAGTTAAAGAACTTATAATAAGCTTATTGGACTTAAAACGTGTAAATAGGTAAAACTAGTAAACTAGTATAAAAGTTATCGACATATAACACTAACATGAGTAAACGAGAATATGTAAACCCACTTGATCATCATATATATATATATATATATATAATCATCATATGTATACATAATTGTTATTTTTATAAAGTCATTGGACATGAGTCTAAGACGAGTATTATTTGTCTAGGTTTCCGTGATTGAAGCACGTACCGTACGTCCGAATTGCCGATAACCCGCCTTCCCATATCAACGTGAGTTCATAGCCTCGCACTATTTTAAATGTTTTTATAAATGTTTTATAAACCCGCGAGGGAGATAAAATGTTAGCTTTTATAAAATAGGACACCATTTGTCCCGATTATTTGTTTATTGATTTGGACCCGAACGATTGTATGACCCGATAAATGATTAAAGGACCCGATAGATGAAATCAAATGGATTATTAAAGTAAGGTTATGTCACTAAAAGTCCCATTAGCATGAATTGTGAACTACCGGGAGTTGGTACACGCTTATGCATATAATAGTACTATTTCGGGACGATAACCCCAGTTCGCGCCTTGACGGTTGATACCCGTCGTGCCACATTGATTGGTAAGCGAATTTATGTATGAGAAGATTTCCATAGCGTGACCTTTGTGACGACACGCTACTTTAGATGGGAAAATTGAGTATCGGGTTAGCTACCCGTTGTTTGTTTAGTAAGGTAACAATGTCATGCGGCTTATAATAATCCAACTAACGAAATACAACTAGACGCTCCGAATTACGATGTATTGCCTGACTAGCAATACGGGGTCATACTATTGATATTATGTTCGTGTTTTGGTTTTCATAACCATATTCATATAACGGTTTTTTTTATTTAACTTTATACAACGTCGTAAGACGTATTGTATGATGTTTTTACGACATTGGCTCGTATAATGATTTTTAAGGAAAATGCCTATATTATGATTTTCGATAAGGATTTGTAATAAAATGACTTTGGCTATTTTATGGCCCATTACAATGATTTGTACGAAATGATTATTGGTAATAATTTTATACCAAAGTTATATTGAAGGAATTTATTAAACTCTATGAATTCACTCGGCGTTATCGCTGACCTTTTCTTTTAACATGTTTTATCTCAGGTACTTGAAGGTAATTCTCGGGAAGACAACAAGAATTCATGGCCCGCACTTAAACAACAAATTTCCATTCAAAGTTCTTTGTAAAACTTTTTATGAAATAATATGACTTGGGACCTATGTAACTTTGATATTATGAATGGAAATGCTTTATAAATAAACGACGTGATTTTTATGCGTTGTCTATGATGTGAGTAATGTGCTATCCCGTAACACCAACTAGTCTTCCGCTGTATTGAGTTGTATAAATTTGGGGGTGTTACAGTTTGGTATCAGAGCTCTCGTTATAGAGAACGAAAGATTTTTAAAACCAAGGTTTTGAATATAACATTTCAAAATCTTTTAACTATAAACATTTTTCTAAAAATGTCTAAAAATCTTTTGACTATAACGGTGCCGAAGAATTCCCGAGTTACCGACAAGGCCAAGACTGAGAAGTGTTATTTTAATATATATATATAAATTGGATTATATATATATGATGTAATTTTATTTCATTGTTTGATGATTATTTTGATATTTATACGAGGTATTTATATGACGTAGATTATCACAAGGAACCCTAAATTCCCTAGTAAATTAATCGAAGCTATTCTCGTAGGAATTCTAGCTATCCTAGATCTAAACCAAGTTGTGGATATTTATGATCCCAACAAATGGTTGATATTCGTAGAAATGTAGATATTAGTTGATTGTGATATTGAAAAAGAATTGGCAAGACTAAATCTGATATCGATGTCATGACGATCTTTTCTTATAGAGTGGAGTTTGACAAAACGTTACCACCTAGAAAGATGTCATCTGATTCGCTGTCATCCAATTCTTAAATTTGAAATCGAAAGGGTGAATGTTGCACTTGAGGCTGTCATTGGAACCATTACCCAAAAGCCTCATGCCACTAGTACCTTTCCGAGAAGTCTAATTGAATGTGTGAGTCATTTCATACTAATGACTCATTTGATAATTGTTGTTGTAAGAGCAATAGATTTGGAAATTAAGTATTGTTCATATCGAGCTTTTATTGCACTTTTAAGATCTAAGAATAAGATTGAAAGTATTGGAATATGAGGTAGGATATCGAATTGAGTATAAGTTGATTGAAACTTGAATAAAGTAAAATTTAACTCGTATGGAATATGAAATCGATAAGAGGAAGTCGTTAAGTTCTGTGATTGAATTATAAGGTTTTAAATGATTGTTAGTTCGTGTTAAGGGTTGTTCCTATACCATTATCCAATGACGAGGATACCCAGTGTCCAATAAATAAATTGAAGAAATCTTCTTCTGAATTGGGACCAATGGATCTTCCGGGACATATGGAACACCTAATGACTCTTGTAGGTTAGTATTCATTGTGGTATCTTTTAAAAATCCCTAACTTAACTGAGATATCAGTTGGTAGGATGAGTTCTGAGAATTGTATGACATAGTGACACGTAATGTGTTACGGTACAATTTGACTTGTTTGTGATTAACAAAAAGACTACCTTTGATTGCTAAATCCTACATGTATCAATGTTATCTATCTTTTCTTGCTTCTTCCTAATGCTCGCATTAGTGATGCAACCATTGAACAAGTACTCATCTCAAATTGAGTTACGTTGTGGATTATTCTTATTGAGTGCCATCGAGGTCATGAACCTCATGATTACTTGGCTAAATCTCATTTCCTATCATATTGTAGTTAGTTCTTGGTGAACAACTCTTCGTCACTCCTTTGCAGATCACTCATTGTTTTTATAAGTTAAAACAGTATCCCTTGAGGAAAATTGGGTTTTTATCACCATATGGATTATTTAAAATGAGACTTATAAATAATTGTTATCGAAATGAAGTTGTTTATAAAAAACCATGGAAAACTTAACTGTTTTCATAACAAAGAAAATCTTTGTAAATTATTCTTGATTCTTATTTAAGAATTAAGCATGAAAATCTTTTTATTATAAACATGATGATAAAATTTTGACGAACTGAGTATTGCATCGTTAATCTTGAAATTGTATATAGTTGCGCGCCTACATACAATTTAGAATTGACCATGCAAGGCTGATTAGTAGTCACCATAAAACTGATTAATAAACACTAAATTTTCTTTGAAGATTGAGAAGAATTAAAAATTTATGAGATCTGCAAGAAGTGAAAAATAAGGACATAGTGTTAGGGACACCTACATATGTGCCTGTAGCATCTATTCTTCTGAGTCGAATTTACTCATCTGTGGAAATTGTCTTATTTGACAATTGACAATTCTTTCTTGTCTGATTTTCCCGTAGTGAGATTCTTAGGAAAAGTATTTGATTACCGAGTGTTGATACCCGACTGGATGTATCGACGTTCTTATCATTTCTTATGATTTGATTTCATTTGAATGACCTGGGTAACGATCCGAGGAGCTTTCGAATGCGTACTCAAATTATGAAAACATGGGATATATTCATATTCGTTAAATGTTTTCGTCTATATCTAATTTGAAATTCTCTCGCATAGATTATGTGTTGACCTTACTCTTTAAATGGTAGTTGTATCTCCATATATCCTTGAATTTGTGAAGGATTATGAGTTATTATTAGTCTTTTGAGAAGTTCACATCTTATCGACGACAATGCAACTGGAAAGTTGATAATGCCAGTAGAATGGATTGATTGATTATGACATGACGACATTGTCTTAATTGATGGGAACTCGAATTGAATTCCCCTAAATGATAAGATGTTGATTATCAAAAGTGATATAAATAATTCTTGGTGGATGACGATATCATGTATTTAGACTTAAAATTATACCGTGAATGATTGTGAATTAGTCATAGATATTATAATCTAGAAAGAACCTAATATGAATGTATTAAAAGATGTTTATGTTATCTGAAACTTTAGGAGGTATTTATTGGTAAATTACCTAGACTTTTGCCATTAAGGCAATTAAAATTTGGTATTTGATTATTCTCGGTGTTGCACCTGTGGCTTGTGCACTGTACGTCAGCACCATCTGAATTAAAGGAATTACCGTACAACTGAGAGAGTTGTCGGAGAAAGATTTTATTCTACCGAGCTCGTCATCATGAAGAGCTATGGTGTTATCATTCCTTATATTTATAGATTACTGTGAACTGAGTAAATTGACAATCGAAAACGAAATCCATAACTCGAAATGGAAGATTTGTTCGATCATTTACAAGGTTTTAGCGTATGTTTTAAAGATTTGATCCACGGCATGGTTATCATCAACTTCGCATCTGCGGAAAAGATTATGTATTCCAATTACTACATCCGGTACTTGTAATGAACATTATGAGTTTCACGTGATGACGTTTGGATTGACTAATACACATGTAGCATTCATAAATTTGGTGAATCACGTGTGTAGGCTGTAATTTTATAAATTCATGCTCGTGATCATTAAGGACTATATGTTTGTTTATAAGAATAAGAATGAGTTAATAATTATTTATAGATTGCCCTAAATTGGCCGAACTATGAAAACATGTATCTTAAATATTTAACATATGATTAAAGACTTAATCCTTTACATGATTTAACCGTGTGATTAATAGATAATGGAATATAAATTGACTCTTCAAAATTTAGAAGTCATTTAAGACTTTGAGTATACTAAAAAGAAAGTGCAAATATATTTTGACAAATGTTTTAACAAAGGATTTTAAGGGATTATTACCTTATACACAAACCATTTAACTAAACTTCTGTTTAGGGGTAAATGTTTGTGTATACTTCTAGACAACCTAAGAAGAATTTAGGAAACTATATAACCTATTACTTGAAATTTAAACGACAATTTTTGCTTTTCAACTAAGAAAATTTTGACCGAAATATAAACAAAGGTTTTTCGAACATTTACGGATCTTATTAAATATTTTCAATAAATCAAAAAAAAAATCTTGTAAATTAAATTCAAATTTATTTTTGAACATTTTATATAATTGGTCGAACTAAGAAATTTAAAATCTTTACGTTTACATTTCATAAAAATTAGATATTTAATATTTAATTAGTTGTAATAATTATCGACGCTTTAGACGTCAGATTAAGTAAAACAGATAAAGATAATAGTAAAGACGAAACTGAAACATAGAAGATATGAAGAAAGAATTTTGAATAAATACGGTTATGATATTTATTTCATCAGGAAAGTGAACGTAAATACTGACACATTATATAAGAAAAGATAAAGAATCAATTAGGACATGTTCCTTAATAATGAATGTGCAAAATAAATTGCCGAACAATATAAAAATAAACGATGTTTGTAAAAAGGATAATATAGATAATAAAAGGAGTTCGCGTCTAATGTGAACCATTAGAATTGAGAAGCCAATGACATTAAATGTATAAAAGGCCGTTTGTGGTTGCCTAAATATGGAGATTGTGAGATATAGTTATGTTGGAATTTGTAAGTATAAGTATTCTATTTATGTCATTCATGACTAAAAGTATCTTTGTCTGAAGAAGTTGTACTAATGACAAATTATGAAGGCAGACATCGCCTCATACATTAGTAAACGTCTAGCTATTGCAAAGGTCATCATCGAAATTGATTCGATTTGGGTCATCGTCGACAGACTGACCAAATCTGCTAAATATCATTCCCGTTAATGATAAATGCAAAAGAGTTATGTAAACATAGTGTGCCTGTATCGAACATCTTTATCAAGATCCTCGCTTCGCATCGAATTTCTAGAGATTTTCTCAGAAATCATTGAGAACGAACCTTGATGAGAGTACTGTTTACCACCCCAAATCGAAGGGACGAGGTAAGGTAACAATACAAAACACTAGAAGTCTTGTTTTAATATTTGAATGATTGACCTTTGGTAATGAACCGTATAATCATTTCCCTTTAGAGAGATTATCATTGAGAACTTTCGTATTAGGATCGAGATCGAATCTTGTTAGGATCTGAATATTAGAGCATCTGTAAGCAGGAGTTGAGATGAAGACACCCGACATACACCCATTGTGAGTTGGACATGTCTTTTAGGTTTAAGGTTTCCTATGATGGCGAATCTAACTTTACAAAATACCCGACCCGCGAGATCTGAATTGATTGTTAAAATTAGGATCTGATTATTGACTGCCGGTAGTGGACAAGAGGTTATGTGAATATGAAATGTAGATCTTGAAGTGCCAGATGGGTAGCGAAGTTATGCCAAAATTTTTAACATTGGAAAAATAAATTAATGATCTGACAAATCATGGGATATAAGTCCCCGTTGTATGGGACCATTGAGATGATGTAAAAGTTGGGATTGAAAGGCATATAAGCTGGATCTACCCTAGGACTTCAAGAGCTGCGTGAATTATGTTTCGTATATCGAACTTGATGAAATGTCTATCAAGTGAGATTCTGATTATTTCTTAGTAAAACTTAGATCGGCGAAAAGTTTCATTCATCAGAAACCCGTGAACATCATGGATAGAGAAAGTAAGTCAACATTTAGCCTGATCTTATTCCCGTAGTTATGTTTGATGAAACTCGCGTATTGTAATGAATTGCACTTGTGAGAAAAGACCGAATGTGGAGGAAATACCCACATGGCTTTAACTCTATAAGAAGCGAGTAGTAAGGTAAGATGATCTTTGAGGACAAAGATCCTGTTTAGGGGTAAATGTTGTGACAATCCATCAATTTATGGTTGATATTTTATTCTCAATATTTATTTGAAAACATTATTTTAATGTTACAATATGAACTCACTTATTTTTGGGAAGTAATTTGGATTTACGTCTTGAAGTAGCATCGACTACGTCTAAACTGGAGGATTCAACGTTACGTGCTTACGTTTACATACACCGTCTTTGGTGACAGTCCGACATTTCAGAAAATAAATTTATTCGCGAATATTATTTTGGAGTTTTAAATTTGTGTTGGTTCATAAACTCACAAATTTACGAGAAGAGACTAGGACTTACGATTTTATTTTAACGTCCTTTACGACTAAACCGGAAACCTTAGGATTACGTATTTACGTTTTCGAACTCCGTTTTTGATGAGACAAATTTTATTGGATTCGTTTTGTGACGTTGATTCATAATTTATAAAAATGTTTTTCGGAAAACGACCCGGGGGCACGCAAATCGAGGAAACTGGAATCGAGGAGTACCCGTAAATAAATGGAGATGAGACAAGTGGGACACTTGTCCCACCCCCACTCAAACCGGCTTAACTAGTTACACAACACACTTGATGTGTCAAGTGTAAGCTAACTTCACTACACTTGTCCTAAGCTTATGAAATAAGCTAACCATCTTCACAAAACCATTTACACCATACCACTTTCTCATTTCATTCATGCAAAACAACCACTATTTTCTCTCTTGGCTCCCATTTGTGCCGTCCACTCTCTCCCACAAACACCCTATTTTGATCAAAATTTACCACAAAATACTATGTTATTCATACATATGATGATGCCCTCTTGAAGCTCTCTTGAATGGTGGTGATTATAACATCCAAGGAGGAGTTCTATGGAGTATTAGGGCTGATTTTCTACAAGGTTTTCATGAAGCATGATGGTCTTGAAGATGGTCTTGGTTATCCACAAGTTTCTCCATCAAAATTCATGTCCAAATCATAACCTACATCAACTTGGTGGTATAAAGATTGTCCTCCTCATCTTCTTGTTATATTTGATTATGTAATCTTGTATTTCTTTTACTTATGTATATGTATATGATGATGAATGATGATTAAAAATATTGTGTGGGGATTTGGTATTGATAAACATGCTTAAAAAGGTGAAAAACTATAAAGAACAAGGCTAAAATCTTGCTTAAAAATGATGGTTGTATAAAACGGTAAAGAAACATGTCATGAACTGATAAAATGATGAATTAGAATCAATTTACAGTAAGCTATGGGTCTTGTACACATGTGAGAGTTGGCATACAATGGAATCATTGTAATGAGTGAGATATGATCAAAACAAGTTTAAAGTATAAATCTGAGTTCACTATTTTGGACGATTTCTAGAAAATACTTAGAGGATGATTCAACAGTATCTCTAGAAGAGTTAAATGGAGCACATATCATGTAGTTTATGTGATAAAAATTTGAGCTTCTATCTCCATATAGAACTCTAGATATGGCAGTTTTGGTGAATATGAAAATAAAAATCAGATTTTGAGAATTAATGTTTATTATTATTATATAAGCACTCAAGATTATATTGTATAAAATGTAAAATAAAAACCCACTAACTTATGGATTTTATTTATATAAATATGTAAAAGGTTAAATAAGTGTATAATTTATAAAAATGGGAGTGGAATAATACTTATAAGTAATAAAAACTATAAACTTGATTTTTACGACTTTTTCGGCTATTATCGTAAAATTAACGTTTTTCGCCAATTAAAACTTAGACGATCAAACCCGTCTAATGTAAAGTTTTTAAAAGTCACATACTGATATATAAGTAACTAATACAAGTAAAAACCGATAAAACCCGAACCATAGGACATACGGACATTAACGAGCTAACTAAGCATATTGGACTAATAATTGGACTAAATAAGATAAACACTTATAAAAAGTACT
This sequence comes from Glebionis coronaria, assembly GCA_025667525.1. Classification (NCBI taxonomy): domain Eukaryota; kingdom Viridiplantae; phylum Streptophyta; class Magnoliopsida; order Asterales; family Asteraceae; genus Glebionis; species Glebionis coronaria. The sequence goes on from CM046881.1 coordinate 355,747,862, forward strand.
TATTGGGCTTAACCCATTTGGGCCCAACATGGAAAGTATAGATACTGATAATATAAGTATAAAATGGATTAAAACAAGTTAAAGAACTTATAATAAGCTTATTGGACTTAAAACGTGTAAATAGGTAAAACTAGTAAACTAGTATAAAAGTTATCGACATATAACACTAACATGAGTAAACGAGAATATGTAAACCCACTTGATCATCATATATATATAATCATCATATGTATACATAATTGTTATTTTTATAAAGTCATTGGACATGAGTCTAAGACGAGTATTATTTGTCTAGGTTTCCGTGATTGAAGCACGTACCGTACGTCCGAATTGCCGATAACCCGCCTTCCCATATCAACGTGAGTTCATAGCCTCACACTCTTTTAAATGTTTTTATAAATATTTTATAAACCCGCAAGGGAGATAACATGTTAGCTTTTATAAAATAGGACACCATTTGTCCCGATTGTTTGTTTATTGATTTGGACCCGAACGATTGTATGACCCGATAAATGATTAAAGGACCCGATGGATGAAATCAAATGGATTATTAAAGTTAGGTTATGTCACTAAAAGTCCCATTAGCATGAATTGTGAACTACCGGGAGTTGGTAGACGCTTATGCATATAATAGTACTATTTGGGGATGATCACCCCAGTTCGCGCCTTGACGGTTGATCCCCGTCGTGCCACATTGATTGGTAAGCGAATTTATGTATGAGAAGATTTCCATAGCGTGACCTTTGTGACGACACGCTACTTTAGATGGGCAAATTGAGTATCGGGTTAGCTACCCGTTGTTTGTTTAGTAAGGTAACAATGTCATGCGGCTTATAATAATCCAACTAACGAAATACTACTAGACGCTCCGAATTACGATGTATTGCCTGACTAGCAATACGGGGTCATACTATTGATATTATGTTCGTGTTTTGGTTTTCATAACCATATTCATATAACGGTTTTTTTATTTAACTTTATACAACGTCGTAAGACGTATTGTATGATGTTTTTACGACATTGGCTCGTATAATGATTTTTAAGGCAAATGCCTATATTATGATTTTCGATAAGGATTTGTAATAAAATGACTTTGGCTATTTTATGGCCCATTACAATGATTTGTACGAAATGACTTTTGGTATTAATTTTATACCAAAGTTATATTGATGGAATTTATTAAACTATATGAATTCACTCGGCGTTATCGCTGACCTTTTCTTTTAACATGTTTTATCTCAGGTACTTGAAGGTAATTCTCAGGAAGACAACAAGAATTCATGGCCCGCACTTAAACAACAAATTTCCATTCAAAATTCTTTGTAAAACTTTGTATGAAATAATATGACTTGGGACCTATGTAACTTTGATATTTATGAATGGAAATGCTTTATAAATAAACGACGCGATTTTTATGCGTTGTCTATGATGTGAGTAATGTGCTATCCCGTAACACCAACTAGTCTTCTGTTGTATTGAGTTGTATAAATTTGGGGGTGTTACAGTCCATGGTACCAAAGCCCTAATTTAAGTCATTGATTTCTTTATGAGTTTTTCCATCAAAACCATTTATGAAAAATAAAAAATATATAAATAGAATTGCTTTCCTTGCAATGCATTTTACAAAATCAAAATCATGCATCATATAGTGTAGAGTAGTGTAAAAACATTCCATATTGGCCAAGGTGGTTTAATTATGAGGAAAATGTAAATTTATGCTTTAAAATATGGTATTGCCTGAGGTCATGGCAATGTTCAAGTGTAGGGGATTTGATATGAGCAAAATCTCATATCAATTAATCAACAAATCACCCTAAAACACATAGAAAATACCTAACTTTTGTGCTATAAAGTAGTATTATGTGGTATGTTTTGTGTTTGTGCTTAAATAGGTAACAAGGATACGATTTCAAGCAAATAAGAGGAAATCAAGCTCATTTATGATGAAAAGACAAGAGAAGGATCAAATATGACAATCCATTTGAAGATGAAGGACCTATCTTGACAATACTCAAAAGTTGAGGGACTTAAATGCAAACTTTGTAAAAGTCAAGATTAAAGTCAAACTTGGTCAAACTTCAAGTCAAGGGAGTCAAATAAGCAAGAATACAAGTCAAAGGACGAAAAAAGCCATTTAAATGAAGAAAGGAGCTCATTTGAATAATTTGTTAAAGACAAGGGCTAGGAGTGTCAAAAATACATAAACTTCGTGCTCAATCTGTGTGTATATACTCTTGACCAATCAGAAGGCAAAGAAAATGGGGTGCGGATTGCCACCTCCAACGCCAGCTTACTCTCTCATTAAATGAATAGATCCAAGAACAGTGCAACGCACTATACTTTTATCCACCAATCAGGAAGCTACATGCAATAATATCATTTATCCACAACGGATAATGATCCGTGTGCCTGGCCAATATCCAATGAAAACATGACACGTGTCATCTTTTTCAATCAACAAGCCCAGGATCGATTTGGAGCTACAAGGCATTTCATGAAATACTTTCTACATGAAAAATGCTACAAATGAGACGACGAATTCAGCTATGCAACTTAATTAGACTGAAATAGGAGGAATAAGAAAACCCCTTTTGTTTTATTGGAGTCAAATCCACAATTCACCAGTTTGTGACACCTGGCATCTCCCCATTAGATGAGACTCGTCGACTACCCTAATAACTCATCATTGATCCTCTATAAATAGCAGCTATGTAACACCCCCAAATATTCATACTTTAGTTCAGCGGAAGAGTCGTTGGTGTTACGGGATAGCACATTACTCAAATCATAGACAACGCTTAAAAATAGCGTCGTTTAATAATAAAGCATTTTCCATTCATGAATATCAAATTTACATAGGTCCCAAGTCATATTATTTCATACAAATTTTACAAAGCATTTGAATGGAAATTGTTATTTAAGTGCGGGCCATGAATTCTTGTCGTCTTCCTGAGAATTACCTTCAAGTACCTGAGATAAAACATGTTAAAAGAAAAGGTCAGCGAAAACGCCGAGTGAATTCAAAGAGTTTAATAAACCATTAATATATCACCGGTATAAATAATCATCATCAAAAATCATTTTGTACAATTCTTTGTCGGAGGCCATAAAATAAGCCAAAAACATTTTATACAAATCGTTGTTGTAAATCATACTATAGGTTGTTGCCTTCAAAACCATTATACGAACCAATGTCGTAAAAACATCATACAATACGTTTTATAACGTTGTATAGAGTTAAATAAAAATCGTTATATGAATATGGTTATGTAAAACCAAAACACGAACACAATATCAATAATAAGACCCCGTATTGCTAGTCAGGCAATATATTGTAATTCAATGTGTATAGCAGTATTTTCATTATTTGGATTATTATAAGCCACATGAAATTGCTACCTTACTATAACAAACAACGGGTAGCTAACCCGAAACACATTTGCCCATCTAAAACAGCATGTCTTCACAATAATCACGCTTATATAAATCTTCTCATACATAAATTTGCTTACCAATCAATGTGGCAGGACGGGGATCAACCGTCAAGGCGCGAACTGGGGTGATCTTCCCCAAATAGTACTATTATATGCATAAGCGTCTACCAAATCCCGGTAGTTAACAATTCATGCTAATGGGACTTTTAGTGACATAACCTAACTAATAATAATCCATTTCGTTTCATTCGTCGGGTCATATAATCATTCATCGGGTCATATAATCATTCGGGTCCAAATAAATAAGCAAACAATCGGGACAACTGGTGTCCTATTTTATTAAAGCTAACATGTTATCTCCCTCGCGGGTTTATAAAACATTTCATAAAAACATTTAAAAGAGTGTGAGGCTATGAACTCACGTTGATTGGGAAAGGCGGGTTATCAGCGATTTGGATGTACGGTACGTGCTTCAATCACGGAAACTTAGACAAATAATACTCGGTCTTAGACTCTTGTCCAATGAATTTATAAAAATAATGGCTATGTATATATGATGACATTATAAGTATGATGATAATCAAGTGGAATTGTATCTCTTCATACACATTATAGTGTTATGTGTTAGTCAATTTAGACTAGTTATACTAGTTTCAACCCATTTGTATATTAAGGCCCAATAAGCCCATTAAAAGCCCAATACATTATAATAGTCCATTTATACTTTCAATACCAGGCATATACTCATATGTTGGGACCAATTAGGTTAAGCCCATGAGTAAGTCCATTAGTGTTTAGCCAAATTAGTTGGATTAATAGTCCAATAAGGCTAATTTGGCCCGTTAATGTCCATATGTTATAAAGCTCGGGTTTTATCGGTTTTTACTTGTAATATGTACTTATACATCATTATATGAGTTATAAAAAGTTTACATTAGACGGGTCTGACCATCTAAGTTTTAATTGACGAAAACGTTAATTTTACGGTTTTAGCCGAAAAAGACGTAAAACTCATGTTTATAGTTTTATAACTTATAAAACTTATCAAATTGCCATTTTTATAAAATTTCTCATTTATTTATTAATTTACATACTTATTTATATGTAATATATAAGTTAGTGGGTTTTAAGTATACATTTTATATTATATTTACTGGAGTGCTAATATTATACTATATACTTTTATTTTACAAATCTGATTATTATTTTCACTTTCACCATTTTTACCATATGTTGAGTTCTACAAGGATATAGAAGCTCATTTTTGGAAACCACACACTACATGATATGTTCTATAATTAACTCAGTTTTAGCTACTGCTCAATCGACATCTAAATGTGTCTAACAGTTCGTCCAAAACAGACTATACAGATTTGTACTTCAATATTGTTTTGATCATATCTCACTCATTATAAAGATTCCATTCTATGGCCAACTCTCACATGTGTACAAGTCTTATAACTTACTGTATATTAATTAATATATGCCATTTTAACAATTTAACATAAGTTTCTTTACTGTTTTATACAGCCTACTTATTTAAGCAATATTTTACCACTTTTACATGTAGTTTTCAATCTTTTTAACCAAGTTTATCAACACATGATCCCCACACAATATTTTTATCATCATATGCATATACATTAGGAAAGAAAATACAATTTATATTTACAAAAATAACAAGGAAATGGGAAGGATGATCTTGTTACCACCAAGATTATGAAAGTTAAGATCAATCTTGACTTTTGTTGGCAAAACTAGTGGTACACCAATATCAACTTTAAGATCATCAATCTTCAAGAACACCTTGTGGAAAATCAGCCCCAAGACTCCATAGAAACTCCTTTTCACATGTTATAATCACCTCCAATCAATAAGGCTTCAAAAGGATATCATCTTATGCAAGAATAACATAAGATTTGTGGTTGAATCAAGATCAAATGGCTGTTTTTGGATGAATTTGGGACGGCTAGGGGAGAGAGTAGAGAGAACTTTTGAGTGGTTTGCATGTAGCAAATGAAAGTAAATGATTTAAGTTAGTAGTTTTATTGTTTAGGTGGTTTTGGTGGAAACTAAGGACAAGTGTCCTTAGTTTATGTATAATATTGACACATCTTGGATGTGTTGGTGAAGCTTTGGCCGCCCATTTATAGGGTGAGGCAAGTGTAAACTTGTCTCATCCCACTAATTTACGGGTACTCCTCGATTCTAGTTTCCTCGATTTGCGTGCCATCGGGTCGTTTTACGAAAAACGTTTTTATAAATTATGAATCAACCGCACAAAACGAATCTAATAAAAATTGTCTCATCAAAAACGGAGTTCAAAAACGTAAATACGTAAACCTAGGGTTTTCGGTTTAGTCATAAAGGACGTTAAATTATGCATGTAAGTCCTAATCTCTTCTCGTAAATTTGTGAGTTTACGAATCAACACAAATTAAAATTCCAAAATAATATTCAAGAAAAAATTTATTTCCTGAAGTGCCAGACTGTCACCAAAAACGGTGTATGTAAACGTAAGCACGTAACGTAGAGTCCTCCGGTTTAGACGTAGTCAATGCTACTTCAAGACGTAAACCCCAAATTTCTTCCCAAAAATGAGTGAGTTCATATTATAACATTAAAATAATGTTTTTAAATAATACTTGAGAATAAAATATAGACCATAAATTGACGGATTGTCACAACATTTACCCCTAAACAGGATCTTTGTCCTTAAAGATCGATTTATCTTACTACTCGCTTCTTATAGAGTTAGAGCCATGTGGGTATTTCCTCCACATTCGTTCTTTTCTCACAGGTGTAATTCATTACAATACGCGAGTTTCATCATACATAACTACGAGAATACGATCAGGCTTAATGTTGACTTACTTTCTCTATCCATGATGTTCACGGGTTTTTTATGAATGCAACTTTTCGCCGATCTAAACTTCATCAAAAAGTAATCAGATTTTCACTTGATAGACATTTTATCAAGTTCGATATATGAAACATAATTCACGCAGCCCTTGAAGTCCTAGGGTAGATCCAGCTTATATGCCTTTCAAACCAACTTTTTACATTATCTCAATGGTCCCATACAACGGGGACTTTGTTATGAATAAAGTATTTAGAAGTTACTCCTGGTCATATAGCAGTTCCTACTAGAGTACTTTGTTCCTCGTGGTCGTATTATAAATTTGAAAGAAGATTATAGAAGATATGATCAAGGAAGATTGTAGAAGATAAGATCAAATATTTAGTCTTCCTATTCATATGGAAAGTATTAAATATATTGATTATGATGAGAAGGTTACAATTTTGTTTAGGAAACTATTAAAGGATATTAATGTATAATACTTAGGCAAGTATTAATTATATTGTAGCCACCTACGACCCTTGCACTATAAAAGGAGGTCCTAGGGTGTAGAGAAAAACACACTTCTACACACACATATTCTCTACACATTTCTCTCATTGTTTATTATAGCTTCAAGGTTGTAAAATCCTATCACTATTAAGAGTGATCGTATTAATATATTGAGGCTTGGATGTTTGGTTATTTCTATTATTCTTCTTATATATAAAGATTGGTTTCCGCACACTCTTTGTATTGTGATCAAGGCTTCAAAGATCCTTCAAGAAGTAAACCCAACAAGTGGTATCAGAGCCTCGTTGAGAAGCTTTGATTGAGAAGAACAAGATTTCTACATCCGTGTTGCTGTGAAGTGAAGTTGTTGTTCAGAATTCGCGACAGTTTAGCGACAGATTAACGACGGTTTGCCAGTGCTGTGACAGATCTGTAACAGTTTCGTGACAGAATTAGTGTCGCTAAAGGTTTTGATTATAAGGGTTTTCAATAAATTTCTAATTAAGGTATTGCTGAAGAAGACATGGCGTGCAGAACTTCAATTCCAAACAATGAGGTAATTCTTATGACAGAATCTGAAGTTAGAGAATATAATGCTAAATTAAAAAATAAAATGCATGCTTATAACAACTATGACGTAGTAATTAGTTGTTCTGAAAATTATGAACAAAAATATGCTGATCTTCAAAAACAATGTTCTGATTTAGATGCTCAAAATGATAAATATTTCTTAGAAGTTCAGTCATACAAAAGAGCTCTAATAACTTTGGAACAGCAGAAAAAGTGGTTTCAAAATACTCAATTATAGTATGAAGATAAGATTAGGGTATTAAGTATTGACTTAGAAAATACAACTAATATCTTGACATATTCTGAAAAGTTTAATACTGAGGTAAATAAAAAGAAGCAGGAGTTACAGACTAAACTAGATAATGCTTTGGCTAGGTTTGATAAATGGAAAAATTCATATAAAAACTTAGTCAAATTAGTAGATAGCTCCATGTCTGGTAGGACTAAAATTGGTTTGGGGTTTAAAAACTATATTGGGCCAAATGATGTTTTTGACTCCTCTTTGTCTAGTGTGTTTGACACTACCCCTAAAGATGTGGAAGGTAGGCCTGTTTTCAATAGGTATAAACCAGCTATAGATATGCATGTTGTTCCTCCACCTCTCACAGGGACATTCATGCCTACCCTAGAACACTTTGACTTTGATGAATCACAAATGACATATGGTACAAGGTCCACTGGCTCAATTGAAACTAATTCTGTGTCTAATGACTTTGTCTCTTGTAACTCTAGTGACAAGTATTTAGAACCTAAGACTAGTGACCTTGACTCTTGTGAGTCCGAATCTAGTGTTGAAACACTTGAGTCTGTGCCTGAACCTGTTATACTTGAACCCATGACTAGCAAATATGCCTCATGTAATTCTACCTTAAGTGTTGAATCACCTAAGTTCTATACTCATTCTGTTTGTGCTAAGAATGAAAGTAATAGAAATGTAAATAACCTTATGAAAAATAATAAGAGTCCTAGAGGTAATCAAAGAGGTTGGAATGGCAGGATGACTCAGAAATTAGGTGATAACTTTGAGTTTAAAAATAAGGCTTGCTATGTGTGTGGTAGTTTTGATCACTTACAATATACTTGTAAACACAAGAGAAAGATTAATGATCAACAACAAGTTAAACTGGTATGGAATAACTCAAGACGGGTGAATCACAAGAACTTTGGTAGAGTTTTTCACCCCAATCCTAGAAATTAGATTTTTCCACAACCAAGATGTTCTAAGAATGTTAAGGGTACACGGGTTGAGTCTGCACGGTCAAAAACAAAGGTTAATATTGTTAAGGCTTTAGCTAGGTGGGTTTGGAAACCTAAACAAGATAGTTTAAAACATGTCTCCAAATCAAATAGTCCATCAAAGACCTTAACAAGATATGACTATGTTGATGTCTTTGGAAGATTCAAGTCTGTTTTGGCTTGGGACTTCCATAAGCACTAAACTTTACTTGGTTTGTGTTTATTTTTAGCGAGTGTGATTGTAAACTACTATGCTTTTTCTATATTTGTCTGAACTAACATTTTGCAGGAAAAGAAGAGTGTTAAAAAAAAGGATTTTCCTTGCTGGTGGATACTTAGCTCTGTTTGAGGGGAGGTTTTTTGCCTATGGGGAGGCTTGTGTGCATTTTTGTATTTTTTGTCTAACCATATATGCAGGATGACATTGTTGCTGGTGGATATGGTTTCTCCTAATAGAATTAAGTTGCTCCAAGTCGAACATGGTTCATCCTAGTTGCTCTATTCCTGCTTCTAGTGGACCATTGTTCTTCCTGGTGCATCCTACGTTCTTGCTGGTTGACTCATAGTCTTTGACTTGTTTAAAAAAAATTTATATATTTCACTTTTTGGGCTATTTTGTTTGGTACTATGGTGTTGGTTAGCCTCCACACAATAAATGATTCTCAACTCACCATGTCTAACCGACAAGAAAGAGTTGATTCACCATGAGGGTACGGCTCTGGTGCGACTACCAAATCCGTTGATTGTTGCCAATTTACCCAAAATTGGATGGTTTTCACTCACCTTGGTCCTAGACTGAAGAGTGGCCAGTCCACAAGCAAACGGTTTGTGGTAAAGACTTTCCCAAATCCGTTGATAGCTGTAATAGCTTGTTCAAAGCTATAGGGTTTTCAACTCACCCATGCTTTATTGTTGAGAGTTGGCTAGTCCAAGAGGGTACGACTCTTGGTAAAGAATTTTATCAAATCTGTTGATGGCTGTGATGGTTTGCCAAAAATCATCAGGGTACTCCAACTCACCAATGATTCACGTTCTAAGAGTTGGACTGGGTACTAGTCTCCCAGGGTGATGTCATGATTCCACCAAAAGACTTGCTAGCCCAAGAGTGAGCAGCTACTTGGTAAAGGCTCATCAAATCTGCTCCTGTTGCTGTCAAGAATCAACATGTGCAGATGTTTTCAAGCTTTAAAGAAGCTCAACAGTTCGTATATCAGCAGCTACTTTTGTGTTTCTTCTAGTGTTATCAAGTGAGATTTTTGCTGTTGTGGTTCATATTCCAATCCTCATGCTAATTGGTGGCACATCTACTTGGAAACTTGAACTCAACCAGGTTAAATTCAAGTTTAGGGGAGGATTGTTAGGAATAAAGTATTTAGAAGTTACTCCTGGTCATATAGCAGTTCCTACTGGAGTACTTTGTTCCTCCTGGTCGTATTATAAAGTTGAAAGAATATTATAGAAGATATGATCAAGGAAAATTGTAGAAGATAAGATCAAATATTTAGTCTTCCTATTCATATGGAAAGTATTAAATATATTGATTATGATGAAAAAGGTTACAAGTTTGTTTAGGAAACTATTAAAGGATATTAATGTATAATACTTAGGCAAGTATTAATTATATTGTAACCACCTAGGACCCCTTGCACTATAAAAGGAGGTCCTAGGGTGGAGAGAAAAACACACTTCTACACACACATATTCTCTACACATTTCTCTCATTGTTTATTATAGCTTCAAGGTTGTAAAATCCTATCACTATTAAGAGTGATCGTATTAATATATTGAGGCTTGGATGTTTGGTTATTTCTATTGTTCTTCTTATATATAAAGATTGGTTTCCGCACACTCTTTGTATTGTGATCAAGGCTTCAAAGATCCTTCAAGAAGTAAACCCAACAGACTTATTTCCCTTGATCCTTCAGATCATCAATTCATTTTTCCAAGGTTAAAATTTTTGGCATAACTTCGCTACCCATCCTGCACTTCAAGATCTACATTTCATATTCGCATAACCTCCTACCTACTACTGGCAGTCAATAATCAAATCCTAATTTCAACCATCATTTCAAGTTTCATGGATCGGGTATTTTGGAAGGTTAGGTTTGTCATCATAGGCAACCTTAAACCTAAAAGACATGTCCAACTCACAATGGGTGTATGTCGGGTGTCTTTATCCCAACTCCTGCTTACAGATGCTCTCATATAGATCCTCACAAGATTCAATCTCGATCCTAATACGATAATTTTCAATGATAATCTCTCCAAAGGAAAGCGATTATACGGTTTATTACCAAAGGTCAATTATTCAAACATAAAACAAGACTTCTAGTGTTTGTATCGTTACTTTACCTCGTCCCTTCGATTGGGGTGGTAAACAGTACTCTCATCAAGGTTCGTTCCCAGTGACTTCTGAGCAAATCTCTAGAAATTCGATGCGAAGCTAGGATCTTGATAGAGATGATCGATACAGGCACACTATGTTTACACAACTCCTTTAAATAAAAAAAAGAGTCAATTTCTTCATCAAGAATCTATCATTAACAGGAATGATATTAGCAAATTTGGTCAGTCTGTCGACGATGACCCAAATCGAATCAAATTCAGATGACGACCTTTGCAATAGTTAGACGTTTACTAATGTATGAGGCGATATCTGCATTCATAATTTGCCATCAGTAGAACTTCTTCAGATAAAGATACATTTTATCAGAAATGACATGAATAAAATAATTATACTTACGAGATTCCAACATGACTAAATCTTGAAATCCTCCATATTTAGGCAATCACAAGCGGCCTTTTATACATTTAACGCCATCGGCTTCTCAATTCTAATGGTTCACATTAGCCGCGAACCCTTCTTATTATCTATATTATCCTTTTTGCAAGCATCGGCTATATTTTAAATTGCTCGACAATTTATTTTGCACAATCATTACTAAGGAACACATCCTAATTGATTCTTTATCCTTTCTATATAATGTGTCAGTATCTACATTCACCTTTCCTGATGATATAATTATCATGACCACAAATCACTCAGAAATTCTTTAGTCATATTTTCTATGTTTTAGTTTCGTCTCAACTATTATTTTTATCAGTTTTGCTCAATCCAATGTCTAAAGCGTCGATAATTATTACAAGTAATTAAATAATAAATATTTAATTTTTATGAAACGTCAACGTAAAAAATTTTATATTTTCTCAGTTCGTCCAATTATAGAAAAATGTTCAAAATAAATTTGAATTTAATTAAAACGATTTTTGTTGATTGATCAAAAATAATTAATAAGATTCGTCAATGTTCGAAAAATTCTTTGTTTATACTTTGGTCAAAATTTTCTTAATTGAAAAGCAAAAATTGTCGTTTCAAATTCCAAGTCATGGTTTAAATGGTTTCCTCAATCCCTCTTAGGTTGTCTTGAGGTATACACAAACATTTACCCCTAAAGGAGTTTAGTTAAATGATTTGGGTATAAGGGAATGATTCCTTAAAAATCCTTTGTTAAAACATTTGTCAAAACATATTTGCACTTTCTTTTTGGTATAACCCTAAGCCTTAATGGCTCTGATCTTTGAAGAGTCAATATAGATTTTACTACCATTAATCACATGGTCAAATAATGTAAAGGATTAAGCCTTAAATCACATGTTAAATACTCAAGGTACAGGTTTTCATTGCTCGGCCAACTCGGGGCAGTCTATAAATGATTATTAGCTCCTTCTTATTCTTAGAAACAAACAGATGGTCCTTAATGATCACAAGCATGAATTTATCAAATTACAGCCTACACACGTGATTCACCATATTTATGAATGCTACATGTGCATTGGTCAATCCAAATGACATAACATGAAACTCATAATGTTCATTACAAGTTCTGAATGTAGTGAATGGAATAGATAATATTTTTCGCGGATGCGAAGTTAATGATAACCATGTCGTGGATCAAATTCCTGAATATACAGTAGAACCTTGTAAATGATCGAACAAATCTATCATATTGGGTAGTGGATATAGATTTTTATCATCAATTTACCTAGTTCACGGTAATTCAACAAATATAAGGAATGATAACACCGTAGCTCTTCATAATGACGAGCTTGGTAGAATAAAATCTTTTTCCGACAACTCTCTCAGTTGCACGGTAATTCTTTTAATTCAGATGGTGCTGACGTAGGGTGCACACGCCACAGGTGCAGCACCAGGAATATAATCAATACCAAATTCGACTTGCCTTAATGGCGAAAGTCTAGCTAATTCACCAACAAATACCTTCTAAAGTTTCAGATAACAGAAACATCTTTTAATACATTTACTTTAAGTTCTTTCTAGATTACAATATCTATGACTAGTTCATAACCATTCATGGTATAATTTCAAGTCTAAATGCAGGATATGGTCATCCATCAAGAATTATTTAGATCCCTTTTGATAATCAACATCTTATCTTTTAGGGGATTTCTACTCGAGTTCCCATCAATTAAGACAATGTCGTCATGTCATAATCAATCAATCCATTCTACTGGCACTACCAACTTTCCAGTTTCATTACCGTTGATAAGATGTGATCTTCTCAAAAGACTAATATTAACTCATGATCTTTCACAAATTCAAGGATATCTGGAGATCTAACTAACATTAAAAGAGTAAGGTCAACACATAATTTACGCGAGAGAATTTCAAATCAGATACAAATGAAAACATTAACGAACATGGATACAACCCATGTTTTCATGATTTGAGTACGCATTCGAAAGCTCCTAGGATCATTACCCAGGTTATTCAAATGGAATCTAATGAAAAGAAATGATAGGAACGTCGATGCAATCAGTCGGGTATCAGCACTCGGTAATTAGGTACTTTTCCAAAGAATCTCACCACGGGAGAATTGGACAAGGAGGGGATATCAATTGTCAATTAAGACAATTTCCAGCGATGATTAAATTCGATTTAGAAAATAAATGGTACGGGCACATATGTAGGTGTCTCTAACAATATGTCCCTATTTTTGCACTTCTTGCAGATCTCATAAAGTTTAATCTTTCACAATTTTAAAGAAAATGTAGTGTTTATTAACACTTTTATGGTGACTACTAATCAGCCTTGCATGGTCCCTTCCAAATTGTATGTAGGCGTGCAACTATATACAATTTTAGGATTAACGATGCAATACTCAGTTCGTCAAAATTTTATCATCATGTTAAAAATAAAAAAAAATCATGCTTAATTCTTGAATAAGAATCAAAATGAATTTACAGAGATGTCCTTTGTTATGGAAACAATTAAGTTTTCTAAGGTGTTTAATAAAAAACTTTATTTCGATAATGATTATTTATAAGTCTCACTTTAAATAATCCATATGATGATGAAAATTCAATTTTTCTCAAGGGATATTGTTTTATCTTATAAAAACAATGAGTGATCTGCAAAGGAGTGATGAAGAGTTGTTCACCAAGAATTAATCACGATATGATAGGAAACGAGCTTAGCCAAATAATCATGAGGTTCATGACCTCGATGGCACTCCGGAATACAAAGAGAAGAATCTACAACGCAACTCTATCCGAAATGAGTACTTGTTCAATGGTTTCATCACTAATGTGAACATTAGGATGAAGCAAGGAAAGATAGATATCATCGATGCATGTAAAATTTATCAATCAAAGGTAGTCTTTTCATTAATCACAAACAAGTCAAAATTGTACCGTAACACATTACGTGTTGCCATGTCATACAATTCCAAAAACTCATCCTACCAACTGATGTCTCAGTTAAGTTAGGAATTTTAAAAGATACCACAATGAATACTAATCTACAATAGTCATTAGGTGTTCCACCTGTCCTGGAAGATCCATCGGTCCCAATTCAGAAGAAGATTTCTTCAATATATTTCTTGGACACTGGGCATCCTCGTCATTAGACAATGGCCTAGGAACAACCCTTGACACGAACCAACAATCATTTAAAACCTTATAATTCAATCACAGGACTTAACGACTTCTTCTTAACAATCTCATATTCCTTACAAGTTAAGTGTTTACTTCATTCAAGTTTCAACCAAATCATACTCAATGCGATATCCTACCTCATTCTCCAATACTTTCAACCTTATTCTTAGACCTTAATAGGGCAATAAAAGCTCGATATGAACAACACTAAATTTTCAATCCTATAGCTTCTTACAACAATAGTTATCAAATGAGTCACTAGTATGAAACGACTCACACATTCAATTAGACTTCTCGGAAAGGTACTAGTGGCATGAGGCTTTTGGGTAATGGTTCCAATGACAGCCTCAAGTGCAACATTCACCCTTTCGATTTCAAATTTAAGAATTGGGTGACAACAAATCAGATGACACCTTTCCAGGTGGTAACGTTTTGTCAAACTCCACTCTATAATGAAAGATCGTCATGACATCGATATCAGTTTTAATCTCGCCAACTCTTCTTCAATATCACAAACAACTAATATCTACATTTCTACGAATATCAACCATTTTGTTGGGATCATAAATATCCACAACTTGGTTTAGATCTAGAATAGCTAGAATTCCTATGGGAATAGTTTCAATTGATTTGCTAGGGGAGTTAGGGTTTCTTGTAACAATCTACGTCGTATAAATACCTCGTATAAGTATTAAAATAATCATCAAACAACCATGTAATCAAATGACAACATATACATATAATCCAAGTTATATATATATTAAAATAAAACTTCTCAGTCTGGCCTTGTCGGTAACTCGGGAATTCTTCGGCATCGTTATAGTCAAAAGATTTTTAGACATTTTGAGAAAAATGTTTATAGTTAAAAGATTTTGAAATGTTTTATTCAAAACCTTGGTTTTAAAAATCTTTCGTTCTCTATAACGAGAGCTCTGGTACCAAATTGTGACACCCCCAAATATTCATACTTTAGTTCAGCGGAAGAGTCGTTGGTGTTACGGGATAGCACATTACTCAAATCATAGACAACGCTTAAAAATCACGTCGTTTAATAATAAAGCATTTTCCATTCATGAATATCAAATTTACATAGGTCTCAAGTCATATTATCTCATAAAAATTTTACAAAGCATTTGAATGGAAATTTTTATTCAAGTGCGGGCCATGAATTCTTGTCGTCTTCCCGAGAATTACCTTCAAGTACCTGAGATAAAACATGTTAAAAGAAAAGGTCAGTGAAAACGCTGAGTGAATTCATAGAGTTTAATAAGCCATTAATATATCACCGGTATAAAAAATCATCATCAAAAATCATTTTGTACAATTCTTTGTCGGAGGCCATAAAATAAGCCAAAAACATTTTATACAAATCTTTGTTGTAAATCATACTATAGGTTGTTGCCCTCCAAACCATTATACGAACCAATATCGTAAAAACATCATACAATACGTTTTATAACGTTGTATAGAGTTAAATGAAAACCGTTATATGAATATGGTTATGTAAAACCAAAACACGAACACAATATCAATAATAAGACCCCGTATTGCTAGTCAGGCAATATATTGTAATTCAATGCGTATAGCAGTATTTTCATTATTTGGATTATTATAAGTCGCATGACATTGCTACCTTACTATAACAAACAACGGGTAGCTAACCCGAAACTCATTTGCCCATCTAAAACAGCGTGTCGTCACAATAATCACGCTTATATAAATCTTCTCATACATAAATTCGCTTACCAATCAATGTGGCACGACGGGGATCAACCGTCAAGGCGTGAACTGGGGTGATCTTCCCCAAATAGTACTATTATATGCATAAGCGTCTACCAAATCCCGGTAGTTAACAATTCATGCTAATGGGACTTTTAGTGACATAACCTAACTACTAATAATCCATTTCGTTTCATTCGTCGGGTCATATAATCATTCATCGGGTCATATAATCATTCGGGTCCAAATCAATAAGCAAACAATCGGGACAACTAGTGTCCTATTTTATTAAAACTAACATGTTATCTCCCTCGAGGGTTTATAAAACATTTCATAAAAATATTTAAAAGAGTGTGAGGCTATGAACTCACGTTGATTGGGAAAGGCGGGTTATCGGCGATTTGGATGTACGGTACGTGCTTCAATCACGGAAACCTAGACAAATAATACTCGGTCTTAGACTCTTGTCCAATAAATTTTATAAAAATAATGGCTATGTATATATGATGACATTATAAGTATGATGATTATCAAGTGGGATTTTATCTCTTCATACACATTATAGTGTTATGTGTTAGTCAATTTAGACTAGTTATACTAGTTTCAACCCATTTGTATATTAAGGCCCAATAAGCCCATTAAAAGCCCAATACATTATATTAGTCCATTTATAATTTCAATACCAGGCCTATACTCATATGTTGGTCCCAAGTGGGTAAGCCCATGAGTAAGTCCATTAGTGTTTAGCCAAATTAGTTGGATTAATAGTCCAATAAGGCTAATTTGGCCCGTTAATGTCCATATGTTATAAAGCTCGGGTCTTATAGGTTTTTACTTGTAATATGTACTTATACATCAGTATATTGGTTATAAAAATTTTACATTAGATGGGTCTGACCATCTAAGTTTTAATAGACGAAAACGTTAATTTTACGGTTTTAGCCGAAAAAGACGTAAAACTCATGTTTATAGTTTTATAACTTATAAAACTTATCAAATTGCCATTTTTATAAAATGTCTCATTTATTTATTAATGTACATACTTATTTATATGTAATATATAAGTTAGTGGGTTTTAAGTATACATTTAATATTATATTTACTTGAGTGCTAATATTATACTATATACTTTTATTTTACAAATCTGATTATTATTTTCACTTTCACCATTTTTACCATATCTTGAGTTCTACAAGGAGATAGAAGCTCATTTTGGGACACCACAAACTAAATTATATGTGCCACAATTAACTCGGCTTCAGATACTGCTCAATCAACCTCTAAATGTCTCTAACAGTTCGTCAAAAACAGACTATACAGATTTGTACTTCAATATTGTTTTGATCATATCTCACTCATTATAAAGATTTCATTGTATGGAAAACTCTCACATGTGTAAAAGTCTTATAACTTACTGTATATTAATTCATCTATGCCATTTTAACAATTTAACATAAGTTTCTTTGCTGTTTTATACAGCCTACTTATTTAAGCAAGATTTTACCACTTTTACATGTAGTTTTCAATCTTTTTAACCAAGTTTATCAACACATGATCCCCACACAATATCATATCATCATATACATATACATTAGGAAAGAAAATACAATTTACATTTACAAAAATAACAAGTAAATGGGAAGGATGATCTTGTTACCACCAAGATTATGAAAGTTAAGATCAATCTTGACTTTTGTTGGCAAAACTTGTGGTACACCAATATCAACTTTAAGATCATCAATCTTCAAGAACACCTTGTGGAAAATCAGCCCCAAGACTCCATAGAAACTCCTTTTCACATGTTATAATCACCTCCAATCAATAAGGCTTCAAAAGGATATCATCTTATGCAAGAATAACATAAGATTTGTGGTTGAATCAAGATCAAATGGGTGTTTTTGGATGAATTTGGGACAGCTAGGGGAGAGAGTAGAGAGAACTTTTGAGTGGTTTGCATGTAGCAAATGAAAGTAAATGGTTTAAGTTAGTAGTTTAATTGTGTATGTGGTTTTGGTGGAAACTAAGGACAAATGCCCTTAGTTTATGTATAATTTTGACACATCTTAGATGTGTTGGTGAAGCTTTGGCCGCCCATTTGTGGGGTGAGGCAAGTGTAAACTTGTCTCATCCCACTAATTTACGGGTACTCCTCGATTCTAGTTTCCTCGATTTGCGTACTCTCGGGTCGTTTTACGAAAAACGTTTTTATAAATTATGAATCAACGGGACAAAACAAATCTAATAAAAATTTTCTCATAAAAAACGGTGTAACACCCCCAAATTTATACAATTCAATACAGCGGAAGACTCGTTGGTGTTACGGGATAGCACATTACTCACATCATAGACAATGCTTAAAAATCCCGTCTTTTAATAATAAAGCATTTCCATTCATAAATATCAAATTTACATAGGTCCCAAGTCATAGTCATTTCATACAATTTTACAAAAGATTTGAATGGAAATTGTTATTTAAGTGCGGGCCATGAATTCTTGTTGTCTTCCCGAGAATTACCTTCAAGTACCTGAGACAAAACATGTTAAAAGAAAAGGTCAGCGGTAATGCCGAGTGAACTCATAGAGTTTAATGAGACCATTAATATATCATCGGTATATATTATTACTGAAAATCATTGTGCACAATCCTTGTAATAGGCCATAAAATAGCCAAAATCATTTTATACAAATCCTTATCAAAATCATAACATAGGCTTTCGCCTTCAAAATCATTATACGAACCATTGTCGTTAAAAACATCATACAATACGTTTTATAACGTTGTATAGATTAAATAAAAACCGTTATATGAATATGGTTATATAAAACCAAAACACGAACATAATATCAATAGTAAGACCCCGTATTGCTAGTGAGGCAATATATCGTAATTTAGTGCGTATAGCAGTACTTCGTTAATTAGATTATTACAAGCCGCATGACATTGTTACCTTACTAAACAAAAAACGGGTAGCTAACCCGAAACTCATTTGCCCATCTAAATTAGCGTGTCTTCACAATAATCACGGTTGTGTAAATCTTCTCATACATAAATTCGCTTACCAATCAATGTGGCACGACGGGGATCAACCGTCAAGGCGCGAACTGTGGTGATCGTCCCCAAATAGTACTATTATATGCATAAGCGTCTACCAAATCCCGGTAGTTCACAATTCATGCTAATGGGACTTTTAGTGACATAACCTAACTTTTAATAATCCATTTCATTTCATCTATCGGGTCATTTAACCATTCATCGGGTCATACAATCATTCGGGTCCAAATCAATAAACAAACAATCGGGACAACTAGTGTCCTATTTCATAAAAACTAACATGTTATCTCCCTCGCGGGTTTATAAAATATTTCATAAAAACATTTAAAAGAGTTCGAGGCTATGAACTCACGTTGATGTGGGAAAGCGGGTTATCGGCAATTCGGATGTACGGTACGTGCTTCAATCACGGAAACCTAGACAAATAATACTTGTCTTAGACTCTTGTCCAATGACTTTATAAAAATAACAATTATGTATACATATGATGATTTTATATATATGATGATCAAGTGGGTTTATATATTCTCTTTTACTCATTTTAGGGTTTATATATTTGTAACTTCTTACTAGTTTACTAGTTTTACCTATTTACGTGTTTTAGGTCCAATAAGCCTATCATAAGTTCATTAACTTGTATTAATCCATTTCATACTTGTATTATCAGTATTTATACTTTACATGTTGGGCCCAAATGGGTTAAGCCCAATAAATAAGTTTATAAGTGTTTTAGCCCATTTTGTTGTATTATTAGTCCAATAACGTTAACTTAGCCCGTTAATGTCCGGATGTTATATAGTTCGGGTTTTATCGGTTTTTACTTGTTATATATGTTTATATATCAGTATATGAGTTTATAAAAGTTTACATTAGACAGGTCCAACCGTCTAAGTTTTATTTAACAAAAACGTTAATTTTACGGTAATAGCCGAAAAAGTCGTAAAAATCATGTTTATAGTTTTATAACTTATAAATCTTATTCAACTACCATTTTTATAAAGAGTCCATTTATTTAACCTTATACATATCTATATAAATAAAATTTATAAGTTAGTAGGTTTTCATGTGTATATATTTTATGAATATATAAGTGAGTGCTTATTTTATATAGGTTTTTATTATACAAATCTGATTTTAAATTTCATGTTCACCAAAACAGCCATATCTAGAGTTCTATATGGAGATAGAAGCCCAAATTTTTATGGTAAACTACATGATATGTGCCCCATTTAACTCTTCTATGGCTACTGTTGAATCAGCCTCTAAGTATTTTATAAAAATCGTCCAAAACAGTGTACTTAGATTTGCACTCTAAACTTGTTTTGATCATATCTCACTCATCCTAATGATTCTATTGCATGGCCAACTCTCACATGTGTACAAGACATATTAATTACTGTATATCCATTAATCTATGCCATTTTATCAGTTCATCATATGGTTATTTACTATTTTTATACAGCCTACTAAATTAAGCAAGATTAACCAATTTTACATATAGTTTTTCATCTTTTTACCCATGTTATCAACACCAAATCCCCACACAATACTTTTATCATCATATATTCATCATATACATATACAATAGGAAAGAAAATACATGATTACATAATGAAAATAAAAAGAGGATGGGAAGAACAATCTTTATACCACCATGATGATGTAGGTTGTGATCAAGACATGGATTTTGATCACACAACTTGTGATAAACCAATATCATCTTCAAGTCCACCAATATTCAAGAACTCCTTGTCGAAAATAAGCCCTAAGACTCCATAGAAACTCCTCTTTGGATGTTATAATCACCATCAATCAATAGGGCTTCATCATGTGTGTATATAACACATGATTTCATGGTTAAAATTGATCAAGATCGGGTGTTTGTGAGTGATATGGGACGGTATCTAGAGAGATATGAGAGAAAGATGAAGTTGTTTTGCATGGATGAAAATGAGGTTGCTAGTTTAGCTAAGTGGTTTTGTGGTCGAAGGCTTACAAGTTAAGCTAACTAGACAAGTGTAAGTATTAAGCTACCATTTTGACACATCAAGTGGTGTGTTTTAGTGTTGTGGCCGGTTATAGTGGGGGTGGGGAAAAAGTCATTTTGTCTCATCCCCATTTATTTACGGGTACTCCTCGATTCTAGTTTCCTCGATTTGCGTGCCCTCGGGTCGTTTTACGAAAAACATTTTTATAAATTATGAATCAACGGCACAAAACGAATCTAATAAAAATTGTCTCATCGAAAACGGAGTTCGAAAACATAAATACGTAATCCTAAGGTTTCTGGTTTAGTCGTAAAGGACGTTAAATTAAAATCGTAAGTCCTAATCTCTTCTCGTAAATTTGTGAGTTTATGAACCATCACAAATTTAAAATCCCAAAATAATATTCACGGATAAATTTATTTTCTGAAATGTCGAACTGTCACCAAAACGGTGTATGTAAACGTAAGCACGTAACGTTGAATCCTCCGGTTTAGACGTAGTCGATGCTACTTCAAGACGTAAATCCAAATTTCTTCCCAAAAATAAGTGAGTTCATAATATAACATTAAAATAATGTTTTTAAATAATACTCGAGAATAAAATATCAACCATAAATTGACGGATTGTCACAGCATTTACCCCTAAACAGGATCTTTGTCCTCAAATATCATCTTACCTTACTTCTCGCTTCTTATAGAGTTAAAGCCATGTGGGTATTTCCTCCACATTCGGTCTTTTCTCACAAGTGCAATTCATTACAATACGCGAGTTTCATCAAACATAACTACGGGAATAAGATCAGGCTTATTGTTGACTTACTTTCTCTATCTATGATGTTCACGGGTTTTTGATGAATGCAACTTTTCGCCGATCTAAACTTCATCAAGAAGTGATCAGATTCTCACTTGATAGACATTTTATCAAGTTCGATATATGAAACATAATTCATGCAGCTCTTGAAGTCCTAGGGTAGATCCAGCTTATATGCCTTTCATACCAACTTTTACATCATCTCTATGGTCCCATACAACGGGGACTTATATCCCATGATCTTTCAGATCATCATTTCATTTTTCCATGGTTAAAATTTTTGGCATAACTTCTCTACCCATCTGGCACTTCAAGATCTACATTTCATACTCACATGACCTCCTGCCCACTATCGGCATTCAACAATCAGATCCAAATTTCAACAATCATTTCAGGTCTCGCGGGTTTGGTATTTTTTAAGGATAGGTTCGCCATCATAGGAAACCTTAATCCTAAAAGACATGTCCAACTCACAATGGGTGTATGTCGGGTGTCTTCATCCCAACTCCTGCTTACAGATGCTCTAATAATTAGATCATAACAAGATTCGATCTCGATCCTAATATGATAATTATCAATGATAATCTCTCTAAAGGAAAATGATTATACGGTTTATTACCAAAGGTCAATCATTCAAACATAGAACAGCACTTTTAGTATTTTGTATCGTTACTTTACCTCGTCCCTTCGATTGGGGTGGTACACAGTACTCTCATCAAGATTCGTTCTCAATGACTTCTGAGCAAATCTCTAGAAATTCGATGCGAAGCGAGGATCTTGATAGAGATGATCGATACATGCACACTATGTTTACACAACTCCTTTAATTACAAAAGAGTCAATTTCTTCATCAAGAATCTATCATTAACAGGAATGATATTAGCATATTTGGTTAGTCTGTCGACGATGACCCAAATCGAATCAAATTCAGATGATGACCTTTGCAATAGCTAGACGTTTACTAATGTATGAAGCAATTTCTGCCTTCATAATTTGCCACTATTACAACTTCTTCAGATAAGATACACTTAGTCAGAGATGACATGAATA
Organism: Glebionis coronaria; assembly: GCA_025667525.1. Taxonomy (NCBI): domain Eukaryota; kingdom Viridiplantae; phylum Streptophyta; class Magnoliopsida; order Asterales; family Asteraceae; genus Glebionis; species Glebionis coronaria. Next base: position 355,771,028 of record CM046881.1, read on the forward strand.
TAATACATAAACTTATGAGATTCTAACATAACTAAATCTCGAAATCCTCCATGTTTAGGCAACCACAAACGGCCTTTAAAACATTAACACCATCCGCTTCTCAATTCTAATGGTTCACATTAGCCGCGAATCCCATTTATTATTTATATTATCCTTCTTACAAGCATTGTTTATTTTTAAATTGTTCGGCAATTTATTTTGTACCATCATTACTAGGGAACACATCCTAATTGGTTCTTTATATTTTCTACATAACGTGTCAGTAATTACGTTCACCTTTCTTCATATTTTCTAAGTTTCAGTTTCGTTTCAGCTATAATTTTTATCAGTTTTTCTCAATCCCATGCTTAAAGCGTCGATAGTTATTACAAGCAAATTAATAATAAATATTAAATTTTTATGTAACGTAAACGTAAAAAATTTAAATTTCTTAGTTTGACACTTATATAAAATGTTCAAAATAAATTTGAATTTAATTAACACGATTCTTGTTGATTTATCGAAAATAATTAATAAGATTCGTAAATGTTTGAAAAATCTTTGGTTATACTTTGGTCAAAATTTTCCTAGTTGAAAAGCAAAAATTGTCGTTTCAAATTTTTATGTCATGGTTTAACGGTTTCCTCAATCCTTCTTAATTTGTCTTAAGGTATGCAAAAACATTTACCCCTAAACAGGAGTTTAGTTAAATGTTTTGTGTATAAGGGAATAATCCCTTAAAATCCTTTGTTAAAACATATTTCCATTTTCTTTTAATCACATGGTCAATTAATATAAAAGATTAAGTTTTTAATCACATGTTAAATACTCAAGGTACAAGTTTTCGTTGCTCGGCCATTTCAGGGCTATCTATTAATAATTATTAACTCATTCTTATTCTTATAAACAAACAGATGGTTCTTAATGATCACGAGCATGAATCTATCAAATTACAGTCTACACACATGATTCGCCAAATTTATGAATACTACATGTGCATTGTCAATCCAAACGATATTACGTGAAACTTATAATGTTCATTACAAATTCTGGATGTAATGATTGGAATAGATAATCTTTTTCGCGGACGTGAAGTTGATGATAACCATGCAATGGATCAAATCTTTAAAGCATACGCTAGAACCTTGTAAATGATCGAACAAATCTTCCATTTCGAGTCATGGATATCGTTTTCGATTGTCAATTTACTCAGTTCACAGTAATCTATAAATATAAGAAATAATAATACCATAGCTCTTCATGATGACGAGCTTGGTAGAATAAAATCTTTCTCCGACAACTCTCTCAGTTGTACGGTAATTCATTTAATTCAGATGGTGCTGACGTACAGTGCACATGCCACAGGTGCAACACCAGGAATATAATCAATACCAAATTCAACTTGCCTTAATGGCGAAAGTCTGGGTAATTCACCAATAAATACCTCCTAAAGTTTCAGATAACATAAACATCTTTTAATACATTCATTTTAAGTTCTTTCTAGATTATAATATCTATGACTAATTCACAACCATTCACGGTATAATTTCAACTCTAAATGCAGGATATGGTCATCCATCAAGAATTATTTAGATCACTTTTGATAATCAACATCTTATCATTTAGGGGAATTCTATTCGAATTCCCATCAATTAAGACAATGTCGTCATGTCATAATCAATCAATCCATTCTACTGGCATTACCAACTTTTTAGTTTTATTGTCGTCGATAAGATGTGAACTTCTCAAAAGACTAATAATAACTCATAATCCTTCACAAAATCAAGGATATATGGAGACACAACTATCAATAAAAAAGTAAAGTCAACGCATAATCTACGCGATAGAATTTCAAATCAGATACAGACGAAAACATTTAACGAATATGAATATATCCCATGTTTTCATAATTTGAGTACGCATTCGAAAGCTCCTTGGATCGTTACCCAGGTCATTCAAATGAAATCAAATCAAAAGAAATGATAGGAACGTCGATACATCTAGTCGGGTATTAACACTCGGTAATCAGATACTTTTCCTAAGAATCTCACTACGGGAGAATTAGACAAGAAGGGAATATCAATTGTCAAATAAGACAAGTTCCACAGATGATTAAATTCGACTCAGAAGAATAAATAGTACGGGCAGATATGTAGGTGTCCCTATAAATATGTCCCAAATTTTCACTTCTTGCAGATCTCATAAAATTTAATCTTGGGTTAAAGCCATAAATTACCAACGAACTTTATTTTTTTTCTCGAAATTACCAATATAAAACATATACTCCTATTATAACCATTAAAACTTGTTGGTACCGGCTAAAAGTAGTAACACGATTATATTATTTTCCACGTCATTTTCTTTTCCACCTGTTATTAATTTTTATTGACTTTATCCATGTCACTTGCCAACAAGTTGGTTTCTTTTTAACTGCTAATAAATCAATTAATCTATGAGCACGAGTAACCAAACATTTAGATCATTTCCTCAAAATACATTTTCCATTCATTTTTGTTTGTTCCTTACATATGATCCATTTCATTGCCTTTTTTTTAATTTTAACGTCAGAGGTAAATCATACATTCATACTATTGCTCATTTATAAAAAAGGTATTTGAAGCTACCTCTACTCACATCTGTCACTTCTTTATATATTCTTGTTGGGCTCTAATTGGGTTGATTTCACTTCGAACGCATACCGTAACAAAAATGAAAGCATGGTTAGCGATCCAATTCGTACACTTCTTGGTGATTACTTTTGTAGTGGATTTAAGCACTTTCATATATATATATATATATATATATATCTGTTATGAAAAATGAGCTACTTTTTGTGCTGAAAGAATTGTTTCTAGCATATAGCTTTTAGATTCATTAGCATTAAAACCTTCCATCCGCCAAGATTTGATTATGAAACCAAAAGATCCTTTCATTCGCCATGGTTTGATCATGAAATCAATGATTCACACCGGAGATACTATAATAAACAAGCAGGGACATGAAAAAAGTCCATCTTTTAGTCCTTTTTGTTTGAGAATTAATTGAGAAATAGATTACTGTGAAATTAGGGTTCTTATAAATTTGGGGGAAAATGGTGAGTGCAAGATCTGGGTGGGAGTGGGACTATTTTTGGGTTTGAATTTTAGTGTTAGTGGATTACTGACGTGGATATATAAGGAGCAACATGGAAAAAAAATAATACTGAAAATTAGTATTTACCGGTTGAGTATGATGAGGTGTAGGTTAATTTTACTTTATTACCTGCTAATAAAGGTTACTATTGAGAATGTTTGTAATATTAAAAAGGTTTGTAAAGTTCGATGGTTAGAATAGGAGTATATGTTTTATATTTGTAATGTCGAGAAAAAATATAAAGTTCATTGGTAATTTATGGCTTTAACCCTTTAATCTTTCACAATCTTCAATGAAAATTTAGTGTTTATTAATAATTTCATGATGACTACTAATCAGCCTTGCATGGTCACTTCCAAATTGTATGTAGGCGCGCAACTATATACAATTTCAAGATTAACGATGCAATACTCAGTTCGTCAAAATTTTATCATCATGTTTATAATAAAAACATTTTCATGCTTAATTCTTAAATAAGAATCAAAATAAATTTACAAGGATTTTCTTTGTTATGAAAACAATTGAGTTTTCTAAGGTGTTTTATAAACAACCTCATTTCGATAATGATTATTTATAAGTCTCACTTTTAAATAATCCATATGGTGATGAAAATTACATTTTCTCAAAGGATACTGTTTTAACTTTATAAAAACAATTAGTGATCTGCAAATGAGTGATGAAAGCTTGTTCACCAAGAACTAACTACGATATGATAGGAAATGAGCTTAGCCAATTAATCATGAGGTTCATGATCTCGATGGCACTCAAAAGAATAATCCACAACGTAACTCGAATCGAGATGAGTACTTGTTCAATGGTTGCATCACTAATATGAACATTAGGATGAAACAATAAAAGATAGATAACATCGATATATGTAGAATTTAGTAATCAAAGGTAGTCTTTTCATTAATCACAAACAAGTCAAATTGTACTGTAACACATTATCTGTCACTATGTCATACAATTCCAAGAACTCATCCTACCAACTGATGTCTCAGTTAGGTTAGGGAGTATTTTTAAAAGATACCACAATGAATACTAATCTACAAGAGTCATGGGGGTTCCACCTGTCCCAGAAGATCTATCGGTCCCTATTCAGAAGAAGATTTCTTCAATTTATTTATTGGACACTGGGCATCCTCGTCAGTGGACAATGGCCTAGGAACAACCCTTAACACGAACTAACAATCATTTAAAGCCTTATAATTCAATCACAGGACTTAACGACTTCCTCTTATCAATCTCATATTCCATACGGGTTAAATTTTACTTTATTCAAGTTTTAACCAATTTTATACTCAGTTCGATATCCTACCTCATTTTCCAGTACTTTCAACCTTATTCATAAACCTTAAAAAGCAATAAAAGGTCGATATGAACAACACTTAATTTCCAATCCTATAGCTCTTTCATTAATAGTTATCAAATGAGTCACTATGAGATGACTCATATATTCAATTAGATTTCTCGGAAAGGTACTAGTGGCATGAGGCTTTTGGGTAATGGTTCCAATGTCAGCCTCAAGTGTAATATTCACCCTTTCGATTTCAATTTTAAGAATTGGATGACAACGAATCAGATGACATCTTTCTAGGTGGTATCGTTTTGTCAAACTCCACTCTATAAGGAAAGATCGTCATGACATCGATATCAGATTTAATCTCGCCAATTCTTCTACAAGATCTTAATTAACTAATACCAACATTTCTACGAATATCAACCATTTCGTTGGGATTATAAACATTCACAACTTGTTTTAGATCTAGGATAGCTAGAATTCCTACGAGAATAGCTTAGATTAATTTACTAGGGGATTTAGGGTTCCTTGTGACAATCTACGTCGTATAAATACCTCGTATAAATATTAAAATAATCATCAAACAATCATGTAATCAAATTACATCATATATATATAATCCAAGTTATATATATATATATATATTAAAATAACACTTCTCAGTCTGGCCTTGTCGGTAACTCGAGAATTCTTCGGCACCGTTATAGTCAAAAGATTTTTAGACATTTTTAGAAAAATGTTTATAATTAAAAGATTTTGAAATGTTTTATTCAAAACCTTAGTTTTAAAAATCTTTCGTTCTCTATAACGAGAGCTTTGGTACCAAACTGTAACACCCCCAAATTTATACAATTCAATACAGCGGAACACTCGTTGGTGTTACGGGATAGCACATTACTCACATCATAGACAACGCTTAAAAATCGCGTCGTTTAATAATAAAGCATTTCCATTCATAAATATCAAATTTACATAGGTCCCAAGTCATAGTCATTTCATACAATTTTACAAAAGATTTGAATGGAAATTGTTATTTAAGTGCGGGCCATGAATTCTTGTTGTCTTCCCGAGAATTACCTTCAAGTACCTGAGACAAAACATGTTAAAAGAAAAGGTCAGCGATAACGCCGAGTGAATTCATTGAGTTTAATGAAACCATTAATATATCATCGGTATATAATTATTACCGAAAATCATTTTGCACAATCTTTGTAATAGGCCATAAAATAGCCAAAATCATTTTATACAAATCCTTATCAACATCATAATATAGGCTTTCGCCTTCATAATCATTATACGAACCATTGTCGTTAAAAACATCATACAATACGTTTTATAACGTTGTATAGATTAAATAAAAACCGTTATATGAATATGGTTATATAAAACCAAAACACGAACATAATATCAATAGTAAGACCCCGTATTGCTAGTCAGGCAATATATCGTAATTTAGTGCGTATAGCAGTATTTCGTTAATTGGATTATTACAAGCCGCATGACATTGTTACCTTACTAAACAAACAACGGGTAGCTAACCCGAAACTCATTTGCCCATCTAAATTAGCGTGTAGTCACAATAATCACGCTTGTGTAAATCTTCTCATACATAAATTCGCTTACCGATCAATGTGGCACGACGGGGATCAACCGTCAAGGCGCGAACTGGGGTGATCGTCCCCAAATAGTACTATTATATGCATAAGCGTCTACCAAATCCCGGTAGTTCACAATTCATGCTAATGGGACTTTTAGTGACATAACCTAACTTTTAATAATCCATTTCATTTCATCTATCGGGTCATTTAATCATTCATCGGGTCATACAATCATTCGGGTCCAAATCAATAAACAAACAATCGGGACAACTAGTGTCCTATTTCATAAAAACTAACATGTTATCTCCCTCACGGGTTTATAAAATATTTCATAAAAACATTTAAAAGAGTGCGAGGCTATGAACTCACGTTGATGTGGGAAAGCGGGTTGATAACTGATGAAGAGATTTTACTAGTTGAAAAAGTTCGTTTCTCGGTATCTTAACGAATAGATTTCCGGTTCAAAGTACGACTCAATTGTTTTTGGTGAAAAAGAATATTTTTGATTGTTTTAAAATAAAATGTGCAAGACGTAAATGTAAATGACGTTAAAGTAAATCTAACTCTAATTTAAAATAAATGGCGAGTATTTAAAAGCGTGACGGAAATTAAAAGGCACTAAAAGTAAATAACGCAAACTTAAAACTATCTAAGGCAAACTTAAAACGCAACTAAAACTAAAACTAAGGCAAGGCTAAAATAAAACTAAGGAAAATAAACTTAAAGTGCAACTAAGTAAAAAGGCGGGAAAAGTAAAGCTTGAAAATTAAAAATTAAAAACAGAAACTAAAAGAACCTGAAAACAGCTCATCCGGGATAATCCTTCGTTCGGAATAGTCACTCATCCGGAATGTCACCTTCGTTCGGAATGATTCTTCTTCACTCGGAATATTTACCAAAACCCTTGATCCGGAATAAATCCTTTATCCGGAATATGTCACTTATCCGGAATAAAGTCTTGACTCGGAATAAAGCCTTGATCCGGAATGTTTGATTCGGATCTCTTGATTCGGAATAATTCCTTGGCCCTTCATTCGGAATATATTCCGAATGAACCTTGATCCGGAATATTAAAAATATTCCGAATGAACAAGTTGATCCGGAATAATTTCCTTGATCCGGAATGTTGAAGATTCCGGATGAAGACCTTGATCCGGAATAACTAATTATTCCGAATAAAACTTCTTGATCCGGAATATCTTCCTTGATCCGGAATATTTCTTCACAAAGCCTTCACTCGGAATGTTTGCTGATCCGAAATATGGACTTGATCCGGAATATGTCACTTATTCCGGATGAAAGCCTTTGATTCGGAACAACTTTCAACAAAACCTTGATCCGGAATGTGTTGTTGATTCGGAATGTACTTGGGAACAGATGAACAGCGAAGAACTAGGAAAAAGCAAATATACACGAATCTAATCAAATCTAGTCTAAATCAACCACAAGGTTAAATCAAACTAATCAATAAACATCTATTAATCATAAACAAACAATCTAAAACAATCAAACTAACAAATATAGCCAAAATAATCAAAACCCACTTAATCAATTCAATAAAAATCAAGAACATGAACATAAACAATAAAGCATAAAAATTAAAGATCAAATAAAGAAAGGTAGATAGGAGATTGACAAGAAAAGTAAAGATTGACAATAATTAAATGGAAAATTACTTGAAATTAAATGTATTTAAGGTGCAAGACAATTAAATAAATGACATGTAATTAAATGTGCAAAATTTAAAGTGGAAGAGCATAGTTTGTCAAACTAGCCAACAAGAGAAAAATGAATGAAATCCTAATCTATTTATAGGGGAGATTAGGGAGGTGCTTAGGAAGCTTCCTACCCTCTTTCTTCTTTCCTTAATTGCGTCATTAAGTCCTTTCTCTTCTTAAGTCTTTGTTAATCTTCTTAATCTTTTGACTTTAATGACTTTGTCTCGGGATTTCTTTAAACTCGTCTTTGAATTTTATTCATAAATAAGACTTGAGTTCTTCGGCTTTTAGTAAACTTCCGTCTTTTGACTTTTTCTTCGATAAATCTTCAGAATTGGTCTTGGACTTCCGTTCTTTTTGCACTCTTGATCTTTCGACTTCGTCTTTCATCTTTTTCTTCGATAAAAGCCCGTGAATGCCCGTGTTTTCTCCCCTTTTCACATTTTCGTCCTAAATCACAACAAAAACACAAACCACGCATAATTCCGACATAAATGACATAAAATACACGTTTTGGCTCGGTTATTATTGTAATTAAGTGGTAAAAAGGATGGGTGTTTACACACCTATCAAATCCCCTACACTTGACCATTGCAATGTCCTCATGCAATGCATTAGTTACAAAGCACGATTACATTTTTCATCATAATCAATCCACGTTGGCCTTTATTAAAGAGATAGAAAATTATAAACATTCAAAGTAAAGAAATCAAAAACATACCTTGGGTTTTGGAAATGTCATGAATAATCATCATCCTCAAGTTTTCACTTTCTCCCAACCAAGCTTAAAAACGAGATCATTGTTATTATAAGTTAGCAAACTAACACGAACTCGTGTGGGCCAATTATTCACTTAGACTCCCTTATTCCTAGGTGTATCTCTTATATTTTATTGTTGTCTTGAATGATCCCGAGGATGCATTGTTGACTTATTTTGATAATTTATTAGGCTGAAAATAAAGTAGGACGATTTAATCAATAGTTAGCTAAAGGACAAAATCTTTTAAAACTGCTTCTCGGGACCTCATAAAGTTCATATCTTGGCATAACTCGCTTCACGATTTGAGACCTTTCTCGGACCGATATTTGGCAGCGACTTCATACTTCAAATCTTGAGAGACGTTCATGAAATAATGGTCTTCTCTTCATATAGGAATTTCTTCACTTGAAGTTTTGAGAGATTCTTCATATTTAGACCACGACTTCTTCATTTTTATCCAATCTTTATTTTGGACTTTGATATACAATGACCCGCCTCCTTCTTGGACTTGGATCTATTTATCCTCATACCTTGTTAGGGCCTTTTTGGATAGACTTCTCCATGATCTTTTGGGGAGTTTTTGCTTTTCGTCGTGTGTCTCGTTCCTTCATATTGATCTTTGATAAATGATTCTTCACATCACTTGGGATCTTTAGCAACAAAATGTAGCCCTCATGCCTTGTTAGGGCCTTTTCGGACTCGCTAATCTTCGCATCCAGCTTCAATAAGTTATGCCTTGGCTATGAACTCTAATCCATACCGAGCAACTTTTAAACGATCTTGGGCTAGAAGCTAAGTAACTGTTCAAATCGTACAACCTTATTTATTGCAGATAAATTTATTAGCAAGCGATGGGAGAATAGGCTTATAATTAACTCACATAAATTCACGAAAGAATACCAAACTTATAATTGACTCTATCATCTCTCGTTCTCCACAGTTTAAAATCTCAAGGAATGAGACTCGTGGATGCTTAGCCTATTAAATCAAAGCTTTGGGTTTTCGAGTCGTCTATAGGATCTTGCAAATTCTTAGACTTTTTCAAGTTTAGAAATCGCGTTTTAAAGTTCCCTTGATAAACAACTCTCTAGGATCAATTATAGGAACTTGCGAAAAGTTCTTGTTCTTAACCCGTGAGAGTTAAGACTTTCGCGTTTTATAGCTCCCTATATAAAAGCCTAGCAAAACTTGACTTAAACACGTTAAGGATACTAGCTAGAGTACACTTAGATAAGTAAACTCGGGTTGAGTCAAAAGATTCACAACGTTTAAAAATTAAAACCACTTTATTAAAAATTTATTCTAATAAGAAAAGAAAATAATTATACAAAGGGAAAAACTAATAGACCAAAATAGATCAAAAATTTTGAAAAATGTCGAAAAATTGATTTTCCGGTTAAAATGAGGACAATACAAGGAAAAGACCACTTAACTTCGATAGAAGTCCCCCCTACACTTAAAATAAACATTGTCCTCAATGTTTAAGCATGTGGGAGTAAACTCCCCTACACTTAGGACATTGTGCATGTTGTTTAAATCTTGCTAAGGAAAAGACAACTAACGAGATTCCTATTTTAATATTGAGATATATAAAATAGTGAATCGAAAAGAGTTTAGGATAGAACCGGGAAGAAGGGAAACAATGGAATCACGGGTCGTCAAAAATCATCAAGAGTGTGTCTTTGAAGCTCGAATGCCTGAATAGTAGAAGAGAGGAAATAGCAACACCAACGGGTATCCCCCTACACTTATGGTAAACAAAGAAAAAGATAGATAGATAGTCGGGTTGCCTCCCGAGAAGCGCTTGTTTTTGTTAACCGAGTCACGAGCCTGACTCGTCCACTAATTAAATGGTCCATGGGAAAGCCTCGAATGTAATACCGAGATCAAAGACCTTGTCCTCGTTCCCGGAGGAATATAATAAAGGAGAGGCAGAGGATAAGTCTTGAATGGTAGGAAGGTCCTTTCAACATACGAGAAGTATGTGAAATCTTGATCCATGGGAGGTGGGGTGGGTAAAGGAATCACATTGTCATCCTCCAAAGACAATAGATGCTGATCAAATGGCGCCGCTGCCGGCTCTTTTCGTAAAGATTAACGGTTTTCTATGAGAGACGCGTTGCTTTTTGGGATCCGTTCACTCGTGAACGTTATTTTTCGTGTCACAAATTTTCAAAAAAAAATCCCAAAAACATTTGAAAAATCATAAAAGCATTTCTTTTTCAAAAGTTTTGCACATCCGGAATGTTGAAAATTCCGGATGAAGACCTTGATCCGGAATAACTAATTATTCCGAATAAAACTTGTTGATCCGGAATATCTTCCTTGATCCGGAATATTTCTTCACAAAGCCTTCACTCGGAATGTTTGCTGATCCGGAATATGGACTTGATCCAGAATATGTCACTTATTCCGGATAAAAGCCTTTGATTCGGAACAACTTTCAACAAAACCTTGATCCGGAATGTGTTGTTGATTGGGAATGTACCTGGGAATAGATGAACAGCGAAGAACAAGGAAAAAGCAAATATACACGAATCTAATCAAATCTAATCTAAATCAACCACAAGATTAAATCAAACTAATCAATAAACATATATTAATCATAAACAAACAATCCAAAACAGTCAAACTAACAAATATAGCCAAAATAATCAAAACCCACTTAATCAATTCAATAAAAATCAAGAACGTGAACATAAACATTAAAGCATAAAAATTAAAGATCAGATAAAGAAAGGTAAATAGGATATTGACAAGAAAAGTAAAGATTGACAATAATTAAATGGAAACTTACTTGAAATTAAATGTATTTAAGGTGCAAGACAATTAATTAAATGACATGTAATTAAATGTGTAAAAATTAAAGTGGAAGAGCATAGTTTGTCAAACTAGCCAACAAGAGAAAAATGAATGAAATCCTAATCTATTTATAGGGGAGATTAGGAGGTGCTTAGGAAGCTTCCTCCCCTCTTTCTTCTTTCCTTAATTGAGTCATTAAGTCCTTGCTCTTCTTAAGTCTTTGTTAATCTTCTTAATATTTTGACTTTAATGACTTTGTCTCGGGATTTCTTTAAACTCGTCTTTGAATTCATAAATAAGACTTGAGTTCTTCGACTTTTAGTAAACTTCCGTCTTTTGACTTTTTCTTCGATAAATCTTCAGATTTGGTCTTGGACTTCCGTTCTTTTTGCACTCTTGATCTTTCGACTTCGTCTTTCATCTTTTTCTTCGATAAAAGCCCGTGAATGCCCATGTTTTCTCCCCTTTTCACATTTTCGTCCTAAATCACAACAAAAACACAAACCACGCATAATTCCGACATAAATGACATAAAATACACGTTTTGGCTCGGTTATTATTGTAATTAAGTGGTAAAAAGGATGGGTGTTTACACACCTATCAAATCCCCTACACTTGACCATTGCAATGTCCTCATGCAATGCATTAGTTACAAAGCACGATTACATTTTTCATCATAATCAATCCACGTTGGCCTTTATTAAAGAGATAGAAAATTATAAACATTTAAAGTAAAGAAATCAAAAACATACCTTGGGTTTTGGAAATGTCATGAATAATCATCATCCTTAAGTTTTCACTTTCTCCAAACCAAGCTTAAAAACGAGATCATTGTTATTATAAGTTAGCAAACTAACACGAACTCATGTGGGCCAATTATTCACTTAGACTCCCTTATTCCTAGGTGTATCTCTTATATTTTATTGTTGTCTTGAATGATCACGAGGATGCATTGTTGACTTATTTCGATAATTTATTAGGCTGAAAATAAAGTGGGACGATTTAATCAATAGTTAGCTAAAGGACAAAATCTTTTAAAACTGCTTCTCGGGACCTCATAAAGTTCATATCTTGGCATAACTCGCTTCGCGATTTGATACCTTTCTCGGACCGATATTTGGCAGCGACTTCATACTTTAAATCATGAGAGACGTTCATGAAATAATGGTCTTCTCTTCATATAGGAATTTCTTCACTTGAAGTTTTGAGAGATTCTTCATATTTGGACCACGACTTCTTCATTTTTCTCCAATCTTTATTTTGGACTTTGATATACAACGACCCGCCACCTTTTTGGACTTGGATCTATTTATCCTCATACCTTGTTAGGGCCTTTTTGGATAGACTTCTCCATGATCTTTTGGGGAGTTTTTGCTTTTCATTGTGTGTCTCGTTCCTTCATATTGATCTTTGATAAATGATTCTTCACATCACTTGGGATCTTTATCAACAAAATGTAGCCCTCATGCCTTGTTAGGGCCTTTTCGGAATCGCCAATCTTCGCATCCCGCTTCAATAAGTTATGCCTTGGCTATGAACTCTAATCCATACCGAGCAACTTTTAAACGATCTTGGGGTAGAAGCTAAGTAACTTTTCAAATCGTACAACCTTATTTATTGCAGAAATTTATTAGCAAGCGATGGGAGAATAGGCTTATAATTAACTCACATAAATTCACGAAAGAATACCAAACTTATAATTGACTCTATTATCTCTCGTTGTCCACAGTTTAAAATCTCAAGGAATGAGTCTCGTGGATGCTTAGCCTATTAAATCAAAGCTTTGGGTTTTCGAGTCGTCTATAGGATCTTGCAAATTCTTAGACTTTTTCAAGTTTAGAAATCGCGTTTTAAAGTTCCCTTGATAAACAACTCTCTAGGATCAATTATAGGAACTTGCGAAAAGTTCTTGTTCTTAACCCGTGAGAGTTAAGACTTTCGCGTTTTATAGCTCCCTATATAAAAGCCTAGCAAAATTTGACTTAAACACGTTAAGGATACTAGCTAGAGTACACTTAGATAAGTAAACTCGGGTTGAGTCAAAAGATTCACAACGTTTAAAAATTAAAACCACTTTATTAAAAATTTATTCTAATAAGGAAAGAAAATAACTATACAAAGGGAAAAACTAATAGGCCAAAATAGATCAAAAAATTTGAAAAATGTCAAAAAATTGATTTTCCGGTTAAAATGAGGACAAATACAAGGAAAATACGACTTAACTTCGATAGAAGTATTTGATAACTGATGAAGAGATTTTACTAGTTGAAAAAGTTCGTTTCTCGGTATCTTAACGAATTGATTTCCGATTCAAAGTACGACTCAATTGTTTTTGGTGAAAAAGAATATTTTTGGTTGTTTTAAAATAAAATGTGCAAGACGTAAATGTAAATGACGTTAAACTAAATCTAACTCTAATTTAAAATAAATGGCGAGTATTTAAAAGCGTGACGGAAATTAAAAGGCACTAAAAGTAAATAACGCAAACTTAAAACTATCTAAGGCAAACTTAAAACGCAACTAAAACTAAAACTAAGGCAAGTGTGACGATCCGTCAATTTATGGTTGATATTTTATTCTCAATATTTATTTGAAAACATTATTTTAATGTTACAATATGAACTCACTTATTTTTGGGAAGTAATTTGGATTTACGTCTTGAAGTAGCGTCGACTACGTCTAAACCGGAGGATTCAACGTTACGTGCTTACGTTTACATACACCGTCTTTGGTGACAGTCTGACATTTCAGAAAATAAATTTGTCTGTGAATATTATTTTGAGATTTTAAATTTGTGTTGGTTCATAAACTCACAAATTTACGAGAAGAGTTTAGGACATACGATTTTATTTAACGTCCTTTACGACTAAACCGGAAACCCTAGGATTACGTATTTACGTTTTCGAACTCCGTTTTTGATGAGACAGTTTTTATTAGATTCGTTTTGTGCCGTTGATTCATAATTTATAAAAACGTTTTTCGTAAAACGACCCGAGGGCACGCAAATCGAGGAAACTAGAATCGAGGAGTACCCGTAATTTAATGAGGATGAGACAAGTGGGACACTTGTCCCACCCCCACTCAAACCAGCCTAACAAGCTCCACCACACCAATTTGGTGGCAAGTTTTTACCAAGTAACTTACACTTGTAACTAAAGCTTACAAGTTAAGCTTCCACTAGTCAAAACAACTAGCAAATACCACTACCATCAGTTCCACCATGCAAATCAACTCACATTTTCTCTCATCTCCACCCTTGTGCCGTCCCATATCCAACCAAGAACACCCCATTCATACAAAATTTAACCACAAACATATGTTATAACTTACATATGTTAATCTCCATTCAATAAGAGGAAGATTGGTGCAAGTTTTAACATCCTAGGAGGAGTTTACATGGAGTCTTGGGGCTGATTTTCCACAAGGAGTTTATGAAGATTGGTGGTCTTGAAGATGGTCTTGGTTCATCACAAGTTTCTCCATCAAAATCCATGTTTTTATCACAACCTACATCAACTTGGTGGTATAAAGATTGTCCTCCTCTTCCTCTTGTTATTTTTGATTATGTAAACTTGTATTTCTTTTACTTATGTATATGATGATGAATGATGATTAAAAATATTGTGTGGGGATTTGGTGTGGATAAACATGCTTAAAAAGATGGACAAACTACATGTAAAATGGGTAAATCTTGTTTAAATGGTAGGTTGTATAAAAACAGTAACTAACCACATGTTAGACTGATAAAATGATGAAGTAGAATCAGTTTACAGTAAGCTATGGGTCTTGTACACATGTGAGAGTTGACCATGCAATGGAATCATTGTAATGAGTGAGATATGATCAAAACAAGTTTAAGGTACAAATCTGAGTTCACTGTTTTGGACGATTTTTAGAAAATACTTAGAGGATGATTCAACAGTAGCTATAGGAGAGTTAAATGGAGAAAATATCATGTAGTTTATGTGATAAAAATTTGAGCTTCTATCTCCATATAGAACTCTAGATATGGCAGTTTTGGTGAATGTGAAAATAAAAATCAGATTTTGAGAATTAATGTTTATTATTATTATATAAGCACTCAAAATTATATTGTATAAAATGTAAAATAAAAACCCACTAACTTATGAATTTTATTTATATAAATATGTAAAAGGTTAAATAAGTGTATAAATTATAAAAATGGTAGTGGAATAATACTTATAAGTAATAAAAACTATAAACTTGATTTTTACGACTTCTTCGGCTATTACCGTAAAATTAACGTTTTTTGCCAATTAAAACTTAGACGATCAAACCCGTCTAATGTAAAGTTTTTAAATGTCATATACTGATATATAAGTATCTAATACAAGTAAAAACCGATAAAACCCGAACTATAGGACATACGGACATTAACGAGCTAACCAAGCATATTGGACTAATAATACAACAAAATGGATTAAAACACTTATAAACTTATTTATTGGGCTTAACCCATTTGGGCCCAACATGTAAAGTACAAATACTGATAATACAAGTATGAAATGGATTAATACAAGTTAAATAACGTATAATAAGTTTATTGGACTTAAAATATGTAAATAGGTAAAACTAGTAAACTAGTATAAAAGTTATCGACACATAACACTAAAATGAGTAAATGAGAATATGTAAACCCACTTGATCATCATATATATATATATATTCATCATATGTATACATAATTGTTATTTTGATAAAGTCATTGGACAAACGTCTAAGACCGATTATTATTTATATAGGTTTCCATGATTGAAGCACGTACCGTACGTCCGAATTGCCGATAACCCGCCTTCCCACATCAACGTGAGTTCATAGCCTCGCACTCTTTTAAATGTTTTTTTGAAATGTTTTATAAACCCGCGAAGGAGATAACATGTTAGTTTTTATAAAATAGGACACCATTTGTCCCGATTGTTTGTTTATTGATTTGGACCCGAATGATTGTATGACCCGATTGTATGACCCGATAAATGATTAAAGGACCCGATAGATGAAATCAAATGGATTATTAAAGTTAGGCTATGTCACTAAAAGTCCCATTAGCATGAATTGTGAACTATCGGGATTGGTAGACGCTTATGCATATAATAGTACTATTTGGGGACGATCACCCCAGTTCGCGCCTTGACGGTTGATCCCCGTCGTGCCACATTGATTGGTAAGCAAATTTATGTATGAGAAGATTTCCATAGCGTGACCTTTGTGACGACACGCTACTTTAGATGGGCAAATTGAGTATCGGGTTAGCTACCCGTTGTTTGGTTTAGTAAGGTAACAATGTCATGCGGCTTATAATAATCCAACTAACGAAATACTACTAGACGCGCCGAATCACGATGTATTTCCTGACTAGCAATACGGGGTCATACTATTAATATTATTTTCGTGTTTTGGTTTTCATAACCATATTCATATAACGGTTTTTATTTTCATACAACGTCATAAGACGTATTGTATGGTGTTTTTAACAACAATGATTTGTATAATGGTTTTTAAGGCAAATGCCTATATTATGATTTGATAAAGATTTGTATAAAATGATTTTGGCTATTTTATGGCCTATTACAATGATTTGTACAAAATAATTTTCGGTAATAACTTTATACCGATGTTATATTGATGGATTTTATTAGACTCTATGAATTCACTCCGCGTTATCGCTGACCTTTTCTTTTAACATGTTTTATCTCAGGTACTTGAAGGTAATTCTCGGGAAGACATCAAGAATTCATGGCCCGCACCTAAATACTTATTTCCATTCAAATGCTTTGTAAAACCTGTATTAAATACAATGACTTGGGACCGATGTAACTTTGATATTTATGAATGGAAATGTTTTATTATTAAAACGACACGATTTTTATGTGTTGTCTATGATGTGAGTAATGTGCTATCCCGTAACACCAACGAGTCTTCCGCTGTATTGAGTTGTATAAATTTGGGGGTGTTACAGTTTGGTACCAGAGCTCTCGTTATAGAGAACGAAAGATTTTTAACACCAAGGTTTTGAATAAAACATTTCAAAATCTTTTAACTATAAACATTTTTCTAAAAATGTCTAAAAATCTTTTGACTATAACGGTGCCGAAGAATTCCCGAGTTACCGACAAGGCCAGACTGAGAAGTGTTATTTTAATATATATATATATATATATAACTTGGATTATATATATATATACATATATATATATATATATATATATATATATATATATATATATATATATATATATATATATATATATATATATATATATATATATATATATATATATATATATATATATATATATATATATATATATATATATGTGATGTAATTTTATTACATGATTGTTTGATGATTATTTTGATATTTATACGAGGTATTTATACGACGTAGATTGTCACAAGAAACCCTAAATCCCCTAGTAAATTAATCGAAACTATTCTCGTAGGAATTCTAGCTATCCTAGATCTAAACCAAGTTGTGGATACTTATGATCCCAACAAATGGTTGATACTCGTAGGAATGTAGATATTAGTTGATGGTGATATTGAAAAAGAATTGGCGAGATTAAATCTGATATCGATGTCATGACGATCTTTCCTTATAGAGTGGAGTTTGACAAAACGTTATCACCTGGAAAGATGTCATCTGACTCGTTGTCATCCAATTCTTAAATTTGAAATCGAAAGGGTGAATGTTGCACTTGAGGCTGTCATTGGAATCATTACCCAAAAGCCTCATGCCACTAGTACCTTTCCGAGAAGTCTAATTGACTGATCGAGTCATTTCATACTAGTGACTCATTTGATAATTGTTGTTGTAAGAGCTATAAGATTAGAAATTAAGTGTTGATCATATCGAGCTTTTATTGCCCTATTAAGGTGTAAGAATAAGGATGAAAGTATTGGAGAATGAGGTAGGATATCGAATTGAGTATAAAATTGGTTGAAACTTGAATAAAGTAAAATTTAACTTGTATGGAATATGAAATTGTTAAGAGGAAGTTTTTGAATCATGTGATTGAATTATAAGGTTTTAAATGATTGTTTGTTTGTGTTAAGGGTTGTTCCTAAGCCCGTGTCCACTAACAAGGATGCCCAGTGTCCAATAAATAAATCGAAGAAATCTTCTTCTGAATTGAGACCGATGGATCTTTCGGGACATGTGGAACACCTAATGACTCTTGTAGATTAGTATTCATTGTGGTATCTTTTAAAAATAATCCCTAACTTAACTGAGACATCAGTTGGTAGGATGAGATCTTGGAATTGTATGACATAGTGACACATAATGTGTTACGGTGCAATTCGACTTGTTTGTGATTAATGAAAAGACTACCTTTGATTGCTAAATTCTACATGTATCGATGTTATCTATCTTTTATTGCTTCATCCTAATGTTCGCATTAGTGATGCAACCATTGAACAAGTACTCATCTTGAATTGAGTTCCGTTGTGGATTATTCTTTTGAGTGCCATCGAGATCATGAACCTCATGATTAATTGGCTAATCTCATTTCCTATCATATTGTAGTTAGTTCTTGGTGAACAACTTTTCATCACTCCTTTGCAGATCACTAATTGTTTTTATAAGATAAAATAGTATCCCTTGAGAAAAAAAATTTGAATTATCATCACTATAAGGGTTATTCAAAGTGAGATTTATAAGTGATTGTT
Organism: Glebionis coronaria; assembly: GCA_025667525.1. NCBI lineage: Eukaryota > Viridiplantae > Streptophyta > Magnoliopsida > Asterales > Asteraceae > Glebionis > Glebionis coronaria. The sequence continues at coordinate 355,790,006 of CM046881.1, forward strand.
ATCGGAATGAAGTTGTTTATAAAACACCTTGGAAAACTTAATTGTTTTCATAACAAAGAAAAATTTTCGTAAATTTATTTTTTATTCTTATTTAAGAATTAAGCATGAAAATAATTTTATTATAAACATGATGATAAAATTTTGACGAACTGAGTATTGCATCGTTAATCTTGAACTTGTATATAGTTGCGCGCCTACATACAATTTGGAATGGACCATGCAAGGCTGATTAGTAGTCACCATAAAACTGATTAATAAACACTAAATTTTCTTTAAAGATTGTGAAAGATTAAATTTTATGAGATCTACAAGAAGTGAAAAATAAGGACATAGTGTTAGGGACACCTACATATGTGCCTGTAGCATCTATTCTTCTGAGTCGAATTTACTCATCTGTGGAAATTGTCTTATTTGAAAATTGACAATTCTTTCTTGTCCAATTCTCCCGTAGTGAGATTCTTAGGAAAAGTATCTGATTACCGAGTGTTGATACCCGACTGGATGTATTGACGTTCTTATCATTTCTTATTATTTGATTTCATTTGAATGACCTGGGTAACGATCCGAGGAGCTTTCGAATGCATACTCAAATTATGAAAACATGGATATATTCATATTCGTTAAATGTTTTCGTCTGTATCTGATTTGAAATTCTCCCGCATAGATTATGCGTTGACCTTACTCTTCTAATAGTAGTTGTGTCTCTATATATCCCTGAATTTATGAAGGATTATGAGTTATTATTAGTCTTTTGAGAAGTTCACATCTTATCTACAGCAATAAAACTGGAAAGTTGAAATGGATTGATTGATTATGACATGACGACATTGTCTTAATTGATGGGAACTCGAGTAGAATTCCCCTAAATGATAAGATGTTGATTATCAAAAGTTATTTAAGTAATTCTTGATGGATGACTTGAAATTTTACCGTGAATGGTTGTAAATTAGTTATAGACATTGTAATCTAGAAGAATCTAATATGAAATTATTAAAAGATGTTTCTGTTATCTGAAACCTTAGGAGGTATTCGATGGTAAATTACCTAGACTTTCGCCATTAAGGCAAGTTGAATTTGGTATTGATTATATTCTCGGTGCTGCACCTGTGGCGTGTGCACTGTACGACAGCACCATCCGAATTAAAAGAATTACCGTACAACTGAGAGGGTTGTCGGAGAAAGCTTTTATTCTACCAAGCTCGTCATTATGAAGAGCTATGGTGTTATCATTCCTCATATTTATAGATTACTGTGAACTGAGTAAATTGACAATCGAAAACGATATCCATAACTCGAAATGGAAGATTTGTTCGATCATTTACAAGGTTTAAGCGTATGTTTTAAATATTTGAACCACGGCATGGTTATCATCAACTTCGCATCTGCGAAAAGATTTTCTATTCCAGTCACTACATCCGGTACTTGTAATGAACGTTATGAGTTTCACGTGATGTCGTTTGGATTGACTAATACACCTGTAGCATTCATAAATTTGGTGAATCACGTGTGTAGGCTGTAATTTGATAAATTCATGCTTGTGATCATTCAGGACTATTTGTTTGTTTGTAAGAATAAGAATGAGTTAATAGTTATTGATAGATCGCCCTGAATTGACCGAACAATAAAAACCTGTACCTTGAATAATTAACATGTGATTTAAGACAGAATCCTTTATATTAATTGACCGTGTGATTAACAGATAATGGAATATAAATTGACTCTTTAAAATTTAGAGCCCTTTTAAGACTTTGGATTTTACCAAAAAGAAAACGGAAACATGTTTTGACAAATGTTTTATCAAAAGAATATTTAAGGAATCATTCCCTTATAACCAAAACATTTAACTAAACTCCTGTTTAGGGGTAAATGTTTTTGCATACCCTAAGACAACCTAAGAAGGATTGAGGAAACCCATTTAAACCATAACTTGAAATTTGAAAGGACAATTTTTGCTTTTCAATTAAGAAAATTTTTACCAAAGAATAAACGAAGGTTTTTCAAACATTTACGGATCTTATTAATTATTTTAATTATTCTCGATAAATCAGCAAAAATCTTGTTAATTAAATTCAAATTTATTTTGAACATTTTTATATAATTGGTCGAACTATAAAATTTAAAAATTTTACGCTTGTCTTTCAAAAAAATTAAATATTTATTATTTAATTAGTTGTAATAATTATCGACGCTTTAAACGTCGGATTAAGCAAAACTGATGAAAATAATAGCTGAAACTTAGAAAATATGAAGAAAGGTGAACGTAGATACTAACACGTTATATAGAAAGGATAAAGAATCAATTAAGATGTATTTCTTAATAATGACTGTGCAAAATAAATTGCCGAACATTTTAGAAATAAACGATGTTTGTAAGAAGGATAATATAGATAATAAAAGTGGTTCGCGACTAATGTGAACCATTAGAATTGAGAAGCCGATAGCGTTAAATGTTTTAAAGACCACTTGTGATTGTCTAAATACAGAGGATTGTGAGATATAGTTATGTTGGAATTTGTAAGTATAAGTATTCTATTTATGTCATTTATGACTAAAAGTATCTTTGTCTGGAGAAGCTGTACTGATGGCAAATTATGAAGGCAGACATCGCCTCACACATTAGTAAACGTCTAGCTATTGCAAAGGTCATCATCTGAATTTGATTCGATTTGGGTCATCATCGACAGACTGACCAAATCTGCTAATATCATTCCCGTTAATGATAAATGCAAAAGAGTTATGTAAACATAGTGTGCCTGTATCGAACATCTTTATCAAGATCCTCGCTTCGCATCGAATTTCTAGAGATTTGCTCAGAAGTCATTGCGAACGAACCTTGATGAGAGTACTATGTACCACCCCAAATCGAAGGGACGAGGTAAAGTAACGATACAAAGTAATATGAGTGTTGTTTTATGTTTGAATGAATGACCTTTGGCAATAAACCGTATAATCGTTTTCCTTTGGAGAGATTATCATTGATAATTATCATATTAGGATCGAGATCGAATCTTGTTAGGATCTAAATCTTAGAGCATCTGTAAGCAGGAGTTGAGATGAAGACATTCGACATACACCCATGGTGAGTTGGACATGTCTTTTAGGTTTAAGGTTTCCTATGATGGCGAACCTAACCTTACAAATTACTCGACCCGCGAGACCTGAAATGATTGTTGAAATTAGGATTTGATTATTGACTGCCGATAGTGGGCAAGAGGTTATGTGAATATGAAATGTAGATCTTGAAGTGCCAGATTGGTAGCGAAGTTATGCCAAAATTTTTAACCTTGGAGAAATGAATTAATGATCTGACAAATCATGGGATATAAGTCCCCGTTGTACGGGACCATTGAGATGATGTAAAAGATTTAGTTTGAAAGGCATATAAGCTGGATCTACCAAGGACTTCAAGAGATGCGTGAATTATGTTTCGTATATCGAACTTGATGGAATATCTATCAAGTGAAAATCTGAATTCTTCTTAATAAAGCTTAGATCGGCGAAAAGTTGCATTCATCAGAAACCTGTGAACATCATGGATAGAGAAAGTAAGTCAACATTTAGCCTGATCTTATTCCCGTAGTTATGTTTGATGAAACTCGCGTATTGTAATGAATTACACTTACGAGAAAAGACCGAATGTGGAGGAAATACCCACATGGTTTTAACTCTATAAGAAGCGAGTAGTAAGATGATCTTTGAGGACACAGATCCTGTTTAGGGGTAAATGCTGTGACAATTCGTCAATTTATGGTTGATATTTTATTCTCAATATTTATTTGAAAACATTATTTTAATGTTACAATATGAACTCACTTATTTTTGGGAAGTAATTTGGATTTACGTCTTGAAGTAGCGTCGACTACGTCTAAACCGGAGGATTCAACGCTACGTGCTTACGTTTACATACACCGTCTTTGGTGACAGTCCGACATTTCAGAAAATAAATTTGTCTGTGAATATTATTTTGAGATTTTAAATTTGTGTTGGTTCATAAACTCACAAATTTACGAGAAGAGTTTAGGACTTACGATTTTATTTTAACGTCCTTTACGACTAAACCGGAAACCCTAGGATTACGTATTTACGTTTTCGAACTCCGTTTTTTATGAGACAATTTTATTAGATTCGTTTTGTGCCGTTGATTCATAATTTATAAAAACGTTTTTCGTAAAACGACCCGAGGGCACGCAAATCGAGGAAACTAGAATCGAGGAGTACCCGTAATTTAATGGGGATGAGATAAGTGGGACACTTGTCCCACCCCCACTCAAACCGGCCTAACAAGCTCCACCACACCAATTTGGTGGCAAGTTTTTACCAAGTAACTTACACTTGTAACTAAAGCTTACAAGTTAAGCTTCCACTAGTCAAAACAACTAGCAAATACCACTACCATCATTTCCACCATGCAAATCAACTCACATTTTCTCTCATCTCCACCCTTGTGTCGTCCCATATCCAACCAAGAACACCCCATTCATACAAAATTTAACCACAAACATATGTTATAACTTACATATGTTAATCTCCATTCAAAAAGAGGAAGATTGGTGCAAGTTTTAACATCCTAGGAGGAGTTTAAATGGAGTATTGGGGCTGATTTTCCACAAGGAGTTTATGAAGATTGGTGGTCTTGAAGATGGTCTTGGTTCATCACAAGTTTCTCCATCAAAATCCATGTTTTTATCACAACCTACATCAACTTGGTGGTATAAAGATTGTCCTCCTCATCCTCTTGTTATTTTTGATTATGTAAACTTGTATTTCTTTTACTTATGTATATGTATATGATGATGAATGATGATTAAAAATATTGTGTGGGGATTTGGTGTTGATAAACATGCTTAAAAAGATGGACAAACTACATGTAAAATAGGTAAATCTTGTTTAAATGGTAGGATGTATAAAAACAGTAACTAACCACATGTTAGACTGATAAAATGATGAAGTAGACTCAATTTACAGTAAGCTATGGGTCTTGTACACATGTGAGAGTTGGCCATGCAATGGAATCATTGTAATGAGTGAGATATGATCAAAACAAGTTTAAGGTACAAATCTGAGTTCACTGTTTTGGACGATTTTTAGAAAATACTTAGAGGATGATTCAACAGTATCTATAAAAGAGTTAAATGGAGCACATATCATGTAGTTTATGTGATAAAAATTTGAGCTTCTATCTCCATATAGAACTTTTGATATGGCAGTTTTGGTGAATGTGAAAATAAAAATCAGATTTTGAGAATTAATGTTTATTATTATTATATAAGCACTCAAAATTATATTGTATAAAATGTAAAATAAAAACCCACTAACTTATGGATTTTATTTATATAAATATGTAAAAGGTTAAATAAGTGTATAAATTATAAAAATGGTAGTGTAATAATACTTATAAGTAATAAAAACTATAAACTTGATTTTTACGACTTTTTCGGCTATTACCGTAAAATTAACGTTTTTCGCCAATTAAAACTTAGACGATCAAACCCGTCTAATGTAAAGTTTTTAAAAGTCATATACTGATATATAAGTATCTAATACAAGTAAAAACCGATAAAACCCGAACTATAGGACATACGGACATTAACGAGCTAACTAAGCATATTGGACTAATAATACAACAAAATGGACTAAAACACTTATAAACTTATTTATTGGGCTTAACCCATTTGGGCCCAACATGTAAAGTACAAATACTGATAATACAAGTATGAAATGGATTAATACAAGTTAAAGAACTTATAATAAGTTTATTGGACTTAAAATATGTAAATAGGTAAAACTAGTAAACTAGTATAAAAGTTATCGACACATAACACTAAAATGTGTAAATGAGAATATGTAAACCCACTTGATCATCATATATATATATTCATCATATGTATACATATTTTATTTTTTGATAAAGTCATTGGACAAACGTCTAAGACCGATTATTATTTATATAGGTTTCCATGATTGAAGCACGTACCGTACGTCCGAATTGCCGATAACCCGCCTTCCCACTTCAACGTGAGTTCATAGCCTCGCACTCTTTTAAATGTTTTTATGAAATGTTTTATAAACCCGCGAGGGAGATAACATGTTAGTTTTTATAAAATAGGACACCATTTGTCCCGATTGTTTGTTTATTGATTTGGACCCGAATGATTGTATGACCCGATTGTATGACCCGATAAATGATTAAAGGACCCGATAGATGAAATCAAATGGATTATTAAAGTTAGGTTATGTCACTAAAAATCCCATTAGCATGAATTGTGAACTACCGGGATTGGTAGACGCTTATGCATATAATAGTACTATTTGGGGACGATCACCCCAGTTCGCGCCTTGACGGTTGATCCCCGTCGTGCCACATTGATTGGTAAGCAAATTTATGTATGAGAAGATTTCCATAGCGTGACCTTTGTGACGACACGCTACTTTAGATGGGCAAATTGAGTATCGGGTTAGCTACCCGTTGTTTGGTTTAGTAAGGTAACAATGTCATGCGGCTTATAATAATCCAACTAACGAAATACTACTAGACGCGCCGAATCACGATGTATTGCCTGACTAGCAATACGGGGTCATACTATTAATATTATGTTCGTGTTTTGGTTTTCATAACCATATTCATATAACGGTTTTTATTTTCATACAACGTCATAAGACGTATTGTATGGTGTTTTTAACAACAATGATTCGTATAATGGTTTTTAAGGCAAATGCCTATATTATGATTTGATAAAGATTTGTATAAAATGATTTTGGCTATTTTATGGCCTATTACAATGATTTGTACAAAATAATTTTCGGTAATAACTTTATACCGATGTTATATTGATGGATTTTATTAGACTCTATGAATTCACTCGGCGTTATCGCTGACCTTTTCTTTTAACATGTTTTATCTCAGGTACTTGAAGGTAATTCTCGGGAAGACATCAAGAATTCATGGCCCGCACCTAAATACTTATTTCCATTCAAATGCTTTGTAAAACCTGTATTAAATACAATGACTTGGGACCGATGTAACTTTGATATTTATGAATGGAAATGCTTTATTATTAAAACGACGCGATTTTTATGCGTTGTCTATGATGTGAGTAATGTGTTATCCCGTAACACCAACGAGTCTTCCGCTGTATTGAGTTGTATAAATTTGGGGGTGTTACAGCAAGGGTAAAATAAAACTAAGGCAAATAAACTTAAAGTGCAACTAAGTAAAAAGGCGGGAAAAGTAAAGCTTGAAAAATAAAAATTAAAAACAGAAACTAAAAGAACCTGAAAACAGCTCATCCAGGATAATTCTTCGTTCGGAATAATCACTCATCCGGAATGTCACCTTCGTTTGGAATGATTCTTCTTCACTCAGAATATTTACCAAAACCCTTGATCCGGAATAAATCCTTTATCCGGAATATGTCACTTATCCGGATTAAAGTCTTGACTCGGAATAAAGCCTTGATCCGGAATGTTTGATTCGGAACTCTTGATTCGAAATAATTCCTTGGCCCTTCGTTCGGAATATATTCCAAATGAACCTTGATCCGGAATATTAAAAATATTCCGAATGAACAAGTTGATCCGGAATAATTTCCTTGATCCGGAATGTTGAAGATTCCGGATGAAGACCTTGATCCGGAATAACTAATTATTCTGAATAAAACTTCTTGATCCGGAATATCTTCCTAGATCCGGAATATTTCTTCACAAAGCCTTTACTCGGAATGTTTGATGATCCGGAATATGGACTTGATCCGGAATATGTCACTTATTCCGGATGAAAGCCTTTGATTCGGAACAACTTTCAACAAAACCTTGATCTGGAATGTGCTGTTGATTCGGAATGTACCTGGGAACAGATGAACAGCGAAGAACAAGGAAAAAGCAAATATACACGAATCTAATCAAATCTAATCTAAATCAACCACAAGATTAAATCAAACTTATAAATAAACATCTATTAATCATAAACAAACAGTCCAAAACAATCAAACTAACAAATATAGCCAAAATAATCAAAACCCACTTAATCAATTCAATAAAAATCAAGAACATGAACATAAACAATAAAGCATAAAAATTAAAGATCAAATAAAGAAAGGTAGATAGGAGATTGACAAGAAAAGTAAAGATTGACAATAATTAAATAGAAACTTACTTGAAATTAAATGTATTTAAGGTGCAAGACAATTAATTAAATGACATGTAATTAAATGTGCAAAAATTAAAGTGGAAGAGCATAGTTTGTCAAACTAGCCAACAAGAGAAAAATGAATGAAATCCTAATCTATTTATAAGGGAGATTAGGGAGGTGATTAGGAAGCTTCCTCCCCTCTTTATTCTTTCCTTAATTGCGTCATTAAGTCCTTGCTCTTCTTAAGTCTTTGTTAATCTTCTTAATCTTTTGACTTTAATGACTTTGTCTCGGGATTTCTTTAAACTCGTCTTTGAATTTTCTTCATAAATAAGACTTGAGTTCTTCGGCTTTTAGTAAACTTCCGTCTTTTGACTTTTTCTTCGATAAATCTTCAGAATTGGTCTTGGACTTCCGTTCTTTTTGCACTCTTGATCTTTCGACTTCGTCTTTCATCTTTTTCTTCGATAAAAGCCCGTGAATGCCCGTGTTTTCTCCCCTTTTCACATTTTCGTCCTAAATCACAACAAAAACACAAACCACGCATAATTCCGACATAAATGACATAAAATACACGTTTTGGCTCGGTTATTATTGTAATTAAGTGGTAAAAAGGATGGGTGTTTACACACCTATCACGGGTTATCGGCAATTCGGATGTACGGTACGTGCTTCAATCACGGAAACCTAGACAAATAATACTTGTCTTAGACTCTTGTCCAATGACTTTATAAAAATAACAATTATGTATACATATGATGATTTTATATATATGATGATCAAGTGGGTTTATATATTCTCTTGTACTCATTTTAGGGTTTATATATTGGTAACTTCTTACTAGTTTACTAGTTTTACCTATTTACGTGTTTTAGGTCCAATAAGCCTATCATAAGTTCATTAACTTGTATTAATCCATTTCATACTTGTATTATCAGTATTTATACTTTACATGTTGGGCCCAAATGGGTTAAGCCCAATAAATAAGTTTATAAGTGTTTTAGCCCATTTTGTTGTATTATTAGTCCAATAACGTTAACTTGGCCCGTTAATGTCCGTATGTTATATAGTTCGGGTTTTATCGGTTTTTACTTGTTATATATGTTTATATATCAGTATATGAGTTTATAAAAGTTTACATTAGACGGGTACAACCGTCTAAGTTTTATTTAACAAAAACGTTAATTTTACGGTAATAGCCGAAAAAGTCGTAAAAATCATGTTTATAGTTTTTATAACTTATAAATCTTATTCAACTACCATTTTATAAAGAGCCCATTTATTTAACCTTATAAATATCTATATAAATGAAATTTATAAGTTAGTGGGTTTTCATGTGTATATATTTTATAAATATATAAGTGAGTGCTTATTTTATATAGGTTTTTATTATACAAATCTGATTTTAAATTTCATGTTCACCAAAACAGCCATATCTAGAGTTCTATATGGAGATAGAAGCCCAAATGTTTATGGCATAAACTACATGATATGTGCCCCATTTAACTCTTCTATGGATTCTGTCGAATCAGCCTCTAAGTATTTTATAAAAATCGTCCAAAACAGTGTACTCAGATTTGCACTCTAAACTTGTTTTGGTCATATCTCACTCATCCTAATGATTCCATTGCATGGCCAACTCTCACATGTGTACAATACATATTACTTACTTTATATCCATTAATTTATTCCATTTTATCAGTTCATCATATGGTTATTTACTGTTTTTATACAGCCTACTAAATTAAGCAAGATTAACCAATTTTACATATAGTTTTTCATCTTTTTACCCATATTATCAAAACCAAATCCCCACACAATACTTTTATCATCATATATTCATCATATACATATAAAATAGGAAAGAAAATACATGATTACATAATCAAAATAAAAAGAGGATGGGAAGAACAATCTTTATACCACCATGATGATGTAGGTTGTGATCAAGACATGGATTTTGATCACACAACTTGTGATAAACCAATACCATCTTCAAGTCCACCAATCTTAAAGAACTCCTTGTGGAAAATCAGCCCTAAGACTCCATAGAAACTCCTCTTTGGATGTTATAATCACCACCAATCAATAGGGCTTCAAAAGGGCTTCATCATGTGTGTAAATAACACATGATTTCATGGTTAAAATTGATCAAGATTGGGTGTTTGTGAGTGATATGGGACGGCATCTAGAGAGAGATGAGAGAAAGATGAACTTGTTTTGCATGGATGAAAATGAGGTTGCTAGTTTAGCTAAGTGGTTTTGTGGTGGAAGGCTTACAAGTTAAGCTAACTAGACAAGTGTAAGTATTAAGCTACCATTTTGACACATCAAGTGGTGTGTTGTAGTGTTGTGGCCGGTTATAGTGGGGGTGGGGCAAAAGTCATTTTGTCTCATCCCCATTTATTTACGGGTACTCCTCGATTCTAGTTTCCTCGATTTACGTGCCCTCGGGTCGTTTTACGAAAAACGTTTTTATAAATTATGAATCAACGGCACAAAACGAATCTAATAAAAATTGTCTCATCAAAAACGGAGTTCGAAAACGTAAATACGTAATCCTAAGGTTTCCGGTTTAGTCGTAAAGGACGTTAAATTAAAATCGTAAGTCCTAATCTCTTCTCGTAAATTTGTGAATTTATGAACCATCACAAATTTAAAATCCCAAAATAATATTCACGGATAAATTTATTTTTTGAAATGCCGGACTGTCACCAAAACGGTGTATGTAGACGTAAGCACGTAACGTTGAATCCTCCGGTTTAGACGTAGTCGATGCTACTTCAAGACGTAAATCCAAATTTCTTCCCAAAAATAAGTGAGTTCATAATATAACATTAAAATAATGTTTTTAAATAATAATCGAGAATAAAATATCAACCATAAATTGACGGATTGTCATAAACGGAGTTCAAAAACGTAAATACATCAACCTAGGGTTTCCGGTTTAGTCGTAAAGGACGTTAAATTATGCACGTAAGTCCTAATCTCTTCACGTAAATTTGTGAGTTTATGAATCAACACAAATTAAAATTCCAAAATAATATTCAAGAATAAATTTATTTCCTAAAGTGTCGGACTGTCACCAAAAACGGTGTATGTAAACGTAAGCACGTAGCGTAGAGTCCTCCAGTTTAGACGTAGTCGATGCTACTTCAAGACGTAAACCCCAAATTTCTTCCCAAAAATGAGTGAGTTCATATTATAACATTAAAATAATGTTATTAAATAATACTTGAGAACAAAATATAGACCATAAATTGACGGATTATCACAAGCTAGTACTTCATTTTTCAGTGTGTAGTTAAGTGTGAAAAAACACACACTTTAGTTTTTCCACTCAAATCTGTTTCTTCATTCAGTTAGATAACAACTCTTAAGTGTTTGACACACACTTAAGAGTTTGTTAGATAGTTAGTTAACCTGTTATAACCTCTTTTCCCTCCTAAATCAATAAAAGCACAAAAATATTCATTTCCTATTCTCATCTTCAATTATTCTATTCAATCCTGCATTACTGTTATGATATTGTGAAGTCATTGATTATCATTGATCAATGAAGTGTGTTTAAGACGATTTGGAAGCTTGTTATGATCATTTCAGCTTAGCAGTTCATACCAGTTTCCATTGTAGCAGATTAGTAGCTGTTTGGGTAGATTTGAACATAAATAGCTTATGGAGGTGATTAATTGGGTTAATGGTGGTGAATTGGTGGTGTTCTAGAAAATTTTAATTGGTTCAGCGCCATACTACTCCATCAATAGAGGCTTCACAGCTAAAAGGTTTTGAGATTCTGTTTTTGGTTCCACTTAAGTGAATTGCATGCTTAATTCATAGTGTTAAAATTACTTGCTGATATGATGATGTGTTTAGTCTTGTTGTAGTGTAATTGTGTTAGCTTTGTTATATTTGAGTAGTCGTGTACCTTGAATCTGCATTTACTTGACTTTAGCTTTCATTTTCATCCGTCAAAGTTCTTTGAGTGCATATTGTGATTTAGTGTGTGAAAAAGTCTGAATTTAGTTCAATTACTTTTCATTTCACTCATTAGATAAGTCTTGATAGCAGTCATCACCTGATTCATCCTTATATTCAAAATTGCTTTGAAAAAGTTCTTAACAGTCTTATTAAGTGGTGTTTGGATTTGTGAGCATTTGTGATCAAAACTTGTTAATAACCTGTTATACTTGCTCAGTTACATTTAGTAAACCAGCGGTAACATTTGTGTTAGTTTTGAGGTCAAAATACAAGTCAAAAAGGCAATTGGTTAGAAAAAAGTCAAGTATTTCCATTAGTTCATTCAGAAATCTTGCTAGATTCAAATCATTGCCATTTACTCATTTCTTAACCATTTTGCTTGAAACCAGTCCTCAATTGATGTTTAACATCCATAGTGTAAGTCTGTTAAAGGAAATTCTATAGTTTTAAGCTTTCAGTTAGAAATTAGCTTTTTAATAAGCTCTTTACCAATTGCAAGTTTTTGTAATGAAAGCTCCACTGTTTTCTTAGATCTTCATTTCTACTTCATAAATGTGTTCATTTTCTTTCACAAACCTTGTTAGAAACATGTCTTGAGTAAGTTTTGAAGTTTTTAGCTTATTGAGATTTTTGGTCAACGTTGGTCAAATAAGCACTTTTTAGCTTAAATTCAGTTTTCAGCTTATCTAGTGAATCATTTTCAGATTGGAAAGACATTCCATACTCCTTATAAGCTGTTTAATAATATTGAGCATTAAAATCTGATTGTGGAAGTCTCATTTTCAAGTTAGCTTATTCTTGGCTTATTGGAATAAGCTATCTTTTCTTCTACAAGCTTTTAAGTTGTTTCTTTGTGCATGTCTAGCTGAAATTGGATTTTAAGGCTTTTAAAACAAACCAGAGCTTATTTGGTCCAGAAATGAGCGTATACGAGCTTATTCTTTAGTTGTGCCCGTTTTTGTTAAGTAAATCTCATTAATTGTATTTTAGTCCTTTAGGTTTGTAACTGTTTGCATTTGGTGGTAAACTTGCAAGTAATTAGGGTTTTCATAAAGTCAGTCCCTTAACTTCCAGTTTTTTGTCAAATTCAGTTGTAATGTTTGTTAATTGGTCAAAATAGTTACAAGTTTGTTAGAATTTTACACTTTTAGTCCTTATAGTTTCTGAACTTTACATTTTAGCCCTTTTACTTTCATTTAGCTTACATTTTTAGCACATTTACTTTCATGCTTTTATATTTTGAATTTTTGTGAATATTATTTGGTTATTGCAAAGTGGTTTACGGATACGTAGGTTTAATATTTTTCAATTTTTACTTGTTGATTGAAATCGACATAGAATATCCAAATACCCTAACAACCAAGAACAATTAAAGACTTGAGAATTTTAGGACTTTCAATTTGTCAAGAATCGAGAGAAAACGAACTTCAATACACTCAATATTAGTAGGTCCTATATCATGTGTAATGTGTGCAATTGAGCTTGATGTGTCGTGGAATGTATATGTTAATTAAGATAGGTTATAGGGTAAATTAGAAAATTACCTTTAGGAAAAAGTAATAGACTAAAATTACCAAAGACGGATTTACACGATGATGAACCAAGTTCGTTGTTCACGAAGACCGAGTGAATTTGAGATGTTTTGTTTCGATTTGGACAATTGATTTGAATTCGAATTCGAATTCGATTTTAAGACTAAAATTAATCCTACAAATTAAACCTAAGTGCGTGAATTGTTTCCCATTATTTTATATTAAAGCAATTATTAAAAATTAAATTCAAATAAACTATTAATAAAAAATTCTAAACTATTTAAAAATTAAACTAATTAAAATTAATCAAAATCTTAATCTATTTAATTAAATTATTTAAAAACTAAATTTAAACTAATTTAAAAATGTTGGGAATAAAATGTAGCCAGTACACTTGGACGCTGACAAGAGTAATCGGGACGTTGATAAGAAAAAAACATGCGTTGACAGAACAAGCGTTGACAGGAAGATGTCAAGCGTTGATAGGATGAAGTCAAGCACTGATATAAGACTTAGTCTACACATATTATGTTTCTAGTTTGTTTCTAGTAAAGATATGATCGACAATGTATTTTCTATGTTTATCTTTACCTAGAATAGCTGATACGTAGACTCTTGTACAAGGCTTCTTATTCTATAAAAGGAGACCTTTAGGCTTTGTTTCATATAATTTTTCATACGTTTAACACTTTCATTGTACGCAAGTTTGTTCTAATAAATCAAGTGAAAGTTTGGTTTACATTGTTTGTGTGTTCTTGTTTGAGTATTAATTCCGCATAATACTTAAATTGTTTTATACACAACAAAGTTTCTCTACGTGTTAAACTTGATTCAATCTCGTTTACACAAGCTAAATCGATCTAAGTTTGGGATCAACAAGTGGTATCAGAGCTTGTTGAGAAACTTTGATCTAAAGAACACAAGAACCCTAAATCGCCAAAAACCCTAATTTTCACAAAACCCTAAAAACAATATGTCTACCCAAGAAGTAAACTCCTCTCCTCCTCAACCCCCAACATCAAGATTCCCATGCTAGACCCAGACAATTTTGAGCTGTGGAAGTTTAACTTTGAACAGTATCTACAAATCTATGATTACACCCTATGGGAAATTATTGAATATGGAAACACATTCAATAAAGCTCAAAAGATTGCAGCTGCCATCTTACAAAGAACAAATGTTCAAGGCTCTACTGAAGAGGATCGAAGAGAAAAACCTGAAGATGGTAGAGCTGTCTCAACTGAGGACATAGCAAAGAGAAGGTGTGACATGAAAACCCTAAGTATTCTGAAACTCTCTTTGGGACAAGAAAATCAGCACAAATATAGAAGCTATGAGTCTGCAAAAGATCTTTGGGTAGCTCTTGAAGTTGCTTATGGTGGTAATGTTGATACTGTACAAGAGAAAAAGAAGCAACTCTTGCATGAGTATGCTGTTTTTAAAGCTCAACCTAGTGAGAAGCTAAGTAGTGTGAGAAGCAGACTTCTTGACATTACAAGCAAGCTGTCCTTCATGGGAACAGTGCTTGGTGATGTTGATATTATCACCACTTTTCTTAAAAGTCTTGGTGATGCATGGAAGATTGAAGCAAGATCTATAATTGCTAATAACACTCACAAAAGTTCTACTTTTGATGATGTTTACAATAAACTGAGGCTGGCGGAGAATGAAACTCTTTAGATCATGGAAGCAAGTCTACCAATGGAAACATGGCCTTCTTCTCACATAGTGAAGGTCAATTTGATCAAAAGGAGTCATACATGCACCCCGTTACTGGATCAACTTGTGTCAATACTGGATCAAATCCTGTCAACGCCTCACATTCAGACGCTGACACATACAAAGTTGGCTCACCAAGAGTTAAGCCTGTTGGTATTGATCTAGATATTGTGTGTGCATACATTGCTTCATTGCCCAATGGTTCAGTGATTACATATGAGGACCTTGAGCAAATTAGTGATGAACATTTGGAGGAGATGGACATAAAGTGGAATATGGCTCTTGCAAGTATAAGAGCAAACAGATGGAATAGAAGATTCAAGAAGAAGATGACTTTTAATGCTAAGGAAACTGTTGGGTTTGATAAATCCAAGGTTGAGTGTTATAATTGTCATCGAATAGGAAACTTTATGAGAGAATGCAGATCTCCAAGAAGATTTGATGCGGGAAAACCCTTAAGCCAAACCATTAAGGCTCAGGATTCCAAATCCATGGTTGCAATGCAAGAAATTATGGTGTTGGATGGGACTGGAGCTACTTGGCTAAGGATGAGGAAGAGAACAAAGCTTTGGTTGCAGAAAAGGAAGAAGAAGAGCATGTTCACTATGCTCTCATGGCACACTCCTCATCTTCATCAGACAATGAGGTATATGATGATGCATTTTGTAGTAAGGTTTGTCGTCTAAATACTGAAAGACTTAACAAAGAAGTTTTAAAATTGACAACAGATGTGGTTAATGAAAGATGCAAGTTGTCTAACTATCAACTTGCTCTTACTCAAACTGAAAAGACTGTAGCTGAGTATAAGAAAATGGAGCTTGACCTAAAAGATCAAATCAATATTTTAAAAACATGATTTAAATTCTAGTATTGATATTAGAAACATCATGGAGAGAGTCAATGTAGAATTACAGGCTAAGTTAGATGAGGCTATCAAAAATAAGGATAATGTAGATCTTAAAATTCAGAGATTTGATAAAGCCTCACAAACCCTAGAAAAATGTGTTAGTGAACAAAGGGATTCTAGGGATATGACTGAGATTGGGATGAAAGAGTATGCTGGTGTTCCACCACCTGCTGGGAACTTCTATGGTGTCCAAAGAAAGGACTTGTCTTGGACTGGTTTACCAAAACTCCAAGAACATGAATTTATTCCTCCACCAAGAGTTCTTACCCCAGTAGAGGAATACATGTAGAAGTTGACTGATTTGGACCAATAGAAGAAAGCCAACCCTACCTTGTTTGTTAGTGGCATGCTTAGTGATAGCCCAAATGAGTCTACACCCATCAAAGTGACAAACCCAACCACTGGCAAGACTGTTGACCTTGGCTTAAACGTTGATAGAAAACCTAGTATTAAATATGCAGAAATGTATAGAAAACCTAGGTCACCAAAAAGCCAAATTAGTGATAATGGAATAGGTTTCTTTTCTTCTAGACCTAGAGTTATGTCTAGAAAAGCCTGTTATACTTGTGGAATTTTTTCACATTTAGCGTATAAGTGTGTCAATGCTTCACAGGTCAACGCTGACAAAAAGTCAAACACTGTCAAACCCAAAACTTTTGTCCAACAAAGTCCACAAGTTGTTAGACCAGCCCCATTCTTTACTAAAGGGTCTAATACTTATGGACAAAGACCTTTTCAGAAGACCAATACATGGTCTAATAGACAATGGGTTCCTGTAGCAAACCCTAGGTTCAACGCTGATAAGGGTAATTGCAGCGTTGACAAGACCAAATCAAACGCTGACAGAAACGTTGCCAGACCAAATAATGGTAAATATTTGCAACCAAAGGGAAATGGGTCTAAAGCTTCTTCTAGCTTGACATGGAGACCTATGAAAGATCAAAACCCTAATTCAGATGGGATTTCTATGACCTGTAACAGATTTAATTATATTTCAAAGGTCATAACAAAACCAATTGGGGTTAACTAGGTGTTTAATCCAAAAAGGGATGAAAAAGGGGTTGTCATAAGGACTAAGTCTGTTCTTGTTGAACAACCAAATGAATCCAAGTCTGCTCAGGCTTGGGTTCCCAAAGAAAAATAATTTGTTTTCTTTATTTGCAGGGCATTCAAAAGCAGGTTAATGATTATGGCTATTGGGATAGTGGATGCTCTAGGCACATGACTGGGAAGGAAGATTATCTCACAAACTTCACTCCCATTAAGGATGGTGACGAAGTTTACTTTAAAGGCGGATATGGAACTATCACAGGCAAATGAACTCTTCTCACCAACAATTTACATTTTGAAAACGTGTTTCTGGTAAAAGAACTTGACTATAATCTGTTTAGTGTATCACAAGTTTGTGATAACAAAAATAAGGTTCTTTTTACTGATACTGAATGCTTGGTGTTGAGCAAAGACTTTAAAATACTAGATGAGAAATTCATTGATCATAGAACATGATAGGTGTGTAAACACCCATCCTTTTACCACTTAATTCTGGCTAAAACAAGACCAAAACGCGTATTTAGTATCATCTGTTTGGAATTATGCGCGGTTTTTGTGTTTATTGTGTTTTCAGAGCTAACCGGATGAATATTAAAGAAAACATGGGATTGCACGGGTTTTACCGAAGAAAAAGACTCAAGATAAAGTCTATTGTTCAAGAGATGCAAAAGATTTGAAGTCACCGAGCCTATTCGAAGATTTATCGAAGAAAAGGACCAAAGATGGAAGATTTACATAAGTCGAAGAAACTCAAGTCTATTAAACGAAGAAATTAAAAGACGAGTTGAATTTAATCAACGACAAATCCCGAATCAGAATCGAAATCGTCAACTCTTCTGAAAAGACGAGAAGACAAGAAGAACGGGAGAAAGCCCACTCACCAACCAAGGGGAACACCTATATATAGTCCACCCCTCACACATTTAGGCAGTTAGTTTTTTAGTTTTTCTTTCTCCATCTTTTTCTCCCTTTTAGTTCGTAGCATCACCATCACCACTAGGGTGTTGGGTCATTTTGATCTTTGTTTTTCTAATCTTGTAATTTTGATCTTTGATTTATCTTGTTAAAACATTAATCATTCAATACAAGTTCTTGTTGAATCTTTCCATTTCATCTTGTTCATCATCATCTTTCTCTTCAAGCTCTTAAGTTCTAATTTTATTGATTTGATCTTTAAAAGTTGTTGGGTTTTGTGTTTTTGTTGATGGGATTTGTAGTTATTGGTTAGTAAATCATTTGTGTTAAGTTGTATTTAAGTTTTTGGTAAAAAACTTGGTGATTTTTGGATTAAAATCGTCTTCCTTGTTCTTCGGGGTAAAGTTACTGTATCTGAGTGTTCCCAGGTTTCGGATGAGTGAATCTTCCGGATGAACACAAAAGTTCCGAGTGAACCAAAAAGTTCCGGATGAGCATCATCTTCCGAATGAACTAAAAAGTTCCGGATGAAAGTGTTTTCTAAAAAGTTCTGAATGAGTTTTTTGTTTAAAAGTTCCGAATGAATTAAAAAGTTCCGAATGAATGTTTTGTCCAAATCTTCCGAATAAACTTCCGAACCAAAAGTTCCGAACCAACTTCCGGATCAAAAGTTCCGAGTGAACTTCCGGATCAACAATTTCCGAATCAACTTCCGAAGAAAGTTCCGAATGAAGGATTTCTCAAAAGTTCCAAATGAAGACTTCCGGGTGAAAAGTTCCGGATGAAGGTTCCGAGTAAAGTTCCGAATCAAGAGATTTAGAAAGTTCCGGATCAGTTTCTCTTTTGAGCATTTTAATTTAGAGTGGTACTTACTTACTGTTTCTTGTTTCCTCCTGTTTCTTCATTTCATATATTCAGTTTATTCGTTAAGTTTAATTTTAATTCTAAGTTTTTATTAAATGTCATTAAATTAATTGCTTTTAAATTTAAGTTTACATTTTAGATCATTTAAATCATTTAAACTTTTCAGTAGGCTAGAAAATCATTCCCCTTTTTTAGTAACCAAGAACAATCATTCCACTTAAGGCTGAGATCAATTCGAGAGGATATCGAGAGAAAAATTTAGAACCCATTGAAAAACCGTGTATCAAATGGCGCCGCTGCCGGCTCTTCTCGTTAAGATCAAAAGTTTTTTGTGAGAACTTGGATTTTGGGATCCAATATACCCAAAATACCTTATCCTTCAATATACCTTATCCTTCAAGGTTGAGGAAAGAGAAGCTCAAAAGCAAGGACGATATTCAGGTTTCGAACTTTCTTAAAATGTTTAAACAACTGAATTTCAACATCTCCTTCGCTGAGGCTCTCGCTCACATGCCCAAATACGCAAAAATGTTTAAAGATCTTCTGAGCGACAAGGAAAAGCTCCTCGATATTGCCAACACCCAACTTAATGAGAATTGCTCTGCAGTGCTCTTAAGGAAATTGCCAACCAAGCTTGGTGATCCGGGTCGTTTCTTAATCCCTTGCAATTTCCCGGGAGTAGAGAATTGCATGGCCCTAGCCGATCTAGGTGTCAGTATCAACTTAATGCCTTTAAGCGTTTGGAAGCAATTATCTCTCCCAGAGCTAGTCCCCACCAAAATGACTTTGGAATTGGCCAACCGTACGGTTGCTTATCCAGTGGGGATAGCTGAAGACGTCATTGTAGGAGTCGACAAATTCACTTTTCCTGCTGATTTCGTTGTCGTCGACTACGAGATGGACCCTCGTGTTCCCTTGATCGTGGGACGTCCATTCCTGAGGACCGGTCGCACTCTCATCGATGTTGAAGCCGGTGAGCTTATCATGAGAGTGGGTGACGATAAAGTAGTCTTCAACATGGGAAAGTTGTCTAAACAGCCTTATTCATATGAGAGTGTTAAATGTATTGACGTTCTCGATGAGGCTTGTGAAGAACACTTTAATGATGCTTGCAAAATTATTCCTACCTCTCTTCCCAATGTTGAGACCGTGTCCTCTATTGATTCATCATTGTCTCTATTTGGAGATAGTGATTTGTTTTGGAAAGATCTTAAAGACACCATGGGAGATGTGAACTTATCTACTGATGATTCTCCTACCGATGGGGACGAAGACATGCATTTCTTTGAAAGCCTTCTCAACGAAGACAATCCTTCTCGTCCATCTCCCACGGTTATTGTTATCGATACTCCGACTTTGAATACGCCTCCCGTCGAAAATCCTCCGGATTTAGAACTTAAGGAGTTGCCGCCCCATCTTGAGTATGTATTCCTTGAAGAAGAGAAGAAGTCGCCAGTCATCATTGCTAAGGACTTGAAGGAAGAAGAAAAAGCCCGACTTATCACCGTGTTGAAAGATCACAAGAAGGCTATTGCTTGGAAAATTTCTGATATTCGTGGAATTGATCCTCACTTCTGCACACACAAAATTCTCATGGAGGACGACTTTAAGCCCACTATTCAAAGCCAACGAAGGGTGAATCCAAAAATCCATGAAGTCATCAAAACAGAGGTTATCAAACTTCTTGATGCGGGTATGATTTACCCTATTTCGGATTCACCATGGGTTAGTCCAATCCATTGTGTGCCCAAGAAGGGCGGAATAACCGTTATTCCCAATGAACACAACGAGTTAATTTCCACTCGTCTCGTTACTGGGTGGAGAGTTTGTATAGACTACCGCAAACTCAATGATGCCACGAGAAAAGATCATTTCCCTCTACCTTTTATGGACCAAATGCTTGAACGTTTAGCGGGTAATGAATATTACTGCTTTCTTGATGGTTTCTCGGGTTATTTCCAAATACCCATCGATCCCCAAGATCAAGAGAAGACTACATTCACTTGTCCCTATGGCACATTTGCTTACAAAAGAATGCCTTTTGGCTTATGCAATGCCCTCGGGACTTTCCAAAGGTGCATGTTAGCTATCTTCCATGACATGGTTGAACAAACCATGGAAGTCTTCATGGATGATTTCTCGGTCTTTGGGGATTCCTTCTCTTCTTGCCTTGCCAATTTGGAACGTATGCTTAAGCGGTGCGAAGACACTCGACTTGTTCTGAATTGGGAAAAATGCCATTTTATGGTAAAAGAAGGCATCGTTCTGGGACAAAGAGTGAACAAACACTTCCAACCGATCCATTACGCTAGCAAGACAATGACTGGGGCACAATTGCATTATACGACAACCGAAAAAGAGCTTTTAGCTGTTGTCTATGCCTTTGAAAAATTTCGCCCATATCTTGTCCTTTCCACCACAATCGTTTACACCGATCATTCCGCGCTGAAGTACTTGTTGACAAAGCAAGATTCCAAACCAAGACTTCTTCGCTGGGTTTTGCTGCTCCAGGAATTTAAAATCGAAATTCGCGATAAAAAAGGAGCTGAAAACCTAGCCGCGGACCATCTCAGCAGACTTGAGGATCCTTACCAAGGGGATCATCCGAACAAAGAAATCAATGATTCTTTTCCCTTGGAGACCTTAATGTCTATAAATTCGAAGTCTGATGAAACCCCGTGGTTTGCGGACTTTGCAAACTACTTGGCGGGTGGAATTCTCAAGGAAGGGTTGACGTCCCAGCAAAAGAAAAAGTTCTTCACCGACATTAAGACTTACTTTTGGGACGACCCTTACCTATTAAAACAATGTGCCGACTTGATTATTCGCCGATGTGTTGATGGACCGGCAGCTTCGGAAATCCTTGATGCTTGCCACAAAGGACCCACCGGTGGTCACATTGGTCCCAACTACACCGCCAAAAAAGTGTTTGATTCGGGATTTTATTGGCCCTCCATATATCGTGACGCTCACAATATGGTTAAACGATGTGATGTTTGCCAAAAACAAGGCAAGATCACACATAAAGACGAGATGCCTCAGAATTTCATACAAGAATGTGAAATTTTTGATGTTTGGGGTATCGACTTTATGGGGCCATTCCCTTCTTCTAAAGGAAACAAATACATCCTTGTAGCCGTTGACTACGTTTCAAAGTGGGTTGAAGCCAAAGCTTTACCCACTAATGACGCAAGGGTGGTTTGTAACTTTTTGAAAGCTCTGTTCGCTAGATTCGGTGTGCCTCGTGCCATTATTAGTGATCGTGGGACTCATTTTTGCAATGACCAATTTGCTAGAGTCATGGCTAAGTACGGTGTAAATCATCGTCTTTCCACAGCCTACCACCCACAAACTAATGGCCAGGCTGAAATATCCAACCGTGGTCTAAAGCGAATTCTTGAAAGGACCGTGGGAGAGCATCGTGCCTCATGGGCTGATAAACTTGATGATGCTTTGTGGGCTTTCCGTACTGCTTACAAGACCCCGATCGGCTGTACGCCTTATCGTCTTGTGTACGGGAAAGCATGCCACCTCCCCATTGAGTTGGAGCACAAGGCTTACTGGGCCTTGAAGTGGGCTAATTTTGATATCAACAAAGCCGGTGACCTACGCAAGATCCAACTCAATAAGCTCAATGAACTCCGTAATGAGGCTTATGAAAATTCTTTGATCTATAAGGAAAGGACTAAGCTCATTCACGACTCTAAGATTAAGAACCGAGAGTTCCATGTTGGAGACAAAGTTTTGCTCTTTAACTCTCGGTTGAAAATCTTTTCGGGCAAGCTGAAATCTCGTTGGTCCAGCCCATTCACCATTGCCCAAATTTTTCCATATGGTACTCTCGAGCTCGCTCAACCTGATGGACCAAATTTTAAGGTGAATGGCCAACGAGTGAAGTTGTACCTTGGTGAGGACACCTCTCAGGAGGTGATTCCATCCCTCACCACGTTCCCCATGAACTAAATTTGGGTCGAGTCAGGCTCGTGACTCGGTTATCAAAAACAAGCGCTCCTCGGGAGGCAGCCCGAGTATCTATCCTTTTATGTTTTAACCCCCTAAGTGTAGGGGGGAACTCTATAGATCTTTCTCTTTGTGTGGTGATGTGATTACAGAGATTAGTGCACTCTTGGAAACTTGGAAGAACCGTGCTCCCGTGTTATCCGAAATCCGGTTCTATCTCTCAACTATCGTGATTCAATTTTCTTCATACTCACATTTGAAATTGATCACTTTAGTCGTCTCTTCCTTAACTTGAGTTAACCAACATGCACAATGTCATAAGTGTAGGGGGGACTTTTCCCACATGCTTAAACATTGAGGACAATGTTTATCTTAAGTGTAGGGGGGACTTCTATCGAAGTTTTAAGTGGACTTTTCCATGAAAATGCCTTCAATTAACCGGAAAATCCTATTTTGCAACATTTTTCAAATTTTTTATTAACTTTGGCCATTTAGTCGTAATTTTTCTATTTTTATCGTTGCTTTCATATGAATATATCCCGCAATAAAGTCAAAAATATTAATAAAGTGGTGTAGCTAGTTGAGAAATCTTTGACATATTAGGCCCGTTGCGTTTATTTTGACTCAACCCGAATAGACTTATCCAAGATTATTCTAGCTAGTATCCTTAACCATGTAGACCTTAATTGGTTTATTAGGCTAAGTATCCACGAGTCTCATTACTTGAGATTTTAAATTGTGGAGGACGAGAAATGATAGAGTCAATTATAAGTCGGTATTCTTGCACAAGCTCACTTGGTGTAATTATTTGCCTATTCTCCCATCACTTGCTAATAATTTATCTGCAATAAGTAAGGTCGTACGATTTGAAAGGTTACTTAGCTTCTAGCCCAAGATCGTTTAAAAGTTGCTCGGTAATGACAAGAGTTCATAGCCAAGGCATAACTTATGAAGCGGGGCGCGAAGATTGGCGAGTCCAAAAAGGCCCTAACAAGGCATGAGGATTCCATTTTATTGCTAAAGATCCAAGGTGATGTGAAAAGCATTATTCCCAAAGTCAATATGAAGGATCAAGACTCACGACGAAAAGCAATCAACTCCCACAAAGATGATGGAGAAGTCTATCCGAAAAGACCCTAACAAGGTATGAGGATAAATAGATCCAAGTCCGAAAAGGAGGCGGATCGTTGTATCTCAAAATCCCAATTAGAGATTGAAGAATAATCATGAAGTCGTGGTCAACAAAGTTGGAGTACCTCTCAAAAGTCTCCAAGTGAAGAAACTCTATGAACGATGAGAAGACCATTATCTCAAGCACGTCTCTCAAGATATAAAGTATGAAGTACATGCCAAATATCGGCCCAAGAAAGGTCTCAAATCGTGAACCGAGTTATGCCAAGATATGAACTTTTTGATATCCCGAGAAGCAGTTTAAGATTTTGTCCTTTAGCTAACTATTGATCAAATCGTCCTACTTTGCTTTCAGCCTAAATAAACTATCGAAATAAGTCCAAAAATGCATCTTCATGATCATTCTAAGACAAAAATAAAATATAAGAGATACACCTAGGAATAAGGGAGCTTAAGCATTTAATTAAGCCATGTGTGTAAGTGTTTGATTTACTAACTTATAATAACAATGATCTCGTTTTTAAGCTTAGTTTGGGGAACGTGAAACTTGAGGGTGATAAATCTTCGCAGCACCAAAGCCCTGATGTAAGTCATTGATCTCTTTGCAAGTTATTTCCATATAGCTATTTTCAAGTGAAAATGGTTTTCTATCCTTTTGTTTCCTTTTAAGTTTTAATTTCTTTTAATACCTTAATTCTTGTTTAGTAGTATTTGAATAAGGCCAAGGTTGATTAATTATGAGAAAAGTGTAAAATTGCTTTATCACTAAGCATTGCATGAGGGCATGGCAATGGTTAAGTGTAGGGGATTTGATAGGTGTGTAAACACCCATCCTTTTACCACTTAATTCTAGCTAAAACAAGACCAAAACGCGTATTTAGTATCATCTGTTTGGAATTATGCGCGGTTTTTGTGTTTATTGTGTTTTCAGAGCTAACCGGATGAATATTAAAGAAAACATGGGATTGCACGGGTTTTACCAAAGAAAAAGACTCAAGATAAAGTCTATTGTCCAAGAGATGCAAAAGATTTGAAGTCACCGGGCCTATTCAAATATTTATCGAAGAAAAGGACCAAAGATGGAAGATTTACATAAGTCGAAGAAACTCAAGTCTATTAAACGAAGAAATTAAAAGACGAGTTGAATTTAATCAATGACAAATCCCGAATCAGAATCGAAATCGTCAACTCTTCTGAAAAGACGAGAAGACAAGAAGAACGGGAGAAAGCCCACTCACCAACCAAGGGGAACACCTATATATAGTCCACCCCTCACACATTTAGGCAGTTAGTTTTTTAGTTTTTCTTTCTCCATCTTTTTCTCCCTTTTAGTTCGTAGCATCACCATCACCACTAGGGTGTTGGGTGATTTTGATCTTTGTTTTTCTAATCTTGTAATTTTGATCTTTGATTTATCTTGTTAAAACATTAATCATTCAATACAAGTTCTTGTTTAATCTTTCCATTTCATCTTGTTCATCATCATCTTTCTCTTCAAGCTCTTAAGTTCTAATTTTATTGATTTGATCTTTAAAAGTTGTTGGGTTTTGTGTTTTTGTTGATGGGATTTGTAGTTATTGGTTAGTAAATCATTTGTGTTAAGTTGTATTTAAGTTTTTGGTAAAAAACTTGGTGATTTTTGGATTAAAATCGTCTTCCTTGTTCTTCGGGGTAAAGTTACTGTATCTGAGTGTTCCCAGGTTCCGGATGAGTGAATCTTCCGGATGAACACAAAAGTTCCGAGTGAACCAAAAAGTTCTGGATGAGCATCATCTTCCGAATGAACTAAAAAGTTCCGGATGAAAGTGTTTTCTAAAAAAGTTCCGAATGAGTTTTTTGTTTAAAAGTTCCGAATGAATTAAAAAGTTCCGAATGAATGTTTTGTCCAAATCTTCCGAATAAACTTCCGAATAAACTTCCGAACCAAAAGTTCTGAACCAACTTCCGGATCAAAAGTTCTGAGTGAACTTCCGGATCAACAATTTCCGAATCAACTTCCGAAGAAAGTTCCGAATGAAGGATTTCTCAAAAGTTCCGAATGAAGACTTCCGGGTGAAAAGTTCCGGATGAAGGTTCCGAGTAAAGTTCCGAATCAAGAGATTTAGAAAGTTCCGGATCAGTTTCTCTTTTGAGCATTTTAATTTAGAGTGGTACTTACTTACTGTTTCTTGTTTCCTCCTGTTTCTTCATTTCATATTTTCAGTTTATTCGTTAAGTTTAATTTTAATTCTAAGTTTTTATTAAATGTCATTAAATTAATTGCTTTTAAATTTAAGTTTACATTTTAGATCATTTAAATCATTTAAACTTTTCAGTAGGCTAGAAAATCATTCCCCTTTTTTAGTAACCAAGAACAATCATTCCACTTAAGGCGGAGATCAATTCGAGAGGATATCGAGAGAAAAATTTAGAACCCATTGAAAAACCGTGTATCAGAACACCTAGGCATAAGGACATTTACAATGTGAATCTGGAATTAGGATGAATAATAATTTGTCATGTCTATATGTTAAGGATTTAGTTGATGAGAGTAATCTTTGGCACAGGAGATTAGGGCACATTAATTTTAAAAATATAAACAGACTTGTGAGACATGGTTTGGTTGAGGATTTGCCTGACAAGGCTTTCCACAATGACCACTCTTGTGTTGCATGCCTTAAAGGCAAACAGCACAAGGTCTCATTTAAGTCTAAACAGGTGCACTCTAGTTCTAAACCACTTCACTTGCTACATATGGACTTGTTTGGTCCAACTAATATAGAAAGCTTAAATGGTAAATCTTACTGTTTTATCATTACTGATGATTTCTCTAGATTTACTTGGACTTTCTTTTTAGCTTTGAAAAGTGACACTACTGATACTTTGATTAACTTCATTACCCAAATAGAAAAGAAGTCTGGTAATGAGGTTAAGATGCTTAGAAGTGATAATGGTGGTGAGTTTAGAAATAAGTTGTTGGATGATTTTTGTGCCAAGAAATGGATTACTAGATAGTTTAGTGTAGCTAGAACCCCACAGCAAAATGGGGTAGCTGAGAGAAAGAATAGAACCCTCATAGAAGCAGCTAGGACTATGTTGGCTGATGCTCACTTTCCCATTGCTTTTTGGGCTAAGGCTGTGAATACAGCTTGCTATGTTCAGAATAGGGCATTAGTCAACAAGATTCATAACAAAACACCTTATGAGTTACTTTGGGGAAGGAAACCTAATATTGGTTTTCTTAAACCTGTTGGATGTCATGTAGTGGTGTTGGATACTAGTGATGCCTTAGGTAAATTTAGTGCTAAAGGTGATGAAGGCTACTTCATGGGTTATTCAGTGCAGAGTAGATGATATAGAGTTTACCTTAAGAAAGAAAAATGTATACTTGAAAAAGTACATGTTAGGTTTTTAGAAAATAAACCTAGTGATCCTGAAAGTGGTCCAAATTGGTTATTTGACTTGGAACCTCTATCTAGGACTTTGAATTATATGCCTGTTACTAATCCAAACATTGTGAAGGTAACTTCAAATGTTGTGGAAGAACCAGTTGTTGATGTTTTAGGTACACAGGTTAATGAAGAGGTTGGATCACAAGCAGACAAGTCAGCACCCATAATTGAGTAAGTTACTATTCCCATATGGACAGATGCATATGCTACTGCTGCTGTTGGAAAGGAAAAAGGTGGTCTCCAAGTATCACCAGTTGACAACATGCATGATCTTTCAGGCGCTGACAAAGGAAAATCTGGCGCTGATAAGACAAATTCAGGCGTTGATGGCTCAAACGCTGACAACCTTGGTCCAGGCGTTGACAGCTCTTTTGACCATATTTTCTCTTCCAATAATTTTGAACAAGGTGAACCTTCAAACAGAAATGGAGAGGTTCATTCAGATGTTGATGGAAGAGAGTCTAAAGAGGATATTGGTAACATGGAAGATGAGATTGAGGACAACATACTTATTGAGGGAGGAGTGCTTACTTCTACAATCAAAAATCTCCTTCTCTAATTATTGGTGATGTTATGTCTCCTGTTCAAACTAGAAGATCTCATCAGAATCTTGGTGGATTTATTGCCAATATTTACAAGAAGGTTGATACCCCTCTTGTTCAAGCATGTTTGTTTGCCTATTTTTTGTCACAACAGGAACCCAAGAATATTTTTGATGCTCTCAAAGAACCAAGTTGGGTGGAAGCAATGCAAGATGAGCTTCACCAATTTGCTATCCATGATGTTTGGGAGTTGGTTGATTGTCCCAGACATGTCAGATCTATTGGGACAAGATGGGTTCTTAGAAACAAAAAGGATGAAAGAGGCATTGTGGTCAGAAACAAGGCACATTAGTGGCTCAAGGATATACACAAGAGGAAGGGATAGACTATGAGGAGGTCTTTGCACCAGTTGCAAGGATTGAGGCTATAAGGATCTTTCTAGCCTATGCTTCCTGTATGGGCTTTACAGTCTAACAAATGGATGTGAAGAGTGCTTTTCTTTATGGCATAATTGCAAAGGAGGTTTATGTAATGCAGCCTCCTGGTTCTGAAGATTCAGAACATCCAGACAAGGTGTATAGAGTCAAGAAAGCTATGTATGGACTCCATCAAGCCCCAAGAGCATGGTATGGCACATTGTCCACCTATCTGGTGGAAAATGGATTCAAAAAGGGCACCATAGACCAGACCTTATTTACAAAGAAGACTGGTAAGGATTTCTTACTTGTTCAGGTCTATGTGGATGATATCATTTTTGGATCTTCTAGTCCAAAGATGAGTGAAGACTTTTCCAAGCTTATGACAGACAAGTTCAAGATGAGTGCAATGGGGGAGATGAACTTCTTTCTAGGGTTACAAGTTCAGCAGAAAGAAGATGGTATCTTCATCTCTCAAGATGAATATGTAGCAGAAATCTTGAAGAAGTTTGGCTTTTCTCCACATGAGAAAAGGGCTAGCACTCCTATGGATAGAGAACACCCTTGGGGAAAAGTTGGAGATGGAAAAGAAGTGGATGTCAGGCACTATAGATCAATGATTGGTTCATTGATGTATCTCACAGCTTCAAGACCTGACCTTATTTTTGTTGTGTGTGCATGTGCACGCCATCAAGTGACTCCCAAAGAGTGTCATCTTCATGTTGTCAAGAGGATCTTTAGATACCTTAGATGTTATCCAGACCTGGGATTATGGTATCCAAAAGATTCACCATTGGAGCTTATTGCATATTCAGACAGTGATTATGGTGGTGACAAGTTTGATAGAAAATCCACAACTGGTGGATGTCAGTTTCTTGGGAGTAGATTGATATCTTGGCAATGCAAGAAACAAACAGTGGTGGCAAATTCTACAACTGAAGTAGAATATGTTGCAGCAGCTGCTTGTTGTGGACAAGTCTTATGGATTCAGAACCAGCTGTTGGATTATGGGTATAATTTCATGCATACTAAGATTTTTGTAGACAATAACAGTACTTTATGCATTATTAAAAATCCTGTACATCACTCTAAAACAAAACACATAGAAATTAGACATCATTTTATAAGAGATTGTTTTGAAAAGGGTTTAATACAACCAGATAGGGTTGACACAGAAGAAAATGTGTCTGATTTATTAACTAAACCTTTTGATACTAGAAGATTTTAATACTTGGTAACAAGTATTGGAATGATCAATCTCACTTAATATGTGTTTTGGGGTCTTATTGTAAAAGTATGTACAGGATATGCATTGTTATTGGTCTTTATGTGAAATTAGATTTTCCACTTTATTTGTCTAACGCTGACAAAGGTTATTTTAACGATGATAAGTGTTATTGTGACGTTGTCAGCAACATGTTAGTTTTGTGGTTTTTGATTTAATTGTGCAGGCATTGTTAGCATTGTACCTTTAGATACAAAGTTGCTTATGGATCCTTGGAGCCTTATTAGAGCATGTTTTATTTTATGGATGATGGTTGGAATATTTATATTCCTATGTTGACATAAATTTTTATTTACATGCATATTAATTGGCAACTTTTGTATCATAGTTTAAGGGGAGGTTTAGGAACCTTTAGGAATTTTGGCTATTCTTATGATACTCTTATCACAATTCTAGATTGTGTCCACTGGTGAGTATGAGTTAGTTTACTATCTCATGAGGCACTGTAGCATGCAAAGTTGATATACTATGCATGTTGCCAAGACCTTTTTGGCCTAAAACTGGATGTGGTCTGTTGGGAGACTTGGGTATGATTTATATTGGGCTTTCCTGGGAGTTACAAGGGATTTTATGAGATAACTTAACTGTTAAGAATTTTGGTTAGCAAGGGACACTAGAGGACTGTTATGTCTATCTTGCATAAGCAAGTGTGCATGATTGGACAGTGCTTGCCACCCTATAGTAATTTTCAGTTTATAGGTTATCTTCACTAGGATAAATTACTTTGTTAAGGTCCTTTTTCATTTTTATTATTTTTATTTTTGGACGTTGACAGATATATTTCAAGCGTTGTTGTGACCAATTTAGACGTTGACATGGCTTTTACAAACGTTGACAAGAATATAGCCGTTGGGCGTTGATGGGTTATTTTTTACCGTTGACACTCATTGGGTCCTACCCAGTTGTTATTTTTGACGAAAATTGGGGCCGTAATTTTGGGAGTTGATAACTTTTAATTAATGCACAAGATAACTTATTTTCTTTTCAATATTTTCATCATTATATTTTGAAAATACTTGCCTCATTTTTGACCAATCACATGTGCCTATCACTCCTATATATTTGGCTCCTACTTTTTAAACAGGGTACTCTCATATTCTTGTCTAACAATTTTCTCCTATAATTCATCTTTTATAATCTTTCATAAATAGCTTTCTACATCAATGGCGCCTAAGTTTAAACCAAGTGACTTGGTATTGGGATTCAGAAGCGAGCATAATATGATTGCTTATTTGGAGGCTGATGATGCTTTGTTTCCTCAATACACCCAGATGGTGGTGTATTTGAATGCATCTCCATTACGGTATGCTCTTTCTCATGCTCCTCTCATCCCTGTCACTCATATTAAACAGTTTTGGAACACTGTCAGTTCCTCAACGCTTAATAATGTGACTACATTAACAGCTATTGTCCATGGGCGTTCTTGGGTGGTTACTGAAGCCTTGGTTCGCCAGGCTTTGCATCTTAATGATGCAGATGGTATAACCACTCTTCCTATTGGTGAAATAGAACAAGGACTCCAAGCTTTGGGTTATCCTTTCCCTAAAGAGGGAACTTTAAACAAATATCATAAACAGGAATTTCCCCCAGCTTGGAAGTACTTAATACATGTCATCCTTCAATGTTTGAGTCCCAAATGTACTACATACAATGAAATTAACAGATCAATTGCTAGTGCAATTGTGTGTATTACAAATGGGCAAAAGTATAATTTTTCTAAACTAATTTTTGATGGCATGTGTAAAAACAAGGGTAATAAGATGACTTTGGCTTACCCAAGATTTTTACAAATGATTTTTGATGAGCAAAGGTACTGCACAAGGGATCATGATGATTTTTATGCGATTCCTGTGCAAAAGAAAGCTATTTATAGTAAGATGAATTCACCCCCTCACAGAGACTTACCCCATACCCAAGCTATGCTTGCTGTTATTGCAGTAGCACAACCTCACCCTGACCCACAACTTGACCCAATACCAGACCCCTTAACTTTACCTCAACACATGGAACTTGATCACGAATCCTTCAACGCTGACACGTTAAATGTTGGCACTGACACTACTAATCCAAACGTTGACACCTTTCCATCATAGACCCAAACACCCCTTAACCTTCAAACTACCACCCAATCCACATCATCTTCTCCACCCCCAGACTATAGGATGGAAAAACGCCAAAGGACCATTGGAGTGTTCTCCTCTGGTGGTCCTAGCCATGTTGCAGAGAGAACCACCACCATAAGTGTGGTTGGTGATATGAGTGAGGCTAGGACTATTGGTGCTAGCTTAGATGCAGGCCAAGCCAGTCCTAACATCTTTAAGACCTCATCCATGCCCCATGACTCTACTTTGGGAGGTCAAATACCCATTCTAGAGGAGGGTAGATTGGAACCATACACAATGTTGGAATTGACGGCTGTCTGCATTAGCTTGCAAAAGCAAAATGCAGACCTGGTACAAACAGTCAGTACACAAGGCCTTGAACTCAAGCAATTGAGGGAGAGGATTGTTCTTTTTGAGGATGCTAACAATAGGCGTGGAATGGGGGATTCTTCCAAAGGGGAGGATGAGCATGTGTATGTGAGTGACAAAGGCTCACATGATGAAGAATCTTTGGGTGTGGATGAAGCCCTTACTGAATTGAAGAAGCAACCAGGTTTTGATGTATCTTTGGTTACTCCTACAAACTTGAACTTGTCCTTTACAGCAATGATGGAGCAGTTCACAAGAGGCGCTAAGAAGAGTAAGGTGAGCGTTGACAAGCAGATTTTGGACGATGACACACCAAGCGCTGACAAAAGTAATTTGGGCGCTGACACAGAGGATTTGAATGTTGACAGACCTGCAGATATGGTTGATGTATTCCAGTCATTAGCTATCATCAAGGAAGTGTCTTCACAGGTACCATCATCATCTTTACCCATCATTGATCCATTAGACAAAGGTAAAGGAATCATGGTAGAAACAGAAGTTCCAAAGGATGCAGCACAAGTAGAGTTTGATTCAAAGTTGGCTGCACAACTTATGGAACAATAAAAGAAGAAGGTTGGTGAATCACCATTTGTAGTTACTTCTGAGGAACAAGAAGGAAGTGATGATGAAAGTTCAGATTCAAGTGTTATGATAATTGAACAACCAGAAAGACTTGAATATGGTGATGAGTTGGCAAGGGAGAAACTTAGAGAATTAAAGTTGCAGGTAGATTATGATATGCCAGAAGTTGCTCAGATGTACCATGCTTGGGAAGATAAGGTTATGGAGAATCCAGATATGACAATTTCAGATCAAATTTGGGTATTGGAGATTCTTCTAAGAGTTCAAAGAGATTGCAAGGTAATTCTGAAGCATAAGGCTAGCAATGTTTTCTCACTGCTGAAAAGAGATAGAAGGGAGCTTTATTACATGTTGCTCAGATGTCATCAAACAGGATCATTTTAGAAATTGAAGGGATTATCCTTTGAAGAATTAGAGTATAAGGCTTATCCCATTTGGGCAACAGTCTAGGAAATGAATACTATCAGACTTCTCTCAGATGAAAGGAGAGAAGAACTTGTAGAAGAGATGGAGATTCAAAAGGCTATGATTGTTCCAAGGCCTTTGAAGAAGGGAGTTCCACTTGAGTTTCCTAAAGATTTAAATAAAGTGACTCCCAGTGAAGCTGTTATAAGAAGGAGCATTAAGCTCTCACCCATGGAAGCTTCAGATATGGTACAAGTGTTACCTCTTGATGCCAGAAACCCTATCATTAGCTATGAAGAAGATGCAAGTGGGTTTTGGATGATTGGCAGATATGGGAAAGAGGTACACACATTTACTACTCTTATGTCTCTCTTTGCAAGTATGGATAGGGAGGACTTAGCAGACCTTTGGAGGTTATTAATGGCCAAGTATGAGACTGAAGCAACTACTTCAGTCAATGGAATAAAGCTTTGGTCAACATTCAAGAGAATGTGTGCACCAGAAGAAGAAGATCCTGTTTGGAAGGATCTTGAGGATGATATCAGTGGACTTCAATGGCGTTTGTATTCAGCTGCTGGTGTGTATTATTTGAGTTCTACAAAGTTTTCTGAATATCTTCTTGTGGATGTTGAGTATCCCATGTCCAAAGAAGTTTTTGAAAAGATGAAGACAACACAGCTGGAGATTGACTACTCAAGTGATGTGGCCAAAGATTTGATTAGGCATGTTTATTACCAATATGATAAGATTTGTAAGAATCCTCCTAGTTCTTAGTTTTTATTCAGAAACTTGATTGCTAGAGTAGATATCAAGTTTAGGAGAGGATTGTTGGGAATAAAATGTAGCCAGTACACTTGGACGCTGACAAGAGTAATCGGGACGTTGATAAGAAGAAAACAGGCGTTGACAGAACAAGCGTTGACAGGAAGATGTCAAGCATTGATAGGATGAAGTCAAGCACTGATAGAAGACTTAGTCTACACGTATTATGTTTCTAGTTTGTTTCTAGTAAAGATATGATCGACAATGTATTTTCTATGTTTATCTTTACCTAGAATAGCTGATACGTAGACTCTTGTACAAGGCTTCTTATTCTATAAAAGGAGACCTTTAGGTTTTGTTTCATATAAGTTTTCATACTTTTAACACTTTCATTGTACGCAAGTTTGTGCTAATCAATCAAGTGAAAGTTTGGTTTACATTGTTTGTGTGTTCTTGTTTGAGTATTAATTCTGCATAATACTTAAATTGTTTTATACACAACAAAGTTTCTCTACGTGTTAAACTTGATTCAACCTCGTTTACACAAGCTAAATCGATCTAAGTTTGGGATCAACAAAAAAATATTTAAATTTCTAAAAATAATAAAATATATACATTTTTTTTTATTTTTTTTTAAATTTAATATTTAAAAAGACAATTTAATTAAAACTATATAAACTCCACTTTTATTTAAAATATATAAACAATTTAAAGTTAGATTTTATTTAAAGTAAGTTAACTTTATAAAATAAAACGTTTAGCAAATAAAATGCCAGCTACAAAAACAGAACTTTATATTATGGTAGTTTATTATACTTATGACAAAAAGATTACCCAGCTCAGTTGGTTGGAGCGTGAGTCATATAACCGAGAGGTCTCGGGTTCGAACCACAGGAGTGGAACATTTTTGGATATTATATTTTTGGAATCAAATTTTTTGGAACTCAGTTAACAAGCCAAACAAAACGTTTGGTCTGCACAAATGAGTAGATCAGTAAACAAAATATGTAATAACACAAGCATTTAAATTACAAATATCACAAATAACGAGAACTACACATTCAGCAAAAACTGATCAAACTAATTTCAGCATATGATGAGAACTTAAGTTAAATATCAAAACTAAATCAATCAAATACTCAGCACAAATATAGATTCCGCAATATAAGAACACCACGATTATAAGCAGACTCACTAAAATCGTTCAAACAACTAAGTTTACTAAAACCGCAAAGCAGGTATCTTAAAATAGAATAGGATCAATAGCTGACAATCCCATTTATCAAATGAAATCAGTTCTGTCAACAATCCAATAACTAATAAGTGATCTATTTTACAAAAATCATTCAATTTCGACTTGATCAAAAGTAAGAAAAAGTAGCGTCATGTTGGCATCTAATTTATGCAGCTAAATCACACATTCATGGAAATAATGGCAGATCCATAAACTTCATTTACTGAAACAGTCTAAACCATAAACACAGATATATAACATCAACAAGTTCATCTAACAGATTAATAAATCTAAATCAGCTTTACTAAATCAATAACCAAATTCAGATTAGTCATTTTAAACAAAACATAGCAGATCATTAAACCAGATCAAAACCATAAAAACATAACCACTATCAGATTTGAAACACAAAATCAGCAGACAATAATTTTAAACTAAAACTTAAAAAGTAAATGAAAATAGAACCTTTTGGAGTATCCTTTGAGACGAAGGAAGGTGTTGAGCCTCCTTATGACCCTAAACA
The DNA here is from genome assembly GCA_025667525.1 of Glebionis coronaria. Classification (NCBI taxonomy): domain Eukaryota; kingdom Viridiplantae; phylum Streptophyta; class Magnoliopsida; order Asterales; family Asteraceae; genus Glebionis; species Glebionis coronaria. Next base: position 355,825,841 of record CM046881.1, read on the forward strand.
GCACCGTCATTCACCACCATTCGAACACCATCCTCAAACCATCAGAATAATCAAACGAACCGACAACTTTTATAAATCAAACCATTGGGGTTTGACTTTATTTCCAATTTCACTTTAATTATTTAACTCAAACTATTATATTAGCTTGATCAAATAATTCTTAAATTAAATAGACAGTAGATTAATTTATGAAACTTTAACAGTAAAACTTAAAATAAAAAGAAGATGCTCAAATAAACTTTTATTAATATTAGAAAAGTATTACAAAACTAATTAAATGAAATTACAATTATCCCTACCTCTATTTTAACATTAAACAGTAAAGAAAAATTGGAATGAATATTACAGATAAAATGGGGGTTTTTATAGCCAAACCCCCAAGGCTCTTGGTGGAGTTTGTTGTTGCGAATCTTTCATCTCGTCCGTTCATTTGGTATCTTTTCTTCTCTTTCTTCTCACTCTTCAATCCTACGGATGAAAATTGCCAACTAGCACACGGATCGCCAACGTGGCAATCAAGTGTGCTAGTTGTGCTTCTTGATAGCTTAGGTGTCCATTTCTTATTGGTGGAGTGGTGGGAGTGAAGTGTCCCATCCAATCAGATGAGAGAAAAGAAGCCACGTCACTTTGAGATGCCCACCATCAACCTCCAAAAAAATTAGGGATTTAATTCCCCACTTGTGTGAATCACACGCTTGAATTAAACAAAAAACCCAAAAGTTATTGTTTTATTTTTTATTGGGTGAATTAGGGTTTGGAAGCAGTAAAAGGAGTTCCTAGTTATTTTGGGGAGAGAAAATGACATTGTAAATATCTAAGGATTTGTGTGTGGGTAAATGTGTGAGTGGGTGAAAATGAAGTTTGATAAATATGTGTTTGACCAAAGATTGGTTATACGTCCAATATAGCAAACTTTTCATCCCAAGATTTAGGCTTGTGGCCCAAATGAACTCAAAACCGTCCCACATAAGTTTCAAAGCAAATGGGCTGTTGGCCCATTTTATAAATACTCCATCCGTCTTATAAGTTGGGCCTTTTGATGGGATTATACTCCAAAAATAGTTAACTTGACTCCTTATTGGGATTTTTGGGCCCAATACCCAAATGTGGGACACACTTGGCCCAAAATCTCCATAAACGATTAAATCCGCTAAAATCGAACTTGAAATTGGCTTTGTTGATCTTTTCTTCATTCTCGTGTCGTTTTCGCCGGTTTTCGTGAACTTGGTACCTACACACATGAAACAACAAAACATGCACATACAAGGCATAATTCATATGTTTAATGCATTTATTGTTTGTTTTTAGATATAATTGATATGAGTAATTTAGCTCATATCAAACTCCCCCTTGCTAAGCAATTGCCGTGTCATCACGTAATGATAAAATAAAACACTAACTACACTTTTATTCAACTTTTGACATTTTATTTTGCAAAGACATAATGTATTGCTTTCATTATTTGAAAAATAACTTTTAGGATCATAAAACTCAAATAGATTCATCGTCCTCGACTTTTCACTTTTCCATGCCAAGTGTAAAAACAAGATCATTGTCAATCATAAGCCCCAAAATTAAACAACTCATACAAGTAATTTGTGTTAAACTCAATCTCCTATTATTCCTAATTGTATCTATAGATTTTATTTGTCATTCACAAAAAGGCTCATTTGACTTATTTGATATTTATTAGTCCAAAAATGAAGGCAAGAACGGTGTAAACTCAACACTCAAAACCTAACCTCGACTTCAAAAACCGTTGTCACTAAAGAAAGCCCACATCAAGGATCTTAACACGATTTAAGGGATAAATCCTCGGACCCGAAATTTGGCTAATAGGACTACTTAAAAGCAACAATAAAACCTCCAAAGTCAATTATGACCTTATTAATGGAGTTAGCAACAATTACATCATATCACCTTGTGGCTCTTTAAGATGCAATTGTGCTCCTTATTTAAAATCCACACCAGAAGGCTCCTTGGACAAAAATAAGGGAATTGACATTCACCATCCCACCTTATGGCTCATGATGATGAAGCAATTTTTATTCAACACGTCCCTATGCCACACACCCTAAGTCTCTAATGACAAGGTTAGTGCTACATGACTCCCACTCGAAGGCTCCTAGAGAACATGTTTTTATTTAATCTTCTTTATTAATATGATATTTATAGTAGGCCAAATTTCCGCAATCCCATGATCAAAAGTCCATGACGCTGACACCCTTAATGTGTTCTCACTTTAATTACAAGGGAAGAAAAAGAAGGAGTTACGAGTTAAGATATCAAGCCTAAACCGCTAAAATCTTCATTTATTAAGCAATTATTATTCAAGCGTGAAAATTAAATATGAGGAGATTAAATCAAACACAAAAATACTTATACAAAGAAGTATTAACCTTAGAAACTTATGATTAAACTCTATCATCTCTTGTTCTCCATATTGTAAAATTCCAAAAATGTGAAATCAATGGATACTTAGCCTATTAAATCAAAGTTTTGGGTTTTCAAGTCATCTATAGGATCTTGCATCTTCTTATACTTATTCAAGTTTTAGAATTTGCGTTTTAAAGTTCCCTTGATAAACGACTTTCTAGGATCAATTATAGGAACTTGCGAAAAGTTCTCTTCTTAACTCGTATGAGTTAAGACTTTCGCGTTTTAAAGTCCCCTATATAAAATCCTAGCAAAACTTAATTCAAACACGTTAGGGAAAAGCTAAGGTAAAAACCGAGTCGAGTCAAAAACTATTTTTATTTTCACCAACAGAAAACCTACATCTGTGTCAAAAGCACTTATTTTATTTATTAAAACTTAAAAATAACACGAAAAATTTACAAATTTTATGAAAAACGAGAAAAACGATTACATTTAGACACGACAAAAGCAATTGCAAGCGATGATATCGATTGACTCCCCCATGCTAAAACCAAACATTGTCCTTAATGTTTCTTAGCTCAAGAGTAACACCCCCTTGCTAAAACACAAAGAGTCTAATGCAAAATCCTAACATGGAAAGAGCACGCAAATCTATAAGCCGTTTATTAATTATGCTTCAAGATAAAACGTTAGTCGATAAAAATTAAAGGATAGAGAGTGTGCCCCTTTTGGCAATCAAAGATTGGAAGATCAAGTGGACCGGCAAAAACCGAACATGGGAGTCTTTAATGATTAGGGTCATACCTAAGATTCACAACACAACAAAACACGAGCACGAGCTTGAAAGATCAAACCTTATTAGTGTTAGAAAATAGAAAGAAGATAGAATGTATGGGACTCCCCCACAAGGCACCTCGTTTTTGTTAACCGAGTCATGAGCTCGACTCGATCCCCGCATTCATTGGTCCTTAGGGAAAATGGTGAAAACCGGCATAATGTAATAGAATCCATGGCAAAGCACGATGTCGGGGTCAAAGATTACATCCTCGTTGTCGGATGACAAACGAAAGGATAAGACTCCAACATAAATCTCCAAAAAGAGATGGTGGTAACAAATCATGATATGGATGTAGCATGATCCTCGAGATAAACTCGCACCAAGATGATTGAAAAGTATTTCAATTATTGCATCGGTGAAAGGCCGAGTTTTCCCTAAATCAATGATTCCGGGGTCGAATACCTCGTCCTCGGGAGATAAAGGAATAGACAACTGTTGGGTCAAAAAGTTGATGTGGCAGAAACTCAAAAATGAAGAAAACGTGAAGTATTTGTCTAGGCGTTGACAAGAGCATTCCAGGCGTTGACATGTACAATCTAGGCGTTGATGGAATCAAGCATTGTCAAGAGCAATCCAAGCATTGTCACATGCAATTCAAGCATTGACAAAACGTAGACAAAAGAAGCTAATGGAAGCTTCTATTTAGATAAACATGCAAAAGATATTCTGCATAAGTTTATTTAAATAGAAGATTTACTTGTTTATTCATTCTTATCTCTTGTAAACCCTAATCCTTACACTATAAAAGGAACCAAGGGTCTTAGGTTTTATTTAATTCAATTCATTCACAATGTAAACCTAAGGTGTGTGTCGACTAGACGTGGGATTCAATGTATACACGTCTAGTGGTTGTTGATTATCAATATAATTAGCAATCCATGTGTTTTAATTCATGTTATTCGTGCCTAAACACCTTGTTAATGGTTGTTGTTCTAATTCCGCTTTGATTTGTTAATCATATGAACAATGATCATTCCTAGTAGCTTAAAAGATCCGGAAACCAAGGTTTCCACAATTGGTATCAGAGCGGGTGGCTCTCGATGCTAGGATCTACAAGGTGTTATGTTCGTGTTCGTGTTGCTGTGAAGCTGCTGTCCAGTTTTAGCGACAATTTTGCAACAGATCTGCTGTCGTAAAAAGAATGGGAGGAAGGAGTAATCAGATCTGCGACAGTTTAGTGACGAATAAACTGTTGCTAAAGGTGCATGATTTCAAATTCGTTTTTAGGGTTTACTTGAAACCCTAGATCTATCAAGATGCAGCGAGATTTGATTGTTATGGTGATTATACTAGCTTTGGTGAGTTGACTTTCGAATCAACGATGAACCGTAGTGTAGTCGAGATTTGTAGCTGCTGTGTTGATTTTCGTTTTTAGGGTTTTCATAAACCCTATATCCATCTTTTGAAACATAGCAGCAGCCTGTTGTGACGATGGTGGTTTGATCGAGTGCTGCCAATAGAGAAGTAGAAGATTGAAAAAAAATCCTAGATCTGTTATGGAATGGATTTGTTATGGAACGTGAGTTTTGCATGAAGAAACCCTAGATTTGATTTATTGAACTGTAGCAAGTACTTTCAATGGTTAAGGTTTTTGTATTCATATGTTACTGTTGGTGTTTAGATTACATCAATATGACAAAGACGTAGACTACTGGAGTTTAGCATGTGATCTAAATGCTTTCTGATCGTGATATATTGGAGTTATTCTAGTGATCACAAAGGGCGTGATTTTTGGTTATTGGCTGTTCACGTGTGGATACATATGGTATGGATTTTCTTTACTTCATAACTCTATTATTCTAGAGTTAATGATGCTATTGTTTAGGGATATGTACGTATATCTCTTATAATTATGGATGAGATTTATGGCTATGTTGATATGGTCCATAAACCTAAACGCGTAGTTGGCTAAAAAGAAGGAGAATTCTGTTTGCAAAGTATCTATGGAAGCCATTGGACATATAAGATATCATCTTTGATTTCTCGTTACTTATTTTGAAGTAATGGATGAGTGCTAACTTTTATGAGCTGTCCTTTTATCACAAAGTTTATTGGGTACAGTTTTAAAAATAGGTGGGCTGGTAACCTTGATTAGAGAAGGACGAAAGCAGACTTGAAGATGAACGTTCAAAGAGTATCAATGTGATTGTGGTCCCGTATATTACTTGTGCACAAGGAGCAGCAAAAACAAAGGAAGGACAACAGAAGGTGTTAATATTGGTGTGTTTTTATATGTGATCTAATTATGGCAGCAGAAAGAGACAAAGGTTTATTGTCGATTATTGGTTATGATGTTGTATAACGACAGAAAACATGTACTATGATTCAAAGCTTCACGTGAAGGCTACATTAAAAGAAGAATGTTTTGTGATGTGTGAAGTTGGCATCAAGGTAATATATTATAGTATATCGTAGCAATATATTCGGAGTATGGCTGTTTGGGGTTTCGATTGTATAAAGCAGAAAGAAACGCATGATTGTTTACATGCGTTCATTGTTTAAAGTTTATTTTGTGGTCCACAATTGATATTGGAGTACTATAAAGTAGCAGCAATATCAAAGACGTGAATAATGCTACGATGTGTGATTGAGAACATCACGTGGAAAAGCAAATAAGTGGGCGTTTTGTTAATGTTGATGTTGACGTGAGTAAAAATTAGCAGCAATTAAAGCTAATGATTAAAGTACAATCATATACTAGCTTTCACGTGGGATATTAGGTACAAAAGAAAAGGAAGAAGAGGACTAAAAGAATGGGGTATAATATTTTTAGCCATTGTCGAGAGTTATGTAGCCATAGATGGTGTCAGTGGCTGAGTCGAGCCACTGACAAGAATAAAACACACGCTGACAAGGAAGACGCTGACACGTGAAAGCTAGACGCTGACACGTGTTGTCCGATATACGGTTTTTAAGCGCTGACAAGTATTGTCCGATATCAGACAATACATACAGAAGATATATTGGATGACTCAGGATCTCGGACAGAAATGTCTGTTTAAATTTTTATGACTTGTTTTTGAAAATTGTGTTTGGTGCAATGACGTTTTATTTGATTATGTGACAAGGCTAACCTTGCGGTTACGTACCGACTTGGATTAGAAGCAGAACGCCGACAGAGGCAGCAGTTGCATAAAAGAAGAAGATGATATTGTACCTAGATGATTTTCATTGCAAATTGGAGGTTTCGATGAAGAGGTTTGATTATTGCTTCTTTGGTGTTGGAGTTGTTTTTCGCAGGTTTGTATTTTATCATATCCCAAAAGACTCTCCTCTCTTTTGAGATAACTTGCTTGTTCGTTTAAATGTTGGTGACGAAGACTTGTCAAATCTAGCAACTAGATACCTTGCTATCACTTGAAGGAGTTACATTATCGTGCTCAGTGTCTCACAAAAGGATGAGGATTTTGACAAGAGATCGAGGTCTACTTATAGTTTCCTGCATTATATAAGTTCGACGTCACATGGATAGTGCAAGATATAAGGTACAAGCTTGGGAGATTCTACTTCTTCAACAAATAGGTTATATTCGTTTTTCTTCATTCGTAATCTACAATTAGAGTCTACATGGTTCGTGATTCATTTACATGCACCACTCAAGGGGAAGCGTTATTAGTTGTTTATCTTTAGAAGACCCCTATTGGATGAGACAAAAAGGGGAAGAAGATTCACCGATCAAGGGGAAGATTGTTGGGAATTAATTTGATGAGACAAAACAAGAATAATGAAACAAGAAGGACTTATATGCAAATATCAAGCTTTACAAGAATATGGAGCCCTTTCATACAACAAGGAGGACTTATTAGCAAAAGATGGAGGGACTTCTAATGTAATTAAAGTTTTCTTGTAAGAAAAGTCTTGTATTCTAGTATATATAGAATACAATGACCGTAGGTTTTATTCATCCCATCATTCACAATGTAGTCTTAAAGTTGAGTCGTGTGTTCTAGACGTGTGTAACCTTGTAAACACGTCTAGGCTTTGTTACTTGTAATCGTTTGAAGTTTAATACTAGTAATCGTTGGAAAAGAAACACCTTGTTCGTAATCAATGTTCTAATTCCGCTATGTTTATCATATGAACGTTGATTATCCTAGTAAGCTTAATCGATCCATGAATTAATGGTTTCCACAATTATGGAACACAATTGATAGTTTATCCTAAATTACTTTTGAATATATTATGCGGAATTGTTGATCCCAAACTATAGTTTAGAACTTAATCGATCTAAGTAATATTCCATGTCTTGTACTATCCATGTGACTAATAACCCAACCTTGTGTTCCATGTCTTGTACTATCCATGTGTCTTAACACAGAGCTTTTGAATATCTAATTTTATTCCCAACAATAAGTTTAGGATAAATTACTTTGAATGTCTTGTACTATCCATGTGACTAAGAACTTATATCAGACCAATTTGTTGATCCCAAACTTAGATCGATTTAGCTTTGTGTTATCGAGATTAGATCAAGTATAACACGTAGAGAAACTTTGTGTATTCAACAATCTAAGTATTATGCGGAAACTAATACTCAGAACGAAGAACAAACAGAATATATGAATACCAAACTTTCACTTTAATTAATAATAACAATGAAAGATTACAATGAAAGTGTTATGAGATATGTGGAAGAGGTGTATATGAGATCTGTCTTATGTCTAACCTTAAGGCCTCCTTTTATAGGTTTAAGGAGCCTTGTACAAAAAGCTAAGATCAACTATTTTAGGAAGAGACATAAGATAACCATACTTAAATAACTTATTGACTAAATCTTTTAAACATTTAAGAATATATTATGAATTCTTATCTTCATATTTTGTCCACCAGCTTGAAGAATTCATCATTGGCTGATTTAGTCCTTGTCTTTGTCTTTAAGATTCTTCTTGTCAACGCCTTGATAATTCGTATCAGCGTCTCATCTGTCAGCGTCTCGTTTACTCTTGTCAGCGTCCAATTTCCTTTTGTCAGCGTTCAAGTGACTTAGCTAATTTTATTCCCAACAATCCTCCCCTAAACTTGATATCTATTCTAGTAATCAAGTTTCTGAATAAAATAAAACATACAGAGAGGATTCTTACAAATATACTTATCCCTGAATTTGAGTAATAATAAATCTCGAAAAGTCAATCACTGTCAATCACTCAAATCACTTGTATAGTCAGCCTTCACTTGGTCTTAATTATCTTCAACACCTGTAGAGTCTTTGGAGCTTTCTTTATTACTTTTGTCACTCAAATTCGATTGCTCCTCCCCTTTTTAAGACTCCTCTCCAAGATCAATATACAAGGACAGAACCAAGAACATCCTCCTTGCATCAGCTTCCAAAATAACAATCCTTGACAATTTGTACCATTTATGTATTATGCTTTTACAAGCTAATACATATTTTCGTCAATTCCATTAATGTCAAAGGTTTCATACTGTCCTCATCCACATTCGGGAAATGAATCCTCAATGTTGATTCATAGGACATGGGGATGGACTTACTGACGATAAGACTGACTTGACTTGCATTAAAGCTAGTGCCAATAGTCTTAGCCATCTCCATAACACTATACACCCTTGTGAAAGTGATCTCTGCTGCTACTAAATGTCAATCACTAGGAAAAACATCTCAATGATCATTAGGCTTCCAGATATCCAAAAATTTGAAAACTGTAAGGGTGATGAAACATTTTGGGACTATAAAGAAGTTTATAAAAGACATCAGCTAAGATGTCATAGCATAAAATGGACTTGAGAATGTAGAAAACTTTAGTTAGAACATAGACAAAGGTAATAATCCTAAGGAAATTAACTAGACTCTAATAAGCAAGAGTGACAAACACTGTTCATGCACACACTCATACAAAAGCATGATAGACACACATGAACTCTAGAGTCCTTTGTTCACAAATGCCCCAAAGAGAAAGTTAACTCATATAAAACCTTTGCAACTCCCCAAGTAAGCCAAAAATATATCTACCCCAAGTCACCCATACGACCACACCCAATTCTAGGTCAAAAGTCTTGGCAGCATGCATGCAAAATAAATTACGTGCATGCTACAGTGCCTCGAGGTTTAGAAATTCCAACAATTTCATAAGGAAAGAGCCTTCATTATTTCTAACCCCCACTCACTAGTGGACACAATCTAGAATTGTGCAAGAGTGCTCTAAGAGTACCCAAAAACCTAAAGGTTTACCTCCCCTTAACAGAAGCATACAAATCATTATATGTGAAGAAGCAAAATTTTATCTCAAGATAGGAATGTAAACACTCCAACCATCATAAATAAAAGTTTGCAATTCTGTATCCATCTAAATGTAGCTCCACATTCCTGCATAGTTAGACAAAAACCACAAAAACACACACCAACAGAGGCTACCCTATCCCATGATAATGGGTAGAGATAACATGTCAGTGGATAAAAATAATATTAGTGGAAAGACCAACAATGCATGTTCCTTGAGCATCCACTATCCCAATATCCTTGATCATTAACCTGCTTTTGGATAGGCTGCTCAAAAAGAAAACAAATTAGTTTTCTTTGGAGATCCAAGCCTTATTAGACTTGGATCTGTCTAGTTGTTCAACTAGAGTGGTATTATTCTTTACCATAAATGCCTGTTCATCCCTTTGTGACCTAAGCACCCAATTTGTTCCAATGAGACTAGTAATGACCTTCTCAAGATATTTGAATCTATTACAAGTCATTGAAATACCATTAAAATTAGAGTTTTGCGCTTGTTTAGGTTTCCATGTTAAGTGGGATGATGCTTCAGACCATTGACCCTTATTAACCAAGTATCTTTGTTTATATGGTCTAAAATAAGGTCTCATACAACACTTGGAGCTGTCAGCGTTGCATTTGTTCCTGTCAGCGTTGAACTTGTTCCTGTCAGCGCTGAATTTTTTCTTGTCAGCGCTGAATTTGTTCCTATCAGCGCCCAAATTAGGGTTTGCTATAGGAACATACTGTCTGTTTGACCAAGTGTTGGTCTTTTGAAAGGGTCTCTGGCCATGTGTGTTAGACCCTCTAGTAAAGAATGGAACTGGTCTAACAAGTTGTGAATTTCGGTTCACAAAGGTTTTGGGTCTGACAGCGTTTGACCTATGTTGACTTTTATCAGCGCTGAAGTTGTTCTTGTCAGCGTTGACATTGGAAGCGTTGACACATTTGTATGCCAAATGTGAAAAGCTACCACAAGTGTAACATGCTTTTCTAGACATAGTCTTAGGTCTAGAAGCAAAGACACCTGTTCCATGGTTACTAACTTGGCTTTTTGGGGACCTAGTATTCCTATACATCTCTGCATACTTAACACTAGGTTTCTTAACAGTGTGTGAGCCAAGGTCAATAGTCTTGCCAGTGGATGGGTGTGTGATCTTGATGGGGACAGACTCTTGTGTGATGATAGGGGTAAGGTCATTTGGACTTTCACACAATAAACCTCCCTTAACAAACAAAGTATGGTTGGCTTTCTTCCACTCATCTAGGTCAGTCAGCTTTTGTTTATACTCTTCAACTGGGGAAGTGACTCTTGATGGAGGAACAAATTCCTTCTCTTGGAGCTCTGGTAAACCAGTCCAAGATAAGTCCTTTGTTTGGACACCATAGAAATCCCCAGCTGGTGGTGGAACACCAGTATAATCTTTCACCCCAATCCCACTCATGTCCTTAGAGTCTCTTTGTTTACTAACACACTCTCCTAGGGTTTGTGTGGCCTTATCAAATCTCTGGATTTTAAGACTCGCATTATCTTTATTTTTGTTAGCCTCATCTAACTTAGCTATCAAATCAAGATTAACCCTGTTTGTGATATCTTGAATATATTTACTTTGATGTAACTCATGTTTTAAGATATTTATTTTATCCTTTAAATCAAACTCCATTTTCTTATACTCAGCTACTGTCCTTTCTGTTTGGGTGAGAGCAATTTGATAATTAGATACTTTGCATCTTTCAGAACTTGCCTCATCTAATAATTTTACTATCTCCTTATTTAGTTTTTCAGTATTTAAACGACAAGAAGAGTTATCACATACCTCATTATCAGAACATGAAGAAGAATTGGAACTTGAAGTAGATGTGGCCTTAACTGAAAACATCATCAGATTCTTCTTCACCTTCTTCCTTAGCTTGGTTCACCTCACGATATTGGATCTCGTTCTTCAAATCAAAGTTTCTCAACAAGCTCTGATACCACTTGTTGATCCCAAACTTAGATCGATTTAGCTTTGTGTTATCGAGATTAGATCAAGTATAACACGTAGAGAAACTTTGTGTATTCAACAATCTAAGTATTATGCGGAAACTAATACTCAGAACGAAGAACAAACAGAATATATGAATACCAAACTTTCACTTTAATTAATAATAACAATGAAAGATTACAATGAAAGTGTTATGAGATATGTGGAAGAGGTGTATATGAGATCTGTCTTATGTCTAACCTTAAGGCCTCCTTTTATAGGTTTAAGGAGCCTTGTACAAAAAGCTAAGATCAACTATTTTAGGAAGAGACATAAGATAACCATACTCAAATAACTTATTGACTAAATCTTTTAAACATTTAAGAATATATTCTGAATTCTTATCTTCATATTTTGTCCACCAGCTTGAAGAATTCATCATTGGCTGATTTAGTCCTTGTCTTTGTCTTTAAGATTCTTCTTGTCAACGCCTTGATAATTCGTATCAGCGTCTCATCTGTCAGCGTCTCGTTTACTCTTATCAGCGTCCAATTTCCTTTTGTCAGCGTTCAAGTGACTTAGCTAATTTTATTCCCAACAATCCTCCCCTAAACTTGATATCTATTCTAGTAATCAAGTTTCTGAATAAAATAAAACATACAGAGAGGATTCTTACAAATATACTTATCCCTGAATTTGAGTAATAATAAATCTCGAAAAGTCAATCACTGTCAATCACTCAAATCACTTGTATAGTCAGCCTTCACTTGGTCTTAATTATCTTCAACACCTGTAGAGTCTTTGGAGCTTTCTTTATTACTTTTGTCACTCAAATTCGATTGCTCCTCCCCTTTTTAAGACTCCTCTCCAAGATCAATATACAAGGACAGAACCAAGAACATCCTCCTTGCATCAGCTTCCAAAATAACAATCCTTGACAATTTGTACCATTTATGTATTATGCTTTTACAAGCTAATACATATTTTCGTCAATTCCATTAATGTCAAATGTTTCATACTGTCCTCATCCACATTCGGGAAATGAATCCTCAATGTTGATTCATAGGACATGGGGATGGACTTACTGACGATAAGACTGACTTGACTTGCATTAAAGCCAGTGCCAATAGTCTTAGCCATCTCCATAACACTATACACCCTTGTGAAAGTGATCTCTGCTGCTACTAAATGTCAATCACTAGGAAAAACATCTCAATGATCATTAGGCTTCCAGATATCCAAAAATTTGAAAACTGTAAGGGTGATGAAACATTTTGGGACTATAAAGAAGTTTATAAAAGACATCAGCTAAGATGTCATAGCATAAAATGGACTTGAGAATGTAGAAAACTTTAGTTAGAACATAGACAAAGGTAATAATCCTAAGGAAATTAACTAGACTCTAATAAGCAAGAGTGACAAACACTGTTCATGCACACACTCATGCAAAAGCATGATAGACACACATGAACTCTAGAGTCCTTTGTTCACAAATGCCCCAAAGAGAAAGTTAACTCATATAAAACCTTTGCAACTCCCCAAGTAAGCCAAAAATATATCTACCCCAAGTTACCCATACGACCACACCCAATTCTAGGTCAAAAGTCTTGGCAGCATGCATGCAAAATAAATTACGTGCATGCTACAGTGCCTCGAGGTTTAGAAATTCCAACAATTTCATAAGGAAAGAGCCTTCATTATTTCTAACCCCCACTCACTAGTGGACACAATCTAGAATTGTGCAAGAGTGCTCTAAGAGTACCCAAAAACCTAAAGGTTTACCTCCCCTTAACAGAAGCATACAAATCATTATATGTGAAGAAGCAAAATTTTATCTCAAGATAGGAATGTAAACACTCCAACCATCATAAATAAAAGTTTGCAATTCTGTATCCATCTAAATGTAGCTCCACATTCCTGCATAGTTAGACAAAAACCACAAAAACACACACCAACAGAGGCTACCGTATCCCATGATAATGGGTAGAGATAACATGTCAGTGGATAAAAATAATATTAGTGGAAAGACCAATAATGCATGTTCCTTGAGCATCCACTATCCCAATATCCTTGATCATTAACCTGCTTTTGGATAGGCTGCTCAAAAAGAAAACAAATTAGTTTTCTTTGGAGATCCAAGCCTTATCAGACTTGGATCTGTCTAGTTGTTCAACTAGAGTGGTATTATTCTTTACCATAAATGCCTGTTCATCCCTTTGTGACCTAAGCACCCAATTTGTTCCAATGAGACTAGTAATGACCTTCTCAAGATATTTGAATCTATTACAAGTCATTAAAATACCATTAAAATTAGAGTTTTGCGCTTGTTTAGGTTTCCATGTTAAGTGGGATGATGCTTCAGACCATTGACCCTTATTAACCAAGTATCTTTGTTTATATGGTCTAAAATAAGGTCTCATACAACACTTGGAGCTGTCAGCATTGCATTTGTTCCTGTCAGCGTTGAACTTGTTCCTGTCAGCGTTGAATTTTTTCTTGTCAGCGCTGAATTTGTTCCTATCAGCGCCCAAATTAGGGTTTGCTACAGGAACATACTGTCTGTTTGACCAAGTGTTGGTCTTTTGAAAGGGTCTCTGGCCATGTGTGTTAGACCCTCTAGTAAAGAATGGAACTGGTCTAACAACTTGTGAATTTTGGTTCACAAAGGTTTTGGGTCTGACAGCGTTTGACCTATGTTGACTTTTATCAGCGCTGAAGTTGTTCTTGTCAGCGTTGACATTGGAAGCGTTGACACATTTGTATGCCAAATGTGAAAAGCTACCACAAGTGTAACATGCTTTTCTAGACATAGTCTTAGGTCTAGAAGCAAAGACACCTGTTCCATGGTTACTAACTTGGCTTTTTGGGGACCTAGTATTCCTATACATCTCTGCATACTTAACACTAGGTTTCTTAACAGTGTGTGAGCCAAGGTCAATAGTCTTGCCAGTGGATTGGTGTGTGATCTTGATGGGGACAGACTCTTGTGTGATGATAGGGGTAGGGTCATTTGGACTTTCACACAATAAACCTCCCTTAACAAACAAAGTATGGTTGGCTTTCTTCCACTCATCTAGGTCAGTCAGCTTTTGTTTATACTCTTCAACTGGGGAAGTGACTCTTGATGGAGGAACAAATTCCTTCTCTTGGAGCTCTGGTAAACCAGTCCAAGATAAGTCCTTTGTTTGGACACCATAGAAATCCCCAGCTGGTGGTGGAACACCAGTATAATCTTTCACCCCAATCCCACTCATGTCCTTAGAGTCTCTTTGTTTACTAACACACTCTCCTAGGGTTTGTGTGGCCTTATCAAATCTCTGGATTTTAAGACTCACATTATCTTTATTTTTGTTATCCTCATCTAACTTAGCTATCAAATCAAGATTAACCTTGTTTGTGATATCTTGAATATCTTTACTTTGATGTAACTCATGTTTTAAGATATTTATTTTATCCTTTAAATCAAACTCCATTTTCTTATACTCAGCTACTGTCCTTTCTGTTTGGGTGAGAGCAATTTGATAATTAGATACTTTGCATCTTTCAGAACTTGCCTCATCTAATAATTTTACTATCTCCTTATTTAGTTTTTCAGTATTTAAACGACAAGAAGAGTTATCACATACCTCATTATCAGAACATGAAGAAGAATTGGAACTTGAAGTAGACGTGGCCTTAACTGAAAACATCATCAGATTCTTCTTCACCTTCTTCCTTAGCTTGGTTCACCTCACGATATTGGATCTCGTTCTTCAAATCAAAGTTTCTCAACAAGCTCTGATACCACTTGCAAAAATCTTGGGTAAGCCAAAGTCATTTTACTTCCCTTATTTTTACACATCCCTTCAAAAATCATTTTTGAAAAATTATACTTAAGCCCACGTGACATACAAACCAAAGCACTTGCAATGGACCTGTTTATTTCATTAAAAGCAGTACATTTTGGACTTAAGCATTGAAGAAGAACATGTATCAAATATTTCCAATCCGAGGGAAATTCCTGCTTGTGATATTTATTTAAAGTTTTACCAGCAGGAATAGGATAACCCAATTCCCTAAGACCTTGTTCTATTGTTGCAATGGCAAGGGTAGTCACACCATCAGCGTCATTAAGACGCAAAGCTTGGCGAACCAAAGCTTCAGTGACCACCCATGTTCTACCATGAACAGTAGATGTCAATGTAGTCAATCCATTAGCTGTTGTGGAACTAACATTATTCCAAAACTGTCTAATGTGTGCGACAGGGACTAGTGGTTCATGAGAAAGTGCATACCTTATTGAGGATGCATTTAAAAATGCCACCATTTGTGAATACTGAGGGAACAAATCATTATCAGCGGCCAAGTAAGCCACCATATTATGTTGGCTCTTGAACTCCAATGTCAGGTTGTTTGAGTTGAACTTTGGTGCCATGTTGGTAAGTATTTTGGTTAGCAAGGGACACTTGAGGACATTTGTGTCTATCTTGCTTAAGCAAGTGTGCATAAGTGGACAGTGCTTGCCGCCCAGTAATTATTATCAACTTGTAAGATATTTCCGTTAGGATAAATTACTTTGTTAAGGTCTTTTTCTTTTTAAATATTTTTACACAGAGCTTATCTAAATATCTAATTTTATAGTTTATCTAAAGTCACATGGTTTAGCTATCATGGTTTAGATAAGCTCTAATTTTAAATATAGTTTATCTAAAGTTTGTAAATATTTAGATAAACTATATATTCAAAAGCTTAATCGATCCATGTAAGATATATCCATGTGACTAAGAACTTATATCAGACCAACAATCTTCCCCTAGTTGATGTCGGCAAAACTCTATGTGTATCTCTTGTAAGTTGTACATGATCTTCAAATTGCTTCCCCTCAAGTGTAGCATGCGTATCTTCCCCTTTTTGTCACATCAACGGGGAAGTAAACAATGTATGCAATCTTTGAAGATTCTCCAAATGTAGCTCTATGTAATGATCCTGAAGAAAAATAAATAAAGTATTCTTGATGTAGAAGTAGAATAACCCAAACCTATGTTCCATGTCTTGTACTATCTATGTGATGAAGAACTTATACTCATGGTACAAAGTATAAGTAGACCTCGATCCGTTTGTCAAAAATCCTCATCCTATGTGAGACACTGAGCACGATAATGTAACTCCTTCAAGTGATAGCAATTGGCTTGCTAGATATGACAAGTCTTCATCACCATCCATGTAAGCACGAACAAGTTACCTTGAAAGTTAGTTGTCATGCTAATTACTTTCAAGATATGATAGAACATAACCTCGCGAAAATCTTCTTCAATCATCAAACTTACCATAAGAATTCTTCCCCTTAAGCTAACACCTCTTCATGACAAGTCATTATCTTCATATGTAAAAGATGTAAGCGAATAACTCTTTCACAAGGCTATCCCGATTACATAATTCAATAAAATTCTTCATGAATGGTTGCTAACTTACTTAAAAATCATTAATCCCTTTCAAAATATCCGAGCCATTAATATCATCATGATATTCTATATTAAAACGGAGATTCCATGTACCTTCGTGTGTATAATCCTCCTTTTTGTGTGCTCAAAACGTACTAATTTTCTCAAACAGCAGCAAACCTTGTGTTGTCCAATATCCTCTTCTGTCCAATATCTTTGACAGATGTATTGTCCAATATCGGACAATACCTATCAGCGTTGAAGTTCATATATCGGACGACACTGTCAACTCTATCAGTGTTGACTTATTCTGTCAGCGTCAAAATCCTTCCTGTCAGCGTCTTCCTCGTTCTTGTCAGCGTTGCACCAAAAATTTGTCAACGTCAAAATACATTTGTCAACATTGCTTTTTATACTCACGTAAATAATGCTTTCTTGATCGTGTGAACACACGATATACAACCGTGTGAACACAAGCTTTTCTACCAATGAAAAGGTTTGATCCGTGTGAACACATTAACAACCAAACGTAGAGCCATTATCACATTAATCGTGTGAATGCATAAGAAATATTCGTGTGAACACAACTATCTCCACCAGTAAGAATCAAGCGCACCTAATATATACCGTTATGTGAATATAATATGCCAATATGCAATATATCCGACTGTTTTTTTTTAATACAGTAATATCCCATAGAGAATCGGATATAATCTCAACCAGTATCTCCAAGACTTTAGCAACAATAATAATATCGTTACACATCTTTGAAGCATTATAAACGTCTTTTTCCTGGGACCATGAAGAAGTGATGATGATAACCTGTTGTAGTTTAGTAAAACGGATCTAGGGTTTAGGAAACCCTAAAACGAAAACCTTTGTAGGAACACCACAGCAGCTACATCATATAAGCACACACTCTTTTCTGCTTTGAATCGAGCTAGGGTTTGAAGGAAACCCTAATTTATAATTTTATGTCAAAACAAAAAGATTACTACCTTTTCTGCAGCGAACTTCGACTTCAAATAATTTCCTCACGAAAACTCAGATCGAAGATCCCTTCGGTGAGATCCTAGACACAAGTGCCAAGAATCTACAGCAAAAATTTCACGATGATCCAACGGTTAACGAAGGAGAAGTCGCGTTTTTACTAAGGCTGTTCACAGAAAACTGTATACACTCAGCTACTGACTTCGACGCTTAATAACTTTTGACTGGGGATAAAACTCGACAATCCCTCCGGTGGATGTTTAGATCTATGTATGTGGAACACACATATAAAATTTCGTGACGATCCAACGGTTCAATCAAAAGTTATGACCTTCTGAATACTGCTGCGCACACAAAAACGTCCAGAAAAATCCATACGAGTTTTTCTTTTCTTTACCATACACGAACACCTAGTCGGACCTAGATATCAAGAGCCTTAGGCTCTGATACCAATTGTGGAGTCCATTGATCGTTAGACTCAATGGTTATGAACCATTATATCTAGGTTGATCATCATTCATATGATAACATAGCGGAATAAGAACAATGATCATAACAAGGTGTTTGGACACAAAGAACACGAATTAAAACAAATGGATTGCTAAATATATTAATAATCAACAATCACTAGGTGTGTGTACATTGAATCCCACACCTAGTCGACACACACTTTAGGTTTACATTGTGAATGAATAATTATGAATAAAACCTAAGACTCTTGTTCCTTTTATAGTGGAAGGAACAGAATCTACAAGAGATCAAATCAAATAAACATCTAAATATTCTATTTAGATAAACTATATATTGTGTATATCATAAATAATATACTCAGTATATTCCCTAAATAGAATTCTCCATCAAATCTTCAATATCCATCAGCGTTTGACTTTTTGACTACGTTTGACTTTTGTTGACTTTCTGTCAACGCCTGAATTGCTCTTGTCAACGCCCAGATTGCTCTTGTCAACGCTTGAACATATTACTTGATATTTTCTTCGATTTTGAGTTTCTGCCACATCAACTTTTTGACCCAACAAATGGATTGCTAATTATACTAATAATCAACAATCACTAGGTGTGTGTACATTGAATCCCACACCTAGTCGACATACACTTTAGGTTTACATTGTGAATGAATAATTATGAATAAAACCTAAGACTCTTGTTCCTTTTATAGTGGAAGTAACAGAATCTACAAGAGATCAAATCAAATAAACATCTAAATATTCTATTTAGATAAACTATATATTCAAAAGTAATTTATGAAAACCATGTAAGATTTAGCTATCAATTGTGTTCCATACTTAGATTGATTAAGTTCTTAACAAAGTAATATTCAATGTCTTGTAAAAATATTTAGATAAGCTCTTAGTCACATGGATATTTATAAGAACTTATATTCACATGGAACACGATTAAGCTTTTGTAAAAATAGTTTATCTAAACTATATTTATAGTTGGTCTGATATAAGTTCTTAGTCACATGGATAGTACAAGACATGGAACACAAGGTTGGGTTATTCTACTTCTACATCAAAAATAGTATATTAATTGTTCTTCAAGATCATTACACAGAGCCTACTTCTGGAGAATCTTCAACATTGCATACATTGTTTACTTCCTTGTTGATGTGACAAAAAGGGGAAAAAATACGTGCTACACTTGAGGGGAAGCAATTTGAAGATCATGTATAACTTACAAGAGATACACATAGAAGTTTTGCCACTATCAACTAGGGGAAGATTGTTGGGTCAAAAAGTTGATGTGGCAGAAACTCAAAAATGAAGAAAACGTGAAGTATTTGTCTAGGCGTTGACAAGAGCATTCCAGGCGTTGACATGTACAATCTAGGCGTTGATGGAATCAATCATTGTCAAGATCAATCCAAGCATTGTCACATGCAATTCAAGCATTGACAAAACGTAGACAAAAGAAGCTAATGGAAGCTTCTATTTAGATAAACATGCAAAAGATATTCTGCATAAGTTTATTTAAATAGAAGATTTACTTGTTTATTCATTCTTATCTCTTGTAAACCCTAATCCTTACACTATAAAAGGAACCAAGGGTCTTAGGTTTTATTTAATTCAATTCATTCACAATGTAAACCTAAAGTGTGTGTCGACTAGACGTGGGATTCAATGTATACACGTCTAGTGGTTGTTGATTATCAATATAATTAGCAATCCATGTGTTTTAATTCATGTTATTCGTGCCTAAACACCTTGTTAATGGTTGTTGTTCTAATTCCGCTTTGATTTGTTAATCATATGAACAATGATCATTCCTAGTAGCTTAAAAGATCCGGAAACCAAGGTTTCCACAACAACACGGTGTCGTCCCCCCATGCTAATCCAAAATCATATAAAGCACATGGTAATGGTGGGATAAAAGTCTCAACACTAGTTGTATCAACTTGCATGACTTTGTTGACCTTATCACTCTTATGAATGTGAACAAAGGGGTCATGGTACTCAAAATGAGTCGCATGAAAAACCCGCACATTAAGATCAAAGCGAGTGGGAAGGATAATTGGAGTAAAAGCAATTTCTCCCTCCGGGTCAACATTATCATCATCATAAATCGGGTGATCAAACCAAAGATTTTCATCACCGTCATTAGACTCTTCCTCAAATTCCGAAGGAATGTCTATGGAAAGTAACTTATCAAACTCCTTAATGAAGAGCTCATCATCACAAAGGTTGTGAGATGTAGGAGGTATAATGCTCTCAAAATCCTCTTGAAACAATGGATTATTGTTCATTGAAGCTTCAAAGAGATGATTTGAGTAAGTCACTAAAGTGTCATCAATCTTGTCATCACAAGAAATATCCAACAAAGTATCAAGTGTGTCACACTTGAATACTGTTGGAAACTCACTTTATGTGACGACATTTAAGAATTCCCATTAGTTATCATAGTCACACACGTTTAGACTAGACTAGGTTCTTGTACTTTTAAGCATATCGTGTGTGACTATATATACCCCTCCTTAGCTTCCAAGGAGGGGTGTTGGTTGTGTCACATTTTCACTTAATACATTTTGTAACACCCCACTTGGATAAGTGGACCGTTACGTGTATTTATGGCATGTCATCAAAGCATAAGGTAAATGTCCTAAAACATTAAATGACCATAACGGAAATACCGGAATCAAACATCGGTAATCCAACCTAAGCTCAAAACATGAAAAGTAAATACTAAAGAAAAGGACTAAACAATGTCCAAATAAGCAGAATAATGTAAGAAATGCATAAAGTAAGAAGTCTGGATAGCTTCCACCCAAATGCACATGCTCTCAGAATCCTAAGAGTGTCCGGTGTACCTGCCGTTAGAACATGAAAGGAACTACGGCTGAGCATAACGCTCAGTGAACGGATATAGCATGATAAGAATGTACTGACAGTAATGGAATAGAAGGAACAATGAAGCTATAAGACTGATATGTAACATGTGGTAGAACTCTGCATAAAATCTGAGAAACCTGATTCATAAATACTGAAACTGAAATATAACTATTAATTCTGAAAACATGCATTTACTGTATTTTAATTGTTAGAGCTTATATAGGTCACGTGCTGTAATAACCGTGCATGAATAACTGGAGGGGTGACCTCGTCATGCTGTAGAGGGGTGACCTCTAAATAACTGTGCTGGGTGGAGGGATCAGCTCCAATGTAAAAGATGTAGAGCACACACCACATTCACCCTGATAACTTGTAACACTTATAAGCCTAGGATGCATCCATACGCCCCACTAAACATACATATAAAAATGGCCAACCTGAACATGAGTGGGACGATGCAGGATATCACTCTCCTGCATGTGAGTCACGACACCGGTGCCTCTAGTGCCGTGGTTACGGTACCTCCGTAACTAGTACATAAACTGGTCGTGCTTGTATATAATGCTCAGGCAATTTATTTAGTTATTAACAAGATTACTGATAAACTTAAACATATACTGGGGAAAAACATTTGGCTGAAGACGGGGAATCCTAATCATGCATAGAAGGGAAGTCCTTACTGAAAGGACGGAAAATCCGTACCTCGTGTCCCGTAATGAAATAAGAATGAAAGCTGAGAGATCTACTCCGACTTCACAGATACTACATAAATAACGTACGCAAAATAAGTCGACTGATGTTTATTTATATTACTGATTTTATCTGTTTCTCATTTATTTATTTTATTCCTGGAATCTTGTACGCATTATAACTGATAAATTTGATCTTTCTTATAATTTTTTTAACGTATTATTGCTCTATTATTAACTACGGTACATACGTATCCTGACGCAATAATAATACTATATTAGGTAGCCCGCTAAAATAGAAAGTTTCTAAATTTAGAAAGATTCCTAAATTGGTTTTCTTGAATAAATTATAAATAAATGACATGTTTATAAGTAATTAAAATGATTTAACTAATATTAATTAAATTTATTAATTAAATTTAATATCAATTAAATTTTATTATTTATTTATAAAACCAAATTTTATAATATGATTTAAAGTTGAAACTCGAATTTATTATTTCCCGTGCCCCCGAATCCCGAGCCCGTAATTTACATATAAGCCAAAACATAAAGTCCCAAACCAAACAGCCCGTCAGTGGCTAAACCGGTTAGCCGGCTGCCACTAACGGATTGCCACTGCTAGGCCAATAGTGACCCTGACTCAAGCCAGGTTGCCACTGTCTTTGTTACCCGTTCCTACTGCTAGTGTTTATATAGTTAATGCCAAACACCCCTTTTGCTGGGATAATCCCAAACACACCCTTATTGTCTGTTACCCCAAACACCCCCTGTTGAGTCTTGGGTACCCACTGTTTACATAGCCAAACGCCCCTGTTGGGGCTGTGGGCTTGCGGCTGGCACAGAAACCAACGCCGAATCCCGTGGTGGGTGGCAGCTGATCAACTGAACCACACCGAGAGTCTAGAGACTCTCGGTTTCTGTGAACACCAACCAAAACCCGACCGCTATTACTTAATTACATGTTTTAAAGATTAAGATTACTAGTTCCTAATTATTTGCTTAAATCGTGATATAAGAAAGAAATAAAATGGTTACCATTGTAAGCTTGATAACGGGATGATCAATTCACACGAATCCAGGATAGAAATTAAATCCCGAGACCCCTTTGTGTTGTTCATAGCCGGCGGCTGCCAAAGGCAGAAACCCTAACCCCGTCCCTTTTTTTTTCGTTTTACTGTTGTGAGACAAGGGGGAAGGGGGTTTACCCCGTATGTTATTTCTTGTAAAATGGGCTAGGCCCTAACCCACATTTTCTTCTTTTCTATTGTGATTTCTGTATTATTATTTTTTTTAACGAATAAGTAATAGTTATGATTCATTTCATAATACTTATAAAGCTTGAAACGTATCATTATTTTATATTCTGAAATAACTGGAATAATTAACTGCGTAACTTTAATTTAATCCGACACCGCGTATATTTAGTATTCACGTTTAATTAAAGTTAAAGCTGAGATTACGCGTATTTAATATTCGAGGATTTTAAATACGGGTTTTACAATTCTTCCCCTCTAAAAAAAATAATTCGTCCTCGAATTAAGGATGCGATAAGGATGCGATTCTGTTGTGGATTTTACAATTCTCCCTCTCTAAAAGAAAATTCGTCCTCGAATTAAGGGTAAATTAAGATGGTGTAGTTTATATATAAGCTGAAAGGTACATATAAGCTGAAGGGTCATTCGTCCTTCATCTAGGACATACTGCTGCTAAAAGGGTATAACGTGACATGACTGACGTGAACATGGAACGTGACATGACTGAAAGAACTTAACTGGATTTATTGAAAGAAAATGATGAGAGGTCCGGATGGACTCCTCCGTTTCGAGTGGTTTCCCGCTCGAAACGATTCCTTCAAAGGTCTAAACATAATGAACAATTCTTGGTCTTGATGACCCTATCCTGATAATGCTGAATAGTTTCTGGTTCTAAACTTAAGGTGGATTTTCTGAACTTGAATGAATAAGCTATAGCATGTAGTATACATGAAACGGTACGTACAATTATGCTGAAAAGATAACATTTATATCTCTGAGCAAGCTGCTGAGAATATATATAGGGACGAACTACGTGAACAATTGTGAACATGCTAAGTGAGCAATTGTGAACGTGGTTCATAATTATATGAGGAGCGCTGGCATGGAATTAGAATATGATAAGTGAATCATACTGTGAACGTGATACTAGAACATATCATGAACGTATGTTGACTGAGGAATGAATGCCAAACGATACGGCCTGAGATGTGAAACGTCTGCCTGGTTATGGAATAGTTGTGCTAAACTTGAGTCTGATTTCCCAAGCTTTCTGTAACCGTAATCGGTAATAAACTAAGAAACGTGTATCGTGAAATGGCACACGAACTTGAACTTGAACAATGTTATGAACACAAACGTGAGCTTAAATTATGAGATAGCATAAAGGACGAACTGAAACAGCATCATACCGCGAATAAGACGTAAACGTGAAAGTGAAAATAACATGAACTTAAAGTGGGCGTAAACATACACTTGATCGTGAACATGAATTCTGTCTGATATGATGGTCAATGGAATGCCTTGAATTCGTACGATTTACTGCTGAATTTCAAAATTTTCTGCAGATCTGCTACTACGTGATCCTTTCGGATGAAGAAACGTGCAGGCTGATTACATGGTTGACGATAACTTAGATAGTATCATACTTTCTCTGAGCCTGTGGTAGCTGATAACAATTTCATGGAATTTCGTCTCTTTTCTGTTCAGAAATTTCTAAGGGTTGTAGTAACTCACTAACATGACGGTGTTCTATCTTAAACCTGCAGTAGGTCAGGCATCTAGATATGAACATAGCTGCATTAATGTGTGATGAGGATTCTATTAAAGTTTTGTCTGGGATTATGGAACATTCTGGTGGAAATCTGGTTGAATAGTCATAAAACACTTTTAGTGAGAACTATCGGCAATTTCTGCGGTAGTAGTCAATTGAGTTCTAGAAAATTGTACTTCGTTCACAGGCGTCAGTCGGGACCATCAGGTGATGGCCTTCACCTGCGCAGGATTGTCTGAAATTTCTTTCTGTTGAAATGTGGTGGCTCAGAAATGCCACTTTGTTCAAGTGAGATTTATATCTGGAAAGTTGTGTATAAAAATAACTCCTATTGAAGATTCGGTACAATTGTGAGAAGATGAGTCTCGTGTTCTTCTCTAGTATTAGGCATATCAGAATGTGATCAATGAATATACTGATGATATTGCATGAGAGTCATGAATTTTTTTTTCTTCATAATTTCATAATCTAACTGGAGCGTTAGGGAGCTCAGAAGTATAAAATCAAAATTTTTAGAGAGACTGTAATATGTGCAACAACAGTCTGGAAACGTCATGTTCTTTCTCTCACCACTGATGGTAGCATGATCAGAAATTTGTTCTTGAAAATGTTTAAGACATCATAGCAGGTCAGACAAACCTGCTATTTATGGAATGAACATTGATTAAGAATGGTGATCTTGTAAAAGATTTTAGTGGTCGATACATGATCTCATGATACCGGCTTTCTTCTTGATAGACATAAACGGTGCACTTCCTGGTGGTGCGCTAGGGTGAATAAGGCCTCGTTCCGGTAACTATTGCAGCAAATGCTGCAACTCTTTAACTTAGCTTAAGCCTTGCAATAAAGAGTTTTGAAGACAGGTTCCGTTCTTGAGACTAACTCGATGTTAAGTTATGTCTTGTAGTCAGGAATGAATTTCTGGAATTACATCTGGAAACTTTGGGATAATCTGTTGATCATGAATTTAAGGAATTTCAAAATTCGTATCATGAATGGTGACCAGAAGTCTTCGCAGCTAAAAGATAATAATTCACGTGCTCGTAAAGCTGGAACAATTTGTACTGATTTTTCTGGCAGGAGTAAAATGAATATGTTCAGGGTTGGTAAGACGGATCTCGTCGTTAACTGAAAATAAAACTTTAATAAATATGGTGATACTGTTGAGTCCTTTCTGGCTGAGAGGCAGGTGACTACCTGATTTAAGATAAAGCTGACATAGGAATACGTGTAGCAAACATGGCGACTTTTCACTGAATGTGTTCGTCTGTAACCTCATAGAGTGAATAGTGCGTGTTTAACCTGAATAATACTCCAGTGGTGGTGACTGAAAATTTATGCGTGGCATAATAGAGCGAGTGTATCCCCCTTGGAGGGTGCCCTGAATCATTGAGGGCCTGGTTTAGAAACATACAGAGTTATGAGTTCTGACTCGTATTTTGAGAAAAGATTCGTATTACGTGTACCATGACTGGTGTCCTGATATGTGTCTTCCGAAATGATACCTGAGACCTATGTCTTGAATGATGTCTTGACATGTGTTTTAGTGGACGAATATGAATAAGGTTAAAAAAAAAAAAAAATTGGTAACTGCTAGGGTTGGCGGACCGGTTAGAATACTGACCTTTGTATTTCTGGTCACGTCCGTTTCGGAGTTCCGATGTTACTGATTGATTAATTATAAGCACGGTGGTTGTCACCACTGCTTTGTCTTCCAATTTATGACGGTCGTTATCATTACCTTGATTCATGTAACTATTCTGCTGAGTGGCCGGCTGGGTTCCGGTTCCCACTCTTCTGAATGAACGGTTAGCTGAGTGAAGTGTGACATTTAGCTGAGAAAGTAAAAGCCTGGGATAGAATGGTAGTGTCAGATGGTAGAAGTTTATTCTCGTCAGAAATTTTAAATTTATAGTTTTCGTCTTTGTTCTGCAGAGTCTTCACAGTATAAACGGCATCAGCATCTTGAGAAATCTCCAAAGTATCAGCAGCATCAGTATTTGTAAGGTCTTCAATGTGTTATCAGCAATCAGCATCTGGTAAAATCTTCAACTCACGAGCAGCAACAGCACCTGGTAGAATATCAACAAGTGGCAACGCTTGAGATGATTGAGGATCGATTAGCAATATCCATGGAGTAGGGTACCTGGAGTACACCTGGACTACTGTACATGAAGTACAAAATGAATACTGCACATGGAGCATATTTGAGGCACTATACGTGGAGTACACATGAAATACTGTACATGGAGTATAACTGAGACACTGTATATGCGGTACATATGGAATACTGTACATGGCACTGGTGGAAATTTTATGGGATGATCGATACTGGTGTCGCTTGTCTGACATGATTACAGACATAAATTGATTTAAAAGGTAGTAAACTGATCTGAAATAAGTAACATGATAGGCTAACAATTCATGCGTCGACTTACTGCTGGTTATATCGAGGCTGGAAAGTATGATATAATCGAAGTTCCAACAGTGGTTAGCATGAAGCATGATTTATGAAGGCCAATCATGATTTATCATGAAAACAGGTTTTACTGAAATTCTTGTGTATCTTAACATGAAAACATCATTACTTTGCTAAAAATATAATCCTCGTAAGGAGACATGAAACTGAATCATCATGAAGACGACATCAACGTGAGGGTATGAAAATTTGACTGTTACAAGGAACATAAAAAGTCTAATCAACTGAGGTGTAATATCAACTGATGTGGACGACTATGATTCAATCCACATAATTCAAAGAAGAAAACATGTGACTAAGTATGGGCTATTCTGGTTCGATCCATACTTGTCAAAATTTCATGAGAACTGGCATGTAAAGAAATTGATAATCTGGGATTAAATATGGTTGGCTGTAGTCCAATCCATACTTGTCAAAATTTTATGAGATGTCCTGATATGACAAAGGTGAACAACTATGGATCGGTTCACAAAACATCATTCGACTGAATAGCATGAAAATTTGACCTGAAAAATGGTGAGCGTTTTTGGCTGGTTCACCAAGTAATATTTGACTGAAGCATGAATCTGCCTGAGTAAGGATAAACGCCTATGGTCGGTTTACCAATACAAAATCTGAACGACAAGGGTGAACGCCTATGGGTCGGTTCACCAAAACAAAATTCGCAGAAAGCACATGCGACTAAATATGGTCAGTCATGTACCAACCTTTTATTTAGTCAAAAACTTTAAGAAAACTGACTGATAACTGAAGGAAACTGACTGATAAATGCATGAGAAACATGAAAGATAACAACACCAAAATCTGGGAAGTTCCTGGTGACTACCCACTAGTCACAGGTCAAGTTTTAGAGCCTACAGGTCGAACCTTGCGCTCTGATACCATAATTGTAACACCCCACTTAGATAAGTGGACCGTTACGTGTATATATGGCATGTCATCAAAGCATAACGTAAATTTCCTAAAACATTAAATGACCATAACGGAAATACCGTAATCAAACATCGGTAATCCAACCTAAGCTCAAAACATGAAAAGTAAATACTAAAGAAAAGGACTAAACAATGTCCAAATAAGCAGAATAATGTAAGAAATGCATAAAGTAAGAAGTCTGGATAGCTTCCACCCAAATGCACATGCTCTCAGAATCCTAAGAGTGTCCGGTGTACCTGCCGTTAAAACATGAAAGGAACTACGGCTGAGCATAACGCTCAGTGAACGGATATAGCATGATAAGAATGTACTGACAGTAATGGAATAGAAGGAACAATGAAGCTATAAGACTGATATGTAACATGTGGTAGAACTTTGCATAAAA
Organism: Glebionis coronaria; assembly: GCA_025667525.1. Lineage (NCBI taxonomy): Eukaryota > Viridiplantae > Streptophyta > Magnoliopsida > Asterales > Asteraceae > Glebionis > Glebionis coronaria. The sequence goes on from CM046881.1 coordinate 355,854,287, forward strand.
TCTGAGAAACCTGATTCATAAATACTGAAACTGAAATATAACTATTAATTCTGAAAACATGCATTTACTGTATTTTAATTGTTAGAGCTTATATAGGTCACGTGCTGTAATAACCGTGCATGAATAACTGGAGGGGTGACCTCGTCATGCTGTAGAGGGGTGACCTCTAAATAACTGTGCTGGGTGGAGGGATCAGCTCCAATGTAAAAGATGTAGAGCACACACCACATTCACCCTGATAACTTGTAACACTTATAAGCCTAGGATGCATCCATACGCCCCACTAAACATACATATAAAAATGGCCAACCTGAACATGAGTGGGACGATGCAGGATATCACTCTCCTGCATGTGAGTCACGACACCGGTGCCTCTAGTGCCGTGGTTACGGTACCTCCGTAACTAGTACATAAACTGGTCGTGCTTGTATATAATGCTCAGGCAATTTATTTAGTTATTAACATGATTACTGATAAACTTAAACATATACTGGGGAAAAACATTTGGCTGAAGACGGGGAATCCTAATCATGTATAGAAGGGAAGTCCTTACTGAAAGGACGGAAAATCCGTACCTCGTGTCCCGTAATGAAATAAGAATGAAAGCTGAGAGATCTACTCCGACTTCACAGATACTACATAAATAACGTACGCAAAATAAGTCGACTGATGTTTATTTATATTACTGATTTTATCTGTTTCTCATTTATTTATTTTATTCCTGGAATCTTGTACGCATTATAACTGATAAATTTGATCTTTCTTATAATTTTTTTAACGTATTATTGCTCTATTATTAACTACGGTACATACGTATCCTGACGCAATAATAATACTATATTAGGTAGCCCGCTAAAATAGAAAGTTTCTAAATTTAGAAAGATTCCTAAATTGGTTTTCTTGAATAAATTATAAATAAATGACATGTTTATAAGTAATTAAAATGATTTAACTAATATCAATTAAATTTATTAATTAAATTTAATATCAATTAAATTTTATTATTTATTTATAAAACCAAATTTTATAATATGATTTAAAGTTGAAACTCGAATTTATTATTTCCCGTGCCCCCGAATCCCGAGCCCGTAATTTACATATAAGCCAAAACATAAAGTCCCAAACCAAACAGCCCGTCAGTGGCTAAACCGGTTAGCCGGCTGCCACTAACGGATTGCCACTGCTAGGCCAACAGTGACCCTGACTCAAGCCAGGTTGCCACTGTCTTTGTTACCCGTTCCCACTGCTAGTGTTTATATAGTTAATGCCAAACACCCCTTTTGCTGGGATAATCCCAAACACACCCTTATTGTCTGTTACCCCAAACACCCCCTGTTGAGTCCTGGGTACCCACTGTTTACATAGCCAAACGCCCCTGTTAGGGCTGTGGGCTTGCGGCTGGCACAGAAACCAACGCCGAATCCCGTGGTGGGTGGCAGCTGATCAACTGAACCACACCGAGAGTCTAGAGACTCTCGGTTTCTGTGAACACCAACCAAAACCCGACCGCTATTACTTAATTACATGTTTTAAAGATTAAGATTACTAGTTCCTAATTATTTGCTTAAATCGTGATATAAGAGAGAAATAAAATGGTTACCATTGTAAGCTTGATAACGGGATGATCAATTCACACGAGTCCAGGATAGAAATTAAATCCCGAGACCCCTTTGTGTTGTTCATAGCCGGCGGCTGCCAAAGGCAGAAACCCTAACCCCGTCCCTTTTTTTTCGTTTTACTGTTGTGAGACAAGGGGGAAGGGGGTTTACCCCGTATGTTATTTCTTGTAAAATAGGCTGGGCCCTAACCCACATTTTCTTCTTTTCTATTGTGATTTCTGTATTATTATTTTTTTTAACGAATAAGTAATAGTTATGATTCATTTCATAATACTTATAAAGCTTGAAACGTATCATTATTTTATATTCTGAAATAACTGGAATAATTAACTGCGTAACTTTAATTTAATCCGACACCGCGTATATTTAGTATTCACGTTTAATTAAAGTTAAAGCTGAGATTACGCGTATTTAATATTCGAGGATTTTAAATACGGGTTTTACACATTTTCTATTATTTTCACACACATTCAACCTCTCCTCTCTCTCTCTAAGCCAACAATGGCTTCCACCACCATTTACCACCACATTAGACCACCGGATCCGATTTAGCATTTTTACATTTCGCATCAGAGCCTCGGTTCTATCCTTGGATCGTGTTCGTATATTCGATTTGATGGTCTAATTTATTCTTTGAGTCTCGTTCTATATCATTTTTGTCCATTTTGTCACAAATTTTTTGTCACGTCATATTTTTTGTCCATCTGTCCAAACAGTCGCATGTGTTGGGTCTCAAACTTATTAATTTATACTCGGTTTCATCAATATCATGGTCAAATTCATACAAATCTTGTCACTATTTCTGGGTTATTCTTGTTTATACAGATAGATAAAGACAAAAGTGTTCAGATCCACCATTTTCGGTTTCTTCAAAACCCTTTTCAGATTGGACATTCCGATTAGACTACTTTTGTGGTCATTCAGATTGAACATTCAGATTGGTCTTTCCGATGGTCATTCAGATTGAACATTCAGATTGGGGATTCAGATTAATCTATTCCGATGGGGGTGTATGCTTGATTCCGATGAGACCAGACTCACAAAAACATTCTGATGAGACCAATTTAAAAGACATTCCGATGGGATTCTTTTTGACTTTCCGATGGACTCACTTGTAGGACATAACTTTGACTCAAAAACAAAAAACATTCTGATGGGATTTTTTGTTTGTCATTCCGATTGGACTGTTTTTAAAAAACTTGTGAACTAAATTTGTGACCATAACCATCCACCAACTCAACCGAGTCAACTCGGTAATTACCGAGTTGACTCAGTTAACTCACTGAGTCGACTCTACACTTAATCAATTTAACTCTCCAACCTTTTTACACCTCAACACCTTATCTAAACCTAATTCCCTTCGTCACCTAACCCATCTATAATCATCTTGACTCGAACCTAAATCAGAAAAATTAATTTGATCTCAGTTTTTCGTCATGCATGTGTAGATCTATCAAGATCTAACACAAAATCGAAAATACATGCATCATAGATCTGTGAATGGATTACCCATATTTTTTTATATACGAAAATTATAGAAGATTCATAACATTGTTTGTTATAATCTTTCTCATTTTCGAGTGTAAAACCAACATCCATTTCCATCTGTCATTATAATTTTCGAATTAAAGATGCAATAATAACAAATATGTTATTTTCTATCTTTGATTCGAGTGAAAATCATCACTGAATCACAAATATCAAGGCTCACACCTTTTTTTAATATACGAATCTTTAAGAACGAATCATAACAAACTTGTTAGATTCAATCTTTGATTCGTTTTAATTAAACAAATGAGACATGCAATCAGTTATTTCACCTACCCGAGACCTTCATTCGAAGATCTTGAAGCCAACTTGGTTTCTCTATCTTTGTGGGTTTCGTATCATCTTAGGATTGAGATTCGTTTGTTTAGATGTGAGATTGATTTTTTGGTTGGCTGGGGACGGAGGATACGATATGAAAGATGAAGTGATGTATGCTAGGACGGATTTAACGAGGATGGTGATATGTTTTGTTTGTGTTTTGATGGGAGTTTGGGGGACGGAGAGTTTGAGGGAGAGAAAAGGTGGGGCGGAAATTTCTAGGAATGAGAGGATTTAGGGTTATGTTATCTGTGCGTGAGTTTAGGGTTGGGAAAGAGTGTTTTAACTTGGTGTGATGGACCGGGTTATGGAGAAGTGATGGGCCTTGGACTAGACTTTTATAAACCATTGCAAGATTGGAATGTTGGGCCGCACGTTTGTTCTAACACACAACATATACAAGTTTTTATTTCAAAATTAATTATTTTGAATAAAATTTTGTGAATATTGTCGGGATTTAAATGTGACGAGAAACAAGTGACGTGACAAAAAGACGAGACAACGTGACGAGAATGTATTTTGACGAGACCAAGAAAAATGGGCGATTTTTTAGTGGCTACAGATTTTGTTTGATCGGGTATTAATTACGTGACGTTGAAGACGGATTTTTCGAAGGCGTGTATTTATTTTATCTTTTAATAGATAACTTGCTCGTGCTTAATCCTAGAATAAAGACTTGGTTATCTGGTTTCCGGGTTCGGGGTGGATGGTTGATGACTCGGATAACTATCACTTAAAGGGGTTACATTGTTGTACTCAGTGTCACGCGCTTAGTCGACGTGGATAATTTCAAGAGGTGTTGTGCTTATAGACTTCTTCAGTGATGCATTGAGTACTTAGAGATTTCTCCACCGTTCTTCATTCAACAATAGTGCAAGCTTAAGTCACAAGATCGAAGGATTTTTATTCAGCTTCACGTTTGATGTATCTGGTTCATTCTTTCAGTGGTCACTTCAAATTGCTTTCACGTGGGATGGTAAAGGTGGCCATGGAGAGTTTATGAGAAGAGATTTTCGATCAACAGCTGCTTCTCACAAAATATATAATTCAGCTTATTTATTATTCTCACGAGATTTCAGGTTCATGTGCGTACAATTTATTGATGGTTCCGAGTTTCGAAACCATCAAGGGGGAAGAAGAAGACACATTGAACGCACAACGAGTACACGTGATGAACTTCATACCTTCTTTTGATTTGAAGATATTCTGGGATGACATTTGTCATAGCCGCAGAGAAAATCAGTGTTTTAACTCGTGTCGTTATCAATCTCCAAATGGTACACTACTGATTCGAGGTTTAATTGTTTGATTGTTGCAATTAAACATCATCATTATCCTATATGCATTCCCGGGACTTAATTGACTCTGGTGCATCTCCGGAAGAAGATATGTGCATTTCCGGGACTTAATTGACTCTGGTGTTACGATGTCAACTTCATGAATGGGATAAAGTGTCCACTTCAGTATTTGAGCTTCATAAATTGGGATTGATTTACTTTCTTCAACTATATGGGGGAAGAAATGTCTTGATACTTTCTGGTATGCATAACTTGAACTCTCAGGGGGAAGAAAAATTCAGAAGAATTATTCAAGCGTGAGAAGAAAAGTTGTTGATCTACTTGGTGTGCCCCAAACTTTCAATCCCTCTTAGCAACATTATCATGTTATATGATGGGATTTTCTAGTTAGATTCCGCTGTGCGCTTAATCATTCTAACCTTTATTGAAAGCTTTGAAGTTGCTTACGAGGATTGTCGATTTAGGGGGAAGCTATTTAAAAAGCTTCTACATCAAGTTTATGTGGCATGAATTAGGGGGAAGCTAATTCAGAAGCTTCTCCTTAACTAGAAGTGTATGGGTTACTTAGCTCGTGCCGTTACAGTATTTCTACTACAAGTTAAAGATGACTCGTTTTGAAGTCAAAGGCCTCAGAAGACATCATCAGCATTGGACGCTTCATGAAAGCTCTTGTTCTTATCATTATGTACTTGTTAGGAAACAATATTGTAAGGAATTCTACACGTCGTCCCATGGGGGAAGATTGTTGGAAACTCACTTTATGTGACGACATTTAAGAATTCCCATTAGTTATCATAGTCACGCACGTTTAGACTAGACTAGGCTCTTGTACTGTTAAGCATATCGTGTGTGACTATATATACCCCCCCCCCCCCCCTTAGCTTCCAAGGAGGGGTGTTGGTTGTGTCACATTTTCACTTAATACATTTTCTATTATTTTCACACACATTCAACCTCTCCTCTCTCTCTCTAAGCCAACAATGGCTTCCACCACCATTTACCACCACATTAGACCACCGGATCCGATTTAGCATTTCTACAAATACAAAATCATCATTCTCATTAGAAGGAAATTCATCGAAGAATTCCTCGAGAATGGTAGGTAAAACATGAGAATCACGCTCGATCTCGAGATCGGTAACGTCTTCACTTCCCCGTAGAAGTGGATCAACAAGTTCATCGGCGAACTTATCGAATGAGTAGTCACTAACCTCACTCGATATGGAGTTAGGAATCAAAGGCTCTTCAAATGAAGATGTGCCTTAGGATCATCAATTTGTCCTTCGAAGAGAGTGAAAATGAGTCCATTTTCAAACATTGTTCAATTAAAGCAATATCTCTCTCGGGATCAAAATTCTCACTATTAAACTCACTAGTATCAAATGGTGCACTAAGGTATTCATCAATTTCCTTTTCAATCTTAGAACTATCATCCTCGTGTGGAGTGAGTGGAGATGAGGTAAGATTACAACATGATTCAACAAAACAAGCATCTTCCTTTGAATTTAACTTTTCTTCATCACAAAATGAGGTTTCCAAAATTGGAAAAACACCTTTGTAAAAGAGAGATTTCTTATTACTTTCAATATTTTTAACAAGTTTCACACTCCACTTTCTTAGAAACAAATCTTGGAATCTTTTCCGGTTTGAAAATAATACTTTTATCCCCATAAAACAATTTAATCTTCTCTTTCCTCATATCAACTTGAACCTAAGCCGTGCACAAAAATTGTCGTCCTAAAATAATAGGCACACGAGGATTGGTCTCATAATCAACTATAGCAAAATCGGCTAAGTACAAAAACTTTCCCACTTTAACAATGACATTCTCCGCTATACCAACCGGACGGGTGGTGGTACCATTAGCAAGCTCAATGATCATTCGAGTGGTACTAAGTGGTGCATATTCAAGAGTTTTCCAAATGGCTAAGGGCATTAAGTTGATGCTAGCTCATAGATCGGCTAGAGCTTTGCATACCCCAAGCTCGTTAAAAACACAAGGTATCAAGAATTGACCCAGATCTTTATATTTCTCGGGAAAGAAATCAAAGAAAACCGACGTACTAATCACATTTAAAGTAGCCTTGGTGACATCTAGAAAGGTTTCCTTAGGTGGAGGATCAAACTCAATCACTTCTTCTAAATTATCACAATCATCATAAACAGTGATGGCCTTAAGTTCTCCCTTCGGGTTTGGAATGGTATTACTAGGTAAGCAACCCGAAGAAGATGATGGTTTGGACATAAATCCCTCAATCATTGAAAGCAATTTATTTTGACCTTGTTCCAAACTTTGTTGCATACGATTTTGACTTTGCTCTAATCTTTGCTCAAAACGGTTTTGGTTTTGTTCAAGTCTTTGTTGATTAAGCTCAATCTTGTTATTTTGCCCGTTAATCGTATTTTGAAACTCATTTTTCAAAGTTGCCATTTGTCCTTGAATATTATTTTGAAAAGCTTTCAAATTTGCCTCATTCGTTTTAATGTAGCTTGACAAATCATTTTGATTATTGTGAAAACCTTGATTGTTTTGATTAGCATTAAACCCATTTCCTTGATTGAAATTCCCTTGGTTACCACGGTTAACATTATTCCCATTGTTCCCATTGTTGTACCTATTTTGAACCGGTGGAAAACCCGGTGGAGAAACATGATTTTGACGAGGAGCTTGACCGTTAGGGCCATAAGTTCCCGTCGCGACAAAAGCACTAGCTTGATCAAACCCCGTGGTTGAACAAACATAATTAGGATGTGCTCCACCACATGATACACAAAAATTCTCAACCACATTAACCGAAGCGAGAGTGGTCTTCCTAATCTCACTCAACAAAGTCGCGAATCCACTATCAATCTTAGAGTCCAATCTAGCAATCTCGGGATTAAATGAATTCACATTGGAAACAACCGGTGTGTTACGTGAATATTGTGCTCTAGACTTATTCTCAATTATACCCCACGCGTCTCTCGGAGTTTTTCTTACAAGATTACCACCCGCGGAGGCATTTAAAGAATCTTGTTCAACCATATTAAGTCCATTATAAAAAGTATTGATTTGATTCAATTCCGAGAAACCGTGGTGTGGACATTGTCTTAACAAATCTTTAAACCTTTCCCAAGCAACCCCAAACGATTCATGCACTTTTTGTTCAAATCTAGTGATCTCGTTCTTAAAGTGTGTTGTTTTGGATGGTGGAAAGAAGTAATTTATGAACTTAGACACTAAATCATCCTATGTCAAAATCGAACCTGGTGGTTCTTTCTCATACCAAATCTTAGCGTTCCCCTCGAGCGAGTACGGAAAAAGCATGAGCTTAATCGCGTCATTCGGTACATCTCTAAACTTGAGAGTCGAGGTAATACGAAGGAAATTACGAATGTGAGAATGCGGGTTATCGTTCTCATTGCCACGAAATTGGTCGGCACGAATGAGCGATAAAAGACCCGTCTTAATCTCAAAATGATCCGCCAAAATAGCCGGCACAACGATTGCTTCCCCATACCCTTCGGTGGGTGCACGGAGCAATTCCTCCATTGTTCGGTTATCGGCCATCTCTACAACAACAGGTGGAAGCTCGGGTTTCACTATTCGTTGTTGACGATTTCTATTTCTACGAGGAATATTTTCAAGCCTATTATAATCAATCATAAGTCGAGAAGAACGTAATTGCATAAACCAAAGTAACGAGAATTTTGAGGATTGGAGAAGAAGATTATTTTTGGTATTTTTATTTGGTAATGCTCAATCAAAAATGATCGATAAAAAACAAGGAATAAGGATAACTACTATGGAAGTAAATTACCCTCGGTCGACTTTGAAATGATAGGTGAAAACCTAAACGTCTCGAGGTTCAATAAGTAAATTACAAAAATAAGATATAATACTACTTGAGTTGGCAAACCAATAATCGGTCGTCCCTCTCAAAATACGCACAAGCAAGCGGGGAAACGAGGTGGCACAAAGCACTTAAAAACCTTTTTCCTTAGACGTCCTTTTATAGCACGTCGCCTTATACCCACCTTATAGTTTGTATAAATCGAGTTCAAACTTCTAATTAGTATTTATCTATTTTGCCTTTTTTTCGTTTTGGATTCGAATACAATATCTAGGTGATGAAATCCCAACTAAGGTCTTATTTGGAAGTAGGTAATTTTATTGTCCTACATATTACAATATAGGAAACACAAAAAACACGAAAAACGATACATACTATATAATAGAAAAATAACAAAACTTTTCGAGGACGGAAAGGGTCTTCAAATCAATGATCAACAAATCTCCACAAGACGAATCGTACACAAGATCCCCGGCAGCGGCGCCAAAATTTTTGATGTGTCGTGGAATGTATATGTTAATTAAGATACGTTATAGGGTAAATTAGAAAATTACCTTTAGGAAAAAGTAATAGACTAAAATTACCAAAGACGGATTTAATTAAACACGATGATGAACCAAGTTCGTTGTACACGAAGATCGAGTGAACTTGAGACGTTTTGTTTCGATTTGGACAATTGATTTGAATTCGATTTCGGTTTTAAGACTAAAATTAATCCTACAAATTAAACCTAAGTGCATGAATCGTTTCCTATTATTTTATATTAAAGCAATTAATAAAAATTAAATTCAAATAAACTATTAATAAAAACTTTTAAACTATTTAAAAGTTAAACTAATTAAAATTAATCAAAATCTTAATCTATTTAATTAAATTATTTAAAAACTAAATTTAAACTAATTTAAAAACTATTTAAATTTCTAAAAATAATAAAATATATATATATTTTTATTTTTTATTATTATTTTTTTAAATTTAATATTTAAAAAGACAATTTAATTAAAACTATATAAACTCCACTTTTATTTAAAATATATAAACAATTTAAAGTTAGATTTTATTTAAAGTAAGTTAACTTTATAAAATAAAATGTTTAGCAAATAAAATGCCAGCTACAAGTACGGAACTTTATATTATGGTAGTTTATTATACTTATAACAAAAAGATTACCCAGCTCAGTTGGTTGGAGCGTGAGTCATATAACCGAGAGGTCTCGGGTTCGAACCACAGGAGTGGAACATTTTTGGATATTATATTTTTGGAATCAAATTTTTTGGAACTCAATTAACAAGCCAAACAAAACGTTTGGTCTGCACAAATGAGCAGATCAGTAAACAAAATATGTAATAACCCAAGCATTTAAATTACAAATATCACAGATAACGAGAACTAAACATTCAGCAAAAACTGATCAAACTAATTTCAGCATATGATGAGAACTTAACAGTTAAATATCAAAACCAAATCAATCAAATACTCAGCACAAATATAGATATAATTGTTATGAGTAATTTAGATATAATTGATATGAGTAATTTAGCTCATATCAGAGCTCATCTCTAGGATGACTGTTTAATTCCTTAAGATACCTAACTACTCCATAACTTGTAGTTAGGATATTACACATTTGGAATTGAAATATTCCAAGGATGTTGTCATGGTAATCCCTAGCAATGATAATTGTCCGATCATGTGGGAGAGAAAGTGAATCTACATTTTTCTCATTGTTTTAAATAGCATTAAGACTACTATTGAAAATGTTCTTAATCTATTTTGTACAAAATTGCTTGATATAGTTCATTACCAAAGTCGTTTAAGCTTTCAGCGGAAAGGCACGTCTTAAACCACTATAAACGACACAAGCTCTTCGTTTCCGCTACTTGAAGTTTGTCACTTGGTTCTTGAGCATTGTCCTTGGTCTTGATTCACTCCCCTTGGATTCTCTCTATTTTACCTCTTTGCTACGAGTAGTCATTTTTCCGTTTCAATCCCCTTCGGTCTCGATTCCACTCGTAATCATCCACTTGGCATTATCGCCTAGTATTGAAGTGGTCTAATGATTTCTAAATGTCTTAAGATATATTTTAAATATTTTAGAAAAACTTGGTTTTGAAAAATTCTTTTTATTTCTTCATTAAAAACCCGCCACTGCGTGTGGACCCTTAATTGTCACGGTGATAACCCACGGTGCCATATCGATAAAGCATCGCGGCCCCACCAGACAACTAAAGTAATCAGGGTTTAATTAAAAACACTATTTCAAACCAACCATCCGTTTCTTCTCCATAGAAGGCGACGGGTTCTCTCAAAAACTCCATTATTGAACCTCCAAAACACCAAATCACTCAAGATTAATTGATTCCAAGTCGTGGGTTTCACTCATCCTACTTTCAACATCAATGATCTGTAAGCAATCTCATTCAATTTCAATTAATTTCTCTAGGGTTCTTATTTTCATAATTGGGGATTTTTAAAATTAATATTGAATTAGAACCTTGCTAGGAATGTGGGTTGACATAGTTATTTTACTATGATTCCTTAGGTTCGAATTCATTGAGATTTCACTAAAACCCACTTATTACACAATCCGAATTTTGACTAAATATTTTTGGTTAAATGATGGATGTGTTAGAAACTCATAAACAAATTGATAATTTCATTGTTAATGCTTACCCAAAATTTATTTTTCAAAAACCCTTGTTCAAAATTCATGGTTGATCTTACATTGTCAATATGTTATTGTCAATGATGAATTTGGTTCATTGTGAACATGGAAATGTCAAGGATTAATCATTTGCTTGACAATCATTTGTTCAAACACATTTCTCATGAGTTTTTTTTTTGGTCATTATGTAGCACATGAGTGATTGGGAAATACTGTTGTTTTTTGTTAATAGGTAACTAATCATGCCTTCGGAATACCACAAAGACCACTAAAATACTAAAATTTATATGCCAAACCTTGATCATTTTTGTCCCTCACCAACCCTTGCTAATACCTTTCTTTCACTCCAAAACTGTTGCTTTCATGAGGGTAGAGTTGTCGAAGAGGACATTGCGGGTTATGCTTACATCAAATCAATGTTTGCTCAAATTGGGTTTGATTGTTTTCTATATATCGAAGAAGATATTTACCCTAAATTTCTCTTGGAGTTCTTTAGCGGATATTCCCTTATCTATAATGATAATGAAGTATTTGTTAGGTTCACCTTAAATGGTAAGCTCGTCCAATACTCTCTCGAGGATTTTGGCGCGGCTCTTCGTGTGCCATTTTTTGGTACTTGTCGGTTCACTGATGCTTGGAAACTTGATGCTTTAATTGAGTCTCCCGATTTCGCTCCAAATGATGACGAAGAGCTAGACCTTGATCTCATCCTTGACACCATTACCAAAGAACGTAGTTCAACCATTGTTCGAAGTATCCACTCTTCTAAGCGATCTATAAGTCGTCATGAGATACTCGAAAGCGACCTTAATGATTGCATGGTCCGTTGGACCGACATTCTTAGGGAAAGTTTATTTTGTCTTGGTGGAAACCGGGATCATATCTCGGCGTGTATGGCACACATGATGTGTTGCATCTTTACCAACACCAACTACAATCTTGCATTTTACATCGCTCGACGGATTAACTTTGCTCTCTCTCGAACAAAAACAAATCTCCCATATGCCATGCTCCTCACTCGTCTTTTCAAAAAGGTTAGTGAAGACTTTCCTGAGCTCGATCTTTCTCGCTTTTAACCGGTCAATCGTGTCATGATTCCTATTCGAGAGGTACAACCACGAAAGTCGAGAAGTGATCGTGGTACGAAAAGGAATGAACCACAAGAGTTCGATGATGAGGACACTCGTATGTCACCAAGTGATGGTGGTGACAAAAGTACGGGTGCTCACTCCGGTTCTTCAAGTGACTCCACCCCATCTATGAACACTTTCATGGACGGGTTAGACCCTCTTGTTCCTCCTCCTCACTATGCTACTAGTGACCTTCTGGAAAACCTCTCACTTGAGCATGTGTATCGTTCAAACCTTCAAACCCGTGGTGAGTTGCATGACTTTAGAACGGATCATAGGGGATCATTCAAGATCCTTGGGAAGATGATAAAGAACTTTGGCAAGAAGAAGAGATGAAGCTATGGTAATGGAACAAGGTTTAACATGTTAGTGAACATGTTTTGAATTGTTAAACAATTTCCTTTATTTAGACTTTTTATGTTTATTGTTCTTAGAATTTGGTATTTTCTAACTAATACTTTGTGTTGGATTGATTAGTATTATAATCCGTAGATGCTTATGTGATCGTTATGGCGATTCACGTATCTTTGTACATTTTTTTTGTTAGTTAGCTCTCTAGTTTTTGGTTTATAATCCACTTTGGATTGATATAGACTTGTAAAAAATATGGGGGCTTGATAATTGTAGGAACTTCACCTTTCTGAGACCACTGTCCACGGTACCTTATATACCTGTGGTTCCTTAGCGATAAAGAACCGCAGACCTATTTAAGGAACCGCGGGCTCTGGTCACGATGGAATCTTTGCTTTACACTGTTTTCTCTAAATCTTTTTAAACATTGCTAAAATTTTTGCTAATAGACCAGCTTTTTCCTAAATTAGCTTATCTAATTTCATTGTTCACCAAAATGATTTTTAACCCATTACTAGTTTGGATCATACCCTTCCCTTCTTAAACCTCCTTTGATTAATCTTCTTCTTCATCTTTCAAACCTTCTTCTAAACCTTGACACACAACCATTGTGTCTACAAGATCATCAAACTCTTCCAAACAATCCTCATCCAAAAGAAACCTTAAGATCAAAATTAAGTTTCCCAAACTTGACTCTTCATCCTTCCTCACACCTATGAGTGAGATTTCTCTGATTCTCATCTCTTCATCACCCTCACCACCACTTGCACCATGCAAGACAAGTTCAACCCATGGTACTAACCACTCAGATGGGTCAACATCCTCTTTATTCCAATCTAGAATGAATGAGTTGTCCTCACCATTCACTCCTTGTCCTCTCATGGATGTGAACCCTCAACCTCTACAAAGCATTCCCATTGTGAATGATTTTGTTGAGCCATTGGTTACCTCACCTTCCACTCCTCCTAACTCACCTATCTCACCCTTAGACACTGTTAGCCTTAAAATGTGTGAGACTAACGGATATTATATTAGTTTCATAGCCGGGACTTGCAGGGACTAATATTGTCATATGTAATAGTCCAAGTCCCGTGCTATATATACCCCTCCATACTTCCATGGAGGGGTGAGGTTGTTCATTTACTTGTTTCCTTTCTCTCTCTAATAAAACACACTTTTATTAGAGCAACTCTCTCTCTCTCTTTCTCTCACTAACAAGGGCTAAACACCTTTATCATCCTCCCTGACCTCCGGATCTTTTACCCGTGTTCATAGTGAATCCATGTTAACAATTGGCATCAGAGCTAACCGGGGGTGTTTCGTGTTTTTTATTCGTGTTTTTGTTCGAGTTCGTGTTTAATTTGTGGTTCGTACTATTCTGGTTATCTTTTTGTTACTGATTTTATCACGTCTTTTTCTCATTATCATGTCTCTAAATCATTTGTCACTTTTATTCTCGTCTTTTTTGTCCCATTCAACATTATCAGATCATTTATTTGGGGGAAAAGGACAGAAAAAAAAAGATAACAGATCCATTTTTTCGGTTTCAAAACCCTTTTCCGACGGCCATTCCGATGCTTATTCCGATGGGTTTTCCGATAGTTATTCCGATGGGTTTTCAGATGGACTTATTCCGATGTATTATTCGGATAGATTATTCGATGGAATTTTCCAATGGATTATACATTCCGATGGCCGTTTTTCACATACCGATGGTTTATACATTCTGATGGCTTTTCACTGGGATTATTCCGATGTAAACATTGCGATGGGTAATTCTGAATATTGCGATGAAAAGTGATTTAAACATTGTGACAGATGGTAAACATTCCGATGACTCATATTCATCACAACATCACACCGAGTCAACTCGACTGAGTCAATGTTTAAACTCCAAACTCTACATCACCAAAACCAGTACTTATCAAATCACCTTTTAACTCCCATTAACACTAACTCTATCTTATACTAACCCTTCGACACCTATCCCATCTAAAACATTTAGATTAATCAGATTCATTCAAAAAACATAAGTTCATATCTCAGATTCATTCGATAATACAAAGGATCTTTCAAGATCTATATTGTTCAAAATACTTTCTTCATTGATATGTGATAATATACGAATCAAAAAGAAAATAACTCAAACTAATAAGTTTGAGTCTTGTTTCTTTAGATTCGAGTATAGACTCGATGCCCCTTCAACCAATATACGAAAAAGAAGAACGAATCGTCACAACTTTGTAAGATTCGATCTTGGATTCGTTTTATTTAAACAGAAAAACGACATGCAAACACTCAAACCTACCTGAGACCTATGAAATAGATCTTGGTGCCATATCTTGGTGCTCACTGTGCTTAAAACAAAAACGAATAACAGGTTTTGGATTGAGATGTTTTCTATCATAGGGTGGTCATGTTTCGATTATTGGACAGAAGGAGATCTATCTTCGTGAAGATTGTATGTTTTGAGATGGCTTATGTTTGGTGATGGCAGATTTAATTAGATTTGTGCAATGATAAAAGGTGGGTTTGATTGATATTTTTTCTTAGCATTTAAAGATTAAATGAAGGATGGAGGAGTCTGGATGATGGAGAGAAAAAGGAGGGGCGGATATTTCTATGTGTGTGAGTGTGATAGCCTTTGACCTAATTTTTAGGATTAGGACTACTTGTATCACTACACATGGCTCGGATGTATATCGCTTCTGTCATGGGCCAACTCTTATCTTGATTGTAATATTGGACTTGGATACAAAGTATGCTGGACCGTGTATTACTTCAACAAACTGATGGGCCGAATGTCATGTCACCTTAAGTTGGGCCACATTTCCTTTTAACTTAGGCATGGCATTGGTTTTTGATAGTATTGAGATGGATTTATCGATGTGCCGGATAATGGGTTATATGGTGATTATGGCTTCATTTCGATCAAAGAAAACCTTCGTTTTGAACCCCTATTTTTCCGAAAAAATTCGACGACCGTGCATCAGTTGGGTATATGATTGATTTGGGCTTCAAAAATCAAGTTAGCTAGATGACTTTAACGACTTCTCATTCTCTAGTCATCGTTGGTTCCCTAGTTAACGACACTCCTCAAACACAACTAAACACGACAAACACGACAAAAACAAACAACCACCAAAACGATCCTTTAAGATTCACTAAAATTGTCAAAACGGCTAGTATTCGGGCAAAGTAATGTCAAGTGATCACGAAGTGGATTTGGTATTTATTATTTGAAGGTGAAGTGGAATATCATGAAGGCGTCTACTCAATTCATCATCGAGCCTTTTTACCCCATTCTATCGATTGATGATTCGCTTCAGCATTTATGATTGAGACTTGATTTATCTAGTTTCCACTGTCAAGGGGTGGATGGTCGACGACATGGACAACTATCACTTAAGGAGTTACGTTGTAGTGCTCAGTGTCACACTCACCGGGAGTTGTGGATACTTCAAGAGGTGTTCTACATCTTATACCTCTCTCTTTATGTATAAGATTCTAAGAGACGTTTCTCTGCACCGTTCGTCAATCAACACAAGTGCTAAGCGTAAGTAACAAATTTGGGGGATTGTACTTCAGTTTCAAGTTTGGAATATCAGGTTTACTTCATCAGTGGTCACTACAGCTAGCCGAAAGAATATGAGGTTGGTAAGTTTAGCCAGAGAGTACAAGAGTAGAGATGTGATCAGCAAACAATTCTCACGAGCAACTTGAGCTACAAAATGTCAACAAAGATTTCTGCTTCAGACACGAACATCTCGCGATTCTGATTGTACTCGTCAAATGATGCTTCTGAGTGTTCTTAACTACCATACTTTTGACAAGAATGCTACCGAGTGTTCTTAACCACCATACTTTTGACAAGAATGCTACCGAGTGTTCTTACCCACCATACGTTTGACAAGAACGCTACCGAGTATTCGTCACCATCATTCTTTCGACAAGAAAATCTCGCGATTTTGATCGTACACGTCAGATGATGCTTCTGAGAGTTCGTCACCATCATGGGGGAAGAACGTGTACTTTAGGGTACTGAGTTCAACTTCCAGGGGGAAGTATTCTACAAGCGTGAGAAGATTTGTTGCTGAGTTCTTACATGTTCCCCCAAACACATTATCATGAAGACCAAAAATGTCAAGGTAGCAGGTACTTGCTGTGGCTTGCTTCTTCTTCTACAAAATTCCGCTATGCACTTTAAATGTCAAAGATAGAAGATTGCTCAAGCTACAGATTCTGCTCAAGGTAGGGATATTGGTTTGGGGGGAAGATGATTCAGAAGCTTCGTTAAAAAGAAGTCTATGAGGAAAGCTTTTCAAGACATGTGGTATGAATTGGGGGGAAGTTAATCCAGTTCATACATGATACAATGGTTCCTCAACAAGCAAAGACAAAGAGGTTCAAACTGAGGTATAAGTTTTTCTAGAAGACTTGAAGACAACGACGTCATCCTCAGCATTGGAAGAAAACTTAATACTGTCATATTTTTGTTGTATTTGCATTTGTTAGGAACACTGTAAGTAATTCCGTATGTCACCACATTGGGGGAAGATTGTTAGCCTTAAAATGTATGTGACTAACGGAATTACATTAGTTTCATAGCCGGGACTTGCAGGGACTAATATTGTCATATGTAATAGTCCAAGTCCCGTGCTATATATACCCCTCCATACTTCCATGGAGGGGTGAGGTTGTTCATTTACTTGTTTCCTTTCTCTCTCTAATAAAACACACTTTTATTAGAGCAACTCTCTCTCTCTCTCTCTTTCTCTCACTAACAATGGCTAAACACCTCTATCATCCTCCCCGACCTCCGGATCTTTTACCCGTGTTCATAGTGAATCCAAGTTAACAGACACCATGCCTCCTCCTCCTCCCTCAAACATTCCACTTTTTAGTGTTCCCATTCCCTATTTTAGGGGTGATCCATACTTCTTTGGTTTTCTAAAAGCTCATGGTTCTAATTGTCCATGTTGTCTCTGTAACAACTACATCATTCAAAATCTAAGAATGGAGATGTTTGGACTTCAAAGGAGGTTGCAAGCCTTCTTGCTTACCTTGTTCTCTATGTCTCCACCTCCTAGAGGATGAATGATGATTTTCTACAAAATAAATGTTTTCAAAAGAAAATCAAGCCAAGGAAGACTATCTATCAAGAACTAGTTTAGCTAACTTTGTAATAGTTAGTTTGTTTTTCATTTCTTGTATTTCCTTTCCTTCATGAGATTTCATGAAGATGTGTTATGGATTTAGTATTTGTGTGTTTCAAATCTATGTGCTCATACTAATCAACTTCAATTTATTTAAAATTGAACCTAAATCTATCACAACCTTTACAACTTGACTAAAATTGGATCAAAATGTTATATAAATATTTTATCACCCTTTGTCAAGACACTCTTCGTGAGTGTGTTACCTTTTGTGCAACCAAAGCATATTCTAGTGCTAAAAATGGTAAAAATACAAGATTTGTAACTTTTTGAAAATGTCTTAGTTTTTCTCAAAACCTTGTAAAATCAAATTTTCTTGTCCATTGTATACGGATCCTCAAAGACTGTACGGTCCCTTATATATAAGGAACCGCAAGTTCCTTTAAGGAACCGCGGACAGCAGGTCATTTTTGGCTCGTTTTTGGTCTTTCCTATTTGACCACAGTCTTTCTCAAGATTCTTTGTTTACCAATTTTGGCTAAACATTCTTTGTAAACTTTTGATTTCATTTCAAATATTTGTCTTGTCTACTTTCTTTAAATTCTCTTCTTTTGGGGGGTTCTTCTTTTCATCCCCCACAATGCCTAACTCTCCTATCTTAACCTTGACATCTCTTTGTCACAATCTTCTAAACCTAAAGCTTCTTCTTCTAAGCTTTCCAAGAAACTGGAAATCTCGGTTCGACCTATTTGGGTCAAGAAAAACAAGGATCATCATGATTCCTCTTCTTCCAAACCTTGCAAAAATTCTTTCTCTCCCATTGCGTATTGGAATGAGACTTTCTCAATTGATCCAATTACCAGAGCAAGAGAAGTTCTTCCACCACCACCTAAACCTTGTAACATACTTTCTCTAAATGACCAATCTTCTTTCTCAAATCTCACTAGGCATTGTGAAAACATTTCTTATCCATTATCTCCCTCTCCACCATCACCTTCTCTTCTTGATGGTCCTCCCCTATTAATAATTGGATTTTAATGAGAAAAAGTTGTTCTCAGTGTCTTATCGAATTGATCCCGGTTTAAAATGTGACACAGTCGTTTTTGGTGGATAAAAGAAAATATGTTATCTATATCTACTTAAAAGGTAAATGCGAAAAATATTAAAAATAAACTAAAAACAAATGACAAATAATAAAGAAATTAAAAAATTAAAAATTAATAAAAAGTCAAAATTAAAAATAAAAGCTAAACAAAACAATTTGGAATAAAACTTAACAAAAACGGCGGGAAAGTAAAATTATAACAATTCGGAATTTGAAATGTTTTTACTATTCGGAATGTGAAATAACAAAACAATTCGAAATCTAACTTCTAAACTTAATTCGGAAAGTGAAATAGTTAAAGTAATTCGGAATAAAAATGTGAAAGGCAATTCGGAATTAGTAATTCCGAATAACAATTCGAAATTTTCCTAAAAACATAATTCGGAAACACAATTCCGAATAAAAATTCGGAAAAAGAAGGATCATTTAAACAAATAGGAATGTACTATTCCAAATTGTAATTCAGAATAAGAAAGGTTTGAACAATTCCGAATAATTTCTGAATAGCAATTCGGAATGAAGGAAAAACAAATAATTCGAGAAAAGGAAATGTACTAGGTAATTCGGAATAAGGAAATGAACTATAATTCGAAAATTAGGGTTTTAAACTTAATTCGGAATAATGATAAAAAGAAATAATTCAGAAAAATAGGGTTTTGAATAATTCGGGAAATAAGCAAAAATTAAGTTAAACTAATTTCTAAAATAAGCCAAACAAGACACAAATAAAAACTCTAAAAATCACCAAATAAGCAAAATAAATAAATCTATTTTAAAAACATTATACTACCAAATCCACTCAAATGAAAAATAAGACAAACATAAATTAAGCAATAAGCACAATAAGCTATAAAAATCAACCATATAAAAATAATAAAAACAAGAAATAAGCAACTCAATCAAATAGGCAATAAGATCAAATAAGCTAACATGATGATTAACCAAATCAACACAATTAAAAAAAAGAAAGAAAGAACGAGATTAATTGAAAAGCTTGAATTTAAAGATGAAGATTAAAGGTTTAACAATTGAAAGATTAAAGATGAAAGATTAAGAGTTGAAAGATGAAAAACTTGAAAGAAAAACTAGAGAGAATTATTCTACTCCTTACTTAAAAATAAACTATTAACTACTAACTATTACAAATGAAAGATGATGTCTATTTATAGTGGATGAGTGATAGGTGTGGTGCTTCATTCTTTCTTTTTGTCTTCTCGTCTTGACAGTTAACTCGTCATTCTCGACTTTATCTCGGGATTTTGTCGATAAATAAAATGAACTCGTCTTCTAATTTCTTCTTTTATTAGATTTGGTTCTTCGACTTTGTTAAACTTCCGTCATTGGTCTTTTTCTTCAATAATTCTTCAGAATAGGCTTTTGACTTCCGTTCTTTTTTTGCACTTTTGATCTTTTGACTTTGTCTTTTGTCTTTTTCTTCGATAAAAGTCCGTGAAAGCCCGTGTTTTCTTCCCTTTTCATCTTTTGGTCCTAAAACACAACAAAAACACAAACCACGCGTAATTCTGACTTTTACGACATTAAACACACGTTTTGGTCTCGTTTTTATTTGTTTTAAGTGGTAAAAGGATTAGTGTTTTCACACTTATTAAATCCCATACACTTGACCATTGCAATGACCTCATGCTATGCATTAATTTCAAAACAACATTTACATTTTCCTCATAATTAACCCACCTTGGACTTTATTACATACTACGATACTATGGAAACTAAAAAGATAGAAAAATTTCAAAATTGTTTGATGGAAGAAACTTGTAAAGAAATCAAAGACTTAAATTAGGGCTTTGGTGTCATGAATATTAATCACCCTCAAGTTTCACGTTCCCCACACCAAGCTTAAAAACGAGATCATTGTTGTTATAAGTTAGTAAAGCTAACACTTACTCGTGTGGTTCAATTATTCACTAAGATCCACTTATTCCTGCGGTGTATCTCTTATATTTTATTTTTATCTTGAATGATCACGAGGATGCATTTTGCACTTATTTCGATAATTTATTAAGGCCGAAAATAAAGTAGGACGATTTAATCAATAGTTAGATAAAGAACAAAATATTTTAAAACGGCTTCTCGAAATCTCATAAAGCTCATATCTTGGCATAACTCGTTTCACGATTTGAGACCTTTCTCGGACCGATATTTGGCATTTACTTCATACTTCGAATCTTGAGAGACGTTCTTGAAATAATGGTATTCTCTTCATATTTGGAATTTCTTCACTTGAAGTTTTTGAGAGATTCTTCAAACTTGGACCACGACTTCTTCATTTTTCTTCAATCTTTATTTGGGATTTTGATATACAACGATCTGCCTCCTTTTCGGACTTGGATCTATTTATCCTCATACCTTGTTAGGGTCTTTTTGGATAGACTTCTCCATGATCTTTATGGGAGTAATTGCTTCTCGTCATGTGTCTCGATCCTTGATATTGATTTTGGAATAATGATTCTTCACATCATCTTGGATCTTTAGAAACAAAATGGAGCCCTCATGCCTTGTTAGGGCCTTTTTGGACTCACCAATCTTCGCATCTCGTTTCAATAAGTTATGCCTTGGCTATAAAATCTAATTAATCTCGAGCAACTTTTAAACGATCTTGGGCTAGAAGCTAAGTAACTTTATAAATCGTACGACCTTATTTACTGCATTTATTTGACAAGTGATGGGAGAAAAAGCTCATAATTAACTCACATAAGTTCATGAAAGAATACAAAACTTATAGATCATCTCTCGTTCTCCACAATTTAAAATCTCAAGGAATGAGACTCGTGGATGCTTAGCCTAATAAACCAATTAAGGTCCATATGGTTAAGCATACTAGCTAGAGTAAACTCAAATAAGTAAACTCGGGTTGATTCAAAATATTCACGACGAGCCTAATATATCAAAGTCATCTAAACTTGTGAAAACCATTTTATTTAATAATTTATTTTGACTTTATTCTAGAAATGAAATAAATACATACGATGAAAGAAAATAACGATAACAAAGGAAAATAACACTTGGCCAAAATAGATTAAAAAAATTGAAAAATGTCGAAAAATCAATTTTCCGGTTAAAATGAGGTCATATTCATGGAAAAGCCCACTTAAATTCAATAGAAGACTCCCTCCCCTACACTTAATATAAACATTGTCCTCAATGTTTAAGCATATGGAAGTAAACTCCCCTACACTTAGGACATTGTGCACGTTGTTTAAATCTTGCTAAGGAAGAGACAACTAAAGTGATTCCTATTTCAACATTTATGGATATAAAATATTGAATCACAAGAGTTTAGGATAGAACCAGAAAAACGGGTACACGGGATCACGGATCGTCAAAAGTCATCAAAAGTGGATCTTTGAAAGCTCTAATCCTTGCACATCATAAGAAACAACAAAACAACAAACACCTACTTGGCTCCCCCTACACTTATTATGGAAAACGGGTAAAGAAGGATAGATCGTCGGGTTGCCTCCTGAGAACCGCTTGTTTTTGCTAACCGAGTCACGAGCCTGACTCGACCCCGAATAATATGGTTGAAAGTTCATAGAAAACCTTGAAGAAAGTCCGTCTGGGTCAAATACATGGTTCTCATCCAATAAATAGCATAACCCTAAGGTGAAAAGCACAAGCCAAAGTAGAGTAGGTGAGGTTCCCTTAAGAAAAAGTTAAGCACGGTGATAGAAGGTATGGTAAGGTGAAAGCGTATCTCCGAATATTCCAAAAGTCTTTCCTTTTATTTCATCAGATGGATACTAAGATGGCTCAAAAACTATGATACCGGATCAAACACCTTTTCCTTTAGGGGAAAATAAGAAAGACACTCGGTGGAACTTGAAGAAGATTCGCCCATATACCTCACAATCTCATCCGAAGAAGGTGGAAAGAGAGGTGTGAAAACATAAGTACTGCGAATGTTGATGTTGTTCGGTTTCTTTTCCTTTGAAACGGGTTTCTTAAAGTCCGAAGGAGGGTAAAGGCCATAATCAAAATCCAAAGGAGGAGAATCATGCTCATTAGGAAAGTAAGTATTGAGAAAGGTGGCGAAATCTTCCTCAAAAGAGTAATCCTCTAAAGTAGAATCAAGCGTTGTTGGCGGAGGATCCTCATCAAAGATAGGAGCAAAAACATCATTAGAAGACAAAACAGTTGAAGAATCACTCGAAAGAGTGTCATCATCATCAAACTCATCATAAATCGGCATGTCTTCATACTCGGAGGTAAAATCATCATAATCATCATAAATTGGTGGATCATCCAAATCGGAAGGAGAATCATTAGAATCGTCCACATGTTCTTGAAAAAGTAGATTATCATAGAAAGGCTCAAAAAGAGGACTGTTGTGTATCACAAAATCATTGACATCAAGCTTTGTAGTTTCCAAAGGAGTTGTAGCAAGCTCGTCTTGAAGCACATCAATCATTTTCGCCGATTCTTTTCCATTTGATTTGCTTGTAATCTTCCCCATTTTAAACACTTGTTGATCATTCCCGACCCTAAGAATTAGCTCACCTTCGGCAACATCGGCTAAAGCTTTTCCGGTTCTCAAGAATGGGCGTCCAAGTATTAACGGAATACGAGGATCCATCTCATAATCAACAACAACAAAATCAACCGGAAAAGTGAAGGTCCCAACTTTAACAAAAACATCTTCGGCAATACCAACGGGGGAAGCGAGAGTTCGATTTGCTAGCTCAAGAGTCATACTTGTTGGTATAAGATCGGGTAAAGATAACTTCTTCCAAACACTTAATGGCATTAAAATGATACTAGCCCCGAGATCCGCTAAGGCAGTACATTTTTCGATTTGAGAAAATGAACAAGTAACACAAAACGACCGGGATCTCCAAGTTTCTTCGGAAGTTCTTTGAGAATGACTGCAGAACAATTTTCATTTAACTCAGTCATCTTCTCCTTTTTACCAAGCAACTCCTTGAACACTTTAACAAATTTAGGCATTTGGAAAAGTGCTTAAACAAGGCTAATGTTAAAGTTCATTTTGTGATCATCTTCAAAAAGGAAGTAACTTGAGTATCCTCCTTAGTGAGCACTTTTCACTTATCTAACCGTGAAGGATAAGGAATATTAGGCTTAGGAGGTGTAGGTGTAGAAGGTGAAGGTTGAGAGGTTGAAGGTTGAGATGGTGAAAGGTTTTTCTTGTGTACAATTTCAGGAAGAGGTGGAGACGGTAATGGAGAACTAGTATTAGGCGTGGAAGTAGGAGGGATAAATGAGGGTGGAGGAGGTGAAACTGGTGTAACTGGGGGAGGGATAGAAGGTCCTACTAAAGTTGTTCCACTGCGTGTAGTAATAGCACTCACATTAGCTCTAGGATTGGGTTCGGTTGTTGAAGGAAGAACACCTTGGGGACGAAGGGCTTGAAACATTTGAACAAATTTCCTATCCGCAGACTCTTGCATTTCCTTTAATTTCTTATCTTGCTCCGAAATCCTTTGAAGAACTAAGTCCATTTGTGGATTAGGTAAATTGAACCCCTGTTGTGGAAAACCTTGGTTTGGGTATTGGTTGTATGGTGGAAAACCTTGTGGATTAAAACCTTGGTTTGGATAGCCTTGATTTTGCATTTGATAGTTTCCTGGATTTGCATTGTAGCCCCTCACATTTGCATTTGGTTGAAAATTAGCTCTTGGTGGACCTTAGTTGTTTTGGTTGGGTGGGGGTGGTCTTTGTTGAAAACCGGGTGGAGCCAAATAATTAGTGGGATTATAGGACAAATGATTAACATCTACATTCGGCTTGAAATGAACCCTCTCAGTGTTGTTATAAGCATACACTTCCCCGTGAGATTGGTCATAAGCCTTATCACAATTAACGCACGAGTGTGGCCCATCACATGTTTCACAAATCACATTAATGGCATTCACATGTTGAATAGGAGTGTTGTGAACATGTAAGGCAAGTTTTGTCAGTATTGAAGTAAGTGCTTGAATTTGATTGGTAGTCTCACTATCACTAGTACTAGCTAAAGTAGCCCTTACACTTTTAGTTTGCACTTTGGCCTTGTTTTTAGTTATATCCCAAGCGACTTGTGTTGTTTTAACTAGAATGTTACCCCCCGAAGCACTATTTAGTGAATCTTGGTCATTCAAACTTAATCCATTGTAAAAATTATTAATTTGATGCACTTTAGTAAAACCGTGTTGTGGACACTTTCTCAAAAGTTCCTTAAAACGATCCCAAGATTCACTAAACGTCTCACCGTACTTTTGTTCAAAATTGATAATATCCTTCCGCAAAGCGGTAGTACGTGAGGGTGGAAAGAAGTAATTAATGAATTTAGTCTCTAAGTCCGCCCATGTGGCAATACTTTGGGGTGGTTCCTTATCAAGCCAAGTCCGGGCTTGTCCCTCGAGAGAGAAAGGAAAGAGGAGCAAACGAATTGCCTCTTGTGAGACCCCATTGTATTTCACAGTATTAGTTAAGTGTACAAACCTCTTGATATGATCGTGAGGATCATCATAAGTGCGGCCCAAGAAAGGTGTAGCAGAAACCATCTTAATAAAACCGGTTTTGAGCTCAAAGTTATTGGCTCCAATATCTGGCACCACAATTGCATCGTCATTGCCTTCAACATGTGATTGCAAGCACTCGATCATTGGTCGGTTATCCATGGTGTCAATAACACGAGTCTCGATATCGGCTTGAGTGGTTTTCCTCTTGCGCCCACGAGTACGCATAAACCTACAAAAGAAAAAGATAGAAAAGAAATAGAAGAAGAACTAAGGTTAATGTAAAAAGAAAATATTTTTGGTACAAAACTTTAGAAAAGAAATGTTTTTTATGATTTTTAAATATTTTTGGATTTTTGAAATTTTTTATTTTTTTGGATTTTTTGAAAATATTTGAAATTTTTGCAAGAAAAATAACGTTCACGAGTGAACGGATCACAAAATCCAACGCGTCTCTCATAAAAAACCATTAATCTTTACGAAAAGAGCCGGCCGCGGCGCCATTTTAATAACTGAATTTTAATGAGAAAAAGTTGTTCTCGGTGTCTTATCGAATTGATCCCGGTTTAAAATGTGACTCAGTCATTTTTGGATAAAAGAAAATAGGTTATCTATATCTACTTAAAAGGTAAATGCGAAAAATATTAAAAAATAAACTAAAAACAAATGACAAATAATAAAGAAATTAAACAAATTAAAACTTAATAAAAAGTAAAATTAAAAATAAAAACTAAACAAAACAATTCGGGATAAAACTTAACAAAAATGGCGGGAAAGTAAAATTATAACAATTCTGAATTTGAAATTTTTTTACTATTCAGAATGTGAAATAACAAAACAATTCGGAATCTAACTTCTAAACTTAATTCGGAAAGTGTAATTTTTAAAGTAATTCGGAATAAAAATGTGAAAGGCAATTCAGAATTAGTTATTCTGAATAACAATTTGGAATTTTCCTAAAAACACAATTCGGAAACACAATTCCGAATAACAATTCGGAAAGAAGGATCATTTAAACAATTCGAAATGTACTATTCCGAATTGTAATTTGGAATAAGAAAGGTTTGAAGAATTCGGAATAATTTCTGAATAGCAATTCGGAATGAAGGAAAAACAAATAATTCGGGAAAAGGAAATGTACTAGGTAATTCGGAATAAGGAAATGAACTATAATTCGGAATATTAGGGTTTTAAACTTAATTCGGAATAATGATAAAAAGAAATAATTCGAAAAAATAGGGTTT
Organism: Glebionis coronaria; assembly: GCA_025667525.1. Taxonomy (NCBI): domain Eukaryota; kingdom Viridiplantae; phylum Streptophyta; class Magnoliopsida; order Asterales; family Asteraceae; genus Glebionis; species Glebionis coronaria. The sequence goes on from CM046881.1 coordinate 355,881,030, forward strand.
TGAATAATTCAGAAAATAAGCAAAAATTAAGCTAAACTAATTTCTAAAATAAGCCAAACAAGACACAAATAAAAACTCTAAAAAGCACCAAATAAGCAAAATAAATAAAAATCTATTTTAAAAACATTATACTATCAAATCCACTCAAATGAAAAATAAACCAAACATAAAATAACCAATAAGCACAATAAGCTATAAAAATCAACCAAATAAAAATAATAAAAACAAGAAATAAGCAACTCAATCAAATAGGCAATAAGATCAAATAAGCTAACATGATGATTAACCAAATCAACACAATTAAAAACAAGAAAGGAAGAATGAGAATAATTGAAAAGCTTGAAATTAAAGATGAAGATTAAAGGTTTAACAATTGAAAGATTAAAGATGAAAGATTAAGAGTTGAAAGATTAAAAACTTGAAAGAAAAACTAGAGAGAATTATTCTACTCCTAATTACTTAAAAATAAACTATTAACTACTAACTATTACAAATGAAAGATGAGGTCTATTTATAGTGGAGGAGTGATAGGTGTGGTGCTCCCTTCTTTCTTTTTCTCTTCTCGTCTTGACAGTTAACTCGTCATTCTCGACTTTGTCTCGGAATTTGTCGATAAATAAAATGAACTCGTCTTCTAATTTTTTCTTTTATTAGATTTGGTTCTTCGACTTTGTTAAACTTTCGTCTTTTGTCTTTTTCTTCAATAATTCTTCAGAATAGGCCTTTGACTACCGTTCTTTTTTTGCACTTTTGATCTTTTGACTTTGTCTTTTGTCTTTTTCTTCGATAAAGCCCGTGAAAGCCCGTTTTTTCTTCCTTTTTCATCTTTTGGTCCTAAAACATAACAAAAACACAAATCACGCGTAATTCCGACTTTTACGAAATTAAACACACGTTTTGGTCTCCTTTTTATTTGTTTTAAGTGGTAAAAGGATAAGTGTTTTCACACTTATTACCCATCCAACGACTTTGTTTTGCATCAAGGAAGCTCGTGTGCTTGTTGTCGATTATAACAAATTGAACTTGCTCATGTGTATGACAAGCTAAATTTTCTTGAATTTCTTCCCACTCAACCTCCTCTCAAAGTATTTGTTCCCGTAAAAAAATCTTCGAATGATGCCTCGTCATCTTATTTTTCCAATTAACGCACACTTTGTGTCTTAATTGTTTGAGTCATCTTAAGCAATCTTGAAGGATTATGACTACTAAAGTAGTTTGTGCTTTTGTTGTTTATTTTCCTTATGTCTTGTGTTAAATATTCATATTGTGTGTGTAAATATTTCTCTTGTTTGTTCTTTCATATTTTTGTAATATGAATGTTATGTGTGTTGCTTCCTTTCCCATCAATTCATTTTCACACATTGCTTAGAGTAGATTATGGTTAAAACTTACAATTGTTTTTGGGTGATTCCACCAATTCTAAGTTTCTAAACCTTTGACATACTATCACTTCAATTGTTTTGGATGTTTCTTTTCTACCTCTGTTCCACCAATTGAACTTTGATTTTGTCAAAACACCCTCCTTGGACATTCTTAGCAAATACTTACTTCTAATTTGAGATTTCTTTTCTTTCTCCCTCTCAAGTTACTTAGTAGGTAGTGACTATATATACATTGGTGTTTCTTGTCTCTCTACAAACCTTTGTGTAGCATGTCACCTAAGCTCATCTTCTTGGTGCCCCAAGCAAGGGGGAGTAAGCACCAAAGGGGAGCTTCTTGCAAAGTCTGATTCCTTTCTTCCTCAAAGCCTTTTGCATCCTTTTTGCTCCGACAAAGGGGTGAAATGATAGTGATAAACTCGTTAATAATTCGAAATACTTTGGATTTTACATAAATGAGTTTATAGTTTGTTGTAATAAAAAAGGGGGAGATTGTTAATGTAAAGCAATGCCTAAAAACATTATTAGCGTTAACTAATCTTTCTTAGTTTTGATCACGACAAATTAAAAAGACATTTATCGTCAAATACAATCATAAGACGAATTATTTGACAAAAACTATTATTAAGGTAATAATCATTTAAGAATTGCATTAACATATCTTAATCATGATTAGTGATTTTAAAAGTGATTAATCCCAAATTTACATTTTATCAAATGTGACAAAAGATTTTTTAATAAACTTTCCTTTTAAGAAAATGTTTTATAAAAATAGAAAATGTAAATTTGAATACGGCATATTCCAAATATTATAGGAATATCCTTTGAAGGTAAAAACTTACCTCAGATATTACTTCCCCACTAAAAGACTATGAGCACGGTCCCGTAAAGGGCTATGCGGATCCTTAGCGATAAGGGACCACATGCATACTTAAGGCACCGCTCTTAGAGAGCCGTTTGCCTTTGTCTCCTATAAATAGTGGATCAAACCTGCATTTTTTGCAACTCGTTTTGGACACTCTTTCTGCCATCTTTCTCTTTTCTAATTCCTAATCTGTAGAAACTAGAAGGGGGGGTTGAATAGTTTCTAGTTAGTTTTCAAAACATTTAGGCTAAATCCACTGTGTGCGGTTCCTTATGTGTACCCGCGGTTCTTTATCAATAAAGAACCGCCGGTCCATTTAGAGAACCACCGACAGTGAACTTACCCTTTTGTTACATGCTAAACTTTGACAATCCTTTGTATCAAATTCTCGATCAAGCTTTACTAGATATGAGATGTGTTTGATTGAAAGATAAATACTACAAGTAAGTAAACATACAAACACATCAAATCAAGAGTACATCAAGCAATAGTCTAAACACTAAGCACACACGTACTAAGCATAAGCTTTTCCGCAACTAGGATGTTTAGACTAAGTGATGTATACTTGACCATAATCTAAACACGAAGCACACACGTACTAAGCCTTAGCTTTTCCGCAACTTAGATATTTAGATTATGAGATACACCCAACACACAACATATAAATACATCTATAATAGTAAAGACATAAATGTAAAGGAAAGTACCGACACGATGATTTATAGTGGTTCGGTCACGAAGCTCCTCTTTCAAGTACACCTTACTCGAGAGTTACTTCACTAGTCAACAAAACTCCTTTCAAGGCGGAGAAAACCATACACGTCGCTTACACATTTCTGACACTAAGCTAGATGTCGAGTCCTAATCTTAGGTAGGACCAATCTACACAGCGTTGCCCACTTCACCATTTAACGACACAAGGCTAGATGTCGAGTTCTAATCAAAAGCTAGAACCAATCTTCGCGACTCTTCACTTTGAAGCTAAGTAAGAACTTCACACAACACAACTACTAATCACTTTAAAGTTTAGTGAGAACTCACAAGACACAACCACATCACTTTAGAGTTTAGTGAGAACTACCTAGACACAACCACATCACTTTAGAGTTTAGTGAGAACTACCAAGACACAACCTAATCTACCCACTAGTTATGTTTTATAGCCCAACATAACAAACCTTGTGTTTTATGGCCTAAACACATAAACCATATAGATCTAAGCACACAACACTTAGATCTATAACTCTAACACTATATCCAAGTACTAAAAAGACTTGGATCTACACAACTAACACCTAATCCAAGGATACCCATCACTTGGATATTCTACCCTTACAAACACATCCAAGTGTACCCACAACTTGGATCTTCTACATATACATAGTAGGAAGACAATAATCATGACTTGATCTAGAGAGATCTTCATCTTGTTATGACTCAAGACACTAACACTTCACAAGGGTGAAAGTGTTCTTCTCGTTGCTCTTGATGAGGCAAATGAGGAATGGGATATTGGAAGGTTTTTGTATGTTTTTGTGCAAGTAAAATGGAAGAGAATAGTCTTCTATTTATAGCCAACTCTTGCCTTGGAGAGCACCTTTTTACCCAATGGATAAAAGAGTGGACTACCCATTGGATAAAAGAGTGGAATACCCATTGGATAAAAGAGTGGAATACCCATTGGATAAAAGGATGCACCTTATATTCTTGGAGCCCAAATTCAAAATTTGAATTTTGAATTTATTAGTTTCCCTCCATCTTCTAGAAGCTTCCAGAAATCTTGAGTAAGCCTAAACCGGCTTGACTGCCCGCGGTTCTATATCTTCCCGCGGTTCGATATCACTAAAGAACCGCGTGTTCTATAAGAGAACCGCGCGTCCTTCTTGTCTTTCATGATGAATGTAATCTTCAAGGTGTCGAGAGAAGTATACATAAGTATGCTTGAGTGATTACGAGTATCTTACACATTTTACATTATGTATTGCGAGTTATACGTTTGTCATCACCAAAACATAAAGGGATCGTCTTGATTAAACATCGTAATGTTTGAACTAACAATCTCCCCCTTTTTATGATGACAAACAAGTAAACCGTAACGCATAGTAAAATGTGAAACGTACTCGTTTACACTTCCTTCTCCCCCTTTTGTCGAATCAAAAAGGTAGTCGTCATTTGAGGAAGAGTAGAATCCATATCATTTGAGGAAGATCACGCATCCAAAGGTAGTCGTCGTTTGTAGAAGAGAAGAATCAACTTTGAGATAGCTTGCATCCAAAAGATATTCGGTTGAGAGGCGAGAATCCGAACCGTAATCCCATCATCCAAAGATATTGAGCTTGCGTCATCCTAGTGAAGTCTTCAATCACCATAGGTTAACCACCTTCATGTCTTCGAGATCCTATATTTCATTACTTGCAAGATGTTCAATGAATGCAATTTAAGTGAGTGAACGATCGCAAATGTAATGAGTTGAACTCTTGAAAACGCTCCCCCTTGATATGAGCTCCCCCTTGCTTGAGGCACCAACAAAGCAAGAATAGTGACGAGCTACAAAAATGGGTTAGAAGTATCATACAAAACAAGGTTAGTAGACAAGAGCATATATAAAAAGAGCATACATTGTCGAGAGGACATACTCCGCTTTAATATCTTGGCAAAAATACCAAACTAAAGAGAGTATGACATGGACAATAAAAACAATTCCACATAGTCGAAAAGAGAGAAAGAAGGACTATGATGAAAAGAAAAAAAGAGAGGATGATAAACAAGTCGTTTGCACAAACAATGACAAGTATTAAAGAAAGAAGTGTGCACGCGATGCTATCAATCCAAAAACAAGTCAAAGGAGAGGATCTTGACAAGATCAATTCACAATTGTTGGAATAGAGGTAGAGAAGAAACATCCATACTATGTAATGATAATATGTCAAAGGACTAAAAGCTTAGAATTTATGGAATCACCCAAGAAAATTCAAGATTTAACCAAGATCCTCTCAAAAGGTTAAAAACTTAGAATTGTTGGAATCACCCAATCCAATTGTAAATTTTAACCTCAATCGACTCTCAAAAATGAGAAGAATAAAAAATATAAAACCAAAGACATTATAGGCAAGGATGCTTATGAATGTCGACACCAAAAAGATGACTCAATGATAAAAAAAAGATCAAATAAGCCAAAGAATATAAATACCAAGATGGATGGTGTTTAGCATATGATAAACTACATGCTCAAAGTTTTGTAGCTCTTCTCAATCAATGTGAGTGTTCAGAGAACAATTACATGATGAGGAAAGGGTGAGGCTCGACTCAACTTAGTTTAGAAAGATAGAAGAGAGAGACTCGACTTATAGAGGCATGATTAAAATAAACCAAGAGAAACTCAATCAAAGAAGTTAAGGATAACTTCACAAATTGATTCATGAATACTATACCTTAGAAGGTGATAGTGAAATCTCGAAAGAAAATGAGAGAAGAAACTCAAAAGAAGCTCAAGAAGACATGAAAGAGTTAGTACAAAATCTAACACATAATCAAGTAAGCACATAGGATAATTCATGCAATGCCTAATGAAGTCTACAACAAAACAATGTAGAGAAGGTGCACAATTAACACATATGCAAGAAACATGATTACTTAAAAAGAGAAGACTAAGTAAAACATGTTAGCACGTAGCATTTAAGGACATGCGTGAGTTAGACACATCTAAGAGAATAAAGATCATACAAAGATGAAAAAAAACTAAAACTTAAGCATAATTTTAATCTTAGTTACACTAGAATCCTAAGATTTGCTTAAATTAGATGCCTTAGCAATAAGCAATCCACATGCTTAAATGAAAGACAAGGGTGGTGGCGGAATTTGGTGGGGTGAAAGGTGAAGTCACCAAGGGTTCAACAAAGTCATTCACAATGGGAATGCTTTGGATGGGTGATGAGGGTGAGTTTGAAGGGGTAAAAGGTGAAGTCACCAAGGTATCAACAAAGTCATTCACAATGGGAATGCTTTGGAAGGGTTGAGGTTGGGTAGTCACATCCAAGAGAGTACTTGGAGTGAAGGGTGAGGTTAGCTCATTCATTCTAGATTGGAATGAAGAGGAGGTAGAACCATGTGAATGGTTGGTACCATGGGTTGAGGTAGTCTTGCATGGAGCAAGAGGTGGTGAGGGTGATGAAGAGATGAGAATTGGAACAATCTTATTCTTGGGTGTGTGAAAGGGTGAAGAGTTAAGTTTGGGTAACTTAATCTTAATTTTGAGGTGCCTCTTTGAAGAGGGGGTTTTGGATGAATTGGAGGTTCTTGTAGAACATGGTAGTAATGGGTGGTTTAAGGGGTAAGGATGAATGGTTTGAGGTATGAAGAACATGGCTAACAAGGTGGGTTTAAAAGGGTGAGGGGATGATCCAAACTAGTAAAGGGTTAAAAAGGGAAAGCCCAAGATATTTTGGGAGTGATCGAAGGTTTGAAACAAAGATTCCAAAGGGTGTTGGAACAATTGGGAAGTTTCAGAAAACCCGAATTTGAGAGCTTCTGCCCCCGGTTCTTTATCTCCACCGGCGGTTCCATATTGATATGGAGCCGCGGTCTATTTAAAGAACCGCCTACAAAGGCTAGGTTTAGGTGGTGAAGGAGGATTTTCCAATTCAGCAAATCCTAATGTTCTAGTCTAACTTATCATAAAGTCATGCTTAAGAGCAATATAAACTAGAACACACACAAAGGAAAGACACATAGGTTCAATTAGCACGTAAGAGGAAAGCTAAGAAAAACCTAATGGCTACAAAAGAAAAAGACTCCTAATGACATACAAAGTTCATCAAAGTAAACTATCATTACTCATATATAGGAAGAGCCATTTAGCCAATTTAGAGAATGAGTATGAGACTATCACTAGAGGTGCTCAATTAAGGCTAAACACGACCATTTTTACGAGTTATACACCAACTCAACTTCCCACATGGAAGTAATTCAACCGTTAGGTCAAATTAAGATCCTAGTGCATAAATTCTCTAGTAGTCATTCTCAAGTTACACAAAATGTAATTCCAACATTTGCCTAATAAAGTTTAGCAAGGATGAAACTTCCATGGCAACACAATGCATGACCTAATGAGGGTTAAGAATGCACCATTGCATATCTTGTCAAACAAGTCTAGTTAAGGTTATTTACCTTAATAGAACTTGAGGCCAATAACTTTGAAGTATATAAACAAAGTTTACACAAACAAAAGGAACACTCTTGATTAGTCTTTCGGAAATGACACATTTATAAATTGCATAGCAATGTAAATTACTTAAGTATTTCGGATGAAACATCCAAGTTATCAAACCGACTCTATTGTGCATTATAAGTAATTATTAAACAAAATATGTCTAACAATTTAAACAAGTAGATTCAATATAACACCATCAACACAAGTGTGAGTTATGATCCGATGTATATTATTAACAAACCACATTCATGTCTACACTAAAAAACATGTCAGTTAGATTCGATAATGATACCAATCATAGTTTGAATAATGCATTGATATTTAATCGAAATCTTTCTTGATTCCCACAAACACTCTTTTAAGAGAAAATAGCTAAGATTTTCAAAGGGTGTTTCATGTTTTATAGCGAGACATTTATCTACTTGAACTAATAACACAATGATCGAGTAAGACGACCCAAATCAATAGATTTGACAAGCTCCCAAAGCTTTCAAACCTAAAAGTGTTAAAGAACATGCCGAGGTGTACAAGATGTTTATGTAACATTTGTAAACCAAGAGATGTTAATCCTATATGCAATGCACACATGATGTTGCAACTAAAATGCAAGAAATCTAGCATACATCCTAATTAGGAAAAACTAGATACTAACAAATACCAAGCAAGGCACAAGAGACTAGACATATAAGCAATACTACTACAAATAGCAAGGAACACTTAATAATGTCTACATATAATAATAACACACAAGGAAACACACACAAACAATTAGCTTAACACATAAAAGCATTCGTCCATGTTTTGAGTGTTAGATACAACAAAGTATTTATAGCTTGATTTTATTTGAAAATAGTCTTTGACCCATTTAAAATTTAATTAAGTTTAACACTTTGTAAATACATCAATTTTCAAAGATATATCACCAAGAGATGTCCAACTTAATAGAAAAGAGTAAAACACAAGTTTTACGACAAACCGAGACTCAATACTTTGGAAAAAGTATATAACTTATAAAACATTTAAATTTTAAAGTTTGAATAACGGTTTGGAAGCATTTTTAATTGAGAGAAAAAATCAATTACGTTCGAAATGACGGGTGGCACGACTTCTACGGACTTACGATTGATTTTATATGATTTTTCAAAGTTTGCAAAAATCTGAGTCAGACTGACTGCGGTTCCTTATTGATAAGGATCCGCGGGGAACAATAAAGAACCGCGGTCAGAGGACAAAAAATGAGTTTTTGGCCAAAATCATTTGGTAACTTTTTGGAAGGACTTAGGACTCTAAAAAATCATTTTAGACACATAGAACTCGTATTTTAGAGTTAATTATGACATAAAAGATTTTTATACTTCCAAACATGAAAAGATTTAATTCAAGCTATTATACAAAGTTTATTTAACACCAAAACTTGTACGAATGAAACAACAAAACACATTTCATAAGTAACCACTCTTCATGAACAATTTGATACAAAGATCGTCTCTATTTTTAAAAACCGTTTGTTTTGAAAAAGAGAGCAAAGATCGATCCAAGCTTTAAAGTACAATATACTTCAAAGATCTTGAATAACCTCGCTTTGATACCAATTGTAGAAACTAGAAGGGGGGGTTGAATAGTTTCTAGTTAGTTTTCAAAACATTTCGGCTAAATCCACTGTGTGCGGTTCCTTATGTGTACCCGCGGTTCTTTATCAATAAAGAACCGCCGGTCCATTTAGAGAACCGCCGACAGTGAACTTAACCTTTTGTTACACGGTAAACTTTGACAATCCTTTGTATCAAATTCTCGATCAAGATTTACTAGATATGAGATGTGTTTGATTGAAAGATAAATACTACAAGTAAGTAAACATACAAACACATCAAATCAAGAGTACATCAAGCAATAGTCTAAACACTAAGCACACACGTACTAAGCATAAGCTTTTCCGCAACTAGGATGTTTAGACTAAGTGATGTATACTTGACCATAATCTAAACACGAAGCACACACGTACTAAGCCTTAGCTTTTCCGCAACTTAGATGTTTAGATTATGAGATGCACACAACACACAACATATAAATACATCTATAATAGTAAAGACATAAATGTAAAGGAAAGTACCGACACGATGATTTATAGTGGTCCGGTCACGAAGCTCCTCTTTCAAGTACACCTTACTCGAGAGTTACTTCACTAGTCAACAAAACTCCTTTCAAGGCGGAGAAAACCATACACGTCGCTTACACATTTCTGACACTAAGCTAGATGTCGAGTCCTAATCTTAGGTAGGACCAATCTACACAACGTTGCCCACTTCACCATTTAACGACACAAGGCTAGATGTCGAGTTCTAATCGAAAGCTAGAACCAATCTTCGCGACTCTTCACTTTGAAGCTAAGTGAGAACTTCACACAACACAACTACTAATCACTTTAAAGTTTAATGAGAACTCACAAGACACAACCACATCACTTTAGAGTTTAGTGAGAACTACCTAGACACAACCACATCACTTTAGAGTTTAGTGAGAACTACCAAGACACAACCTAATCTACCCACTAGTTATGTTTTATGGCCCAACATAACAAACCTTGTGTTTTATGGCATAAACACATAAACCATATAGATCTAAGCACACAAAACTTAGATCTATAACTCTAACACTATATCCAAGTACTAACAAGACTTGGATCTACACAACTAACACCTAATCCAAGGATACCCATCACTTGGATATTCTACCCTTACAAACATATCCAAGTGTACCCACAACTTGGATCTTCTACATATACATAGTAGGAAGACAATAATCATGACTTGATCTAGAGAGATCTTCATCTTGTTATGACTCAAGACACTAACACTTCACAAGGGTGAAAGTGTTCTTCTCATTGCTCTTGATGAGGCAAATGAGGAATGGGATATTGGAAGGTTTTTGTATGTTTTTGTGCAAGTAAAATGGAAGAGAATAGTCTTCTATTTATAGCCAACTCTTGCCTTGGAGAGCACCTTTTTACCCAATGGATAAAAGAGTGGACTACCCATTAGATAAAAGAGTGGACTACCCATTGGATAAAAGGATGCACCTTATATTCTTGGAGCCCAAATTCAAAATTTGAATTTTGAATTTATTAGTTTCCCTCCATCTTCTAGAAGCTTCCAGAAATCTTGAGTAAGCCTAAACCGGCTTGACTTCCCGCGGTTCTATATCTTCCCGCGGTTCGATATCACTAAGGAACCGCGTATTCTATAAGAGAACCGCGCGTCCTTCTTGTCTTTCATGACGAATGTAATCTTCAAGGTGTCGAGAGAAGTATACATAAGTATGCTTGAGTGATTACGAGTACCTTACACATTTTACATTATGTATTGCGAGTTATACGTTTGTCATCACCAAAACATAAAGGGATCATCTTGATTAAACATCATAATGTTTGCACTAACATAATCATTTGTAAATGATCACTTAATGTGTTAAGTATGTTTACTTATGATTATCTCTTTGATCTCTTTCGTTACCTTGTCCAATGAGAATATCACTCACACACTTTGTGATGTGATTAAAGATGAAGCCTTGATGAAGATCCTCTCCTAAAGATCTAGTCATGTTCATCATTTGTTTTTATTTGAGTCTTGTGTAGATCTAATGTATTTGTGAATACATGGATCTAATCTTGTGTAAATCCATTGTACATGTGTATACTTGGATTTGTGTTGTGTAGATCTAAGTTACATGTGTATACTTGAATATGTGTTTTATTGAGTTGTAATAGGAATTAGTTGTGAGTTCTCACTAAACTTTAAAGTGATGTAGTTATGTCTTGTGGAGTTCTCACTTAGCTTCAAAGTGAAGAGTTGTGAGTTCTCACCAAACTATAAAGTGATGTGGTTGTGTCTTGTGAGTTCTCACTTAGCTATCAAGTGATGTGGTTGTGTCTTGTGAGTTCTCACTAAACTCTAAAGTAATATAGTTGTGTCTAGTGAAGTTCTCACTTAGCTTCAAAATGAAGAATTGTGAAGATTGGTTCTACCTTTCGATTAGAACTCGACATCTAGCCTTGTGTCGTTAAATGGTGAATTAGGCAATATTGTGAAGATTGGTTCTACCTTTCGATTAGAACTCGACATCTAGCCTTGTGTCGTTAAATGGTGAATTTGGCAACGTTGTGAAGATTGGTTCTATCTTTCGATTAGAACTCGACATCTAGCCTTGTGTCGTTAAATGGTGAAGTGGGCGATGTTGTGTAGATTAGTCCTAGCTAAGATTAGGTTTCGACATTTAGCTTAGTGTCGAAAAATAATGTAAGCGACTTTGTAAGGTTTCTCAGCCAAGAAGGGAGCTTGTGGATATAGTGGAAATCTCGAGTAAGGTGTACTCGAGGAGTGGAGTAGGAACGAAGATAGAGCTTCGTTGCCGAACCACTATCCTATTAGGTTGCTTCTTTCCTTGCTCTTTACTTATTCTTACTATCATATCATTCACATCTATTACTTGTCATTGCTAATGCATTAGAATTGAACCTAATCATTATGCAACTAGCTTTCAAGTAAAAGACAGTTTTGAGACAAACCTAATTGAAAGGAATTTTAATGAGGACATAAACCGAAGAGAAACTATTCAACCCCCCTTCTAGTTTCTACAAAATGTACTCATCAGCAATAACGCCTTCTTCAGCAGAGGGTGTAGGCTTCTCGGCATTAAGGGCGACCACCACACGGCTGGGAGTCGCGGTAATTGTAGGGCTGGGCCTTTCAACGTCGTAGTTGTACATGACGAAGTGCAATTAGTTTTTGTCGCTTACAAATTACAAAAAAGTAATTGTGGGGGCGTGGTGTTACCTTTGCCTAAGGATCTCTAGTGAAGTATTGGGGGGGAGAGTCAATAGGGTTTTCTTCAACATCCTTCTCGAAAATAGGAGGAGGAGAGGGCTCTTTCTTTTTTATCACAGGCACCACAACGGACGGTTGATTAGTCTCTATCCGCGTGAACTTCTTTGAAGATTCAAATGTGTCTCTGCATCTCTTTCGAGTTACATGAGAGCTCGCCTCTTCATTTGCGTCATATTTTACCATGACCATGTCTGCGCCCTCGGATATGTTGAGCGAATCAAGGTTGATACTACCTTCTTCTACATGCGGTTGTGGCTGTCCTCCTCGTGGCACACTCTGGATTAGGTCTGGAATGGGGATTTGTTGTGCCTGTGAGGAAGAAGATCTTTCACTTCCATATCTATTGTGCAATCGGTTGTGACCACATTCACCAGATCCTCTCCCTCTGCAAGGGGCGTGGCATCATTGCTACAGTCTTTGGTTGACGGTTCCTTACTAGTTGTAAGATATCCATTTCTGCAATCACAAATAGTCAAATTAGTTCACTTTAAAATAAGGGGATTGAAGTACTTACAAGCCAAACAGAAGTAGAGAGATGATCACTAACACTGGCCTTCGTGGTCATAAAATTTTGGGACCTCATCCTCACGCACTATTGGTGTGTGACTCAACCCGATGCTCCATAAAAGCTCCCCATGGTAAGTTTGGATAAGGATACGATTGCCATTAATCACTTCAGCGTCGCCCTTATCATACGTGTCAGGGTAAGGTTTTGCATCTCTCCTCAAAGTATCTTGGGTTATGAAATTGATGTCTAAAGGAAATATGATGCTATCAATCCAGAAAATTTTAGTATTCCAGTTTTTGAGCGAGTCTAGTTTTTCTTCGTACCACTACAAACTGCCAGCGCGCTTGGAGAACGACACCCATCAGGTTGCCCATGACAAAGTGTAAAAGGCGCGAAACAGGTTTACAGTGGGGTCTATCCCTAGGACACGACAGTTTATTTAAAAGTTCGATATTTGTTGCGCCTATACAATGAAGCTGAGAGAGGTGAATTTGGTGGTAAGTTTGAATATTGACAAGGAACCGCGACAGTGGGATACGGCTATTGGCAAACTCAAAAAACTTGGTGTATACTCCTATTTTCCCTTGTGGGAAACTTCCTATTTGCGCTCGGGGAGCCGATACTTCTGGGTGTAAGTTCATAGGAATATAGTATTCTGACGTAAACTCGAACAGTTCGTGCTCAATGATGCGAGATGTGATTTCTGAAAGTTGTTTTACCAATTTGTATTGGAAAAAAAGAGTGGAGTCACAGTCTGATTACCATTTTTACTGGTTGATTAGCGCTGGATCTGAAGGTTTGATAACGGCGACTGCAAATTTTTTACTGTGTAAAGACAGTGAAAAGGAGATGCTTGTATATATACCCCTAGGGTTTACTGTTCATAAGCTACGAGGATCGCCACGTGTCATCCAGTATCTCAATCTAACGGTGGAAGATGAATCGACTTGCTGACGTGTCATGCACTTTTTACGTTTCCCGAGTGAGTGGATGATTAGAGGGGAGTAGGTACAGGTTTTGGTGGGAGAAATTTGAAACTTCTTTGCTACACTTCTCTTTTGTCACCAACTCAGTTACAAGTACGACTGTATTACTTTTATAGTCTAGTAGCCGCGACATGCCCTGCGACTACTAGACTGGGGGCACGATGACATATAGTTCCTAAGTCGGGCTATAAGCGTGACCCACGGGTACTACTAGTATCCAATCCATTACGCATGGGTTGTGACAGACAGCGTTGAAGCCCACGAGGCCCAATAAGCCGTTATCGCATGCGGGTTCATGGAAGCCGCACTTTGGTCGCATGCGGTTACAGTTAAACGAAATTATAGTCTAATTAAGACTATGATTTAGCTAAGTTAAGAGGATACACACTCTTCTTATTTAAGTGATACGGGTCTCGGTGTATATGGTAATTATCTCTTGCTTATCCCGCAAGATTAGGGAAGCCAAACTAGGGTTTCATCGGGTATATAAGGAACCCTCGAGGTTCCACAAAAGTACGATATCTTGAATACTCATAACCTTCATTGATCATCTCTATTAAACCGATTACTTACTCTCATGTCAAAGTCTAATCGTTGGATACATTCCCACAGCAAGCCTAATGATGTTTGTTCTTTAGTGTGCAATGTCTTCATATAAGTTCACTTGGTGCAAGAGTCGGAGTCCTCAACACCCGAATTAAGCCTAATTAGGGTTAAGCGCGGTCCACCCAACTTTTGTATCAACAATAACAACAAGCAAAAAGGTTGGTGTGAGACTCGAACCTACCACCTCTCCTTTACAAACCAACATTCATACTATATATGCCCTTAGGTCTTTTCTGACCAAGGTGTACTTTGTTTTTCTTTTAACTGATTTTGTACAAAACAGGCCACAAGCCCATTTTGAGCTTATTTCACTTTTCCAGCTTTTCGAAACTTGCAACAACATTTCTTTTATAGTTAATCTCACTTTTTATAGCTCATTATCTTATCTCTAGCTTTTTGTTCTCATTTGGTTAAGGTTTAACTAGGATTCGAACTTAGTTTTATTTTAAAATAGTGCTTATTGGCTTATTCTGTTTTTTCCTTGTAGCTTATTTCAAGTTTTATAGTTCCTTTGTGCTTAGTTTTTTATTACTAACCTTTTGCAACAAGTTTCAAGTCTTGGGGTTGCTTATTTACAAAAAAGCGACTATTTTTAGTGTAATAAGTAACTCATTTGATTTGGGATTATTTCAAAAGATTTACAAAAATTTCTTTTTTTAGTCTCTTTATAATCCCAAAAGATTGAGGTCTGCCAAAGATTAGACAGTAAGCTTAAGTTTCTAGCTTATTGGGCTTATTAGACCCAATAAGGAAGCTCATAGCTTATTTCAGACCTTTTGGTAGCTTTTCAGCTTTTGTGCCTTAAGGAAAAGTTGTTTAAAATTGTGCTTTTGGTACAAATAGCCTTTTACTTTTTCATTTTTCTAAACTTTTTCTTATTGGGCTTTTTGACCCATTAAGGTTGGATTATTTTGAGTTTTGGCCCATTTCAAGGACATAACTCTGTTTTTTTTTTCTAATTTCATTTTTGTTTACTTAGGTTAAAATTAATTAGTTTTGAAGTTTTTACATTTTTTGAATATTTTATTATTATTTTATTCTCGTTTTGCGTGAAAGCGTAATTCGACTTAATTTTATCCGTCGTAGTATAGCTTATTCTTTTCATTTTAAATTATTCTTTTCCCAAATCCGTAACTAATCCAAGGACGTTTTAATACACCTTAACTTCGCCTCGGTTACAACGATCCCAACGGTTTCTATACATTCACGCTTTTCCTAAAACGTTTTATTATATATACCTACCCTGTATCACTCTTATCAAATGCGCTACCTGGGAGGTGAAGTGCCATTATACGTCTTTTTTTGGGTAGTTACATTTTTTGCCCTTCGAATTTGGGAAGTATGCATCTGTGAATACTCATTTTTGTTTTTACTATTAGCCATAATAATAAATAGTGTTAATTGAATTCAATTAACACCGTATCATTTTTATTTCGTTTTTGTTATGAATATGACTATATTGTATTACGTAGAGCAAATAAATTTACATATATGCAAAAGAGTGAAAACTCACCCCACTTATTATCGAGTCCGATAATATTTGGTGGTATCGATCAAACAAAGAAAAAGGCAAAATAGATAATACTCTTAAGAAATTTGATCTCGATTAGTACAAACTATAAGGTGGGTATAAGGCGGTTGTTATAAAATACAACCTAAAGAAAAAGGCTCATAAGTGCTTCGCGCCGCCTCGTTTCTCCGCTTGCTTGTGCGTACTTTGAAAGTGAAAATTTATTAAGGGTTTGTCAATCAAAGTATTATAAATCTCATTATTTGTTTTCGCTTAATTATTGAAGCCTCAAGACGTTTTAGTTTTAACAAATCGTTTCAAAGCCGAACGAAGGTTTTCACTCCGTATGATTACTTTCATTCATTTGGATTCTCTGATCGAGACTTTGATTTGAGGAGAGATTTGTTGTGGATTTTTTATCTTCATAATACACCAAAAAACCAAAAAAATAAATAATCAAAAACAAAAATAATCCTCTTTGTTATCTAATTTCTTTTCTCAACCCCTCTAATTCATTCGTTAGTGTATGCACACTCGTTCGTCTAATTGTCCCCTCCAAGTTTAAACAACGTGTTGAATCGACGTAATCGAAAACGAATGAATCGACAACAAAGACAAGTAGGACCCGATAATCCTAATATTTTTGTTGAAACCTAAGACTAGATGGCAGAAAATCGTACGATAATGGAGTTGCTCCAAGCACCCACCAAGGGTTATGGAGAGGCGATCGTGATTCCCGATATTTTAGTGGAAAATTTTGAAATTAAATCGGGAATGTTGTCTTTAATTCAAGCTACCAAGTTTAACGGTTATGAGAAGGATAATCCTCATGACCACATTCGGAATTTTACTCGTCTTACGTCTACTTGCAAATTTAGACAAGTGCCTAATAATACAATTAAGCTAATTATAATTTTATCACTTTTTCTAATTTCTTATATATCTGTTTTGTTTCTATATGCCACAAAGTAAAAAGCATATACTTTTTATGGTTTTACTCTATTTCTTAAAAAGAAAACTAAACCGTTTCGCTTTTCCTTTTCACATCATTAGCTATGTCGGGCTAAAGTTCATATTCTTCATAACATAATAATATTCATCTCCTACATAAAATGAAGCTTGCTTCATATTAAAAAAACTAATAAAAGATAATATTGTCTTACCACACAACTATCGCTATCATTATATATATTCTAATCAACAACAACTGCACAAATACGAATCTCAACAAAATTCTAATGATAAGCTTAAGGCAACAACGACAAATACGATCATGTCACCTCTCAAAAGCCATGCCAAATCAAAGATGAGGCGCCACTCATTCGCTTCTCCGCCGGAGCAATCGCAACAGTCGCTATAAACCACATCAGATGACGAATAACTGTTAACACCAAACAAATGTGTTAAATAGAACTTATCAAAAATCACCATAACCCTAACTCACCAATTGTATGACATCGCTTCAATCCTCTATCAGAACAACCACAACAGATGCCGAAAACCTTTGTTGGTTAGAGGAAATAGAAGAGTGTATGAAATGAAAAAATGTGAAAGTGTAACCGACCCTTAAGTGGTGTGTGTAATTTTGAGTGATATTACAAATATACCCTTGAATAATTATTTATATTAAAATAACGATCAATCTACACTTCTTATATTTGCATAAATTACATGTATATAATACATAGAACAAATTTGAAAAATGTTAGGGCTTATAAGACCAGTTTGAATCAAAGATCGATTCGGGTCAAAACCGACTTAAAAATGCCACAGATTACAAAGCCATCAACCAAAAACCGATATGTTCAGCTCTAACTAGTGTTGCGAAAATCAGCTTTGGCGGTCGATTAATCGGGGATAAATCGCTAGGGCGGGATTAACCGCTATGTCGCTACGATTTTCACTAATCGGCTTTATTAATCGGTTTGGTCAAAAATCGGATAATCAAAGATAAATCGGTCAAACAAAAAAAAAGTCGAATAAATCGACCAACTCGGTTTTGAATATAAATTGATCAAATCGAAAAAATAGGATAAATCGGCTAGTCAGACATATACTTTCAAAATTTTATAATTTTATATATAAAATATCCAGTCCGATTAATTCTTAATTAATCATAACCAAACCAATTAATTGTTTGACGATAACACCAACGCAACTTTTGCAGGGCCGGCCTATTGTTGTCGGAGGCCCTAGGCAATACCATTTAAGAGGCCCCGTTACACTTCTAAATCAAAGAGAAATTTCATTTGAACTTAAATTACATGAATCATACATGTTAAACATATAACATATTTATATATAATAGTAAAAAAATATTCCTCCCTTTCAAGTAAGGCCCAATGCGACGGCACCGCTTGCACACCCCTTAAGCCGCCTCTGAATTTTTGCAGCTTTAACCTAAACCTTTTAAAACGATTGAAACAAAGAGGCTCTAAATTAGTTTGTAAGGTGGGCCGGCCCATATATCTACCTAAAGAAGAAACTAGGTCACCATAAAATATCCATAAAGTAAACGAAGCCCTAGATTTGAGAAATCTTGACCCGAAACAGATGATATTTTAGGTAAAAAAAAAAGCAGAATTAAAACCCGAAACAGACATCTTTTTGACCCGAACGAATTTAACACCCCCATAAAAACGCCCTCTCTTTATCCAATTCTCATCGGAAAACCAAAAACAGAGAGAGATCTAGCCTTCAACCAATTGGTACCGCCTTTTAAATTTACCTAATTTTTAGCTTTAAAGTTGTGATTTTTAATGTAATCTGAGGTGGGTTTTGGTTTTAACTATGTTTTTAGGTACTTCTTGAATTGGTTAATGTGGACCCATTAAGATTTTTAAAGTTAACTGTATAATGCTATGGTTTTTATTCAATAATTAGTTTATCTGATGCGGGTCTTGTTTCTTTTGCCTTAGGGTTTTTTGTTTCTATTTATAGGTATAATCTTATGTTTTTTTATTGTTTAATTGGAGTTTCTCAAGCGGGTTTTGGTTTTACAAGAGAAAGGATTTGAATTAGCTAATGTAAACTTAGATTATATGGGTATATGCTTGTTTAATGGTCCAGCATGAAATTTCAGCACTAGTTAATGTTGTAATTTGTTGCGTTTTCGTTATTAGCTTTTCGCTCTGTTTAGTTGCGTTTGAGAGGGTGCTTGGGATTGATAAGTTAACTAGTTTAGCGAATGCTGTTTGGATTTGCCTATGCTGCTAAAGGAAGATTTGCCTATGCTGTTAAAGGAAAGTGCAATTAGACAGTCAAAGTTACTAAATGGTAAAACTTTTAATTGACCCAATTGGAAACTGTGAAGCTGTAAATCCAATTGGGTTTCATGTCATTGTCAGCACCCTCTTAGTTACTGCCCCTTCTCAGTATTCATTTGTGATTTTCTATAACTCAAGAACATAGCACCTGAAGTTAATATAATATATATCTTTTTAGTTTTATACTTGGTTAATAACCTTGAGCAAAAGCATTTGATACAGGATTCCTGAGATCAAGTGATATATGACAACAAGCTTACAAATAAAATGAGTTATTCATCTGATGAGGAGCCCTTGGTTTTTAAAAGGACCTCAACTGCTGATAAATCAAAGCATTCCTCGCAACAGAAGGCTGCTCCACCTGTTAAGCAGGAAAAACCGTCCTCTAAACCTGCTCCTAAGCCAAAAAGTGACTCAGAGGATTCTGAGGATGACAAACCATTGAGTTCTAGGATTTCAACTGCACCTAAGGGAAATTTAAACCATACAAAACCAGGACCCACGAGTTCATCTCAGCGTCCAAAACCACCAGTAAAGCCAAAAGTAAAAGATGAGGATTCCGATGATGAGAAACCTTTATCATCAAAAATCACATCCAAACCCTCCGCAGGAGCATCTATCAACAAATATGATGATTCTGATGATGATAAACCACTATCATCGAGAGTTAAGCAAAATGGTTCTGCATCAAGGGACAATCAAATAAAAAAACCCAGTGCTGGCGTGAATAAGAGACCCCCAAATGAGGAAAGATCTTCTGGCCAGTCATTGGTTAAAAAGCCAAAGCTTTCAGAGTCATCCACACCAATAAATCACAAGCCAGCTCCTGCAAAACCAGAGGCTGATACAGATGATGAGACTGATCATGTTCCTATATCTCAGAGAATAAAGAACCAAACACCATCTAGTAGTAAATCCTCATCTGTTAAACAGAAGGAGGCACTGAAAGCTAAATCGTCTTCTTTTAAGAAAACGAACCAAAAGTCAAAAAAGGCGGAGAAGAATTCAAAATACTCGAAGCCGTCAAAGGTTCCCCCTGGATCCGGTGAAGGGCAGAAGTGGACAAGCTTGTCTCATAATGGTGTAATCTTTCCACTGCCATACAAGCCTCACGGTGTTAAGATTCTCTACAAGGGGAAGCCTGTTGAATTAACTCCAGAACAGGAGGAGGTGAATATAAATTATAGCATTTTTTTTACCCTTTTAGCGAATGTCGCAACTTTGATACATTTACGTATGATTTAGCTGATTAATGTATTATCTCTAAGGGGTCAACTGGGTTACTTTTTTTAATTTTAATCAGGTCTATATTATAATGTGATATATTCTTGATCGTCACTTATTATGCTTTGCTGGTTGTCATTGCAGGTTGCTACAATGTTTGCAGTGATGTTAGACACTGATTACATGACCAAACCTGTGTTCAAACAAAATTTCTGGGACGATTGGCGGAAGATACTTGGAAGAAATCACACAATTCAAAATTTAGAAGATTGTGATTTTAAACCAATATATGATTGGCATCAGGCGGAAAAGGAGAAGAAGAAGCAAATGACTACTGAAGTAAGTTTTGATTAACAACCCTGGTATGAGAAAGGGATGTGTAGATCTTCCCAAAAAGATGAACACATGATGACATGACGTTACAATAGCTGTTTTAATATTTATTGTTTTTTTTTTGGCAGGAGAAGAAGGCCTTAAAAGAGGAAAAGATGAAGGTTGAGGAGAAGTATATGTGGGCAGTAGTTGATGGTGTCAAAGAGAAGGTAAGCTCCATGCATATATATTAGTTGATCAATATATCATACATCTGTCATCTCCATGTTTTGGTAATTCTCTGTTTCGATAATTAACTAATTGGTGGTGCAGGTTGGAAATTTTCGAGTTGAGCCACCTGGACTGTTTCGAGGTCGTGGGGAGCATCCGAAGGTTCTTACGATGGCTTTTATATACTGTCTCTATTATATGTCATGTGTAGCTTAGTTTCTGTAAAGTTAAGGTTTTTGTAGCAACATTGGTTAATAAATCATTTTTGGTATAGCAAAAGTTAATTTATATCTTTGCTGCACAGATGGGAAGGTACAAAAAACGTATTCAGCCGAGTGATATTACAATTAATATCGGGAGGGGTGAGCCAATACCAGAATGTCCAATTCCTGGTCAAAGGTCTGTCTTGTGCATCTTCTCTTTATAGCAGATATCTTTTTTAGATGCCATCAGCCTGAAAGCCAATTTGATGCTTGACAGTTGGAAAGAGGTCAGGCACGATAATACTGTCACATGGTTAGCGTATTGGAATGATCCAATAAATGGGAAGGATTTTAAGTATGTGTTCTTGGCTGCTAGTAGTGCCCTAAAGGGTCAAAGTGACAAGGAAAAATACGAGAAGGCAAGGTCATTGAAGGTAAATTCCTAACTAATATTAGTTGTCATTTTTTTCTTATCTGAAAATGTAATGGCGTTCATATCTCTTGTACCCCTTGTGGCTGTAGAAACACATAGAAGGTATCAGAAAAGCTTATACTAGAGATTTTGGAAACAAGGACCTGACAAAGAGGCAAGTGGCAGTGGCTACATATCTCATCGATAAGTTAGCACTGAGGGCTGGAAATGAGAAGGTATTGTTATTGGTGCTCTTTCTCTCATCTCAGTTCGTTACAAGTGGGAATCTTTTCATTTTACTTGTGATGTCGTTCGGGTTATGTTCTATCTCTAATGTGTCAGAATGGTAAAATGAATGGTGTCAGCTATAAAGAAAAATGGCAGATGGGTTGGAAGTTGTATATATAATGCTTAAACTTTCCTAGATCATTTAAAGTTACTAGCTATTATTGAAATGATATCATCTTTGTAGTCATATCCGACAGCCTAGCTATTACTAACAAGTTACCTGTTATGAATGGAATTTACAAGTGTACTAATTTCTTGGTGTTCTCTATATATATGGGAGCTGTTTTTATACCTTTTTTTTCCTGTTCATAGCAACACGGAACCCTAAAAGGAGCAATAGTTATAAGTTTATAACCTTGCAGAGTAACCTGTTGGAAATACTGGTTTTACCAAAAGGAAAATTGATGTTATTATAGGGCCGGATCGTTTGATGTTACTTTATGTGAATGATAATTAAAGCAGTGTCATTTGATGTTAATTTATGTGAATGGTAATTAAACTTTAATTTTCCCAGAATGATGACTTCATATTTAGATCAGTGTTTCTTTCAATAAATTGACAAATAAGATAGATAAAATTTCATATGTTGGGTTGGAAGAATAGCAATGAGCATTCAAGATTTTGATGTATTGTTCTATGTTTGCAGGATGACGATGAAGCTGATACGGTTGGTTGCTGCACATTGAAAGTTGAAAATTGTGAGCCAGTGCCTCCGAATATTCTCAAGGTAGATTTTCGGTCGTTTTGATTTGTGTTTTGGAAGTGATTACGACGATAGCTCTTCATAATCGTATGACCAGCATAAACGACATGTATAGAAGATAGTCTTTTAGGTACTATTGATAATCATATGTGTCTAAAATTGATGCCAAGTACTTTTTAAAGCAAGATAGTCTTTTAGGTACTATTGATAATCATATGTGTCTAAAATTGATGCCAAGTACTTTTTAAAGCATCAACCTGATACGATCATGGCAGATTACTATTGATATTAGTTAAATTATTAGTTTATTTACTTTCCTTTATTGCATTATCTTAGGGACCAAGTTAAGTTTAGGGATCTTTTATTATAAATAGGGATAGGGTCATATTCTGTAGGGGAGGAGGGAATAGAGCAGGTCTGAGGACTTGGAACAGCTTTAGATTAGGGTTTATTGTTCTCTTGTTTTCTGTTTTTCTGCATTATTAATAAAATTATCAGCAAGTTCGTATCACAACCCATCGTTGTTGACCAAGCATTAGCCTTCCTAGACCGCGGGTTGATGTCTTAGTCTAGGGGCTTGAAGAAGATAAGGGCATGAGGATTGACCCAGATCATCGGCTTATAGTAAAGCTAAGTAGCTATCAACTCAAATAAATTAATAATTAACCGTCTGAAAGCATTTCACGTGATTACTCTTCTTAGCATCGACCATAAGGAGAGTGTAAAAATTATGATACACTTTTGAGAGATTTAGGATTATAAACACGGACAAGTTTGACAGAAGATGATACAAGTTATGTGAAATCCGAGTTACTGTCTTTAAGTAAAATTTTACGGAGAGGTAAATAAGTCATTGGAGTTGACCATAGATTGTCGAATCTGTTGCACCTATAGTCTGCAACAATAATTTCCCCTGCTAAACAAGATAGCTAGAAACAAAGACTGTTTATCCAAACATTAAACACTGGTTATCCCTTTACCCCAAAAAAAACATTAACTACTGGTTATTACGACTATCAGATAAACAGTTGCAAGATGCAAAGAACACCCCGTTTTTTTAATAGCTAATATTTATGATGAAATTGGTAACTGTTTCGGTGTGTAGAAAACCCCTATTTAGGGATGCAGAATGTTGTAAGTAGTTGAATGGTTTTGGGTCCTGTATTATGATGCAAATAATGTTTATATGTTTTGATAATTCTCCAGTTTGACTTCCTTGGTAAAGATTCCATTCGATATCAAAATGAGGTTGAAGTAGAGCTTCCAGTGTTCAAAGCAATTCAACAGTTTCGAACAGGTCAGTCTGTGGCTTTATTAATTGTTCTAAACTTTGATGTCTCTTAACCATCACCAAATGGCCTAGTGGTAAGGTCCTGACTTTCAAACAAGAGGTCAAGGGTTCAAACCTCACTAGGTGTGTACATTTGGGGTGGCCACGGAGGTTCACCTCCGATGAATCCAGGCTATCCAAATGGGTATTCACCCTGGGATTAGTCGGCCCGCAATGTCGAGTCGGAAACCCAGGTATACCCAAAAAAACTTTGATGTTTCTTAAGTTGCATTTTTTATATTTACTATGTAAATACCTCAGGAAAGAAGGGTTCCGATGATCTCTTTGACAAGCTGGATACTAGTACATTAAATGCTCATTTGAAAGAACTCATGCCTGGTCTCACTGCAAAAGTTTTCCGTACGTACAACGCATCCATCACATTGGATGATATGGTAAGATTCACGCTATACAGACTTTTGTTCTTGGCCAACCCTCTGTTATTATGGCCATGTTCTCATTGTATTGTCAGATCTCGTCTTTGTAATGGTTATAATTCTAAACTCTTTTTGTCACCAAATATATGGAACATTAGTTCGTTATTAGAAGGTTCTTAAATGGGAGATTACCTTATTCCCGTATTAGAAATCATTACCTTACAAAACAAGTATAATGAATTATAGCTTCCAACTTTCTATCTATCCAGATGTTTAATAAAAGTGTTTTTATTAGGAAGAAAGGGTATTCTTTTTGCAGACGCGTCGCTTTGCCAGACTGATCTAACATACTTTTCTTGTGTTCTTTCTTGCTGGTCACAGTTAGATAAGGGCATGAAGGGGGAAAGTGTTGCTGAAAATGTAGTCGTTTACAACCACGCAAACAAGCAGGTGAGAATCGTAACCTCATGAAACTTTTATATTTTTGTATTCATGTTTGGTCGAGGCTTAAATTTACATTGTGCTTGACATTTGTAGGTCGCAATCATCTGTAATCATCAGCGTAGTGTTTCAAAGTCTCATGGTTTACAAATGACGAGGTTGAATGAGAAAATAGACGAACTAAAGGTAGCACTTTGTTACTTCTCCCTAGTTATGATTGGTGTTAAATTTGGGGGGATTTACTGCCCGGAATCCAAGTTTCAGTTCTATGATCTTATCATCAAGGTTATCTAACATTGTGGGTCCCATTTATATGAGGCAGTTATGGGTCCTTATGTACATGTTGTGAGGAATGACGAATTCTAGTCGTGACTACATATAGTTATCATGAAATTGTTTTTCGTAGGCTCTTATAGAAGAATTGGAAACTGATTTAGCTCGTGCGAAGAAAGGGAAGCCTCCTTTAAAGGGTTCTGATGGAAAGCCTAAGAGGAATCTGAACCCAGAAGTGTAATACAACTCATCTTATTTAGTGGCATTTTTAACTGGCATACTTTACACTGTTAATCAGATTTTATATTATTATTAATTAAATGTGGCAGGATACGGAAGAAGATTGATCAAACTAATGCAAAGATTGAGAAAATGGAACGGGATAAGGAGACCAAAGAAGATCTGAAAACGATAGCTTTGGGTACCTCAAAAATCAACTATCTTGATCCTCGAATAACTGTGGCATGGTGTAAACGCAGTGAGGTGCCCATCGAGAAGGTAAGAGCATATTGTATTTTTACTTATAGGTGGTAATTTTGCCCTTTTCACTTACAAACGTGCATTGAAGTTTTAACCTAAAAGGGGATCCAAGTCAAATACCAAAATTTTAATAAATGGGTAAGCTTAGTAAAAGTTCTCATCGTGAAAGCAAGAGCATATTTTGTTTTCCACCCAACTTAGTAGAAGAATTATTGAACTAGTATCTTTTAATCTAATGCAGATATTTAATAAGTCTTTACTGGCAAAGTTTGCTTGGTCGATGGATGTGGATCCTAGCTTCAGATTCTGATCTCTTGTCGCAGTGCTAGCAGACGAATCAACTAGCACCAACTGCCCTACCTTAAAAAGGAAAAAAAGAAAGTAATTGAACAGAAGGGGAACTATGGATTTTACAATTTTTGTTATATTTTTTCTATTTTATTATGTTATGTAGCAACTCTTGCGGAATACTCATGTTGTACTAAGCATGTTAAACAAACTAATGATGAGTTACTTGAAGAATGTGTCCACTTTCTCATGTGATGCAGCACACTCAGCTACCAGTCTCTTTCAAGTGTATGAACGTGTAAAGAGCAATTTATTGTTAGAAAAACCAGTTTTTTTACTATGCCATGGAGATGAAGGCATGCGTCTGCAAACTAGGTCTTTAGCATATTTGTTTTAGTTGTATTGCTTTGTTTGGTATGCTTTTGAGCAGACCACGGAAGTCTTTAACTTGCAGGCTTAGTTTGCTTTATATGGCTTGAGTTGGCATGGAAGGGGCTTTCTGAAGAGGAAAGAAACCTTATGTAAAATAATACGGAGTAGTTTCTTTTGAATACTCTTGTGGTTTTGCTTCATTGTATCTTTTTTCTTTCTTTTAATTTGTGCGGGTTTGCAGCAATGCAACATGACATTATGAGTTTACTAATCCAATAGCGACGGCCTTTTTTGATAGCTTGAGAGCGGCAAAGGTGAACTGGTCAATAAATCCGGTTTGACTTAAATCGGATTTGTTTGAAACTGGATTTTTGTTAGAATGTATCAGTTTTTAGTCGGGATCAGATCGATTTTAACCGACCGGATTGAGTTGGTTTTAACTGGTCTTAACCATTTTATTAAACTGGTTACGAACCGTCGGATCAGTTTGAGAAAAACCGATTTAACAAAAATTGGTTTTGGTTTCTTTCCAAACTGTTACAATACCTGTGCACGCACGGAATGATTTCTAATTTTTTTTATTATGTTTTCCTTGATGCATTTAAATAAACATCCTTTTGATACATACTTATAAGTGACCCGTGCTTTGTTGCGACAAATTTTGTTAAAAAAAATCCGATCAAGAATTTTGGACATTCCCTTTCTTGCTACTCGAATTAACCCTTTGGACATTCCCTTTCTTGCTACTCGAATTAACCCACTCGTGAATGAATGGGCCGACAATAATCCCTAATACTTGAATAAAAACCAACTGAGTTTCTTGTACTTATTTCTTGTCTTGGTCAAATTTATTATCTCTGCAATGAGTCAAGACTTCTGTAACATAAAATCAATAATTGTAATTGTCAATTTTTACTTTTTAGAAACGTGAACTAAGTTCAATTTATATTCACCACATAAGTATGATTTTATGTAAGTTAATATGAAAGTTAATCAGTGACTCTTATGCACCTTTTTTTTGAACTAAACTCTTATGCACCTAGCTATGGATCCATGGCAAGTGATATGCAATAAAGCATGATTGATATTTTGATACTTTTTCAAATAATCAAAAACCAATTATTAAGGCAAAACATGAGTATCATACTTCAAAATAACCATTATCCAAACTGAATGTGTATTATTGAAACATAGTGTAAAGTATGTTTGGTTCCTACATAACAGGTCTTACTGTTACTACACTCCTCTACTTTTCATATATGCTAAAAATAATCAGACCGTGATGCCAAGTCATTTCCTTATAAATTAAATTGGGTTTATAAGGCGATGATGAACCTTGGAAGAAAATTGGGTTTATAAGGAGTCTTTGCTTCAAAGACTAGTCAGTCCGTTGCTGAAGAACAAGTCCTGAAGAAGAGCTTTCAGTTCAGTTTGGCTTGACAATACCAAACTGATTGATGTCGATCTCCTCTAGAATGCTGAAGACACTTCAGTATTCTGAAAGTTTATATTAGGCGGGAAAAGATTTACTTTAAATCAAAGTAGGAAAAAGGTTGCTTGTAGTGTTAGCTATAAGTACAACCTTTATCTTTTCTAGATTAGTTTATTATGTATTATTGTACTTTTAATCCAACATGGGCATCAACCACCCACTGGATAAACTCTTGCATGGTTACATGTGATTGTAAACCCTAACTTTTGCACTGCCTATATAAGGAGTGCCCTTGGGAGAGAAACGGTTAACCATTACAAGAGAAAGACAAGAATCTCTAATTAACCTTTCTCTCCCAATACCAACCAAACCATATAGCCAAAGTGCATATGAACATTTAGGTTGAAACTTAAACTCTTGACTTTGGTTGAAAGTTTAAGTAGAGGAGATCACCCCACTTTGTCATTCAACCACTTTGTTATTCCGCAAACAAAATGGGTTATAATTATTTATTGAGTTTTAATAAAAGTCTATATGTTAAAAAGTTAATTGGTATTGTTGTTTTATTTGTTCTTGGTTCTTATTAATTGATAAAACAACACACTTGAATCTTATTAACGAGTTACTACTTAAGGTTGATAAGTAGTAACAAGTTAAACGGGACCAACAAGTGGTATCAAAGCAGTTTGATTCATTAAACTCTTATTTTTTTCATTAAACTGCTCATTTTAAAGTTTTAAAATCAAGATCCAACATGGTTCAAGTTATACCACACACCGTAGAGTACAGGGGTGACCAACTCAATGCTGCTCCTATTCAAGAGGTAGAAATTTCACTAATTGGAAGAAAATGTTCCTTATCCACATGGTTGGAATCGAACCCTAATTCCTTGGAATCAGTGAAAATGGTCCATTTGTTCCCATGGTTGGGGACAATATAAAACCTGAAGCACATTGGACTGCTGATGAGAGAAAAGATGCTAACCTAGATCAACGTCTCAAAAGTCTCATCATGTCCGTACTTCCAAATGACCAAATGCATTCGGTTGTGAATTGCAAGACAGCTAAATCTACATGGGAGGACCTTATATTGTATCATGAGAGACCATCTGATGTTAAAGAAACAAGAATAATGGACTTAAAGCTTCAGTACAACACTTTCAAAACAAAGAAGGAGAAACCCTTACTCAAACTTTCACCAGATATAAAGCTCTGATGAATGAATTGGTAAATGATGGTGTTGAACTTTTAAAACTAGAAATCAACACAATTTTTGTAAATGCTTTGCCAA
This sequence comes from Glebionis coronaria, assembly GCA_025667525.1. NCBI lineage: Eukaryota > Viridiplantae > Streptophyta > Magnoliopsida > Asterales > Asteraceae > Glebionis > Glebionis coronaria. The sequence continues at coordinate 355,909,894 of CM046881.1, forward strand.
AGAAGTGGCTCAGTTTTGCCAAAGCTTGAGAAATGCTAATCACATTAAAGACTGTGATCTGACTTCTCTTTTTGGGAAACTAACATATGAAGAAAACCTAGTTGATAGGATTTATGAAGGCTCCAACAAAAGTAAAGCACTTACAATTGCTACACCCTTGTCAACAACCTTTTTCAGTAAAGCTATCATTCAGGACTACCAAGATAGTTATGATGATGAAGAAGACACAAGAACTAGTGAGGAATATCTGAATGACCTTCAAGAGGAATTTAATGAAAGAGATCTTCTGGGTAAGTCTAGAAGGTTCTTTAAAAAGGGAGGGAAGTTCTCCAGCACCACAAAGCCACAACTGACACCGTGTGCTTTAAATGTGGAAAGTCTGGTCAATTTGCCAAGGATTGTTATTCCAAAACATCCATTCCCTCTTATCTCTCACCAGCTTAGTCTAGACCATCTGGTCAATCTCCATTTCAACAGAAAAAATTGCTTCATCTTCTTTTCAGCAAAACAGGGCTGAACTAAGGTCAGCAAAAGACTTCGAGGCAAAATATAGAGAGATCAAGTCTAGACTGGCTCTAGTCAGCACTGAAGGCTCTTCCTCAAAACCCACCAAACAAGAAAAGAACAAGGGACTTGTTGATGAGGCTTATGAATGGGATGAAGAGGAAGTCTCTTCAGATGATGATGAAATGGTGAATGTGAAAGTGCTAATGGCACTTGCTGATGATGAAGGGTCAAACTCTAATGTTGTGGCCAAAGAAAGTCCTCAAAATGGTGAATGGGTCAATATCACAATAAAAAAGGTACAAACTCTTATTGAATTAGAAGATAAGGAAGACATTAAATTTGTTTTTGATTACCTGTGTATTGATCTAAAATTTGTTGAAGAACAAAGAAACAATTTGCTTGAAAAATATCATAAAATTGTTCTTAAACTTGATGATTTTGAAAGTAAGCTAATAGAGCTAAAAGAGGCTAAACTTGATTTACTTACTTTTCAACAGTTGAACACATAAATCATTGATGAAAACAAATCTTTAAGAGTTAAACTAAAAGAAGCAAAAGATATTGTTAAATCATAGCTTAGAAACTCTAATAGGGTTAATCTATAAAACCCCTAATATTCATTTTCAGGATGACATCACTATACACGTCACCTCATGATTTTATTATATATCATCACCTTTGAATTAGATATTTTTATCCATCATTTACATTATGTTTTACATAAGTGTCATTTCAGATATTTGATCACGAATACTCTTCATATTATTTTATATAATTATGAACATACAATCATTCAATTGATCACTTTGGCGACTTTTAAGCCACATGGAACTCATGAACATTTACATTACATTATTTTTAGGTTTTTATATATAAAACCATGATCACATTTATTTGAATTTACCAAGTGTCTAAATTCACTATAATATATATATATATATATATATATATATATATATATATATATATATATATATATATATATATATATATATATATATATATATATATATATATATATATATATATGGGACCTTTCTTTTCAGAACCATTTTTAATGTCAGAACTATCAGAACTATAATGGACCAATGAAAATTTAGATAATTAATTTCATTTAATTTATTCAATTAATATACATAAGGACATAAATGTAAATTTGATATGTATTCAAATTATAGGAAGTATTTTTATAAAGAGAGTGTTTTTTTATTTATGTATACTATTATAATTTCTTTTGCATATATGTTTTTTTTTATTTTCAAAATTCGAAATTTTAATGCATACTTGTAAAAGAAATTTTTATATTATTTTTTATTTTTTACTTAAATCTCGTTTGTTTAAATCTTTAAATTTTGAAACTTTTTAGTTTATTTTTTTTTCTTTTTTCCAACATGCGTGTTTTAAAAATTTTCAATACATACATGTTTTTTTAGCCTATTGTAACTTTACTCGTGTACATACATGTTTTCTTCCCAAATACACATATGTCTTCAAATTTTCCATGTACCAATACTTCCAAGTACATACATGTTTTTTCAGCATATTGTAACTTTACATGTTTACATACATGTTTTTAAGTTTTTCATGTATCAATATTTCTTGGCGTACTTTTTGAAGATAATACAAAAAAACATAAAATTATATAAAAGGAAAATTCCAATATAAGAAAAAGATTCATATATTTTTATGTACATTTGATTTGATTATAAGCATAAAAAATATATATGCAATAATTGTTTCTTCTCTAAATTATCTCCATCCAAAAACATACATGTTTGTCGTCGAAAAACATACATGTTCGCCGTCTAAAAACATACATGTTTGTTGTCGAAAAACATACATGTTCGCCGTCTAAAAACATACATGTTTGTCGTTAAAAAACATACATGTTCACCGTCCAAAACATTCATATTCGCCTTCAAGTAACATAATTGTACTTCTAGTTTTTTCACAAAAATTTCAAAACATATATGTACATCCTCAAATAACATACATGCCCGTCTTAGATAATCTTATTCCTGCGGCAATAACAAAAACATATTTAGGAGTTAGAATCAAGTTGTTGTTCTCAACATACATCAAAGTAAGTACAATATGTTAATACAATGTCAAATTTATACAAGTTTGGCATTATATGCAAAAATGACTGAATAATTTATACAACGAAATCAATTTTATAAAAATGACCAAACTTTTGAAATAAATTTCATAAAGAAAACAATCCATACATATATGGAGAAATAACTTATTTAGTTAAAATAAAATGAAAGATCATAGGTTGCATAACTTTTTTCAATTAACAAGTACAAATAAAGCTTGAATAAAAAATTGAAATGTTGCAAGTATGATAATATTCATAACCGATCAAACTTTTAGATCCCAATTCAATTGAACATATTATAAAATAATGACAAGTTGTTACAAAACATCTATGTTTTCATCAAGTTGAACACACTGTTCATTATCAAAAACAACATAATTTATTTAAACAAATGATAAAATAAACAAACAATATCATCATTTAAAATACATACTTACATGAATGATTAATGAAATCTAGTCAACCATGAAAATTAAAAAACCAACCATGGGATAAAGATGAAAAACACGGAGGTTTGTTAGACCATGGTAATACTCCAAATATTAAGGAGTAATAGTTTAATAAAAATAATGATGTATGATCTACATTTAAACAAATGGATTTAACTACAAACCTGCGTATTTGTTTATTTTATCCAACATCTGACAGCACACGAAGGATGGGCAGAAGATAAATAAGAATCACCAGAAAATAATCGCTCTTAAGATATCGATGCCACCGTAATGATTTGGTTAAGGCCATCTTCATGCACTGTCCGGATGTAGCCGGAATTATTGAAGGAGACATGGGAGGGAGAAAAATAAGATGAAGGCTACTGGTATTGTTATTAAGGTTACAAGTTATCAGATGATTTGTAAAACAATATAATTTCGATTTTATTATGGATTTTATGAGGAATAAATTGAGCGACGGCTGTAGATCTACAGGAAGGGAGAAGATGGTGATTAGGGTTATGAAAGATGTGTCTTTTTTCAAATGTCAGATCTAATCTAATATAATAGAAAGTAAAATTTAAGCGAGGTTTTTTTAATATGAATAGGTATGATTTATAAAATACCTATAGTACCCTTTTTGCCTTTGTTTATCAGATTTTTAGTCAAAAATTTTTGTACTTAATAACACTATTGCCATTGTGCATTAAAACATGTATACAATGCACTAAATATTGTAAGAATGACGGTTCTGATAGTTCTGACACTTAAAATGGTTCTGAAAAGAAAGTTACACTATATATATATATATATATATATATATATATATATATATATATATATATATATATATATATATATATATATATATATATATATATATATATATATATATATATATATATATATATATATATATATATATATATATATATATATATATATATATATACATATATATATATATATATATATATATATATATATATATATATATATATATATATATATATATATATATATATATATATATATATATATATATATATATATATATATATATATATATATATATATATATATATATATATATATATATATATATATATATATATATATATATATATAGATTTTAGTTAAAATAGTGTAATGATTTATAATTATTAAAATGAAAAGTCTTTTGGACCTTTGGATTCACTATTCTGATTAAGATGGCATTAATATCATTAAAAGAAAATGGAAAATGTAAAGAACTATTTTGTACACGATTAGGGGCATTTTAGGTAGTCACCGATCCATTGTATTCTAATAATTACTTTGTAAAAGAAATGTTTCCTATAGTTGCTTTCATCTTTCTTTTTCATGTTTCTCTAACCTTGAAACTGACGCCCTCTCTTTTTCACTCTCGATATTCCGAAAACAAATGTCACCCTCTATTTTTGCGGTCGACGTCACTATATAATGGTTATCACATTTATAAGCAAAAGAAATGACCGTTAAGCAAGTAGAAGATGTCGATGTCGTCGCAAACAAAACTAGATGCCAAGGTGAGGACGTTGATGTTTTGACAATCGCAAACAGAAATGGATCTAAGGTCACAAACGACCATGTATCAAATGGTTTATACATTTCCGGTTGTGTATTGGGTATAGAAGGATCTTTTTCGGTGGTTGATAGATTTTGGGCCGTGCATATGATATAAAGGGTGTCGTATAGGGGCGGAGCTATGGGGGGTCAAGGGGTCAGGGTGGTCAAGTGACCCCCACCCAAAAGAGTTGCAGTGTAAATTTCTCGAGTATATGAGAGATTTTTGTAATTTGACCCTCCTAGATAAGCGTCGTTCCTATTAAGATTGAAACTCAAATCGAACCCTCGACAGTTTTTAGAATCTGCTGGTGGTTTTAGGTGTTGGAATGGTGGAGAAAATAAAGCCAGGGAAGAACGTTATCTAGTAAAGAAAATGGCACAACAAACGAAAAAGAAAGAGTGTACAGGAAGAGCAAAATATGATTTATTTTGTACTTTTGTAGCGTAATGGATGCATCACGTGGGTTAAGGTAAAAAATTGTCCTTCCTCCATTTTTTTCTTATATTTTAGTTTACAAATAAATCTTATAATGTTACTGTATTGAATTGATACATGTACATACCTGGTGATGTATGAGTTGATAGTTCATGTGTCGTGTGTACTGAGACACGAGTTCACCTTGCTGTAACGGTTCGTAGTGTACTAGTTGATGGTACATGAGTTAGTGGTTTACGACTCTGAGGTGAGGCTCGAGATGACCATGGTGTACGAGTTTATGGTGTACAAGGTTGGTGTATAAGTCGGTGGTGTACCACTAGTAGACTTGGAAACATGTTCCTTTGTTTTACTCACTCGTTGCTGCTACCCGATCGAAACTGGTCATGTTGAAGGTAAAGTAACCCATTCATATTGTTTTAATCGATTTCCTGGTCATTGCCAATAAACATGTACCAGGTTATATTACGTGTACCAGGTTATATTGTTTTAATTGATTCCCTGGTTACTGCCAATAAACATGTACCAGGTTATATTGTTTGAATTGATTCCTTGGTTATTGCCAATAAACATGTACCATGTTCAAGAATGATTTTTTTTAATTTCAAGAGTAATTAATTTCCTGTTAATATGTTTCTAACCGTTTAAATTTTTTAGTTTTAGGTGAACCATCAACTCCTCAATCAGTGCGTATGATCAAAATCGATACGCATGTTTTGTGTTAGTGTGCGAGCATATTTTTTATGTTCTTACGATGTACAGGGTGTACAAATTCCTTCGCAAATACTTGATGTGAAGATGGTCTAAATATGCTTTACCTAGCAACAATGTTGGCAAGTCTGTTGATATTGTCGACTCGTCAAATCCATTAGTTGGTGTAGGCGGTGTTGTGAGGGGAATCTACAGTCTTGCTAAAGAATCTGTTAGTCATTTAGTAACTGACATTCACAAGCTTTCCAATTACAGCGATGATCTTGCGACTTTACTAGATAAAATAAAGCTCAATATACCGGACCTTCTTAATTGAACAAAAGTTAAGTTTACGCAGCCGCGCTTGGTGTCACGGAACCATAGGAGGTTATCAAAAAGCCCTATAATGTTTTCCGCAATATAAGTGAGCGATCATCCAAACGGCTTAAATCAAAGGCCGAAATAGTTATAATTCAAATAAACGAACTGTATGGTTTTTAGGACCTCTAAGACATATGGGTTTATTTGACGTCATTACTTTTATGTTTCTTATTTCTTGGTGTAATAAGACGGCTATTGAGATTATATGCGGCATTACTGTTATCGGTGTGTTTGGATTATGTGACTTAATTAAACTGAATTTAGTTTGTTGATTATATTATGTTTTTCTTTACACCCACAAGTTTTTTTTACTATACATGTTATTTTTGCATAAAGGTACTTGTGTATCATGTGAAGAACCTATTTAAGGATTGGCTACTTTTCTTTTAAAGAATCGATGTTACTGTTTTACTTGTAAATGTGTGTTAGCTTACTTAATGACTATATATAGCAGTAAGCCAGTAAGTAGTCTTTGGCTTGATTTATGAAGATATCAGTATAACCATAAAATATAGACAGTGACATAAATTGTGTTCATTGGCTCACTGTATCAGCATAAATGACATGGATCACCAACTTATATCACTAGATGCGATTTGTAAAACCTCGAATATGGGTTAACTAGTTCACCCTTGCTCACCCCCGCTAATAACAAACTACTCACTCACGTAGTATTAAATATAAGCAATTTCAAGTTTGCATACATTGTTGCTGATATAATTTGACTTAAGTAGTTTGTCAATATAACAACATTGGTAACCCAAGTTACATTAGTATAAGTCTGCTAATATAAGCAATTTCAACAACTACTTACACTACTCATTCACGTTTTTGTCCATGTCCATATGCAAGGGCGGACCCTGGATATTTTATTGGGTGTTGCATAAATTTTTTTGATAGCATTGCATATCATTTTTTATGGTAAACAATAAATTTTATATCATAAACATGTTTTAGCCTAAACCAAAGTAGCCCAAATATTTTTCGGGTGTTGCACATACTAGAAAATCAACACTTTTCGGAAAAATTTACACTTCGTACCTTCAAATCGGGTGTGGCCCGTGCCACACACCCGGCTCCCATGTGGGTCCGTCCCTGGCCATATGTATCATCCGTGTCACTAAATCTACACACACTGGGTTATATCAATGGCACACCTTGCATACATTAGGACATTGGGAAACCTGGAATTCTATAGTTAATTATACTAACTTATTACTCATTCACATTTAACTATATCTTACATGACTCATCATACAATATTAACCCAAACACCATTCAAATTCAAGATTTTTCTAAGGACATCGTGCTGCGTTTGATCATAGCTTAAATGATTCACCTTTGTCCTTTATCTACATCTTAAACTAAATGATACACATCTACAACAAATCAACACATACTAATACTTTAATTACACAATCCTTCCAGCAGATACATTCCGTATCATACACTATCAATATTTAAACCAGAAAACCACAAACACATACTACAAATGTATTACCTTGTCACTCTATTGATACATTTGTAGTCGCTGGTTATTAGACAAACCACACCTATTCATAAACGTGAAATTTCATAAATACAGTAAACGAGGTTTATAAAATAAAAAAGTCTACTAAAAGGACATAACAATATTTAACACGCCAAATGTATCCTCTCGAATGCCGGTTTGGTCACCACATGTACATCAGCGTTACGCTTATTACACCTACGCCTCCCATTCTTTGACACACCCGAACCTTTCACATTGTCAACAACTGCCTTTTTCCACTTCTTTTCTTGCTACGACATATTTTCTTGGCAACATGATTTACTACCTACATTCGCATCAGGAATACTACCACTCAGAGTGCTATGATAATCCAACACATTTACTTTTCACGTCTCTCCATCAATAACCTTTCCACTCCTGACTCCCCTTCTTTTCAGCCGATTCTAATCTACGCTTACCACTGCCCTTTTTTTGTCATATCAACATCTTTATAATGCAGCAAGGGTAAAGAATTTGCCTATACCAACAACATAACCTTTCTTTTCAGGAGTTTTTTTAGAAGGACGTTTGTGTTTGGCTTTTTGCAACTTCCCTACAGTTTGACCCTGTACCTTCCTTAGCGATACCCTAAGCAAACTGCAACCAATACGCGTATCTTCTTTTTTCTTCATGCTATGATCACAATCATGTGTACCAGCTTCTAGCCCATCGTCTACAAAATTTTCAAATAAAAACCACAAACATCAACGTCTTATTCCTTTCATACAACAACATGATACATCATACTGTCAACACAATGACTACTACTAACTTGCAGGTTTGATCAAAACTAAAAAAACTTGTGAAAAACTACACTAGATAAAAACAAATGTTTATAATCATGTATCTATCAAATTCAAACCATAGAATCATTTTTGACAATGAATTTCAAAAGAGAAAGTCTATAACAGTTTTAACCAAAATTTACGTAGTGGAAACTTATTTAGAAATATTTTTAAACAAAACCTAAAAAATAAAAGCATAATGATGAAAACTACTATTATAACATACTACTAGCTTATGCAACCAGACTACAAACATATAAAGAGCTTTTACTAATTTTAGATTTTGAAAACTCTACTCCCAAACACTCCTTATTTAAGTAGTATCAAATGAAAAATTGATTCAAGACATTGTTATGATTGAATTTGTAAAAACAAATGAACATTTATGAAAAATAAATATATTAAAGCAACTTTGAAGATCTAAAAGCTATTTTAAAGCTAATGCAATAAGCTACTATTTGACTAGTACTAGGACTAAGACATATTCAAGACAAAAAATCTCAAAACAGTTGAAGAGATCGTATAATGTAAGCTATAGGGGCATAAAACTCAGTTCGGTGTACCAGCATAAATGTTCACACTCGACCAAATCTATAAACACCATAATAACCACCAAATTGGTTCTTATACATTGGTAAACATAGTTGATAAATTTTTTCAGTTCCGCAACATTACTATTACGACACTACAATAGTATAACAATGCTCTATTAGTATAAGGTCAATTCATTAGCCCTCGTTGATACATTTCTACTTATGCTACAAAAGTTATAGCCTTTTCTAGTTAAAAAAAACTTTTTATAGTACTGGTACATTCGAAAAAAATATAACTTTCTCAAAAAAGCCCAACATTGTTTATGCAACAAAAACATCTATCCCTATCAAATACATTCTAAGACTACATAAACAAATACACCAACACCGTCATAGCCTAAAATCATACATGATACACAAAGCTTCTAGACATCCAAGTATACACCTTCTGCGTTAAAAAACAGAAAATCTCATTCATGGAGACTTTATACATACGACAAATAACTAATAATACGAACACCAAACTGGCACATAATTTTATACCAAAATATGGATCTTTAATTACATTTGGTGATACACAAGCACCTTCATCACCTAAAAGAAAACCTATCACCTAAAAGAAAACCTATCTACAGGGGTTTTAACACATCCAACATAACACATACAATGATACACCTAATTGGCACATAATTTTATATCAAAAATGGATGTTTAGCTACATTCAGTGATACATAAAAGCCTTCATAACCTGAAAAATCGATTTACTTCAGTGATACACATAATTGTAAACCAAAAAACGGGTCATTAACAAAATTGGTGATACATTTGATAAAATATCTTTAAGCAAGAAAATCACACACACAAAAAGACGATGCCTTCAAACAACATGCACTGTTAGACGGACCTACATATCCAATGATACTACTTTTAATAAATACGTATCTTGTCCAAAATCATTATCTTGACCATTGTCAATTGTATCCTCAGAACTTCCATCTTTGCTCATCATACTACTCAACCTTCTACTTGTTCTAAAGGTTCTAATAATTATAATTAGTATGGGTTTATGTATCATTATAACAAAAAACAAAACTGAAATATACACTGATTGATGTTAGACGTACCGTTTAAAAAAGGGAAAGAAACTCCAATGCATTGGTCTGGCTCTATATTCTTCATTATTTATACCAATTACTCTTATGATCATATGATACACCACACAGAATCCCCTAGATAACAAGATCGCTGCTACACTTCCAAGATGGCGAGATTGTTTCTACGGTTTTTGAAGTGATGTAGCAAAAGTAACGAGATTGTTTGTACTAATTAACAAGATCGCTGCTACACTTCCAAAACCCCCAATTGATTGATATGTATTTTTTTACACTTTATGACTAATCTTTGCAATGGTGGGTTAGCGATAATGATGGGAGTCTATGAAAATAAAAAAATGCAAATCGAAATTAGTGGGTTGGTATGGTAACGGGTATCAATAAAAGTAATTCGTTATGTGTAAAACAGATAACAATTTTTGTTTTTTTATTTATTTTACAATGATACATAATACCCTTAGATTAGATAATTATTACGAAAGTGCCACTAATCAATTATTCAGCTGATCTTAGTCAAACCAATGCATCCAATGGTCTAAAATACTTCTAACTTTAATAATTTTAAACAAGTACACCACATTAACCTAACTCTCTCTCTCTCTCTCTCTCTCTCTCTCTATATATATATATATATATATATATATATATATATATATATATATATATATATATATATATATATATATATATATATATATATATATATATATATATATATATATATATATATATATATATATATATATATATATATATATATATATATATATATATATATATATATATATATATATATATATATATATATATATCAAAATCAAAAATCAAATCAAATCAAATCAAATCAAATCAAAATAAAAATCTAATAATAATGCTAAACAAGCAACTTCATCTGTCGGGACGTCAAAGAATAGGACTATTCCTAGTAGTCAGCGGGTTGGGAAGGACACGGAAGTTGCTCTTGGTAATAAATTTATTGCTTTGGATAAAGAAGGGGATACGGATTGGGAGGATGCTAATGCTAAGGAAGATATGGTTAATGACAGTGATAGTGAGGTGGATGAGAATCTTATCATGGAGGGTCCGGATGCTAAACAGGTGACTACTTCATTACCTCCAGGGGCAAGCACTCCTGTTACGGTGGTTCCTCATGATTAATGTCGCTTCCTGGAATATAAGTGGTTTGAACTTCTCCCCTAAACAAAGTGAAGTTCGTCAAGTGATTTCTGAGAATAATTTGTCCATTTGTGCTATTCTGGAATCACATGTTTCTGACTCTAATTTGGTGTCTTTATGTTCTCGTGTGTTTCGCCATTGAGATTGGACATCTAATGGTTCGTTATGTGTATAGGGTGCTAGAATCATTCTTGGTTGGAATCACAATGACGTTGACGTTGTAGTGATTAACATGGATGATCAAACCATTCATACTCGTGTATGGTTGAAGCTTGAAAGGAAGGAGTTATTTTGCTCGTTTGTGTATGCTCACAACAGGTATATTCAGCGTAGGAGCTTGTGGAGTAATCTTGGCGTTCATAAGTGATGAGACTGCTTTTATACATAGTCTCATCTTCCAAATAGGGCTTAAAATGCATTAAATATCATCAAAATACCCAAATATATGCTTGTGTTTGTTGCTTGTGTATTTTAGGTACGGATATTGAGAAAATGACAAAAGATCACAAGAATCATGCAAAAACGAACACGGGAAACGAAGCCGCACAATGAACCAAGCCCTAGTGAAGACTTTCCCAAGATCAACCCTTGAAGATTTGAAGAATTATGAAGAAGGGTCCTCCAATTATGAAGAATTGACACTTTATACCCTTGTATCCTCATAATTACAAGTTTGGTCCCTAAAGTTTGTAAAAATTACAAAAAGGGCCCTCCACTTTGAAGATTTGGCAAGTTTAGCCCCTCAACAAAGCTAAATTGTCAACCAATATCATCCACAAAGACAAATACATCATGAAGTCCTTCAAAGTACAAGAAATGACAAGTTTGGTCCTTTGAAAATTCCAAAATTACACAAAGGACCCTCAACTTTCAACATTTGGCAAAAATGGTCCCTCATCAAACATGACTTGGCAATTTCAGTCCTTCAAAATGCTCATTATACAAGTCAAGACCATTATCCATCATCAAAATGCCAATTCAGCCCTTGAAGAAATCAAAAATGGCAAGAAATACCCCTGAAAATACTTTGGAAAAGTATTTGGGGCAAAAGTGTGAAAAAAGAAACTTGAATAACAAAGGGAATCAGATTTGTGGGATTTATTTACAAAGTGAAAGAAGAAAGAAAAGAGAGGGACTTATTCTGGCCAACATCTAAACTTACCTAGACCACTCCTCGGGTGACACGTGCCCCACTCACCCTAAACAACCAATCAATACTCCCCATTGTGCCATGTCACATTCCACCCACAACGGATTATAACTAATCTGATTAGTTTAATAAACATGCGCTAAACATAACTTTCAAATCCCAAAACAGATTAAAACACCCACTATTCACACATGAACACAAATTGGGTATTTGTGTTTAAGCCAAAATTAAATCACCAAAGCATCCAGATTAGTGATTAAGCTTGTCTTAATCATAACCCAACTCAAAAATCCTTTGCCACTTCACCACACATGTCACATGGGGCATGCCCTGCTACAAAAAGGAAGAAGATGCTAAAATAGCCAGAAGAATCCAACGTCCTACAAGCAGCTTACATACTAAGCTTACTTTGGACCCTTTGATCAAATTTCACCCCTGCCAACTCATGCAAACGTCCAAGAAAATATCACATGAGTCCAAGGTTTTCAAATCCTACAAGGGCATATTTGGGACTTCAACCATTAGGGTTTTTAGTTATTAGCTGTTCCTTAGTCATTTGTATGCCTATATAAAAGCCTTAGGGTGCTTCATAAAACGTTTGCTTTTGATTTTTCCTTGGTTCAAGTTTCTGTAAATCCTATTTCCAAGTTAATGAAATTGAGTTTGAAATCTTGAAGAAAAGTCATTGGCCAATCTTATTTACTGCTTTCATTTGTTATATGCTTGTTAGTTCTTGAAGTTCAAAACCTGTTTTCAAAAGAGGAGTGTGCAAAAGTTTGCATATTTCCTCATTTTCTTGATATTTTGCTAAGTCTTGTTCCAATCTTGGAATTCTTGGGCTATAGGGCTGATCATAGCATCCTAACTGAGTTGGTTAAGGTGTGGTGAGGCTTATAACTTGGGGATAATCAAGTGTGGGGTAACAAGTTTGCATTAATCAAGTTTTTCCAAAGTTTTTGATTTTTATGATATTGTGCTTAACCCTTGTTCAATCTTAGCAGGCTTATTGTGGAAGCTTGTGCTTGTTCTTGCTAGCACATAAGCTCAAAATTCGTGGGTGTGGATGTACATCCATGAGGTTTGCATACTTAATATCCAAATCTGCTTAAATTGTGATTTTTGGTGATATTTGTATGAAACTGTTGTTCTTGTGAATTTTGTGTCTTATTCTTGCTTGAATCTGTTTATTATACTTGTTTGAGTGTTAATTGATGCTTGGTTGGCCTGAAATCTCATTGTGCTTTTGAAAATTTTGATTTGAAAAAGTTAAAGGGGTGTTTGGGTCTACTGGTTTATGCTTGTTACTTGTTATTGTGTTAAGGGAAGTTGTTGTTTATGCTTTGTATCTGCTATACCTTTGTTTGAGAGTGTTTTGCTGCAAGTTTTTGGGTTTGAACACTTGAATTAATCAATCTGCTATATAGACCTTGTTTCTGCTTGTTTTGACCTAGGATTTTGGGAACACTTAGTGTGTATGCATGCTTAGGGATAAAAGTGGTTTAAACAAAGTTAATATAACCTGTTTGAAAGATTTGAGGTGTTGAAATTGGCTTGTGTGTCAAATACATCAGCAAAAGTAGAAAACTGCATGTGTTAGTGTTCATCAGTAACTTTCATTGCTTGAATCTTGCTTAATTCTTTGAACCAGTGCATGAAACCTGTTTAGACTTGCTTATTGGAGTTTATTATAGCTTGTGTGTGCATTTGGTTGAATTTGGCTGGCTGATTTGTGCTAAAACTGCTGATAAGTGCTAAACTGCTTATTGTTCATGTCTGAGCAATGTCTGATGAATGATTGATTAAACTGTATCAATTGGGTGTTAGTGATTGTGTTATTTTGATTGTGATTGACTCCTTTTGATCCAAAGATCATTTGGGTGCCTTTGTGAAATCTGAATCCAAGAAAAAGTCACTAAAGACAAAAAGTCAAAATAGTCAAGCAGTGGAAAAAGTTTCCACTGCTCAACATCCAAAACTAGCCCCTGCTAGTGCAATTTTGTCATCAGCTTATCAATAAGCTATTCTAGCTTATTCTGACTTGCAAAAACTTATTTTTTGTGATAGATCTTCATTATTTGACCCATTTTAGTAAACTAGAGCTTATGAGACTTTGACTTTGACTTTTTACTAGAAAACCAACTTGTTTGACTTTTAACATAAGTGCTTATTTGATTTTCCAGCTTATTGAGTGTGCTTATTTGAAAGGTCTTTGGTTTTTAAGCTTAGTTTTGTCAAAAGAAACATTTTGCAACTTGAATCAGCTTCTGAGGTGGTCTAGATCATAAAAACGACTATTTTGTTGTTTTGTGAATAAGTTTGTGACTTGTTTCTGGCTTATTAAGTAGGCTTATTTGAAAATTCTTTTTGCAGAAGTCTTTGTTAGGTCAAAAGAAGGTTGTGTGTTAAATTTTAGCTTATGGCATCAGCTTATGGCTTAATGGGCCAAAAAGCCCATTAAGAATAAGCTGCTTATTATAAGTTGGCTTATTTCACATTTTCAGCTTTTGGGCCTTTGGAAAAGTTGTTTAAAATCAAATTTTGAGTCAACCTGTGCTTTTTGGGCTTAATTTGAGCACTTTTTCTTATTGGGCCTTAATTAAGCCCAATAAGGGACTGTTTTGGGTTTGGCCCATTTTCTAGGCCCAATAGGGGTATTTAGGTAATTTCACTTTCATTTCTGAGTTATTTAGGTTAAATTAAGCTAGTTTGCAAGTTTTTAGAATTTTTTATAACTTTTGGATTTTTAATATTATTTTAATATTATTTTATTATTAAAAATTAAAAGTCTGATTTTCTAGGTTTTTATATTTTTCCTAGGTTCTAAACACTTAATTAGGATTTTTGCAACTTTCCAATTATTTTTTAGGTCTTTTAATTATTTTCTATAATTAATTTAAGATTTAATTGATTTTAGGAGTTTTTAATTGTTTAAAAATAGTTTTAATTGGTTTTAAAATTTTGAAAAATAGTTTTTAGCCTAATTAGAGTATTTTTGAGGTTCACAAACTTGAAAATCTTGTTTAGGGCTTTTTAATAATTAATTTTGATTTTTAGGGCTTTAATTAGCATTAAAAAGTCATTATCTAATTAATTAAAAGGTTTTTGCAAGTTTTGATTTTTTGTAAACTCTTAGAATATTATTAGGGATTTTTGGTAATTTTTAGAAATTTTTAGGTTAAAATTTTAATTTTGGTGGTTTTTAGGATTTTACGTGTACGCCTTTTTAGAATTAGTTTAATCCGTCTTGATAACCGTCATTCTCTTCTAATCCCTTTTCTATTTTTCTTTCTCAAATATAATCACAAATTAATCCATATCATTACACACATAACACACTAGCCTCCTTGAGAACAAACTCACTTTGGGTCATTTACACACGGTTTTCCTAAATCGTCGTGCTCACTTGCCCTATTTTTATTGCTCTTTTCCTAAAGGGTGGTAAAAGCTCAACATCATTTTGGCGCCGCTGCCGGGGAGGCGTGTTGTGTTTTGATTTGGCATTGTTGTTTTTATACTAACCATAATTAGTATTTGTATTAGTAGCACTCTACTAATACGTATTATCGTTTTTTGGTTTTTGTGTGAATATTATTAATATATTGTATACGTAGAACAATAAATTCACAAGTACTCCAAATACGTGAGAAATCACAACCTTGACTTGGGAGGTCATTACCTAATCATTGTATTCGAATCTCAAACCAAAGAAAAAAGGCAAAAATAGATAAATACTTTCGTGAAGCTTAATCTTGAAAATACAAACTATAAGGTGGGCATAAGGCGGATATTATAAAATATATCCTAAGGAAAAAGGCTCTTAAGTGCTTCGCGCCGCCTCGTTTCCCCGCTTGCTTGTGAGTATTTGATTTTGAGAGTGAATCGAGGGTTTTGCCGCCCAAAGTATTACTAAGTATCATATATATTTTCTTGGTTTCTATTGATTAAACCCTCTTGAACGGTTTGGTGTTCCACCATCGTTCTAAAGTCATCGAAGGCGTTCACTCCACGTGATCGTTTTCATTCCTAGAGGCTTCTTTAATCGAGAGATTTGATTAAGGAGGAGATTTGTAGATTTTTGTCTACTTAATACATTTCACCAAACTCCAAAAAGGTTAATACAATCCAAAACCACAAAAAAAATTGAAAAATACAAAACACCAAAAAGAATCTTCTTTGCTCATCCCCTCGTTGTACGTGACGTTTATGCTAACTCGAAATCAAGCAAGACGTGTACGTAAACGAAAGAACAAAACTCCCACTCCCAACAATTCTAGTGAGGAGTCTCCTATTGACGAACCCATTGTAAGAGAAGCACCAACCATGGCGAATCGAACTATGATGGAGTTACTTCAAGCACCCACCGAGGGTTATGGAGAGGCTATTGTGATTCCCGCTATCCTTGCGGAGAATTTCGAGGTGAAAACGGGTTTGTTGTCCATGATTCAAAACAACAAATTCCGTGGTGATGAGAAGGACAATCCACACAACCATATCCGCCAATTCAATCGTCTTACCGCTACTTGCAAGTTTAAGGATGTCTCTAACGACTCGATTAAGATGATGCTTTTTCCGTATTCATTAGCGGGGCCCGCAAAAATTTGGTTAGAGAAAGAGCCACCCAATTCTATATTGACGTGGAAGGATCTCGTGTCTAAGTTTGTGAACCAATTTTTTCCGCCCTCTAAGACTACGCACTTGAAAAACGAGATTTCAAAGTTTTCACAAGAATTTAATGAAAGTTTTTCAACGGCTTGGAATAGGTTTAAGGAAATGTTACATGAATGTCCTCATCATGGTTTTTCTGATTTGCATCAAATTGACACGTTTTACAATGGACTTAATGATCATGAAAGGGATTATTTGAATGCCGCCGCGGGTGGTAATTTTTTTGTGTAAAACGGTTGAGGAAGCTTTGGTGATAATTGAAAATAGATCTAAGGTGTATAGTCCTCGTAGCACGTCTAGTGTTCGTAAGGCTTCGTCTTCGGCTTCACCTTCTTTGTCTAATACCATCGATGCTTGCCAAATAGAGGCAAACTTGGAAAACAAGATTTTTGATAAGTTGAAAGGACTTTTGATTGAGTTTAAAGTTGGTGAACCAAGTGCTCCCGCTACGGCTAAAGCGGTTGAGGTTTCTTGCATGTATTGTGGTGGAGGTCATGATTTCTCCGAGTGCATTACCAACGGTGGTAACACTTCGAGTGCCTTCGCGGCCACGGGAAATTACAACCAAAACGGTCAAGTTTCCCGCTCTAATCAAATGACTCCACCGGGTTTTGGTTCAAATCAAAATGCTAACAACTATCGCAACAATCAAGTTGGTTTTAAGAACAATTACAACAAGGGAAACTATGGGAATCAAGGGGCTAATAATCAAGTTTCAAACAAAAATGATTTTCAAAATAACAACAAAAGTTTGCAAACATTGAAAGATCTTCCAAGTGAGTTTGTTGAATATGCTAGTGGGAATGATGCTAGGTTTGACAACATTCAAAGAGAAATCATTAGCCTAAGATCCGAGTTTAAAAACGACTTGAAGAAAGAGTTGAAAAATGAGTTAGCTAATGAACTTAAAATCCACACCAATAAGATGGAAGGAAATGTCACTAGGTTGCAACAAAACCAACAAAAGATGGAACAAGGGCAACATGAGATTAAACAAGAGATGCTTAAGGCAGAGAAAAGGCAAACCGAAGCCGTATTGAGGCAATCTAATTTTGAAGATAAAATCTCGTCTATGTTTGAGGCAATAATGTGTAAACCGTCGTCAAGTGGTCTTCCTAGCAACACCATATCTAACCCTAAGGGTGAGATGAAAGTGATTACCACACGTAGTGGTAAGACACTTAAGGAGCCGATTCCTCAACCAATTGCTCCTACGGAGGAAGCAATTGAGGAAGAACCCGAGGTGGTGGTCCAAAAGGAGCATGTCCCAATCCCACGAAGTACCGCTCATGCCACACCTACGGTTGACCCATTACCATCATTGGAACCCAAGATTCCAAAGGCTATGCCTACTATGCCTCAACCCACACCACCCTTGCCCTATCCATCGAGACTTAGGAAGGAGAAACGACAAGAGCGCGACAATTACCAATTTGAGCTTTTTATGAAAATGTTTCGTGATTTGCACCTTAATGTGAGTTTCGCCGATGCTTTGGTCATGATGCCTCGATTTGCCGCTAACTTTAAGAGTATGTTGAACAACAAGGAGAAATTGCACCAATTGTCTAGTTGTTCGTCGGTTTATCTTAATCGCATACCTCAAAAAGTCGGTGATCCCGGTAAATTTTTGATCCCTTGTGCAATCCAAGACATGGAAGAATGATTCGCCTTGGCCGATCTTGGTGCTAGCATTAACTTGATGCCACTTGTAATCTTTAAGTCGCTCAATCTTCCTAATCTTACTCCTTCACTAATGTCTATCGAGTTGGCCGACCATTCCACAATTCCCGCATGTGGTTTGGCGGAAGACGTTTTTGTGAAAGTGGGGAGGTTCTACTATCCCGTAGACTTCATTGTTGTTGATATCCCCACGGATCCTCAAGTTCCTCTCATTTTAGGTCGTTCGTTTTTAGATACGTCTATGGATTTGATCGATGTGCATGCTAGAAAGATCACCTTACGTTTCAACGACGAGGAACTTGTTATAAACGCAACTCAAAACTCTCAAATTTCTCATGTTTATTCCGTTGCAACCATAAACCTCGTTGATATGATTGACGTGGTTTGCGAGGAATTTTCACAAGAAGTTCTAGGTTTTGGTGATGAAGAAACTAGTGGCAATCCCACTATGTTGGATCCAATTCTTGATAATTCGACACCAACCTTCACTCCTTTTGAAGGTGGTGGTTTTACGTTGGAAGAATGCAATGTTCCACGTACTTGTGACGAAGACCTCGACAACGATGATGACTTCTCGATTATCAAGGATTTTCTCAACGATTTCCCATTTCCTCCACCCGAGGAGGTTATGAGTATCGAGCCCAAATCTTCACTTGAGGAACCACCTATTCTCGAGTTGAAAGATTTACCTCCTCACCTCGAATATGTCTATTTGGAGGAGGACGACAAGTTGCCGGTTATTATTGCGAAGGATCTTTCAAATGATGAAAAAACCGCACTTGTCGATGTTCTTAAGGATCACAAAGGGGCGATTGCGTGGAAGTTATCCGACATTAAGGGAATCGATCCCAAGTTTTGTACCCCCAAAATCTTAATGGAGGAGGATTTCAAGCCAACAATCCAAAGTCAAAGGAGGGTGAACCCCAAAATTCACGATGTCATCAAAAAGGAGGTCCTTAAACTCCTTGACGCGGGAATGATTTACCCTATTTCCGATAGCCCTTGGGTGAGTCCTATTCATTGTGTCCCTAAAAAGGGAGGGATGACCGTTGTGCCAAACGATGCCAACGAGTTGATTCCCACTAGACTCGTGACCGGATGGAGAGTGTGCATTGACTATCGTAAGTTGAATGAAGCCACTCGAAAAGACCATTTTCCCTTGCCCTTCATGGACCAAATATTGGAGCGTCTTGCGGGAAACGATTTCTATTGCTTTTTAGATGGTTTTTCCGGTTACTTCCAAAGTCCCATCGATCCTCGTGATCAAGAAAAAACTACGTTTACGTGTCTATATGGAACGTTTACCTATCGTAGAATGCCATTCGGACTTTGTAATGCACCGGGAACTTTTCAACGATGCATGATGGCTATTTTTCATGATATGATCGAGAAGACGATGGAAGTCTTCATGGATGACTTTTCCGTGTTTGGTGATTCTTTCACAAAGTGTTTGTCGAACCTTGAGAAAATGTTGAAACGTTGTGAGGAAACCAACCTTGTGCTCAATTGGGAAAAATGTCATTTTATGGTTAAGAGTGGAATCGTCTTAGGGCACAAGGTCTCGAAAGCGGGGATTGAGGTAGATCAAGCTAAGGTAGACGTCATCGCCAAATTACCTCATCCCAAAACCGTCAAGGGAGTTAGGAGTTTCCTAGGCCACTCGGGCTTTTATCGTCGATTCAT
The DNA here is from genome assembly GCA_025667525.1 of Glebionis coronaria. Lineage (NCBI taxonomy): Eukaryota > Viridiplantae > Streptophyta > Magnoliopsida > Asterales > Asteraceae > Glebionis > Glebionis coronaria. Next base: position 355,930,342 of record CM046881.1, read on the forward strand.
CAAGGACTTTTCAAAGATTTCTCGACCTATTACACATCTTCTTGAAAAAGAGGCACGTTTTGTCTTTGACGAAGATTGTGTACGAGCCTTTGAGATCCTTAAGAGGAAACTTACCGAAGCTCCCATTCTTGTTGTTCCAAATTGGAACCTCCCCTTTGAACTTATGTGTGATGCAAGTGATTACGCTATTGGGGCCGTTTTGGGGCAACGTCATGATAAGCACTTCTTGCCTATTCACTATGCTAGCAAGACGATGACCGAGGCTCAACTTAAATACACTACAATGGAAAAGGAGTTCCTTGCCGTGGTGTATGCATTCGAGAAATTCCGACCTTATCTCGTCTTGACAAAATGCATAGTGTATACGAACCATTCGGCTATCAAGTATCTTATGGCAAAGCAAGATGCTAAGCCGAGATTACTTCGTTGGATTCTCCTCCTTCAAGAATTTGATCACACCATCGTTGACAAAAAAGGAGCCGAGAATCTAGCGGCCGATCATCTCTCTCGTTTGGAAGATCCTCACCAAAGTGTTTACGAGCCTAAGGAAATCACTGAAACATTTCCGCTTGAAACACTTGGTGTAGTGAATTCTAAGCTTGATTCTTCCACCCCATGGTTTGCGGATTTTGCAAATTACCATGCGGGTAACTTCATCGTTAAGGGTATGACGACTCAAGAAAAACGAAAATTCTTTCGTGACGTCAAGTTCTACTTTTGGAACGACCCTTACTTGTTTCGAACTTGTGCGGATCAAATCATCCGACGTTGTGTATTTGGCACCGAAGCTTCTAACATCCTTAGAGCTTGCCATGAGGGACCCACAGGTGGTCACCACGGTGCTAATCTCACGGCTAAAAAGGTGTTTGATGCCAGCTTCTTTTGGCCTACTATTTACCGAGATGCACAAATTCTTGTGAAGTCTTGTGATGCATGCCAACGACAAGGAAAAGCCTCACAAAAAGATGAAATGCCACAAAATATCATTCAAGTATGTGAGATCTTTGACGTTTGGGGTATAGACTTTATGGGGCCATTCCCATCATCTCGTGGTAATAAGTACATTCTCGTTGTGGTTGACTACCTATCTAAATGGGTGGAGGCGAAGGCCTTGCCCACTAATGATGCTCGTGTGGTAGTTAAGTTCTTGAAAAGCTTGTTTGCTCGGTTTGGAACCCCTCGTGCGATCATAAGCGATCGTAGAACCCATTTTTGTAATGACCAATTCGAAAGAGTCTTAAGGAATATGGGGTTACACATCGTCTTTCTACGGCTTATCACCCACAAACGAGTGGGCAAATCGAGGTTTCAAACCGAGCTTTGAAGAGGATCTTGGAAAGATCCGTAGGAGAAAACCGACAAAATTGGTCGGATAAGTTGGACGATGCTTTATGGGCTTTTAGGACCGCTCATAAGACACCCATTGGGTGCACTCCCTATAAGCTTGTGTATGGAAAGAATTGTCATTTGCCTATCGAGTTAGAACACAAGGCTTATTGGGCCCTAAAGCATTGTAATGATGATATGGAGACCGCGGGAAAACACCGGAAAATGCAATTGAATGAATTGGATGAATTGAGAGACACTGCTTATGAAAATTCATTGATTTATAAAGAGAAAACTAAAAAGTTGCATGATTCTAAAATTAAAAACCGGGTTTTTAACATTGGGGATCAAGTTTTGCTTTTTAATTCAAGATTGAAAATCTTTTCCGGTAAGTTGAAATCCCGTTGGTCCGGTCCATTCACCGTAAGTCAAGTATTTCCGTATGGGACCATCGAGCTAGCTCAAGATGATGGTCCTAACTTCAAGGTGAATGGACATAGGTTGAAGCACTACTTTGGCGGGGAAGTTCCATCCTTGAACTACCTCGACCAAGTCACCTTCCCCAATGATAATTAGTATTGAGGGGATCGAGTCGAGCTCATGACTCGGTAATAAAAAACGAGGAGCCTCGTGGGGGAGTCCCATGCTTATCCTATGTAAATATTATCGCTTTCTAATGTAGCTTACGTGTGGGGATTTGTGCCCTTCCAAACTTTGTTCCGTGGTGAATTGTGAACTTTAGATGATCATGATCTTCACGATTGGAGCCTCTCGTGTTCGTTTTATGGGAGCACTCGATCGTTTGCTTTGGAGACAATTTTCAATATCCATGATATATCTTTTTGATGTTCTAACCTTAGGTTTTTAGCACACTTCATAAACGGCTATTAATTTATTGGTTACACCCTTTCCATGCTAGATTAGGCATTCGACTACGTTTCTAGTATGGGGGTGTTTGCAACCCTAGACTCAAAACATTGAGGACAATGTTTAACTTTAGTAGGGGGGGGGGTGAATAGATACTTGCCTTGCCAAACCTTCACGCTTTCCAAAGTTTATCTTTTTGTTATCATTTTTGTTGCAAAATAAGGCTAAAAATGGTCAAATTTTAAAATTTTTCTCATATTTTATAAGTGTTTGAAGACACGAATGTAGGTTTTCCGATGGCGAGAATAAGAGTAATTTTTGACTCGACCGTGCGTGTTGAGCACTTAGCTTTGATTCCTTAACTACACATTAGGCTAAGGCTCTTAAATGAGGACGAGAAATGATAGAGTTAATTATAAGTTACTATGCTAAACGTAGAGTACTCGTATTCTTTCAAAAACACATGTGTTCTCGTTGTTTGCTTATTCTCCCCTCGCATGTATATATTTTTTGCTTAATAAATATTGACTTAGCAGTTTAGTTAGGATTGTTAGGTTTCTAGTCTTTTCTAGTAGCTTCCGTGTAATTAAATTGGGAAGACATTAAGGTATCGCCAGCGTCACGGTTTTGAAGTATTGGCACCCCAATAATCGAAAGCTTCACCCAATAATAAGATTTCAAGTGCTCACCTAAATCAAGCAAACAATTTGAAGCCCCACAAGGCCTAAAATCTATGCAAAAATTGAAAGTGAATCAAGCCTTAATCTTCGAAGCTTTAAAGATCCAAAATTCGCCTTTGCGTGAGGATATACGTCTTTGGCTAATAAAACCACCGATGAGGCGGATAATAAAAGGCAAGGCAAGACCGAAGTCATAATAAAAGCTTCATGGCGAAGTTGAATAAAAGATGGAGGTAAACCAAAGATAATAAGGCCCTTCCGTTAGGGGGCGTATAAAAGTCTTGGTAATAAGTCTCATGTTCAAAACTGTTATAAAACCGTGTTTATCGATTCTTCTTGTCAACTTAATTTTTTAACATCGTTGTCTATTAGGAGGGGTTATTGATTTGATGGTCTTAGTTACACCGTTAGGACTCTATTTTTAGACCTAAATCTCTATTATCGCATAAGTCAAACAATGTATCCTCGTGAAACATTCAAGACAAAATAAAATATAAGAGATACAACTTAGGAATAATGGGAGGATAAGTACGTGATTAGGGCATATGAGTAGTGTTAGCATTACTAACTTATAATGACAATGATCTCGTTGCACGCTTGGCATGGAATTGGGCTGAAAATCGAGGACGATGAAATTATTTCTAACGAAGCATTCACGTGTTCTTATTCTATGAACCTAAACGTCCCATTTTGCGATGAAAATCATACATTATGTCTATAACACAAGTAGTAGTAATAGTAGTAGTATAGCTAGTTTATCATTCAATAAAGTGAATAAAAATGAATTTTGGAAATGCTTTGATACTTTATTCTAGCATTGCGTGAGGGCACGGCAATAGTTTAGTATGGGGGAGTGATGAGACTGCTTTTATACATAGTCTCATCTTCCAAATAGGGCTTAAAATGCATTAAATATCATCAAAATACCCAAATATATGCTGGTGTTTGTTGCTTGTGTATTTTAGGTACGGATATTGAGAAAATGACAAAAGATCACAAGAATCATGCAAAAACGAACACGGGAAACGAAGCCGCACAATGAACCAAGCCCTAGTGAAGACTTTCCCAAGATCAACCCTTGAAGATTTGAAGAATTATGAAGAAGGGTCCTCCAATTATGAAGAATTGACACTTTATACCCTTGTATCCTCATAATTACAAGTTTGGTCCCTAAAGTTTGTCAAAATTACAAAAGGGCCCTCCACTTTGAAGATTTGGCAAGTTTAGCCCCTCAACAAAGCTAAATTGTCAACCAATATCATCCACAAAGACAAATACATCATGAAGTCCTTCAAAGTACAAGAAATGACAAGTTTGGTCCTTTGAAAATTCCAAAATTACACAAAGGACCCTCAACTTTCAACATTTGGCAAAAATGGTCCCTCATCAAACATGACTTGGCAATTTCAGTCCTTCAAAATGCTCATTATACAAGTCAAGACCATTATCCATCATCAAAATGCCAATTCAGCCCTTGAAGAAATAAAAAATGGCAAGAAATACCCCTGAAAATACTTTGGAAAAGTATTTGGGGCAAAAGTGTGAAAAAAGAAACTTGAATAACAAAGGGAATCAGATTTGTGGGATTTATTTACAAAGTGAAAGAAGAAAGAAAAGAGAGGGACTTATTCTGGCCAACATCTAAACTTACCTAGACCACTCCTGGGGTGACACGTGCCCCACTCACCCTAAACAACCAATCAATACTCCCCATTGTGCCATGTCACATTCCACCCACAACGGATTATAACTAATCTGATTAGTTTAATAAACACGCGCTAAACACAACTTTAAAATCCCAAAACAGATTAAAACACCCACTATTCACACATGAACACAAATTAGGTATTTGTGTTTAAGCCAAAATTAAATCACCAAAGCATCCAGATTAGTGATTAAGCTTGTCTTAATCATAACCCAACTCAAAAATCCTTTGCCACTTCACCACACATGTCACATGGGGCATGCCCTGCTACAAAAAGGAAGAAGATGCCAAAATAGCCAGAAGAATCCAACGTCCCACAAGCAGCTTACATACTAAGCTTACTTTGGACCCTTTGATCAAATTTCACCCCTGCCAACTCATGCAAACGTCCAAGAAAACATCACATGAGTCCAAGGTTTTCAAATCCTACAAGGGCATATTTGGGACTTCAACCATTAGGGTTTTTAGTTATTAGCTGTTCCTTAGTCATTTGTATGCCTATATAAAGGCCTTAGGGTGCTTCATAAAACGTTTGCTTTTGATTTTTCCTTGGTTCAAGTTTCTGTAAATCCTATTTCTAAGTTAATGAAATTGAGTTTGAAATCTTGAAGAAAAGTCATTGGCCAATCTTATTTACTGCTTTCATTTGTTATATGCTTGTTAGTTCTTGAAGTTCAAAACCTGTTTTCAAAAGAGGAGTGTGCAAAAGTTTGCATATTTCCTCATTTTCTTGATATTTTGCTAAGTCTTGTTCCAATCTTGGAATTCTTGGGCTATAGGGCTGATCATAGCATCCTAACTGAGTTGGTTAAGGTGTGGTGAGGCTTATAACTTGGGGATAATCAAGTGTGGGGTAACAAGTTTGCATTAATCAAGTTTTTCCAAAGTTTCTGATTTTTATGATATTGTGCTTAACCCTTGTTCAATCTTAGCAGGCTTATTGTGGAAGCTTGTGCTTGTTCTTGCTAGCACATAAGCTCAAAATTCGTGGGTGTGGATGTACATCCATGAGGTTTGCATACTTAATCTCCAAATCTGCTTAAATTGTGATTTTTGGTGATATTTGTATGAAACTGTTGTTCTTGTGAATTTTGTGGCTTGTTCTTGCTTGAATCTGTTTATTATACTTGTTTGAGTGTTAATTGATGCTTGGTTGGCCTGAAATCTCATTGTGCTTTTGAAAATTTTGATTTGAAAACGTTAAAGGGGTGTTTGGGTCTACTGGTTTATGCTTGTTACTTGTTATTGTGTTAAGGGAAGTTGTTGTTTATGCTTTGTATCTGCTATACCTTTGTTTGAGAGTGTTTTGCTGCAAGTTTTTGGGTTTGAACACTTGAATTAATCAATCTGCTATATAGACCTTGTTTCTGCTTGTTTTGACCTAGGATTTTGGGAACACTTAGTGTGTATGCATGCTTAGGGATAAAAGTGGTTTAAACAAAGTTAATATAACCTGTTTGAAAGATTTGAGGTGTTGAAATTGGCTTGTGTGTCAAATACATAAGCAAAAGTAGAAAACTGCATGTGTTAGTGTTCATCAGTAACTTTCATTGCTTGAATCTTGCTTAATTCTTTGAACCAGTGCATGAAACCTGTTTAGACTTGCTTATTGGAGTTTATTATAGCTTGTGTGTGCATTTGGTTGAATTTGGCTGGCTGATTTGTGCTAAAACTGCTGATAAGTGCTAAACTGCTTATTGTTCATGTCTGAGCAATGTCTGATGAATGATTGATTAAACTGTATCAATTGGGTGTTAGTGATTGTATTATTTTGATTGTGATTGACTCCTTTTGATCCAAAGATCATTTGGGTGCCTTTGTGAAATCTGAATCCAAGAAAAAGTCACTAAAGACAAAAAGTCAAAATAGTCAAGCAGTGGAAAAAGTTTCCACTGCTCAACATCCAAAACTAGCCCCTGCTAGTGCAATTTTGTCATCAGCTTATCAATAAGTTATTCTAGCTTATTCTGACTTTCAACAACTTATTTTTTGTGATAGATCTTCATTATTTGACCCATTTTAGTAAACTGGAGCTTATGAGACTTTGACTTTGACTTTTTACTAGAAAACCAACTTGTTTGACTTTTAACATAAGTGCTTATTTGATTTTCCAGCTTATTGAGTGTGCTTATTTGAAAGGTCTTTGGTTTTTAAGCTTAGTTTTGTCAAAAGAAACATTTTGCAACTTGAATCAGCTTCTGAGGTGGTCTAGATCATAAAAACGACTATTTTGTCATTTTGTGAATAAGTTTGTGACTTGTTTCTGGCTTATTAAGTGGGCTTATTTGAAAATTCTTTTTGCAGAAGTCTTTGTTAGGTCAAAAGAAGGTTGTGTGTTAAATTTTAGCTTATGGCATCAACTTATGGCTTAATGGGCCAAAAAGCCCATTAAGAATAAGCTGCTTATTATAAGTTGGCTTATTTCACATTTTCAGCTTTTGGGCATTTGGAAAAAGTTGTTTAAAATCAAATTTTGAGTCAACCTGTGCTTTTTGGGCTTAATTTGAGCACTTTTTTTATTGGGCCTTAATTAAGCCCAATAAGGGACTTTTTTGGGTTTGGCCCATTTTCTAGGCCCAATAGGGGTATTTAGGTAATTTCACTTTCATTTCTGAGTTAGCTAGGTTAAATTAAGCTAGTTTGCAATTTTTTAGAATTTTTTATAATTTTTGGATTTTTAATATTATTTTAATATTATTTTATTATTAAAAATTAAAAGTCTGATTTTCTAGGTTTTTATATTTTTCCTAGGTTCTAAACACTTAATTAGGATTTTTGCAACTTTCCAATTATTTTTAGGTCATTTAATTATTTTCTATAATTAATTTAAGTTTTAATTGATTTTAGGAGTTTTTAATTGTTTAAAAATAGTTTTAATTGGTTTTAAAATTTTGAAAAATAGTTTTTAGCCTAATTAGAGTATTTTTGAGGTTTACAAACTTGAAAATCTTGTTTAGGGCTTTTTAATAATTAATTTTGATTTTTAGGGCTTTAATTAGCATTAAAAAGTCATTATCTAATTAATTAAAAGGTTTTTGCAAGTTTTGATTTTTTGTAAACTCTTAGAATTTATTAGGGATTTTTGGTAATTTTTAGAAATTTTTAGGTTAAAATTTTAATTTTGGTGGTTTTTAGGATTTTACGTGTACGCCTTTTTAGAATTAGTTTAATCTGTCTTGATAACCGTCATTCTCTTCTAATCCCTTTTCTATTTTTCTTTCTCAAATATAATCACAAATTAATCCATATCATTACACACATAACACACTAGCCTCCTTGAGAACGAACTCACTTTGGGTCATTTACACACGGTTTTCCTAAATCGTCAGCTGGTGGGTCTTATATTGATATTGCTATGCGTGAATTTAGGGAATGTGTTACTAACATAGAGGTTTCCGATGTTCAGCATGCTGGGTTACATTTTACATGGAACCAAAAACCGCAAGGTCAGGGTGGTTTACTTCGTAAGATTGATCGTGTTATGGCTAATTTGGAGTTTGGAGTATCTTTTGTGGGATCTCATGCTGTTTTTAAGCCATATAGAATATCAGATCATTCTCCTGCTGTGCTTAATATTCCTACAATGATGAAACCTAAACCTAGACCGTTCAAGTTCTTCAATATCCTGACTCAAAGTGATCGGTTTAAGGAGGTGGTTATGGATGGGTGGTCTTTGCATGTTAGCGGGTTTTCTATGTTTCAAGTGACGCAAAAGCTTAAAAATCTTAAGAAACCCCTTCGGAAGCTACTGATTGATAAAGGTAATATTCATGGTAATGTTACGAAGTTGCGGGAGGAACTTGATAAATTACAGGTTGCTTTGGACGCGGATCCTAATAATGGTGATTTGCGTGAAATGGAAGCTACGGTTGTTGGGTCTTTTAATCAGGCTCTACTTATGGAGGAGCGTTTTTTGAAGCAAAAGGCTAAAATTACTTGGCTTAAAGAGGGGGATACGAATTCTGCTTATTTCCATAAGGCTGTTAAAAGCCGAATTAGTAGAAGTCGTATTGATGTTGTAACTAGGTTAGATGGTACTATTTTTCAGAATGAGCAGGTGGCCGCGGCGTTTGTTGAACATTTCTTGGTCTTGCGGGGGATACGGGAGGCTTTAATACGATGGACCTGTTTTATTCTCGGCTATCTGATGAGGTTGCATTAGACATGGTTACAGATGTCACTAGTCAGGAGGTTAAACGTGCGATGTTTGATATGGGCAATGATAAATCGCCAGGTCCGGATGGGTTTACCGCTGCGTTTTTTAAGGAGTCATGGGATATTGTTGCCAATGATGTGACCAATGAGGTTTGTGAATTCTTTTCTAATGGGAAACTTCTGAAGGAGGTAAAGCATACGATTATTGCTCTTATACCCAAAATTAATGCCCCTAATAGGATCAATGATTATCGTCCTATTTCTTGCTGTAATGTATTATTTAAATGCATTACAAAGATTATTGCTAATCGGATTAAGGGTAGTTTGAAGGACCTTGTGAGTCTTAACCAATCAGGCGTTTGTTCCGGGACGTCATATTGCTGATAATATTCTACTTACACAAGAATTGATGCATAACTATCATTTGGATCGTGGGAGTCCTCGTTGTGCATTTAAAGTGGATATTCAGAAAGCTTATGATACTGTGGACTGGAATTTCCTTCGTGAGGTTCTTATTGGTTTTGGTTTCCATCATCGTATGGTGACTTGGATTATGGAATGTGTGACTACGGCATCGTTTTCTATTAGCATCAATGGTTCGCTTCATGGTTATTTTAAAGGTAGGAGGGGCCTTCGTCAAGGTGACCCTCTTTCTCCTTATTTGTTCACATTGATTATGGAGGTTTTAACGCTTATGCTCAAACGAAGGGTTCGAGATGCTGAGTCTTTCACGTTTCATAGATACTGTTCAAATATGGAATTGATTAACCTATGTTTTGCTGATGATTTGTTCTTGTTTACGCATGGAGATGTTAGTTCGGCTATGGTTATTAAGGAGGCACTGGATGAGTTTCAACATGCTTCGGGGCTTACGCCTAGTCTTCCAAAGAGTACTACATTTTTTTGCAATGTTCTGAATCATGTAAAACTCTCTATTCTTCAGGTCTTACCGTTTGAGGAGGGGCATCTTCCAGTGAAGTATTTGGGGGTTCCCCTGGTTTCATCTCGTCTGATTATTAGAGATTGTCGTGAACTAGTGGATATGGTGCGGACTCGTGTGCAAGATTGGAAGAATAAAGCTTTATCAGCAGCAGGTAGGCTGCAATTGGTCCAATCTGTTATCGGTTCTATGCATGTTTACTGGGCGTCGGTCTTTGTGCTTCCTTCTCGTGTCTTGCTTGATATTGAGCAGATTATGCGTGGTTTCTTATGGTTCCATGGAGATATGAAGAAGGGCAAGGCGAAAGTGGCTTGGGATGTGGTTTGTCTTCCTAAAGATGAAGGTGGTTTGGGTATTCGGCGATTGGATATCTTTAATAAGGCTCTCATGGTCTCGCATATTTGGAAGCTCTTAATTCTCAAAGAATCTATTTGGGTGAAGTGGATTCACGAATATAAGCTTAAAGGTAGGAACTTTTGGGAGATTCCATGCCGTGGTAATATGACGTGGGGATGGCGTAAAATACTTCAACTGAGGCCTATTATTAGGGAATTTATTTGGTATAAGATTGGTGATGGGTCTAAGGTGTCGGTATGGTCGGATATGTGGTGTCCGGAGAGTCCGTTAAATAACACTATTTCATCTAGAGATATTCATCGTACGGGCTTTAATTTCAATACGAAAGTTAATGATGTTATCCGAGATGATCAGTGGTTATGGCCTGGTTTCTTTAGAGGTAAATATCCCTTTCTTGATAATATCGGTATGCCAAATATTCGTGAAGGTGTTTTGGATAGTTTGCTATGGAGGAGTGACGGAAATGCTCTTAAACCATTTTTTGTTGCTAATGTGTGGTCTTCAATACGTCCTCGGGATTTAAAGGTGCCATGGTATGATCTTGTGTGGTTTTCTTGTTGTATACCAAGGCATTCGTTTAATTTGAGGTTGGTGATTAAGCAAAAGCTCAAGACGCAGGATAAGGTTTACTTGTGGGACGTTTCGGGCGCTTTGGCTACTTCATGTTCTTTATGTGAAATGCAGCCGGATTCCCATGATCACTTGTTTTTTGAGTGTTCGTTCTCGCAGCAGGTTTGGAATAGAGTTCGAATGGTTGCTGATTTTGGATGCTCTAGTCCGCATTTCAGTCAAATTATGGCGCACATTCTTCCATGGGAAAGGCGGAGGACTACTAGGAGCGTCGTCTCAAAGTTGATTCTGTCTGCAGCGGTGTATTTCATTTGGCAGGAAAGGAATTGGCGTTTGTTCAAATTGGTGAAGAGGACGGTGGACCAAGTTTGTGAGTGCATTATTTCAACAGTTCGGTTGAAGATGCTTTCTTGCCGTTTTAAATAGTCTAGAGATGGGACTCGGTTTACCCACCTCTTAAGTTTACCTGAGTCTTATCTTATTTGATGTTTGTTTTTAGGTTTGTTGGTGTATGTACCATTAGGTGGTTTTTCCCTATTGGCGTCATTGGTTATGTAGTTCTTTAGATTCATATGGCATGTCATATGAATTAGTGGTTGTTCCAGCGTTTGCTTGAGGTTAATGTGACACTTCAGTCACATTCCATTGTACTTAACTGTTTTTTTGGGATTAATATATTTTACCGGGGTGAAGTCCCTTTTACCCAAAAAAAATAAAAAAACCCTTATATAAGAAGGAAGGTGAAACAATGCCTTAAATAATTCTATGAAAATGACACATGTAATTCATTAAAGGGTTTCCATAAAATGCTTCAAAAAGAAAATAGGAATTATAAATGATGCCTTAAATACAAAATTCTATAAAAATATATATGGAAGGATGATGGAACAATGCCTTAAATACAAATTCTATAAAAATAACACATGTAAGTAATAGGAATTATAAATGATGCCTTAAATAAAAAATTCTATAAAAATATACATGGAAGGATGATGGAACAATGCCTTAAATACAAAATTCTATAAAAATGACATATGTAATTAATTAAAAGGTTTCCATAAAATGCTTCAAAAAGAAAATAGGAATTACAAATGATGCCTTAAATACAAAATTCTATAAAAATGACATATGTAATTCATTAAAAGGTTTCAATAAAATGCTTCAAATAGAAAATAGGAATTACAAATGATTCACAATAGTTTGACATACTAAAATGAAAATATTTTTAGATATTCGAACTGTCAAGTTTTGGACTGGATATATACTGTTGCTATATTATACACGTGACAAAAAATAATACCAGAAATGAGCTTTTTGGGTTTACTTTTACTAGAAAACACTTTACCACAAAACATACAAAACAAAATAATTTCTAAAAAATATTTAACTATAATATTTTTGCTAACAAAAAAACGTAACAATAATATTAATTTCAAAATTTTTTTATGTAAAAGAGTTATTCATAACATTAACATATACAAGATTTATTACCTCATGAAATTCAAAAATACATAAAGTATTTATACAATATTATTAAAATTCTAATTTTTTTAAGGTAACAAACTTATTCATAACGTTAACGTATGCAAATTCAATTAACTCATAATATTCTTAAATAAATAAAATATCTTAAACTGCGTTATTTTTGTTCATTATATGCTTCATTATTAAAATATTAATGTCATAACTAACATTACATGTACTAAACTTCTAATAAAAACACACGTAACTTCAATTTTCATCAAAAATATATACTTAAAGCTAGCCCGTCCACCGGACGGGTCTAAAGCCTAATATATATATATATATATATATATATATATATATATATATATATATATATATATAGGGTGGAGTTATTATAAAAGAAATGTTATAATAAAATAGGTGAGATAGCATCCTAGCCCTTGGATCAAATCACCTTAGATTACACAAAACTAGCAAAAAAACGCGGTGCCATTCATGTCAATATCTAAAACTTCAGGGTTTGTTTTATAAAAATCTAAAAATAACAACAGATTTATGCTTTTCCACAAAACAAACAGATCGGTGTTCATTCTATCAAATCTATCTATCTCTTAAAACACACACTAAAATCCCAGATTCAATCTTTTAAATCTATCGATATCTATCTCATCATCTTTAAATCTATCATATCGAATTGATAGTTCACTATGAACGATGCATCAATGATTGTGAAAAAGATCCAACGAATGTTCCACCCGTTGTAAGTAGATATACGCTCTTTAATTCTTTTTAATGCATCAATCTGCTAATTATTTTCTTACTAGAATCATGTTTTGTTTTATTTTGATGCAACCTACTTCATCAATGGAGAAAAAATAGATTTAAAATATGTTTAATAAAGGTGCATAAAAGGTGTTTGATAAAATGTATCAACTAAAATTTTGTTACTTTAATGCACTAAATTTACATTAAACTGATGCACTAGATTTTACTATTAAGTGAGGTGTTCTAAGTTTTGTTAAATTTAAGGTATGGGTGAAAATGATTGTGGGTGTAATCTACTACAATGTGAACTCAGATGCAGTAGGAAGTATGTTGATGCTCATAGGCAAAATAGGGTTGTCATTTGTTTAAAACTGACATGTGTTTGTGATGTAGTATAAAATGAAGTGTAATGTATTAGGAGGTAAGTTATTGTTCATAGGCATGATTTAGGTTAAATATGGTTTGTCGTTTGTGTGAGAATTATTGATTGTGCCTCATTGTGTCTATGATGTACTAGAAATGAATTGTGGTCCACTACAATGTATGTGGATATTCATGGGAATGATTTATTATAAATGTGGTTTTTCGTTTGTGTGAAGATGACTGTGTGTACCTCATTATGTATGTATTTTTTAGCAAAGAAATGTAATGCACTAAAATAATAACTGTAATGCAGTAGGATAAAATAGTAGTAATGCAACAGAAGATAACTCTAGTACAGAAAAATATTCGCAATGTATTTACATTTTTTTACCGCACTACAAATTTATTGCAATAACATTACAGTTATATCATACTGTAGTCTAGTTTAAATGCTATTTCAAGTATTATTTCTTACTACATTACAGTATAATATTATACTAAATTATATTTATATTCCACTACATTACAGTTGTATCTACTGCATTGTTGTCTTCTATTCTACTTATAACTAAGATGCAATAGAATAAAACTTTAATGTAGCTAAATTAACAATAATTTAGTAGAATATAAGACTGCAATGCAGAAAACAAACCTATAATACACTACATTTTTTACTATGTTATAGTCATACTACTACAATACTGCTATTTTCATTTAAGTTAAAGTTATTTGTTAGAAACAATTTTAATACTATAATGCACTAATAATATACATTGCGATGCAATAAGCTAACTATTTTGTTTTTGTTTCTTAAATTCAGAAAATGAAAGTGAATTTAATAGACAACTTGTTGAGATATAATCAGTTATTATCCGATAATGATTACAAGATGAAATATATGGAGATAAAGATGGCATGGATGAAAGGGCTAGTGATGTAGACGATGATGGATATATGAATGACAACGGTGGAAAGATGATGGACATAAATGATGATGAAATTGAATACAATTGTGAGGGTGATATGGGAATGAAAAATATTATGTGGATACATAAGCATAAGTTAAAAATGAGGTTGTAGGGGAAAATGTTTCGTTACTCATGATTTACTTTTGAATGTATGATGTACCTAAAAACTAATGCCCACATCATAGTATGATTTTTGTTGGATTACTAACATTTAAATAAAATTGTATTTAGAAACCTGCTTGTTCTCAAATTCTCCTTTACAATATATTTTTAAAATTCTATTGCATCACAATAATTCTTTATTGCATATGCATCTGCATCAGAATCATCATACTACATCACCACAATATTATCATATTACCAAATCATAATGCTATTTAATGCATTACTGTGTTATTCTAATGCATGCCAATACTAATTTACTTCATCATAATGTTATATATTTTATTATTTCCCAATGTTATCATACTACTTTATTAATATATTACTTTACTACATAATTATTTTGCTGCATCATAAAGTATATCTTACTACATCACAATGTAAATACTACTACATCACAATGTAAATTTACTGCATCATAATACACTAAATAAATAACATAATGAAGTAATGGTTATTCATAAAACAGAAAGATACCAAAAATATTCAGCACCACTAAGATTCTATTGCATTGATGCTTGGTAATAAATGTTATACATCGTTGAACCGAAAACTTATCGTGGGATAATACTTTAATATCTATACAGTACTTGTTGCAAATTAAAAAGAAAATCTTGAAATAATTCTTTTAAACTTTGCTGGTACATCCTCAAAAGCCCAACTCTTGTCGGCTCAACCAGTAGCTTGCTTTTCTTCGATGGTGTCACCTTCAATGAACATGTGAAGGAATTATGATACTTTCCGTGAATTAGTATTTCATGGGTATAAAACTCGGCACTATTGGTTGCCTTTTTTTCTTCGATGTGGCAATTTCAGTTGGTTCCCCTAATACATTACGCGTCCTCCTCTTGTGAATTTAGTGCATCACTATGTTATTCTGCAATATTATAATTCATTAGAATGTGTATTTTGCTACATCACAATACACTAAACAAAATAATATAGAAGCACAATTATACTTAAAATGAAAAGAAAGATATTGAGTATATTTCAAAATTCCTTTATTTTAAAAAGTAGTGGCGTTAGAACATAAAAAGTAGTTGCATCAATGCATATAAAGTACATCCATGACCTTTTATTAAAACTCAAAACCTAAAATATTTGTACTAGTGCATAATAGTATTATATCTAGTGCATCAGATCTATAAAATCATTGTTGTGATTTACATACTCAAACATAATTTCTAAAACAACATCAAGAACAATCATTTATTATCCAAAAAACTAAAAACACTAGGTTTAGTGCATCATATACTAATACTTATTGCATCACACTCTTAAATCTAGTCATTGAACAAAATTATATTACAAAATATACTATGATGCACAAGATATAAATACTATGATGCAGTAAATTTAGCCACATAGATAGATATACACATACCCAAGCCCTTTTTTTCTACTAAAAACTACCAGATTAATTAAAGATTAAAATCTGATGAATCATAGTGTAAACTTACTGCATCAGATGTGGAAAATCTCATTAGAATTTTTATCATACATATGTGTGCATCTTTACTAAACACGTTGTATTTATTTTTTCAGATTTAAGCACTTTATATATAACACAAAAAGTGTTTCATGTATCAGTGAATCATAGTTTTAGTAGCAACATCATCTCAAGGTATATGAACAACTAATGCATCACAATACAAAACTATTGCATCATAATAAAAACTGAATACCTACCACATCTCAGTTTATTTTCTACTGCATCAATCCTATAAAAATCTAAATTTAAATCTTATTCCATAACAGTTCTATATCTACTACATCGTAATAAAAAACTACTAAACTTAATATTCCATTGCATTTTAGCTAATATAAAGTGTGATGTGGTTCAAAAGAAATAAAACATATTTAAACTATGATGTAATTGATATATTTACTTCTCTGATTATCTTACTACATTACGTTACCAAAATCTACTCCATTACAGTACAAACCTAATGCATCACGGTACAGTAAACATGAAACAGTGATGCATTAGATTATTATCTGTAATTCACTAAAGATACTAATGTATCACTGTGTAAAACCATGGCGTATCCTTTTGTTTATCTCTTAAAAATAAGCGTAACCATTATGTTCAATCCTTAAACAAGTAAATCATGAAAAACTAACGCATCACAATGTAAAATTTTATTACATTGTATTTATAAAGTTTAGTTGAGACATTTTATCAAACACCTTGTATGCAACTTTATTCAACCTATTTTGTAACTATATTTTTTACTTTTTGTTCCAGATCTAGATGAAAACATGATGTTCCAGATCTCGAAAATAGCAAAACTCAAAATCAATGTAGAATTAGGGTTACAAAATCAAACCTTTAAATCTGGGCTTCCGAAAATAGTTATCCAATCGGGTGTTACTGATTGAATGACGTGAGTTGCGATGGTTAATGGTGATTAAAGGTGGGAAACAGTGGTATCTTCAAAAATGGTGCAAAATGATTGATCTTGAACAACGGATATAATGATCATTGGTGATTATCATTGATCATTGGTTACTGATGGTGGGGAAGGTGGTGGTTAACGGTGGAGATGGTGAGAAAGATGATGTTTAACAATGTGGGAAAGTGATGAAGATGATATGTAATCAACGAGAGGATCGAGAGAGATGATGTTTGAAAAACGATGCAGGTGATGAAATGTGTGTAAAAAACACTTTATATACGGTTAGATCTAATTTTACAAAAATACCCCTCGAGTTTGGAATAAAAATACATAAACACCACTGTACTTATTAAAAAAAAGGTGGGGGACCTATGGGACATTGATGAGACTGCTTTTATACATAGTCTCATCGTCCAAATCGGGCTTAAAATGCATAAAAAATCATGAAAAATGCCAAATATATGCTTGTGTTTGTTACTTGTGTATTTTAGGTACGGATATTGAGAAAATGACAAAAAATCACAAGAATCAATCAAAAACGAACACGGAAACGAAGCCGCACAATGAACCAAGCCCTAATGAAGAATTTTCCAAAGAAAACACTTGAAGATTTGAAGAATTATGAAGAAGGGTCCTCCAATATGGAAGAATTGACACTTTATACCCTTGTATCTTCATAATTACAAGTTTGGTCCCTAAAGTTTGTCAAATTTACAAAAAGGACCCTTAACTTTGAAGAATTGGCAAATTTAGTCCCTCAACAAAACTAAATTGTCAACAGTGGTCCTCCAAGAAGTCAACAAACAAGTCAAAACCCTAAAGGATGAAGACATGACAAGTTAAGCCCTTGAAGATTGAAGAAATTTCATTTTTAGTCCCTGAAACAAGTGTGAAAACTTGCTGTGCCATTTTTGACAAGTGATGCAAAGTTGTTTATAAAGGAAAACAAAGTTTTGGCTGTTTATTACAAAGTGAAGGAAGGAAGAAACAATGGGGACTAAAACTGCCAAGATATCCAAACCCACCACCACCAATCATCCTGCCACATCACCTCCACCAGCCAACCACATCACACCACCTCATCCCATCCACCCACGTCACACATCCACTAGCAACTTTACTGATTTTTATAATCAGTTTTAAACTTCCCTCCAAACACCTCATTTAAATTTAATCACCCCCAAAACGGATTAAATACACCCTAATCACCCCATAAACCCTAGAACTTGCCCAGGATCAAACTCACCAAAAACAAAGGGTTTATGGTTATAACTTTCCAGATTGCTAATTAACCATCACCTTAACCAATCCCAACTCCCAAAAAACCTGTCACCCTCAACATGGAACCCACCCATAGGTCCCCTGCTACAAGTTTTGACTCCAAAACAAAAAGATGCCAGGAAATCCAAGGCCCTTGTTTATTTCTTGTTCCCAAAGGCTTAATGAACGCCTAGGATCACTTCTACACTGCTGGCATCCCACATACATCCAAATGATCATCACATGGGCTCTTAACCAAATTCAAAATTCGAATCTTCAAAAAGAATCAAAGGGCAAGATGGGAAGTTCATCTACATTAGGGTTAAGTTTCTTTTCAGTTCTAGAATTCTTGTAAGCCTCTATATAAAGGCACATAGGTTTACATTATGAGTTGTTCTTGCTTTCTCTTTCCTTGGTCAAACATTGTAAAGCCCTTTCAAAGTTAATGAAACTGGTGTTTGTTTTGACGAAATAGAACAAGAGCCCTTTACTTTTCCATTGCATTTTTAAGTTTTGAAGTTGAAACCTTATTTTCAGTCTTTGTTTATTTTTGGAAACTCAAGTTGTTAAGTTTATAAGTTCTCTGTCCAAGCTTTTTAATTTGATCATATGAGCCTGATATTCTTGTTGAATATCAAGCTCAAGTGAAACTTAAAGAGTTTGTTGATTTAGTTATTGTTGAAATTTTCAGAAAACCAAAAAAAAAAATCAGTTTTTAATATTACTGTTTCATTTTTTAAAAAGCTATAAGCTATAAGTTGACTTGTGAATAAGTCAATCTTATAGCCTATAGGCTCTTATACCAGGTTATTCTTGCTGTTTGTTGTTTGTTTTTGGCAGGTTCAAAACAAGAACTTAGAACATCATCATCATCATCATAATCATTTTGTCTTCTAATTGCCAAAAAGTCTGCACAAGCCCGGGCTTGTTTGGAGGTGACTTTTCAGTCACTGTTGGGCCTGGATGTAGGTCCAACAAGGTAACCTCCTTGTACCTTGTTTGAGTTTTCAGAAATTGTGAAAGTTGTGATTTATGTGTTTTTTGTATGAAACTTGTTCTTATGTGTTGAATCTGGTTGGTTTATGCATGTTTGATGTTTGAATGCATGTTAGAGGTGACTAGGATCAGATTTGTGTAGTTTAGAATAGGGTTGCTTTGCTAAATTTTGGTTTTCAGAAATTTAAGGGGTGTTTGGGATTAGGAATTTAAGGGGGTCAAAGCTTTATAAATCTGTTAAAAGTCACTCACACTCATTCTCTTTGGTTATTTGGTTATAGTGTATGATTCTTTGTAGTTTTGTGTGTTCAAATATCAAGTTTGCATGTTAAAAAAGGGCATTCACTAGCTAAAATCAGTAACCCATTTTTCTGTCTATTTTGTGAGAATTTGATTATC
Organism: Glebionis coronaria; assembly: GCA_025667525.1. Lineage (NCBI taxonomy): Eukaryota > Viridiplantae > Streptophyta > Magnoliopsida > Asterales > Asteraceae > Glebionis > Glebionis coronaria. The sequence goes on from CM046881.1 coordinate 355,949,721, forward strand.
ATATCTTGGTGATTGTTAGATTATAGGCTTAAGTAGGATTGTGTATCTGTTTTATGTTATTGGGTGAACTTATATGCAAGTTTGTGGCATTTGAAAGTCATTTTTGTGCAAGTTGCATCAGCAAATTACAAACTGTCCATACTTATGCATATCAGTAACATTTTTTATGCTTGATTATGAATTTTGTGTGTTAGACTTGGTGATTATCTTGTTTACTTGACTTCCTACAACCCAACTGGTTGTGGGAGTGCCCCTATTGTCCATCAAACATCATCAAAAATCTAGGAACAAGTCCTCTTGTTCTATCTTCACTTGTGAAGATACGTTTTTTTCTCACTTTGTGTTCATCAGTTCTTTTGTAAACTGGGCTTTGTTTTGATTCAAGCAGCTTGATTCTAGTTGGTTTTTGATTAAAAGTGTGTTTTAGATTAAGTTTAGGTTACTGTTTTTGTGTATTTAAAGTTTAAAAAAAAATAGTTTTTACAAAAAGGACGTGGCCAGGACTCGAACCTGCGCCACTCCTCTCACACTCCAACGTGATAACCAGTTGCCCTAGGGTCTTTGACTGGTTATCACTTGGAACTTTAATTATTTAAGGAGTATTGTTTTTAGCTTATTTAACTAAACAGCTTATTTATAAGCTGATTTCAGCTTATTTCTTTTAGGTTTTTACAAATTAGCATTTTTCCTTTATTCTTACTAGGGTTTAGGACTTTTTGGATCAAAAAGTTTATTTTCACGTGTTTATTTAATTTTCTAGGATTATTTTTAGTTTAAATTTTGAAAAGTAAATTAAAAATAGGAAAAAGTATTTTAAAAATCTGGAAAAATAGTTTTTAGGTTTTTAATTATATTTTTGAGGTTTACAGCCATTAAGGTTTTCATTTTAGCTAATTTTTGATTTTATATGATTTTAGGGTTTTTAACCAACTTTGGAATTTAATATAAAATTATTAAAAAGGTTTTGGAAACTTTTAATTGCATTTTTGTCTTAGTTACATTATTCTAGATTTTTGGTAATTTTTTAAATTTTTTTTATAAACTTTGAATTTTTTGAATATTTTAATATTATTTTATTATTAAAAATTAAAAGTCTGATTTTTTTAAGTTTTTACATTTTTCCTAGATTTTAGACACTTAACTAGGAATTTTGTAACTTTCCAAATATTTTTAGGGCTTTTCAATTATTTTATAGAATTAATTTAAGTTTTAATTGATTTTAATAGTTTTTAAGTGTTTAAAAATAGTTCTAGTTGGTTTTAAAATTTTAAAAAATACTTTTTAGCTTAATTAAGTTATTCTTGAGGTTTACAAACTTTTAAATCTTGTTTAGGACTTTTTAATAATTAATTGTGATTTTTAGGGCTTTAATTAGCATTAAAAAGTCATTATCTAATTAATTAAAAGGTTTTAGCAAGTTTGGATTTTTTGTAAACTCTTAGAATATTATTGTGGATTTTTAGTAATTTTTAGGAATTTTTAGGTTAAAATTTCAATTTTTGCACTTTTTACGGTTTTACGTGATCGACCTTTTCGTCTTAGTTTAATCCGTCGTCGTAACCGTCATTCTCTTCTAATCTCATTTCTTCTTTTCTTTTTCTCAATATAATCACAAATATAATCATTTCAATACACACACACTAAGCCTCCTTGGGAAACGAACTTGAACTTATTTGGTCATTAGTGCATGGTTTTCCTAAACCGACACTTAACGCTTGCCACTATTTTGCCTTCCTTTTCCTAAAGGGGTAAAAACTCTACAATCATTTTGGCGCCGCTGCCGGGGAGGCGTGTTGTGTTTTGATTTGAACATTGTTGTTTTTATATATAGCCATAATAGCTAATTGTATTAGTAGCACTCTACTAATACGTATTATCGGTTTTTTGTTTTTTGTGAATACTATTACTATATTGTATACGTAGAACAATAAATTCACAAATACTCCAAATAGGTGAGAAATCACAACCTTGACTTGGGAGGTCATTACCCAATCATTGTATTCGAATCTCAAACCAAAGAAAAAGGCAAAAATAGATAAATACTTTCGTGAAGCTCGATTTTGAAAAATACAAACTATAAGGTGGGTATAAGGCGGTTGTATTTCACGACCTAAAGGAAAAAGGCTCTTAAGTGCTTCGCGCCGCCTCGTTTCCCCGCTTGCTTGTGAGTATTTGATTTTGAGAGCTAATCGAGGGTTTCGCCGCCCAAAGTATTACTAAGTATCATATATATTTTCTTGGTTTCATTTGATTAAACCCTCTTGAACGTTTTGGTGTTCCACCAACGTTCTAAAGTCATCGAAGGCGTTCACTTCACGTGATCGTTTTCATTCCTTGAGGCTTCTTTAATCGAGAGCTTTGATTAAGGAGGAGATTTGTAGATTTTGGTCTACCTAATACATTCCACAAAATCCAAAAAAGTAAATCAAAAACCACAAAAAAAAGTTGAAAAAGTAAAAACACCAAAAAGAATCTTCTTTGCTCACCCTCTCGTTGTACGTGACGTTTATGCAAACTCGCTTCAAAGCAAGACGTGCACGTAAACGAAGAAACAAATCAACCACTCCTTCTAGTGAGGAGTCTCCTATTGACGAACCCATCGTAGTGAAAGAAGCACCCATGGCTAATCGAACTATGATGGAGTTGCTTCAAGCACCCACCGAGGGTTATGGAGAAGCGATTGTGATTCCCGCTATCCTTGCGGAGAATTTTGAGGTTAAGACGGGTTTGTTGTCCATGATTCAAAACAACAAGTTTCGAGGTGACGAAAAGGACAACCCTCATAACCACATTCGCCAATTTAATCGTCTCATCGCCACTTGCAAGTTTAAGGACGTCTCTAACGACTCGATTAAGATGATGCTTTTTCCGTATTCCTTAGCGGGGCCCGCAAAAATTTGGTTGGAGAAAGAGCCACCCAATTCTATATTGACGTGGAAGGATCTCGTTTCAAAATTCGTGAACCAATTTTTTCCGCCCTCTAAGACTACGCATTTGAAAAACGAGATTTCAAAGTTTTCACAAGAGTATAATGAGAGTTTTTCAACGGCTTGGAATAGGTTTAAGGAAATGTTGCACGAATGTCCTCATCATGGTTTTTCCGACTTGCATCAAATTGACACGTTTTACAATGGCTTGAACGATCATGAGCATGATTATCTTAATGCCGCCGCGGGTGGTAATTTTTTGTGTAAGACGGTCGAGGAAGCATTTTTAATCATTGAGAATAGGTCTAAGGTTTATAGTCCTCGTAGCACGTCGAGTGTTCGTAAGACTTCGTCTTCGCCTTCGCCTTCATTGTCACATACCGTTGATGCTTGCCAAATCGAGGCTAATTTGGAGAACAAGATTTTTGATAAGCTTAAAGGATTGTTAATTGAGTTTAAAGTTGGTGAACAACCCACTCCCGCTACGGCTAAAGCGGTTGAGGTTTCTTGTATGTATTGTGGTGGAGCTCACGATTACTCCGAGTGCATTACCAACGGTGGTAACACTTCGAGTGCCTACGCGGCCGCGGGAACTTATAACCAAAACGGTCAAGTTCCCCGCACTAATCAATTGACTCCACCGGGTTTTCCACCAAATCAAAATGCTAACAATTATCGAAACAATCAAGTTGGTTACCAAAACAATCAAAGAAACAATTATAAGGGTAATAACAACTATGGGAATCAAGGAAGTAGTAGCCAATTGCAAAATCAAAACCAAAGCCGTAATTTTCAAAACACAAGTCAAGGTCTTCAAAATGTTTACACTAAAGAACTTCCAATGGACTTTTTGAATTACGCTACGGCAAATGATAAGATTTTGGAAAACATTCAAGAGCAATTGGCTAGTCAAGCTAGGGACACGGCTAAAAACACCAAGGAGTTAGCTAATTTTGTGAAGGAAAATCTTAACATGAGAAATGAGTTAAAAAATGATTTTGCTAATCAAATTAGAGGTCAAAACAATAAAATTGAACAAAGTCATGCTAGGCTTGAACAAAGAATTGACCAAAAAGCCGCTAGTCAAGATGTTAAGCTTAATGCTATTCTAGAAGCCGTCATGGGGAACAAAGCCTCTACTTCGGGTAGTTTGCCTAGTAACACTGTATCAAACCCGAAGGGAGAGATGAAAGTGATTACCACACGAAGTGGTAAGGAACTTAAAGAACGACTCCTCAACCAATTACTCCAACGGTGGAGGAAATTGAGGAAGAACCCGAGGTGGTGGTAAAAAAGGAGCATATCTCAAGCCCACAAAGTACCACTCATGCCACACCTACGGTCGACCCTTTACCAACATTGGAACCTGAGATTCCAAAGGCTATGCCTATTCCCCAACCCACACCACCCTTACCTTACCCATCGAGACTTAGGAAGGAGAAATGACAAGAGCGCGACAATTATCAATTTGAGCTTTTTATGAAAATGTTTCGTGAGTTGCACCTTAATGTGAGTTTCGCGGATGCTTTGGTCATGATGCCTCGATTTGCCGCTAACTTTAAGAGTATGTTGAACAACAAGGAGAAATTGCATCAATTGTCTAGTTGTTCGTCGATTTGTCTTAATCGCATACCTCAAAAAGTCGGTGATCCCGGTAAATTTTTGATCCCTTGTGCAATCCAAGATATGGAAGAATGCTATGCCTTGGCCGATCTTGGTGCTAGCATTAACTTGATGCCACTTGCAATATTCAAGTCGCTCAATCTTCCTAATCTTACTCCTTCACTAATGTCTATCGAGATGGCCGACCATTCCACGATTCGTGCTTGTAGATTGGTGGAAGACGTTTTTGTGAAAGTGGGAAAGTTCCACTATCCCGTAGACTTTATCGTTGTCGATATTCCCACGGACCCTCAAGTTCCTCTCATTTTAGGTCGTTCGTTTTTAGATACGTCTATGGCTTTAATTGATGTTCATGCTAGAAAGATCACCTTACGTTTCAACGACGAGGAACTTGTTATAAACGCAACTCAAAATTCTCAACTTTCTCATGTTTATTCCGTTGCTACCATAAACCTCGTTGATATGATCGATGTGGTTTGCGAGGAATTTTCACAAGAAGTTCTAGGGTTTGGTGATGAAGAAACTAGTGGCAATCCCACTATGTTAGATCCAATTCTTGATAATTCGACACCAACCTTCACTCCATTTGAAGGTGGTGGTTTTACGTTGGAAGAATGCAATGTTCCACGTACTTGTGACGAAGACCTCGACAACGATGAGGACTTCTCGATTATCAAGGATTTTCTTAACGATTTCCCATTTCCTCCACCCGAGGAGGTTATGAGTATCGAGCCCAAATCTTCACTTGAGGAACCACCCATCCTTGAGTTGAAAGATTTACCTCCTCACCTCGAATATGTCTATTTGGTGGAGGACGACAAGTTGCCGGTTATTATTGCGAAGGAACTTTCGAATGATGAAAAAACCGCACTTGTCGATGTTCTAAAGGATCACAAAGGGGCAATTGCGTGAAAGTTATCCGACATTAAGGGAATCGATCCCAAGTTTTGTACCCACAAAATATTAATGGAGGAGGATTACAAGCCCGCAATCCAAAGTCAAAGGAGGGTGAACCCCAAAATTTACGACGTCATAAAAAAGGAGGTCCTTAAACTCCTTGACGCGGGAATGATTTACCCTATTTTCGATAACCCTTGGGTGAGTCCTATTCATTGTGTCCCTAAAAAGGGAGGGATGACCGTTGTGCCAAACGATGCCAACGAGTTGATTCCCACTAGACTCGTAACCGGATGGAGAGTGTGCATTGACTAACGTAAGTTGAATGAAGCCACTCGAAAAGACCATTTTCCCTTGCCCTTCATGGACCAAATGTTGGAGCGTCTTGCGGAAAACAATTTCTATTGCTTTTTAGATGGTTTTTCCGGTTACTTCCAAATTCCCATCGATCCTCGTGATCAAGAAAAAACTACGTTTACGTGTCCATATGGAACGTTTGCCTATCGTAGAATGCCATTCAGACTTTGTAATGCACCGGGAACTTTTCAACGGTGCATGATGGCTATTTTTCATGACATGATCGAGAAGACGATGGAAGTCTTCATGGATGACTTTTCCGTGTTTGGTAATTCGTTCACTTCGTGTTTGTCGAATCTAGAGAGAATGTTAAAACGTTGTGAGGAAACCAACCTTGTGCTCAATTGGGAAAAATGTCATTTTATGGTTAGAAGTGGAATCGTCTTAGGGCACAAGGTCTCGAAAACAGAGATTGAGGTAGATCAAGCTAAGGTAGACGTCATCGCCAAATTACCTCATCCCAAAACCGTTAAGGGAGTTAGGAGTTTCCTAGGCCACGCGGGCTTTTATCGTCGATTCATCAAGGATTTTTCAAAGATTTCTCGACCCATTACACATCTTCTTGAAAAAGAGGCACGTTTTGTCTTTGACGAAGATTGTGTACGAGCCTTTGAAATCCTTAAGAGGAAACTTACCGAAGCTCCCATTCTTGTTGCTCCCAATTGGAACCTCCCCTTTGAGCTCATGTGTGATGCTAGTGATTACGCTATTGGGGCTGTTTTGGGGCAACGTCATGATAAGCACTTCTTTCCTATTCACTATGCTAGCAAGACAATGACCGAGGCTCAACTAAAATACACTACAACGGAGAAGGAGTTCCTTGCCGTGGTGTACGCATTTGAGAAATTTCGACCTTATCTCGTCTTGACGAAATGCATAGTGTATACGAACCATTCGGCTATCAAGTATCTCATGGCTAAACAAGATGCAAAGCCGAGATTACTTCGTTGGATTCTCCTCCTTCAAGAATTTGATCACAAAATCGTTGACAAAAAAGGAGCCGAGAATCTAGCAGCCGATCATCTTTCTCGTTTGGAAGATCCTCACCAAAGTGTTTACGAGCCCAAGGAAATCACCGAAACATTTCCGCTCGAGACACTTGGTGTAGTGAATTCTAAGCTTGATTCTTCCACCCCATGGTTTACGGACTTTGCAAATTACCATGCGGGTAACTTCATCATTAAGGGTATGACGACTCAAGAAAAACGAAAATTCTTTCGTGACGTCAAGTTCTACTTTTGGAACGACCCTTACTTGTTTCGAACTTGTGCGGATCAAATCATCCGACGTTGTGTATTTGGCACCGAAGCTTCTAACATCCTTAGAGCTTGCCATGAGGGACCCACGGGTGGTCACCACGATGCTAATCTCACGGCTAAGAAGGTATTTGATGCCGGCTTCTTTTGGCCTACTATTTACCGAGATGCACAAGATCTTGTGAAGTCATGTGATTCATGCCAACGACAAGGAAAAGCCTCACAAAAAGATGAAATGCCACAAAATATCATCCAAGTGTGTGAGATCTTTGACGTTTGGGGTATAGACTTTATGGGGCCGTTCCCATCATCTCGTGGTAATAAGTACATTCTCGTTGCGGTTGACTACCTATCTAAGTGGGTGGAAGCTATGGCTTTGCCCACCAATGATGCTCGTGTGGTAGTTAAGTTCTTAAAAAGCTTGTTTTCTCGGTTTGGAACCCCTCGTGCGATCATAAGCGATCGTGGAACCCATTTTTGTAACGACCAATTTGAAAGAGTCTTAAGGAAATATGGGGTTACACATCGGCTTTCTACGGCTTATCACCCACAAACGAGTGGGCAAGTCGAGGTTTCAAACCGAGCTTTGAAGAGGATTTTGGAGAGATCCGTAGGGGAAAACCGACAAACTTGGTCGGATAAGTTGGACGATGCTTTATGGGCCTTTAGGACCGCTCATAAGACGCCCATTGGGTGCACTCCCTATAAGCTTGTGTATGGAAAGAATTGTCATTTGCCTATCGAATTAGAACACAAGGCTTATTGGGCCCTAAAGCATTGTAATGATGATATGGAGACCGCGGGAAAACACCGGAAAATGCAATTAAATGAATTGGATGAATTGAGGGACATTGCTTATGAAAATTCATTGATTTATAAAGAAAAAACTAAAAAGTTGCATGATTCTAAAATTTAAAACCGGGTTTTTAACATTGGGGATCAAGTTTTGCTTTTTAATTCAAGATTAAAAATCTTTTCCGGTAAGTTGAAATCCCGTTGGTCCGGTCCATTCACCGTGACTCAAGTGTTTCCGTATGGGACCATCGAGCTAGCTCAAGATGATGGTCCTAACTTCAAGGTTAATGGACATAGGTTGAAGCACTACTTTGGCGAGGAAGTTCCATCCTTGAACTACCTCGACCAAATCACTTTCCCCAATGATAATTAGTATTGAGGGGATCGAGTCGAGCTCATGACTCGGTAATAAAAAACGAGGTGCCTCGTGGGGGAGTCTCATGCTTATCCTATGTACATATTATCACTTTCTAATGTAGCTTACGTGTGGGGATTTGTTCCCTTCCAACCTTTGTTCCGTGGTTATTTGTGAATTGTGAACTTTAGATGATCACGATCTTCACGATTGGAGCCTCTCGTGTTCGTTTTATGGGAGCACTCGATCGTTTGCTTTGAAGACTTTCTCAACATCCATGATTTATCCTTTTGATGTTCTAACCTTAGGTTTTTAGCACACTTCATAAACGGCTTTAAATTTAACGGTTACACCCTTTCCATGCTAGATTAAGCATTCGACTACGTCTCTAGTATGGGGGTGTTTGCACCCCTAGACTCGAAACATTGAGGACAATGTTTAACTTTAGTATGGGGGGGTGAATAGATACTTGCCTTGCCAAACCTTCAAGCTTTCCAAAGTTTATCTTTTTGTTTATCGTTTTTGTTGCAAAATAAGGCTAAAAATGGCCAAATTTTTAAATTTTTCTCATGTTTTATAAGTGTTTGAAGACACGAATGTAGATTTTCCGATGGCGAGAATAAGAGTAATTTTTGACTCGGCCGTGCGTATTGAGAACTTAGCTTTGATTCCTTAACTACACTTTAGGCTAAGTCTCTTAAATGAGGACGAGAAATGATAGAGTTAATTATAAGTTACTATGCTAAACGTAGAGTACTCGTATTCTTTCAAAAACTCATGTGTTCTCGTTGTTTGCTTATTCTCCCTTCGCATGTAAATATTTTTTGCTTAATAAATATTGACTTAGCGGTTTAGTTAGGATTGTTGGGTTTCTAGTCTTTTCTAGTAGCTTCCGTGTAATTAAATTGGGAAGACATTAAGGTATCGCCAGCGTCACGGTTTTGAAGTATTGGCAACCCGAATAATCGAAAGCTTCACCCAATAATAAGATTTCAAGTGCTCACCTAAATCTAGCAAACAATTTGAAGCCCCACAAGGCCGAAAAATCTATGCAAAAATTAAAAGTGAATCAAGCCTTAATCTTCGAAGCTTTAAAGATCCAAAATTCGCCTTAGCGTGAGGATATACGTCTTTGGCTAATAAAACCACCGATGAGGAGGATAATAAAAGGCAAGGCAAGACCGAAGTCATAATAAAAGCTTCATGGCGAAGTTGAATAAAAGATGGAGGTAAACCAATGATAATAAGGCCCTTCCGTTAGGGGGCGTATAAAAGTCTTGGTAATAAGTCTCATGTTCAAAACCGTTATAAAACCGTGTTTATCGATCCTTCTTGTTGAATTAATTTTTTGACATCGTTGTCTATTAGGAGGGGTTATTGATTTAATGGTCTTAGTTACACCGTTAGGACTCTATTTTTAGACCTAAATCTCTATTATCGCATAAGTCAAACAATGTATCCTCGTGAAACATTCTAGACATAATAAAATATAAGAGATACAACTTAGGAATAATGGGAGGATAAGTACGTGATTAGGGCATATGAGTAGTGTTAGCATTACTAACTTATAATGACAATGATCTCGTTGAACGCTTGGCATGGAATTGGGGTGAAAATCGAGGACGATGAAATTATTTCTAACGAAGCATTCACGTGTTCTTATTCTATGAACCTAAACGTCCCATTTTGCGATGAAAATCATACATTATGTAAAAAACGCAAGTAGTAGTAATAGTAGTAGTGTAGCTCGTTTATCATTCAATAAAGTGAATAAAAAATGAATTTTGGAGGTGCTACGATACTTTATTCTAGCATTGCGTGAGGGCACGGTGATGGTTTAGTATGGGGGAGTGATGAGATTGCTTTTATACATAGTCTCATCGTCCAAATCGGGCTTAAAATGCATAAAAAATCATGAAAAATGCCAAATATATGCTTGTGTTTGTTACTTGTGTATTTTAGGTACGGATATTGAGAAAATGACAAAAGATCACAAGAATCAATCAAAAACGAACAAGGGAAACGAAGCCGCACAATGAACCAAGCCCTAATGAAGAATTTTCCAAAGAAAACCCTTGAAGATTTGAAGAATTATGAAGAAGGGTCCTCCAATATGGAAGAATTGACACTTTATACCCTTGTATCTTCATAATTACAAGTTTGTTCCCTAAAGTTTGTCAAATTTACAAAAAGGACCCTTAACTTTGAAGAATTGGCAAATTTAGTCCCTCAACAAAACTAAATTGTCAACAGTGGTCCTCCAAGAAGTCAACAAACAAGTCAAAACCCTAAAGGATGAAGACATGACAAGTTAAGCCCTTGAAGATTGAAGAAATTTCTTTTTTAGTCCTTGAAACAAGTGTGAAAACTTGTTGTGCCATTTTTGACAAGTGATGCAAAGTTGTTTATAAAGGAAAACAAAGTTTTGGCTGTTTATTACAAAGTGAAGGAAGGAAGAAACAATGGGGACTAAAACTGCCAAGACATCCAAACCCACCACCACCAATCATCCTGCCACATCACCTCCACCAGCCAACCACATCACACCACCTCATACCATCCACCCACGTCACACATCCACTAGCAACTTTACTGATTTTTATAATCAGTTTTAAACTTCCCTCCAAACACCTCATTTAAATTTAATCACCCCCAAAACGGATTAAATACACCCTAATCACCCCATAAACCCTAGAACTTGCCCAGGATCAAACTCACCAAAAACAAAGGGTTTATGGTTATAACTTTCCAGATTGCTAATTAACCATCACCTTAACCAATCCCAACTCCCAAAAAACCTGTCACCCTCAACATGGAACCCACCCATTGGTCCCCTGCTACACGTTTTGACTCCAAAACAAAAAGATGTCAGGAAATCCAAGGCCCTTGTTTATTTCTTGTTCCCAAAGGCTTAATGAACGCCTAGGATCACTTCTACACTGCTGGCATCCCACATACATCCAAATGATCATCACATGGGCTCTTAACCAAATTCAAAATTCGAATCTTCAAAAAGAATCAAAGGGCAAGATGGGAAGTTCATCTACATTAGGGTTAAGTTTCTTTTCAGTTCTAGAATTCTTGTAAGCCTCTATATAAAGGCACATAGGTTTACATTATGAGTTGTTCTTGCTTTCTCTTTCCTTGGTCAAACATTGTAAAGCCCTTTCAAAGTTAATGAAACTGGTGTTTGTTGTGACGAAATAGAACAAGAGCCCTTTACTTTTCCATTGCATTTTTAAGTTTTGAAGTTGAAACCTTATTTTCAGTCTTTGTTTATTTTTGGAAACTCAAGTTGTTAAGTTTATAAGTTCTCTGTCCAAGCTTTTTAATTTGATCATATGAGCCTGATATTCTTGTTGAATATCAAGCTCAAGTGAAACTTAAAGAGTTTGTTGATTTAGTTATTGTTGAAATTTTCAGAAAACCAAAAAAAAAAAAATCAGTTTTTAATATTACTGTTTCATTTTTTAAAAAGCTATAAGCTATAAGTTTACTTGTCAATAAGTCAATCTTATAGTCTATAGGCTTTTATACCAGGTTATTCGTGCTGTTTGTTGTTTGTTTTTGGCAGGTTCAAAACAAGAACTTAGAACATCATCATCATCATCATAATCATTTTGTCTTCTAATTGCCAAAAAGTCTGCACAAGCCTGGGCTTGTTTGGAGGTGACTTTTCAGTCACTGTTGGGCCTGGATGTAGGTCCAACAAGGTAACCTCCTTGTACCTTGTTTGAGTTTTCAGAAATTGTGAAAGTTGTGATTTATGTGTTTTTTGTATGAAACTTGTTCTTATGTGTTGAATCTGGTTGGTTTATGCATGTTTGATGTTTGAATGCATGTTAGAGGTGACTAGGATCAGATTTGTGTAGTTTAGAATAGGGTTGCTTTGCTAAATTTTGGTTTTCAGAAATTTAAGGGGTGTTTGGGATTAGGGATTTAAGGGGGTCAAAGCTTTATAAATCTGTTAAAAGTCACTCACACCCATTCTCTTTGGTTATTTGGTTATAGTGTATGATTCTTTGTAGTTTTGTGTGTTCAAATATCAAGTTTGCATGTTAAAAAAGGGCATTCACTAGCTAAAATCAGTAACCCATTTTTCTGCCTATTTTGTGAGAATTTGATCATCATATCTTGGTGATTGTTAGATTATAGGCTTAAGTAGGATTGTGTATCTGTTTTATGTGATTGGGTGAACTTATATGCAAGTTTGTGGCATTTGAAAGTCATTTTTGTGCAAGTTGCATCATGTTGGAAATACGTTTTTACGTATTTAGAAAGGATCGGTCACTCCAATGATATTGGGCTCGTGATCCAATATAGCCCATATAGCCCACATGTAGGGTGGGCTATATAAACCCCCCTCCTAGCATGTTAGGAGGGGTTGTTGGTTCACTTCCATTTTACATAATCACATTTCATCTTTCTTTCAACTCTCTCCTTTCTCTCTCTTCTTTCTCTCTCTAAGGTTCTTCCATTTCTCCATCCATTCAATAGATAATCCACACAATGCCTAATCCTTAGAAAAACACGATCCTTCAATTGGTATCAAGAGCTTGGTTGATTCTTCGGATTAACACGTTTTTATCTATTGATTTGGTGGTAAAGTTTCTTTCTTTTACAAATTTTTTCTCCATTTCTTTCGTCTATTTTTTTTCTTTCTTTAAACTTACTTTTATATTATATTTGCTAAAAATCCTATAAAAAATTTTCTACTAAACGTTTCTTCTAAATTTATCCATTTTCAAACTTTAATCCATTTTTTATTAGTTTTTTTTATATTTTTCAGGTTTGTCTTTCTGTTTATCCAACTTCATTTTTAAATTTAAAGATATTTTATCACTTTATTTTCCTATTTTAATCCTTTTTAGTAGTTTTTTACGGTTTTCTGTTGCTTTGTCTTTTTTCTCAACGTTTAAGTATTGGAAAAGGGTTTCTACATTCCGACGATTATTCCGATGCTTTCATTTGTTGTCCTATTCCGATAAGTAAGCTGCCTTATTCCGATACTTCGACATTTTGATCGCAATAACCCTCGGGTTCTACTTTGCAATCAAGGATTCCGATATCTTATTCCGACGTGGATTCCGATCATACTGTACGTTCGTGGATTGCGACGGTTTTTAAGGGTCATTGTAACGAAACTCTGTCGAATTTTTTATCAGGACATTCCGATGGAAGTGTTTTGATGCATTGCGATGGAAGTTTGAGTATATTGCGATGGGTTGCACTATATTGCGATGGAATTTCTTTTAAATATTGCGATGGGTTGTGAGTTTTTGAGTATTGCGATGGAAATTTTTTTGCGATGGTTTGAAAGTTGACACAAAACAAAAGGACTCGAACATCTCTCAAGACTCGACTCAATCTTCACTTTAGACTCGTCTCGACTCTCTCAGAAACCTCTTAATCTCAACAGACCCTCGTACACAAACAATACTCGACACCAAAATCAAGACTCAAAGACCTCGACTGACCCTCGAACACTCTCAAAAACTCTCTCGTCTAAAACAAACAAAACCCACACCACTCTCGACGACTCATCTGTCGTATCAACCAACCCACCCTCGACTCTCGGACTCACACTCTAACTCACAATCAATACCCAACTCACCCCTCATATAACCCAACCCTCGAACCAAACCACACCCTCACCCACACCTCTCGTCTAACCACTGACACTCGAACCAACATCAAACTCCCTCATACCCACACTCAAACCACATCTGACCAAACATCGACACCTCAATCATTTTTAACTCAGTCACAAACTCAAACCCTCACACTCTCGAACCACTCAAAACCTTTCGACTCAGACCCAAGACAACCCACAAACACCTATAACTTGACTCCGACTCACACCCACTCTCAAATTCAACCTCGACTCCTAGCCTTTAGACACACCCTCTCGACACAACAGCCTCAACAATATCCAACCCACCAAGACTCGAACTCACACGACCTCAAACACAAAGATCTCTGTCATAATAAAAACATCCTCGATCAAAAAGAAATTCGAAAAACACAATAAAAACCTACCCGAGACCCTCTTTATTTAGGATCTTGAAGATACATCTTCGTGGTTCGTGACACCTTTTGTGGTTTTTTCTTGACGTACCTTTCTGATTTCAATTTATTTGGGATTGTTATTGATTTAGATGATGAGATGGGGTCAAGAGTTGTAGAGTTTGGTGTTTAGATATTAGGATTGAGAAGATTATTGGTTTGGAAGTGGCTGCGTTGTTGCCTGAGAGAAAATAGGGAGGTGGCTGCGTTATGTTGTCTGAGAAAAAATAGGGTGTTTTGGTTGATTGGTTTATATTAAGTGGGACGGAGAAAACTAAGTTAACAAAGACTGATCATTTGCCACGTTTTTGTTTTGGCAACTTTAAATATTTGGCCACGTTTCTATTTCCCAAGCCACGTCCTTTCAGCCCAATTTGTTTTAAATATCGCATGGTTTAAAATCTTTTGAAAAGTCACAAACTTGATTCAAAAGTCACAACGTTTATCAAAATTTTTTTTATTATTATTATCTTATTTTATTTTATTTTTTTAATTTTAGTTAAATAAGATTTTTTTTAAGTTAAGTTAATTTTTTTATTTTTATTTTATTCTTAATTAAGTTAATTTTGTGTATTTATTTTTGGTACATCGTGTTGAGGCGGGTATTTCGAAAGAACCAAAGTCGTAAAATATTTGACGCCTTAAAAGTCTGTGCGGTCGAATTTGAAAACAAAAGTGACATAGTTTAATTTTAGTGGCTACAAATTTTATCGAGTATTAATATTTGGAATTAAAGACGGATTTTTTATCAATCACTAATCATTAACGTCATTATTCATTCATTGGATTCGTTGAATTTGCCATCTAAAGAGGGAGATTTGCATCAAATGAAAGTTAAAGCTAGAGAAAGTAGAATGACTTTATTTCTACCACTTCGGTCCCATCTATCGAACATTTCTCTACTTAAAGCAGGAAGCGGATTTGTGACACTCTTCGGTCAAAATCGTACCATTTTCGTCCATCAAATGCTCCTCAACTTTAACCAACTACTAGAGCAGATCAACAAAGAAGACATTAATCAAATTGAATCCTCACATTCACTTCAAGTTTTAGAGCAACATTTTTCGAGTTTCTTTCAATTTGATCCTGCCAAGGTTGAAGCTTCAACGATCTGCCAGTCATTCTTTGAAGACACACAAATCGAGGTTAAAGACTTCAGTGATAGATTGCTCAATTTCATGAAATCTATTGCACTTTTGATTCATGAAAGTTCACAACTTCAACTAGAGCATGATAGTGGAATACAAGAAAATCCGATGCAAATGCTAGAGAAAACAAATGGTCTTACGGATGACTCAAAGGAGACCACCTCGGTTAACAATGATAGCAACGTCATTGCCTCACGCCAACATGATTCAAGCATGCATGAAGAAGAGCCAATAGTTGGGGTACAATTGAATCCTGTATCTAACAATGATTTACAGCATGTTGAGCATTCCAACCCTATCTATGCCGAACATGGGATGGAAAAGAGTGATAGCAATACCACTTCTGATTCATCCGATGTGAATCATAATGAGGGAGAAAATGATCAGAATGCTAAAGATCATGATATGTGCTTTATGACTGCTACGTTAACCAATTCTGCTTCTACGATTAAAGAGCTTGAAATAATTTTAGCTCAGCAATCACAAGAGCTTGAGGATGCCAAAATTGAATTTTCGAAGAAAACGGAGAAATTTGAAACATATTTTGAAAAACTTGAAAAGTCAAACGTTGTTCTTGAACGAAAATTGGATCAAACAGTTCTAGATTCTAAAGCTGAAAAGGATAATCTTTTGAAACAAATAAAGTTGCTTGAATCTAAGTTGGCATCTCAAGATGAATTGCTCAAAGAGAATGAGACTTTAAAGGCTCAAGTACAAGAAAAGGTTTTTGCTATAGCTGCTTTGAAAAACGAATTAAGGAAAACCAAAGGAACTAGTGTGGACACTAAGCTTGAAAAACCATCAATCTTGGGGAAACCGCCTACAAATCAGTTCATTCGACAACCGACTGCATTTAGATCCGAGCGATCTCAATCCTCGAGACCGCGGTTTGCCTCCCAAGTTGATATGGTTCATCTTTCTAGAACAGTCACTCCACTATCTAGGCCCAATGTGACTAAAACAGCTTTTGCAAGACCTAATCACATGATTGCCTCTAGTTTCCCTAGACATAGTCCAAAGAACACATCTCGAACTAGTTCAAATGACATTCGCCATACATTTGATCTAAGGGAAGCTAAGCAAAAGACACAAGTAAGAGATAGGAATTTCAAACCTAGACAGATGCCTTCTAGTTTACCCAACACTGCTAACCGTAGCATGTCACATCCTAGGAGCATCAATCAATCATCTAGGAATTCTAGATCTTACTCGGACATTAAATATGCTACTTGTAAAACATGTAGAAAATGTGTCTTTACGGCAAATCATGATTCTTGTATCAAGAAATTGCTTAATGAGGTGAACTCCCGTGCTAGACTTAAATCCCAGTGGGTTGCTAAAATCAAACCCGTTGGTAAAATATGGCGCCCCACTGGTAGAACTTTCACTCTTGAAGGAAACGAGTGCCCTTTAACTAGGATAATCTCTGATTCTACTAAGACTGCTAGGGAGGAAATTGAAAAAGATGATACATCGCTTAAGCCTAAACTTAGGGTTTTCTATAAAAGGAAACGTTTGCCAGCTAAGATAAGTGAATCATCTACTCAGGTCGCCTCTGACACAAGTAAAGCTAACTGTGAACCCCCATGTGCTTCTATAATTGATATCGCTAACCCATGTCAAAGCATGCAAATTCCTAATGAGATTGCAGGTACCAAAGTTGATGTTCCAAAAGAACGAAGCGGTCTAATCGTTGTGTACCATTCAACTAAGGACACTCTTAGAGTTTGGTTGCTGAAGAAGCAGATATCGTGAAACAAGTGTCTCAGGGGATTCATGGTTAAGCTCACCTTAGGACTTATAGTCACATAACAGACTGTAACTCGCTCCTCAAAGAAAGGAAAGTTTATCGCCGATGATAAACTTATCCTCAAATAAAACGAGAAATTAATTTTTCTCAGGCACGAGCTATTATTAAAATTATTCAAAGATTTTAAGCTCGTGCACAATGGCTCCTCGTTAAATGACAGACGATGACCCGGACTTCAGAGACAGGGAAGTTTATCTACGCAACGATAACTTACCTTTTTAACGAGAAATTAAGTTTTCTTGGACACGAGCTTATCCTAAAACCATTCAAAGGTTTTAAGCTCGTGTATAAGGCTCTTCATTAAATGTCAGATGATGACCCGATCTTCAAATTAAGGAAAGTTTATCGCCAATGATAAACTTATCCTTACAACGAGAAATTAATTTTTCTCGGGCATGAGCTTATATTAAAAACATTCGAAGTTTTTAAGCTCATGCACAATGACTTACAGTTAAATATCAGACTGTAACTCGGACTTCAACTTTAGGAAAGCTTATCTTTAAAGATAGCTTATCCTCGTAACGGGAAATTAAATTTTCTCGGTCATGAGCTTGTATTAAAACATTCCAGGTTTTAAGCTCAAAAAGGAAAGTGAATCTTTTAAATAAGAGAACTTTTCCTCATAACGAGAAATTCACCTTTCTCGGTCATGAGCTTTACGTTAAAACATTCAAAGTTTTTCAAGCTCATGAAAACGACTTCTAAGTAAATGTCAGCTTAGAACTCGTTCTTCAATTAAAAGGAAAGTTTATCGCCGATGGTAACTTATCCTTAACAACGGGAAGTTTACAACTTCTCGGACTTGAGCTCGTTTTGTAAGATATTCAACATCTTAAGCTCAAGTAATTGGTTTTCAAAACGTTGAACACAATTTTTCGAGAATTTCTCAAAAAGGTTTTCTAAATCTTTCAAAATTGTGTGTTCAAAAAATGTTTTGATAAAAAAAGCATGTCTTCTGGAATCGATAATATTTACGATACTAGAAATGTCATTCAATAATGACACGGGGTTGTAAATAAAGTTCGAGCAGAAGTTCAAATGTTTTAAAACATGCTCAAAATGGTTTGCTATTATTTCAGATAGTAACCCGCTTTTCATAATCAAGTCAAGCATTTCACCGAAAAGCTTTGACTCAACAACGGGAATTCATTTTCTCGGGCATGGTTTACTTTACAACCATGTAAGGGATTGTGTTTACTTTATAACATAATCTAACACGGATATATGTACGTGTCAGTGCATTTATTTGTTAAAACAAGAGAAATCTTGTTTTTATGAAGTTATCATCTCTACCAACCGTAGCAATATACAATTGATATCTACATACTCGACGATGAGACTACTCAAACGGCGACTACAGCTCTTTCAATAGAACACGGGTCAGTAATTGAGGGGGAGCAATTCTCCAGCAATCAGAATCTTTGACGCTAAAAGTGCCAAGTTCACATGTTGGTGTCAAGACAAAGATATCAATCGTACACATGGAGTAAAGAGATAACTTCAGACATGATGAGGCGACCAACATTCGTGAACAAGAACCATGTGCTTCTTTCATATGATGTTCTCCATCATTCAGGTCCAACCTCATAAATTGCTAATCTTGTGAATACATTATCATATATGATCTTTGCACGTGATAAATACCTTACACTTGTGTTTAAAAGGTATTTAATTTACGTTTCAAGTACACCCTCATTAATTTGAGGGGGAGCTTGTGTAATTCATGAAGATAATTGGCTTTGCATTTTTCTTCCCAAAATTTTCTTAAAATGCTATTAAATCAATTGATATTAAAAACATCGATTGGGTTAATATTTTTAATATGGGGGAGAAAATGTGATTTAATATGGGAAATGATTAATCACAAATGGTTTGACTTAACGTGCTAGCTCATCCCGACATGTGCGAAATGTTTTCAGATATCGTGGCATATGTTAAGGGGGAGCAAAATGGATTTGCACTATCAAAATGGATTTCATGGTGACATACACTTACCCAAAACATCTCTATTCACGACGGTTAAGATTGTAGTGACATAAGGATGGTAGGATAGGTTAAAGTCCAATGATTCCTCTAGAACCGGAGGAATCTTCCCAAGGACATTCCATAGCTAGAAATAGTAGTCCTTAGGAAAGATGGAGAAAGATTGTGAACGTAGCTGAATGCCGACCAAGTACTTAAGTTAGCACTGGAACAATCACAACAAGGTGCTAGTGATGACGTATTGGTAAGCATTGAAGGGGTTGAAGAATGAAAAAGAATTGTAAAGATAAAGGGTGTAAAGAAAGAAGCCCTCCTTACAACTTAGGCAGAAACCGGGTCAATACATATGCTATTAAGATCATTGTTTAGTGATTCTTGATATTGAAGACAGACATCATGGACCCAGTGATGCAAAGCACAACCCATCCCAGCTAACTCAGATATCTCTTAAAAGATATTTGTTTTAATCACACGGAGACAACACGTTATCTATTGATTTATTCACTCCGAATAAATTGGTATTGAAAAGGTGGCACTCCTCTCCAGCCTCCGATCACTAAAATCCAAAGTGCACGATCGAGTCTAGAGCCATTTGAGATCATTAAATATCTCATTAGGACACACTTTCATAATTCCTTGCTTCTTCATACACTGTGAAAAGTAAGAAAGATCTTAAGAGTCCTACGCAAAATCTTCATGATCTTGCCTGAACATCCGAGTAATACGAAAGTATTTACAATGAAGATGGAAATCCTTCTTGAGCGAATATCAAAAAGCTCATGGTAGGTGACTTGTGCGATTCTTTATGAATCAAACTTGTGATAACTGGAAAGCAACGGCTGTTTAATTCTTAACTGAATTTAAACACGTTCCAGGCCTTTACGCAATATCTCAGTGATCTTGCCAGAACACTCAGAGTGATACCTTTGTGTTCACGGTGATGAGTGGAAATCCTTCTAGTGTTAACCTCAAACAGCACTTGGTAGGTAACTTGCGAGATTCTATACGAATCAAGCTCGTGACAACTGGAAAGCAACGATGGTGCGGTTCTTAATTGAATTTCACTTGTTCCAGGAACATGAATTGACGGCTTCAAATCATGCGGATATTATTATCCAAATGATTCACTCTTTATGTTCGTAGTCAGCATTGGACGGTCGAATAAAGAGAACGGGTTTACCCGCGAAATCCTGTCAGGAAGTTACTTAATTGAAACTATCCGTCACGGGTACGATATCTAATATCGTCCAACGGTCTTCACCGACCGGAGGTAAAATGCTACTGATTTAGAATGAAATGTTCAAAGCCATTTCTTTCGTGTCTACTTATGTTGCGGCATTTGAAGACGGTGGCGTTGCGGAATCCAAGAAGAAGTCGTCCCCACATGCTTATACTGCATACACTCAGTACTTCAACGAATTCAAGAAAGTCTGAAGGTCAAGTCTTCCGCTGTATCAAACTCTGAAGCTTTCAAGAATGATAAAGGTATAAGTGTGGAACATGAAGTCACGAAGAGGCGAATATCACAAGTGATGAATGCACAAGGTCAAGGCAAGAGAACATGCTCAAGACTAAGGTCAAAGATCTCATCAGCATATTCACAAGAACAAGATCGAAGACTAAAGCATAGTATGCTAGGTTTAAGATTTTGTAAAATGGTGTGACCTCCCTTTGGGGGAGATTGTTGGAAATACGTTTTTCCAAGGAAAGTCTCGGTCACATCATTATTAGCATAGATCACGAGCTTTAGACTATTTAGGACATTGTAACTTGGAGTGACCTCCCTTTGGGGGAGATTGTTGGAAATACGTTTTTACGTATTTAGAAAGGATCTGTCACTCCAATGATATTGGGCTCGTGATCCAATATAGCCCATATAGCCCACATGTAGGGTGGGCTATATAAACCCCCCTCCTAGCATGTTAGGAGGGGTTGTTGGTTCACTTCCATTTTACATAATCACATTTCATCTTTCTTTCAACTCTCTCCTTTCTCTCTCTTCTTTCTCTCTCTAAGGTTCTTCCATTTCTCCATCCATTCAATAGATAATCCACACAATGCCTAATCCTTAGAAAAACACGATCCTTCACATCAGCAAATTACAAACTGTCCATACTTATGCATATCAGTAACATTTTTTATGCTTGATTATGAATTTTGTGTGTTAGAATTGGTGATTATCTTGTTTACTTGACTTCCCACAACCCAACTGGTTGTGGGAGTGCCCCTATTGTCCATCAAACATGATCAAAATTCCAGGAACAAGTCCTCTTGTTCTATCTTCACTTGTGAAGATACGTTTTTTTTCTCACTTTGTGTTCATCAGTTCTTTTGTAAACTGGGCTTTGTTTTGATTCAAGCAGCTTGATTCTAGTTGGTTTTTGATTAAAAGTGTGTTTTAGATTAAGTTTAGGTTACTGTTTTTGTGTATTTAAAGTTTAAAAAAAAATGTTTTTACAAAAAGGACGTGGCCAGGACTCAAACCTGCGCCACTCCTCTCACACTCCAACGTGATAACCAGTTTCCCTAGGGTCTTTGACTGGTTATCACTTGGAACTTTAATTATTTAAGGAGTATTGTTTTTAGCTTATTTAACTAAACAGCTTATTTATAAGCTGATTTCAGCTTATTTCTTTTAGGTTTTTACAAATTAGCATTTTTCCTTTATTCTTACTAGGGTTTAGGACTTTTTGGATCAAAAAGTTTATTTTTCACGTGTTTATTTAATTTTCTAGGATTATTTTTAGTTTAAATTTTGAAAAGTAAATTAAAAATACAAAAAAGTATTTTAAAAATCTGGAAAAATAGTTTTTAGGTTTTTAATCATATTTTTGAGGTTTAGAGCCATTAAGGTTTTCATTTTAGCTAATTTTTGATTTTATATGATTTTAGGGTTTTTAACCAACTTTGGAATTTAATATAAAATTATTAAAAAGGTTTTGGAAACTTTTAATTGCATTTTAGTCTTAGTTACATTATTCTAGATTTTTGGTAATTTTTAAAATTTTTTTTATAAACTTTGAATTTTTTTGAATATCTTAATATTATTTTATTATTAAAAATTAAAAGTCTGATTTTTTTTAAGTTTTTACATTTTTCCTAGATTGTAGACACTTAATTAAGAATTTTGTAACTTTCCAAATATTTTTAGGGCTTTTCAATTATTTTCTAGAATTAATTTAAGTTTTAATTGATTTTAATAGTTTTTAAGTGTTTAAAAATAGTTTTAGTTGGTTTTAAAATTTTAAAAAATACTTTTTAGCTTAATTAAGTTATTTTTGAGGTTTACAAACTTTTAAATCTTGCTTAGGACTTTTTAATAATTAATTGTGATTTTTAGGGCTTTAATTAGCATTAAAAAGTCATTATCTAATTAATTAAAAGGTTTTAGCAAGTTTGGATTTTTTGTAAACTCTTAGAATATTATTGTGGATTTTTAGGAATTTTTAGGTTAAAATTTTAATTTTTGCACTTTTTACGGTTTTATGTGATCGACCTTTTCGTCTTAGTTTAATCCGTCGTCGTAACCGTCATTCTCTTCTAATCTCATTTCTTCTTTTCTTTTTCTCAATATAATCACAAAGATAATCATTTCAATACACACACACTAAGCCTCCTTGGGAAACGAACTTGAACTTATTTGGTCATTAGTGCTCGGTTTTCCTAAATCGACACTTAACGCTTGCCACTATTTTGCCTTCCTTTTCCTAAAGGGGTAAAAACTCTACAATCAGACACATGGCAGCTTGTGGTTCCACCCTATCCTTTTTATTAAAATATCTTTTTTATTTTACCCCAACTCTATATATATATATATATATATATATATATATATATATATATATATATATATATATATATATATATATATATATATATATATATATATATATATATATATATATATATATATATATATATATATATATATATATATATATATATATATATATATATATATATATATATATATATATATATATATATATATATATATATATATATATATATATATATATACTAGTCTTTAGGCCCGTCCGATGGACGGGCTAACTTTAAGTATATATGTCTTTAATGAAAATTGAAGTTATGTGTGTTTGTATTACAAGTTTAGTATATGTAGTGTTAGTTATGACATTAATATTTTAATAATGTAACTTAGAATGGAGAAAAATAACGTAATTTAAGATATTTTATTTATTTAAGAATTTTATGAGTTAATTGAATTTGCATACGTTAACGTTATGAATAAGTTTGTTACATTAAAATTTTCTAGAATTTAATAATATTGTAATATTTTATGTATTTCTTAATTTTATGAGGTGATAACTTTTGTATATGTTAACATTATGAATAACTTTTTTACATTATTTTTTTTTGAAATTCATATTATTGTTAAGTTTACGGAATTTTGTATTTAAGTCACTGTTTTACCATCATTTTATGGAAACCCTTTGTATTTAAGGAATTGTTTCACCATTATTTTATGGAAACCCTTTAATGAATTTCAAATGGAAACGCTTTTTAAGGCATTATTTCATCAATCATTTTATGGAAACCCTTTAATGAATTTTAAATGGAAACCCTTTGTATTAAATGCATTGTTTCACCATCAATTTATGGAAAACCTTTATTTAATTTTAAATAGAAACCCTTTGCATTTAAGACATTGTTTCACCATCATTTTTCAAATGTAAACCCTTTGCATTTAAGGCATTGTTTCACCATTATTTTATGAAAACCCTTTAATGTATTTTAAATGGAAACCCTTTGTATTTAAAGCATTGTTTCACCATAATTTTATACAAACCCATTAATGAATCTTAAATGGAAACCTTTTTTATTTAAGGCATTGATTCACCATCATTTTACGGAAACCCTTTCATGAATTTCAAATGGAAACCCTTTGTATTAAAGGCATTTTTTCACCATCATTTAATGGAAATCCTTTAATGAATTTTAAATGGAAACCCTTTGTATTTAAGGCATTGTTTTACCATCATTTTTCAAATGGAAACCCTTTGTAATTAAGACATTGTTTCATCATTATTTTATGGAAATCCTTTAATGAATTTCAAATGGAAACCCTTTGTATTTAAGGCATTGTTTCACCATCATTTTATGGAAACCGTTTAATGAATTACATGTGTCATTTTTGTAGAATTTTGTATTTAAAGCATTGTTTCACCATCCTCCTATATAAGGGTTTTTGATTTGATTTGATTTGATTTTGATATATATATATATATATCTATATATATATATATATATATATATATATATATATATATATATATATATATATATATATATATATTCATAACGATTTAATTTTTTTATCCTAAATAATCATTAAAATATGTGTGAATTTATTTTAGGATTAAAAGCATATCAAACTTGCCATAATTAGTTCTAAAATTTTTAATACATTTGTAATTAGTCAAAAACATGTTAAGCCGAAATAAATATTTGCCTAATTTATAAAACCGAAATTGTTTACTTTTATTATGTTTTTTCATTAAATGATGGTATGGTAATGGTCTTTATTGCCTTTGTTTTAGAAAGTCATAACACAAATGTAGAATTGGCATAGTGGTAAAGATATTGTGTTTCTAACATAAAGACCTGAGTTCAAATCCCACTCCAGACATATTTTTAAAAATTATTCCATGGATATGCTTAGGTGGCACACGCTGTGGGATGATGTGGCACACGAATTGTGTTGATGTGGCAGGAAGATGTTTGTTTGGAGTGCCATGTCACATTAATTCTTGCCACCTCGTATTAATTGTGCTTAGGTGGATTAATGAGGTGGATGTTTGAGCATGACGTGGAATTAATTTATCCTTATATATAGAGTAAGATATATATATATATATATATATATATATATATATATATATATATATATATATATATATATATATATATATATATATATATATATATATATATATATATATATATAGAGAGAGAGAGAGAGAGAGAGAGAGAGAGAGAGAGAGAGAGAGAGAGAGAGAGAGAATTTAGATAAAACGGTGTAGGTGCTTAAAGTTGTTAAAATGAGAAGCAATAAAAATAGGCAAATGTGACATTTATTGATTAGTTTTGGTTCGTTTATGAGTTGTTGGTTCGTGTACGAGTTTTTTGGAAGTTTTTTTTTCATGTACGAGTAGTTAGTTTACGATTTTTAATATTAATAGTTTCTCGTGTATCAGTTGTTTATCATAGTTTAACAATTCTTTGTTAACTCAAATGTAATTTTTGATAATGTATCACTAAAGTTGCGAATAAAATGATTATTTGTGCTAATAATGTTTTTTGAAGTAAAACTATGTATCATATGTATCAGCTATAAATTTTTACGTATCAAATTTTTAGTGCTTTTTATATCAATTTTTATGTATAAGTTTTATTGTTTTGTGTCTAATATTAAATATATCACATGTTAATTGATGAAACCAATGGTTAAAATGACTTCTCATTTTAGGAACTTTAAGCTACTACACTACAATAACCCAACTCTATATATATATATATATATATATATATATATATATATATATATATATATATATATATATATATATATATATATATATATATATATATATATATATATATATATATATATATATATATATATATATATATATATATCTTATAAAGCATTTTATGCACTCTCTCTTCATTAAGTTTTAAGTAATATAAATTTTAAAACATATTGTACAAGTCAATTAAGCATGTCTTATAATCCATCTTATGTACCTTCTCATCATTAAATTTTTAAGTAATACAAATATTAAAGCATATTTTACAAGTCAATTAAGCATTACCGTCACTATTATAAAATTAATTTTAATTAATAGAAGTTATTAAGGATATGTTACAAGTACACATTATTTAATATATTAAACACCCTAATTAATAATATTTGTAAATTATCCCTAAATGAAAATTACATCTTATTATACGTATTGTACAACTAATAAAACACAACAAATACACATAACTTACAAGTTGGTGATATATATGATTTTAAAAACGGATCAGGTCAACGGGTTTAATCGAAAATTAAAGTGGCCAGCGGTTCGGGTAGCCAATACAAGTCGTGCGAAAAGGAGACGGAGATAACCGGGAGAACTCGGCATAAACGGGTGAATCAGGTCGGACTATAATCATTTTTTATTAGAATCGGATTAAACAATTTATAATTTTTATTATGTGACGCATAAACATTAACCACAAAAGCAAAAAAAAAAAAACCGGTATTTCATAAAAAAATCGGGATAATTGTTTGAAGACAAATGATGCAAAGATGTGAAGTCACAATTGATAATTTCTTTCAACATACATATTATCCATCATACCATATCATACTATCTTATAAATCATTTTATGCACTCTCTGTTCATTAAATTTTTAAGTAATACAAATTTTAGTACACATTTTACAAGTCAATTAAGCATGTCTTATAATCCATCTTATGTACTTTCTCATCATTAAATTTTTAAGTAATACAAATATTAAAGCATATTATCCATCATACCATATCATACTATCTTATAAAAGAGATTAGACCATCTCTCTTCATTTAATACCAACAAGTTAATTAGTGCAACAAATACAACATAATGTACAACATATTAGTGCAGCCAAGAAAATGAAATTTAAGTAATACAAGATTTTAATGCATATGTAAAACTTTATATCTATAATATATACAAAGTATTTAATTATACTTAATCAAAACATAATTAATTATACAATTAAAACACCCCATCACCATAATTTACAAGCAAAACAACACATTGTACAAATCTCCTCTATCCTATTTTTCTCCCTTTTTCCTTACAACCATATGTACAAACTACTTTTAGGTTGATCTTCTTATTAAAATGTTCAGAAGAGGTTATGTCAATTCTCGCGTTTAATTAAGTTCTGAAAATAAAGTTACACATATTACATATTACATATACGCCACAAGTAATAATATCTCTATATCAAAATTAAGTTTTTGAGACATGTTTCCGTAAATTATTGATATAAAGACAAATAACCGAATAACATTCACTCTCAAGAAAATTTAGTCACAGGGTACCCGCCGCCGCATCGCGCGGGCACCCTGCTATATATCTATAATATATATATGGGGCTAAGTTTGACATAGGAAAATAAGATGACGCCGCCTCATATCCTATGTGGCATTATTTCATTGGCTACAATATATCCTAAAATATTGAAGCCTCACATTGGTTATAAAAATATACTAATAATAACAATCAATATATTTTTAGTAATAATAACAATCGGTATCTTTTTTTGGGCAAAAAAATATATTCTCGAATATTTACTTTGTTCTAAAAAGAAAATTCGTCTGTTACATAATCCCTAAAACCCTAACCATTCCCTACACTATAAACCCTAGCTAATCTCTATCTTCGTCACACAACCATGAAAAAAGAACCTAATCTCAGTATAACCTTTGATGACGGGTCGCAACAAGGTAATAATCATTTATATATGAAGCATTAATTAAACACAAACACTTTGATTGTTCCATTGAATTGTACCAATTATTTTTTACGTATCTTCAATACTGATTAATTATTTGCTTTAATATAAAGCTAAAGAGTGGATGTAAACGGTTATTACTATTGCACAAATATTGTATTGGGCTATTGGCAAACAACATATGATCCTCCCAGATATTGCATTCCAGATGATGAACATGGCATATCTAAGCTTTCGACCAGGTTGACCCGTATGCTCATCACGTACATCCCTTATGGTGTGAGTTTTTGTGTGTTATTACAGGTTTGTGTACAAAAAATCTGGTCTGCAATGGTATGTGCTCATTAATTTGAAGTATTTTTGTGATACCCGTGAATGTGCCATATGATGCTAAGCTATTGTCTCAAGAGTTGTTCAGTATGAGCATCCCTTTTAAGTTGCGACTCACTTGAGGATGTGATATCCCGAGCCCAACGTCATTTATTTAATACTATTTTACGAATATTTTTGAAATTTTTAAGAAATTTCGTTTGCTATATATTTGACGGTTTAAGTTGAAACCAACGTTTAAGGTCGTAATTTTAACATTTGACGATTTAAGAAGAACCGATGACGATTACGGTACCGACGGATGCCCAAAATTTATCTTTTATTATCGATTGATCGATATTTGAGTTTTTCAAGATTATGTTTTTATTACGTGTTAAGTCGATTCGGAACCATGTGTATATTCGTTTTGTGTGATTTTGAACCATTTAAAAGTATTTTGAGGTAGTCGGGACGAAACCCGACTCCCGTAAATTTTTAATACCGACTACTAGTCATAATCCCGCTCTTTAAAAATGGATTTTCCACTAAGGCCAAAAGAATGACAAAATTGCAAGAAGGTCCCTCAAAAATTTACAAAAAGAAGGAGAGAGAGAAACATCCTCATTTTTCACTTTTTCTTCTCTCTTTTTCTCTCTAGGCCGCCGGCCACCCTAACCACCATCACCACCACCATCATTTTTTTAGGGTTTTAGACAAATCCAATCAAAGACCACCTCCTAATTTATCATTGTAAGTGTTCTTACACCCTTTAATCCAACATGCATTAACATTAATTTTTCAAGAATCAATGGTTTTTCAAAAACATGTTTTGATGTAATTAAATCATGAATTTGTTTAATTAGTGAGTGGGTAATGTTAATTAACCCATAAAACAAGATAGGGATTTATGATTTTGGTTTTCTACAGCCCTAAAACCCACGAATTTATGGGGGTTTTTGGGTGTTCATGGTGTTTGATGAAATGTGTCATGGGTTGTGTTTATAATGTTGTTTTTGGTGTTTTTGAATAGGATAAACTAATTACATGTATAATTTAGGACCTGGGTTTTGATGAAGGTTTGATGTTCTTGATGATATAGGCTGTTTGGGGAGATTAGGAATGATTACAAGTGGTTAATCTAGGTTTAGATGATGTTTGGATGGGTTGGAATCAAGTGTTGAATTGATTTTGGAAGGGTGATTTTAGACCAGACTGTTTAGAGCTTATTTTCGTGGGTCTAATTTTGTAAACAGGTCATAATGATAGGATAGAGATGTAGAGCTTCGTCTTAGATTCGTTTCGGTATAAAGTATAGCTTACGACTCCAAACGAGTCAAAAGTTATGTTATTTTGAAAGTTCGTGTACCGGGAGATGAGAACCAACACAATCCGAATTTGTGTTTGGTTTTGGGTCAAATCCCGGGGACCATTAATATAGTTTGGTAAATGATTGATAATAAATTTTTGGTTTCAAACCTGCATTTGTGAGTCTATTTTTAGACTTAGGTGTTGGATTGGTCAATGGTGTATTTTAAATGGGTCAAACAAGTCCAACATAGTCAAATTGCAAAATCAGTCCAAAAATGTGTACGTCTAGTAATGTGTTATGAAACGAGTCATAGAAGTGAAAACTTTTCATAGGATTAAATATGGGTTTTATACAGGTCATGAGGTATTTTTTTGAATTTTCTTGAAATTTATAAAAGTGCTTAAGTCATAGCAAACAGCCCGTACTTTTGGTAAGTACCGACAAATTTATAAAATGGGAATCAACTTTAATATGTGGATAAATGGTATAAGTCTAGTAACAACTACTTGTTTGATTTTGGCGTGATTTTTCATAAGTATTAAGTGTTTGCATATGCGTGTGTTTAGTACAATAATGTACGCGGAGTATTGATTTGGTTTTCGTACCTTGATTTTTAGGTCAAGTGTTAGATTTTCCCGGGCATCCACGTCGTCGGTGACATTTCTCGTTACGTCTTCGCTAGAACTACTACTGCTACGCCAGGTGAGTCTATAGCCTCGCTCTTTACTTATTCAAATGTTTTTACCCGCGAGGGGGATACATGCTAATTTAAATGAAAATGAACATAAGTCATGAATGATTGTTGGACCCAAATGTTGACTTGAATTGTGTTGAGTACCTAGTTGCAAAAGTCCCTAAATTCGTGAACTATTAACTATTGTCTTGCCCTTGTGTGGGTTGGAGATAGCCGCTTATACAATTGATAGTACTATGGGGTTGACGACCCTATCCGAGACGAGAGCTAGTACGTTGAGTACCCTCTGCGGACGGATAACTTGTGATAAGAAATAAGGTATAATTGCAACTGATGCCTTTAGAAGGGGCACTGGTTTCATCTTAATCATGCCGGTAAATGTACGCGGGTGATTGAGTTAACGAATTAGTGTCACGAGCTTAAACACAATTATTAGCTATTGCTAAAGATAATATCCTTGAATAATAGATTATGAGTACGACAATGCTATTGAATGATCATGATTGGTTTTTAATACTTATGTTCAACTTATGATTTGATAAACCTATAGATTCGCTCAACCTTTGTGTTGACGGTTTTAAGCATGTGTTTCAGGTAACCAAGATTGATAGCAGCGGAGCATGCGAGGATGGAAGTTGTTGTGGCTTGGCGGTCTACTTTGTTTTTCTTCCCTTTTAGCGCTTAAATATTTTATATTATGTCATGTGAACGAAAATGTACTTTTGGGTTGAGATTCAATGGGGACCAAAACGCAAACTCTGTTTTGTATTATCTTGGGATTTGGAAAACTGTAGACTTGTATGTTTTTAATAATGTTAAATTTATGTTTAAACTTTTACGTCTCTTTAAATCGTTTAATATAGCTTATGTGTGATGATAACTACGTAGCACCCAAATGTTGTAGTTCGGCTGCGCATAGCATTTGTTGGGGGTGTTATAGATTGGTAATCAGAGCCATGAGTTATAGAGAACTAGGTCATTTTGAAAAATCCTAAACTATAACTTTTGGTGTCGTAAGAAATTGTCCAAGCACACAACTATCCTACATGGCTCCGGTAAGATTTCTTTAGCATTGCTTTATATTTTAGATGTATCCCTCAAACTGACATGAATTCTCTAGTATTTAGTAAGTAGATACTTTGATATATATTGAGATATATTGTTGTGTACGTTGAGTACTTATTATCGTAATTTGAAAATTCTTGTAAGATTATCTTATATGTTGCATGTAATTGATATACGGGCTACATTGCATTACATGGAAACACCGCGTTGTAATCCTATGTGTATGTAGGAATGGTTTTATGTATAAATATGTATATACTATGGTATTTAAAGGCATTGCACGTGAAGCAATGGTCCTTGAGTGATTATCGTACATGTTATAATGCGGTTTTGTTGAGAATTCGGCCTCACCGCAAATTATCAATCTTGATAATTAATTTATTGTTCGGATAACCGAATATGAACCTCGTTTGATACTCTAGATACGTAAATAACGCTTCGTAACATATTGTATATTGACTAGATTGATCTCAATTGTCGTTATCGCACCGTGATGTGTCATTTTGGACATTTTCTTTTGAAACGTAATTACTTACGTATTACTTTATTTCCTTTATTCCTTATGGGTTTGATATGTTAGTTGGCGTGACTATAATATAGACGAAGTATAATCAACGATGCGTACATCGTAGCGACGAATCACATGTGTATGTTATAAAACGTGGTTGAGGCGTGTTGCCATTTAATCGTTGTTTACTATTCTACTTGAATTTAAAGATGTGTTTTAAAATAGACTAGCGTTGTGATCAATCGCGATAACTTGGAATTTGGTTGGTTTTTATGTTAATTTTGTGGAGTACGATTTTGAGACCCACCCGAGGCCGATAACAACACTTAGTTGACATTCGTATTCTCATTCCATTTATTGCATTCGTCTTGTTATCTTATTATTTTAAATTTGATAGTATATATGACGAGGTCCGGCATTTGTGTAAGTTAAGAAAGCATTAAACTTTGTTGATCGAATGATTTAAACATAAAGTGTTTTGCATATTAAATAAATAGTGAATGAAACTTTCGGATAAAAATGACCTATGGTGTGTCTTATAACAAGTAGAATTTTTAAAGAGAATAAATAGATAAAGTGAAATTATTTTTCTTTTAACTTTGGTTGGTAGATCATAATAAGTAATTATTATTACTCGCAAAACCCTTGTTTTCATATATTAATAATTTGATACTAAAAGATTGTGATGGAACTGTCAAAATTTGTTTAATTTAATTTGAGAAAGGAGTTATTGGTAAAATTAACGATATGACTATCAAGTATATGTATCTTGAGGTTTGATATGAATAAATTTTTGGGTCATTATAGCAAACTTTTTGGCATATTTTGTAATATAGAACATGAGTAGAAAAATTGGTCATGTGTTTTGGAGGTAGAGACTTTGAAAAATTGGTTTTATTTTAAACATAAGGTTATGTTTACGTATGCATTGGTGTAAACTAGAACACGCTACTTGTTGTAGTGATTAAACAGGGCTAAAGTCGAGAGATACACTTTAAGTAAGAAATTATAATGCTTGAAACAGATTTTTAAATATTGATGGAACGTCATTTGAAATCATTTGTTTGTTTAATTGTCGTTATAGAGAATCACTATACATAATTTGATGATGCTTGTTTAAAATCGTTTGAAAAATCTTTTGTTTTATTTCGCTACGAGATGTGTTAATATTAAAAACCGTTTGATAATGGGCTAAGGATTAAAAGTTGAATTTTCTACATTTTAGAATTATTGAAATAAGCATTTCTGATTAATTATTATATCATTATATTATTATTTTTGAGATTCAAGTGTCGACTAAAATCAGTAATTTATCTGAAATAATACTACGTGAAACCTCTTTAGCATCTGGGTCGAATTACGCGGATACGATTTAACAAATCAGTTCTAAGGAAGACATGTGCATAATAAATAGTCAAAGATTGATTTTTAAGAGTTAATTGGACTAGTTTGAGTCATGATGGATATTTGTATATACGTAATGAGATAAGTTGTAATAATAAAAACGTAAAACTTGGAAAATTCTTACTATGTACGTTTTTGGTACTTAAGATATGAACATTAATGAGATTTTGACACAAGTATGGAGATTTTCAAACCTAATGATTTTACCAGTTATAATAACCGAGTCACCGAATCAATTGATGTTAGAAATTTTCTTGCAATTGTAATTTTTCTAGAAATAAAAACTTTGTATAGATTGAAACATGAAAGGTCTGAAATCTTTAATGGGGTAACACAAATTAAAAATGTGCAAATGTTCGGTTTTACAATATACAAGGTAACAGTAACTAGAAAATTCAAATAGATTACCCAACAAACGCATATTTGTATTATTTTCTTAAGACGTATATATAATGTTTTGAGTCACGATGGTTCGATCGTCCGACATCCCTTCTTTGATTTTGCAAGTCTATATCTAAACTTGAGTAGTCATGTGATTGTTTATTTTAATATTGTCTATGGTATGAAACCATTATTATTATATTTATTTTAAAACTACTATTTCGCTAGTACTTGATGATGATGGTATGTCACCCGGTATATTCTGTCCTGTTCATGGACGTTGTGACTTTTCTTCTTTCGGTTAATGGAACCTAAAATTCTGTATTTACTTGAATGATGCTATAAATCTTCATTAAAGTGGTTATTTATTTATATTGAACAAAAGCGAGGAGGCGAAACCGCTTTACCAAATTGTAGAGGTGAAAGAACTCGATCTTCCTGGAGAAATTGTTTCTATTTGACCAAGTGATTATTCTCCTCTCCCCGTATACCCTTGGTGGAATGTGTATGCAACTCGAGACGATGGGAATTATGATCGTTGTTTTATTTTTGACGCTCGTGTTGATATTCAATTTTTACTCTATGTATTCGTAGATCGCTGTTGTTATTCCGAGACTTTTGTCATATATTTGAAGTATCTTCATTACTAATGTAGTTAATTTCAGTTGGCAATTATATTGCTTGTTTACCTCATTCGATCTCATTGATTTTTGATTTTATTACTTGTTGTGCTTGCAATGATCTTTAATCTTGAACCACCTTGCCGTTATTTGGTGAGTAGTCTATTTTGAAAATATGTATGAGTGTGAAATGTTTCGTTTAACCAAATTTAAATGGTGTCGATTTATTTACTTAATTATTTATCCATTTTTCTCATAAATAGGCAAAGTAATGTATGTTTCCAAAGTAGACGAAAAATGTTTGATGTGTTTCTTAAAACAAAGGTAACAATATTTTCCCATTTCAAATTCCGTTTCCAACGATTTAATTATTTTGGAAGTATAGGTCGAAAACTTTCATAGTCATATTAAGTGTGTAATAATAATGTTTGTGTCGTCACTCGATCCTCAATTATGCACAGCTTAGCTAACTATGCATAATTCAGGAAGAGTCCTATTTTGTTGGTTGTTGTTGCTTGATCCTTAAGTATGC
This sequence comes from Glebionis coronaria, assembly GCA_025667525.1. NCBI lineage: Eukaryota > Viridiplantae > Streptophyta > Magnoliopsida > Asterales > Asteraceae > Glebionis > Glebionis coronaria. The sequence goes on from CM046881.1 coordinate 355,984,274, forward strand.
ATGATCTAGCTAATTATGCATAGTTTAGGAAGGGCACTATCGTGTCAAACAAATTGGTCATCTTAAAACTTGTAGTGTTTTGATAAATGTTTGGATGAGAACGTTTTTAAAATAGTGGATCCTTTTGCAAGTAATCGTATTCTCCTTGATTCCTAAAGAAAATTTTTGAATTTTCTTGTGTTCCTTGAAATCTTTCTTTTCGTTTGGCGTTGACTTAGTACGTCACCGTGACCGAGTGAATTTGGAAAAAATGTTTGTTTTCTTTATGTGTTGTGTGTAACGTGTGAAATTTATCAGAATCGCTAGGGTGTTGATGAAATACCAAAGGGACTCGTACCGACACTGAGAAGGAACTTTAAACAAAAATAGAAGACTGCCAAAGTAGAGGAAATCAGAGTTCGAGTGACTCTGAGGGGAAAGACGACGACTTCTCCTACATCAAACGTATCGTACCTTATTTAATTTCTTATCTCGTTCTTTTGATATGTTTAACGACACGCGATAAACTGTTGAAGTTTACCAACTGTGCATCGGTAGTTGGAAGACAATTCCATTGCCGTCTTCGTTTATTTAAGTGAGGAATCCTCTTTGCTTGACTCAACCATCCTTGATTATCGATGGTTAAACGATAGATATCCATAGTTGATGTTTTTGTGGTAAACCCTTGCCTTTTATGTATTTATGTGGTAAGTGATCTGGTCGAGTGATCGTAAGTTGTGAGAACTTGAGACGAAATTGTCCAATGACGTCCGATCAAGGAAAACTTGTGCCATGTATATTTTTTTATTATGAACGACGACGCTTATTGAGATTTTGACCACGTTTGGGACGGAAGTAAGATTGTGTTCTTGTATTATATATATATATATATATATATATATATATATATATATATACTAGCGTCGTAACCCGCCCAACGGGCGGGGTCGTTTCGTAAATATTTTCTAAGAGTATGTTTTTGTGTTAGTTTTGTGAGTTTACAGTTATGGTTTGGGTTTTCGCTTTTTTTTCCCAGGCCACCCAGTGATCGTGTTTTGTTTCTTTTATATACCCAGTGATCATGTTGTTGTTTTGTTGTTTTGTTTTTTGTTTTTGTGTTTTTTTTTCAATGTTTGGCGTGTTTGGTTTTTTCGCTATGTTTTTTCTTTTAAACTTTTGTATTTTTTTTGTAATCGTTTCTAAAAGTACGTCAGTACATTAGTATGTCTGTTGGAAGTGGTACCCGTTTTTGTTAAACAAAATCTAAAAAAAAATCTTTGATATATTTAGGCCTTGGCCAACCTAATGGACGTGATTTTTCTCATGTTAGTAGTTCGACGTGCACAAATAAACGGATGTGTGTTTATTTGTAAGTATCCTAAATGGTTAGTGTTTGCATTGGATAACTATAAGTAGATGTAGCCGGTTACAAACCTCGTTTTGAAACTGTAGTGATATTATTCTCGATCAAGTAATACTTGCTTGGAAATAGAGAGTGTAGATATTAAATAAGTTGTTTGAACATATTCATCTACGTCGTGAAGAAATAGGTTATTGATCAAGGTTTTTAAGATCGGGATCTTACCTAGGATCGTTTTCGTCTTTGTAAGATCGAGATCGTAAGATCCTACTATAATGTAGTTTTCTTAGTAGTCTTTGTAATATTTTATAATTTTACAAATTAATATACATCGTAAACACAAAATTATACGAGTATTTCATAAAAATGTGATCCTAAATTATGATTATGAAATATATAAGAAGACTTACATGTTGTTCTTTAGATTATACAAAATAGAATTTATAAATTTGTAGATTTTTAGTTTGTCGCTCGAGAAAAGGTAAGATCGGATCGTAATAGATCCTAAGATCTTATGATCAAGATCGGGATCTTATAAGATCTTAAGCATGCAAAGATCCTACGTAAGATACAGATCGTTTTTGCTTTGTAGTATCGTAAAATCGTAAGATCTTAAGATCAAGATCGGGATCTTGACGACCTTGTTATTGATTATCTTAAACCCACCTTTTAGATATATAAGTCAACAAATACTTTTAGTTGTATCTAGAGGTGAGTAACCACGTTTTATTTTCCAAAATCGTACCGGTTTTTAAACCTGTTCAAATTAGTAACCAGTTTGACTTAAATCGATGCGGTTTTTAGCCGGATTGATTCGCTCTTATCTTGTTTTAAGCCGGTTCGGTTTGCTTTTATTCGGGTTTTAAACCGATACTGACCAATTTATTAAACAGGTAAGAAACAACCCGACCGGTTAAAAAAACGATTTTAGTTATACTGGTTTTTGTAAACCGGTTTCTATTTTTTTAAAAAGGTGACCACTTCCACTTCATTTTATGTTAATCCGGGCCTTTTAGATATGTAATTCAGCAAATACATTCAAGCTCTATCTAAAGGTGAGTAAGCCGCTTTTTAGAGGATTGGTTTTTAAACCGGTTTAATTTAAATCAATCGGTTTGAAACCGGTTTTGTAAGATTTTTAACCAGTTTTTAAAAAATTGGTAGTTTTTAATCAGTTTGACAGTTTTTAATCGGTTTATAAATTTTAGGTTCTATATATCAACAACAATTGTGTGTGAAAGCTGAGGCAATGCTTTATAGTTTAGAATGCTCAACTATGTGTCAACCGATTTTGTTTTAGTTGCTTATCTGAATCACATTCACCATGTTGTTGCACCATTTGGGCCCTCTAGAAAAAAGATCGAGATGGATTAAAAATGACTATCAATTGGATTATTGCTAATACAAAGCCTTGCCCAAAGTATGACGATTTTTAACCGGTTTTAAACAAAGTCTAAACCTTAGGGGGCGTTTAGTTTGATGTAATTGAATGTAATCTGGTGTAATTGTAATCTAAATTACATCATAATCATGTTTGGTAGGTAGTAATATTAGAAATGTAATTCGAATTACATTACATTATGTGTTTGCTTTGGTTTGTCAATGTAATTAATTTTTTCAAATTACACCATATGTTGTAATTGAGATTCCATAGAAGAATGAGTGGAAAATTTTCAATTACATTGTAATCTTATATTTTATTATTAAACATTCATATTTATCTATTATTATAATTATATGTAAAACTTTTATAATAATAAGTAAATATAATATATAAAAAAATAATAATATAATAATTATTATTATTATTATTTATTTTAATTTATAATTTATAATTTTTATTTAATTTTCTAATATTTTAATATTTTAATCTTTAAGTTTTTTAAGTTTTTTAAGTTTTTTAAGTTTTTTACTTTTATAATTTTATAATTTTATAATTTTATAATTTTTTAAATTTTTAATTTTTTAACTTTTTAATTTTTTAATTTTTTAATTTTTTAATTTTTAATTTTTTTAACTTTTTTAATTTTGTCTTTAAATTTTAATGTTTTAATTTTTTAAAAATTTTTAAAAACTTTATTATTATTGATTTTTAATAAAATAACAATTATTATTTATTTATATTATTATTATTTATAAATGTATTTTATTTTTGTTATTATTATTATTATTTATTAATTTATTATGTATTATTATTTTTTATTTTATAATTACTTTATTCTAATTTATAACTATTATTATTTTTAAAGTTAAAAAAAAAAACTGAATTACATTACGTTGACTTCCAACCAAACATATTAACATATTACATCAATTACCATTACAATACATTACAATTACAACACATCCCTTTTATTTAAATTACAATTCATACACAATACAATTCCTTTAATAAATTATAATTTATTTCAAAACATACTACGAACCAAACAGCCGCTTAGTGTGTCCTCTGATCGAAAAATTTCAAACCGGCATCAGACTAAGATGATACTAAAATTGGCAATTTGGCTTAGGTGGCATTGTTTTATTAAGTGACCCACCATATAATAATCCAAATATAGAAAAGAATTGTACATTGACAAGAACGCGACTTTTGAAAAGTAGCGTATGAGAAAAAAACCTTTTATTATTTTGTATGAACTATTTGTATAAAAACATCCAACAAGTGTTACTATGTATAAAAGTGAAATAATGGCAAACTGTTTTTTGTGTATGATATTTATATGAAGTAGGATGACATTATGTAAAATACATAATGTATCTCGTCCATTGAAGATAGTTTAGGAATTTGAGTCTAAACATAATTTGTTGTATGCAGATGGTATACAATGGTACATCATAATGGTTCTATACTTAACACATTCAATTATCTGAAGGAGAACGGAGTTGATGGTTTCATCAACATATGGCCTAAAGCTACTGCGATTGCATGGAAGATCATTGATGAGATGGCATTTATACATGATCTCATCGTTCTTTTCGGGCTTTAAATGCATAAAAATGTCATAAAATACCATATATATGCTTGTGTTTGTTTACTTGTGTATTTTAGGTATGGATATCGTGAAAAAGACAAAAGATCACAAGTTACAAGGAAAAACGGACACGAGAAACGAAGCCGTACAAAGAACCGGGCCTTAATCATGGAATTCTCAACAAATACCCTTGAAGACTTGAAGACAAACAAGATTGATCCTCATTTATTGAATAAATGACACTTAAAACCCTTGTATATTCATAATTACAAGTTTGGTCCCTTAAGTTTGTCAAAATTACACAAATGGTCCTTCAACTTTGAAGAAATGGCAAGATTGGTCCCTCAACAAATTCAAATTGTCAATTATGGTCCCTCATCAAGCCAAAGACACATTGAAGACCTTTGAAGATCAACATTGTCCAAGATCAGTCCTTGAAATATCTCAAAATGGCAAAAAGAACCCTTGAAAACCCTTTTGAAAAGTTATGTGCCAAAAATGACAAGTGGTGAAAAGTTGTTACAAAGGATTTAGACGCTGATGGGTTTTTAAACACAAATGACAAAAGAAAGGAAAAAGAAGGGTTAAACATGGGCATTTGAAACATTTAAACACAAAATGCGCCAAACACTTCCCCAATCCTACAAAAACGGATCAAAAGGTATTACTGTAGCAGTCAAGAACCCAGATTTTACTCCACTTAAAACAAAGGGTAAAATGAAATTACCCTTACCCACACTTGATTCACGCCTATAATCTCATCCCAACCTTAAAACACTCGCTCCCACTCACCAAGAGGACCCACCACCAAAACCGTTTCACCATCATGTGACAACTTCCTCACCAAGGCTTGCCACGTGTCAAGATCAACAGCCCACATCATTTGCTTCATCACAAAGCTATTTTAAACGGTTTGGATGCATTTTGGACAGCTCACACCAAGAAAACGTCTAGAAGACCAAGGGCATTATAGAGAAATCACATCTAGGGTTTGTGAATAGTGTTTAGCCAGGCATTTGCCTATAAAAGGAGACCTCAACATGTGAGAGTCCCTTTGTTCCAGTTTTAGGCTATCAATGTTTGTAATTCCTTTTTAAGTAATAAATTTTGATTTTATGAATTTTGAGAAATCTTGTTCTTGTTTATGAAAAGTTGGTGTTGGAATAGCCTAATTCTGAGTTCCATTTATATGTTTGAAGGTTTTTGAGGCAAGGTTTTAGTTGATAAAGCTTGGGTTTCAAAAATCAGAAAGTGTTTGTTTATTTGATCTCTCCTTATTGTTTGTTCATCTTAGCAGCATTGGAAGCTGGTACTTGTTTTGCTAGTACCTCAGCTCAAACAATCCAGGGCCTGGATGTAGGTCTTGGAGGTTTGCACCTTCTTCCCTTTTCATTTTCTCTTTAAGTTTCTGATTATTTGTGATTTTTGTGGATTATTGCTTGAATCTGTGTTATTGTGGTTGATTATTGTTGATTTGGCTTGGTTTGATGTTATTGAGGTATTATTGATCTGATTTGTGGGTTGAATCTTCATAAGCCTTTGAAAATTTATGAAATCAAGTTTTGAAGGGGTGTTTGGGATTACTGCATGAGTTGGATTTGAGGGTTGCTAAGTATTTGTTTGTTGTATGCAAGTATTGGTATCTGTTGTTTGGGTGTTTTTGTTCATCTGTTTGCAGGTTTTGAGGCTTTGAACACATTGATTCTTAGATTGGCTATAAAATCTTAATAACTTGGTAAAATTGGCTAGGATTTTGAGGACACCTAGATCTAGGCTTAGGCTAGGGCTAACAAGTGCTAAATCATAGTTAATCACACCAGGGTAGAAGGATTTGAGGCTTGAAATTGGATCAAGTGTCAAGTATATCAGCAAACTGTTTCTGCATATTGTTCATTGTTCATCAGTAACTTCTAGTGCTTTGATCTTGTTGATTTCTTTGATTCAGTGTTTAAGTCTTGTTGCTTTGTGTTTATTGTTAGTTTATATAGCTTGTGTATGCATCTGGTTAAGTTTGGTTTGCTTATTTTGCTTAAATCTGCTTATTAAGTGCTTAACTGCTTATTTGCATATCTGGAGCATATCTGTGGACTGTTTGGCTTATTGTGGCTTATTGTGTGGATCATTTTGTGATTTTATTGTTGCTATTGACTCCTTGTGGTTCACTGATCACAAGGGTGCCTTTGTTTCCAATTGAATCAAACCAGAACTCTCAAATAAGCTTGGTCAATTAGTCAAAGCAGTGGGAACTCCTTTCCCCTGCTGGTTGCCACTGATAGTGCAATTTTGGTGTCAGCTTATCAATAAGCTATAATAGCTTATTCCAACCTGCAAAAACTTTGTTTTTGTAATAGGTGCTCATATTTTGACCCATTTGTTCATACTGGAGCATTTGAGTGGTTGACTTTTAGGTTTGACTAGAAAACCAAGTCCTTTGACTTTTACATAAGTTCATTTGAGCTTATTCTGGCTTATTGGTTATGCTTATTGGATTTTTGTTGATTGATATTTCTTATTGAGTCCATTTGAAAGCTTTTGCAAGTTGAATCAGCTTCTGAGGTGCATTATTTCTCAAAAATGACTATTTTGTCGTTTTGTGGATTTTTTCTTTTCTATTTTCTGGCTTATTGAGTGAGCTTATTGGAAATTTCTTTTGACAGATCTCTTAAGCATCCTAAAAGAGGGTTGTGTGTCAAATTAGAGCTTATGGCATTAGCTTTTGGCTTAATGGGCTGAAAAGCCCAATAAGAATAAGCTTTGTGTTTAATAAGCTGTGATAAGCACATTTTCAGCTTTTGGGCCTTTAGAGTTTTGTTCTTAGAATTGAATTTTAAGTCAGATAGGGCTTTTCCAAGTCAATTGGGCCAAGTTTGACTTTTTGGGCCCAATAGCCCAATTAGGTTGACTGTTTTTGGATTTGGCCCATTTGAGGGCCCATTAGGGGTATTTTGGTAATTTCACTTTGATTTTCTGATTATTTAGGTTAAAATAAACTAGTTTGCAAGTTTTTAGAATTTTTTATAATTTTTGGATTTTTAATATTATTTTATTATTATTTTATTATTATTTTTAAAATTTCACATTTTCCAACTTTTTACATTTTTCTTAGGTTAAATACATTAAAATAGGAATTTAGCAACTTTTAGAATAATTTTATCTCATTTAGATTAATTTTTATAATTATTTTAAGTTTTAATAGTTTTTAAATCATTTTAAATAGTTTTTTTTAGTTTTAAAATTTCTAAAAATAGTTTTTTATCTTTTTAAGTCATTTTAGAGGTTTACCAATTGTAAAATCTTAATTTGGGCTTTTTGATAATTTATTTGATTTTTAGGGCTTTAATTAGCATTTAAAAATTGAATATTTAATTATTTAAAAGGTTTGAAAAAGTTTTGATCATTGGTAAACTCTTAGTTTATTATTTTTGATTTTTGGTAAATTTTTGGTAATTTTTAGAATTTACTTTTTATTTTTGTGATTTTTAAGGTTCTACGTTTTAACTTTCTAATAGTGATTTTTCTTGGTAATTTTTATTTTTACGTCTTCGTCATCTTCTTTTCTCATCCCCCTTCTAAACCAATCATTAATCACAAACATTAACAAGTTTTTCACACACATATACCTCCTTGGGAAACGAACTTGGAATTCATAAGGGTCATTAACACTTGATTTTTCTTAAAGTCATTTGTTCAATACTTTCCCTATTTACGCTCTTTTCCTAAAGAGTAGTTAAACTCTACAATCATTTTGGCGCCGCTGCCGGGGAGGTGTGTCGTGATTAATTTGCATTGTTGTTTTTAATATTAACCAAATAGTATTTGTATTAGTAGAACTCTACTAATACGTATTATCGGTTTTCTTGGTTTTTCTTGTATAAATATTACTATATTGTATTAAGTATCACAATCAATACACAATATCTCCAAAAGTGTGAAAACACAACCTTAATTGGGATTTCATCACTCAATTATTGTATTCGAATCTCAAACAAAAAGAAAAGGCAAAAATAGATAAATACTTTCGTGAAGCTCGATTTTGAAAGATACAAACTATAAGGTGGGTATAAGGCGGGTATTATAAAATATACCCTAAGGAAAAAGGCTCTTAAGTGCTTCGCGCCGCCTCGTTTCCCCGCTTGCTTGTGAGTATTTTGAGATTGAAGGCTAATCGAGGGTTTTGCCGCCCAAAGTATTATTACGTATAATATATTTGCTTGGTTTTATTTGTGATTAAACCCTCTTGAACAATTTGGTTTTCACCAAAGTTCTAAAGTCATTCGAAGGCGTTCACTCCACGTGACCGTTTTCATTCCTTTGAGGCTTCTTTAATCAAGAGTTTGATTCGAGGAGAGATTTTGTAGATTTTTGTCTACGAAGACACACCAAAATCCAAAAAAATTAAATATCATCAAAAACACAAAAAAATTGAAAATTCACAAAACACCCTAAAAGAATCTTCTTTGCTCACCTCCCATTCTTCGTGAAGTTTATGATCACTCGTAATCAAGCAAAACGAGCTCGTAAACTACTTCAAAAGCAAGCCAATCAAGAGACGTTGATTGTTGAAGAACCTCCAATTGTTGAACCTATTGTAGAACAAGAAGTCGTCATGGCTAATCGTACTATGATGGAGTTGCTACAAGCACCCACCGAGGGTTTTGGAGAGGCTATTGTGATTCCCGCTATCCTTGCGGAGAATTTCGAGATTAAGACGGGTTTAATGTCGATGTTGCAAGCAAATAAGTTTAGAGGTCACGAGAAAGACAACCCGCACTACCATATTAGGAATTTTAACCGTCTCACCGCCACTAGCAAATTTAAGGATGTTCCACATGACGCCATTAAGATGATGTTGTTTCCATACTCGTTGGATGGACCCGCAAAAATTTGGCTCGAGAAAGAACCGCCAAATTCGATTTTGACATAGGCCGATCTCGTTTCTAAGTTTGTGAACAAGTTTTTTCCACCATCTAAAACAACACACTTGAAAAATGAGATTTCACAATTTGTGCAAAGAAATAATGAAAGTTTTTCAATGGCATGGGAACGATTTAAAGAGATGTTACATGAATGTCCACACCATGATTTTACGGAATTACATCAAGTGGATACTTTTTATAATGGGCTTAATGATCATGAACGAGATTATTTGAATGCCGCCGCGGGTGGTAATTTTTTGTGCAAGAAGACAAATGAGGCTTTACAAATCATTGAAAATAGATCTAAGGTTTATAACCCTCGTAACACACCGAGTGTTGCCAATATGGGTTCGTCATCTTCGTCACAATCGTCTCGTAGCATTAATGCCTTACATGATGAAGCTAATGAGGAAAATCGGTTTTTTGATAGATTTGCTAATCTAATGTCCCATTGGAAGGCTCAAGAAGCTTCCAATTCCGCTTCGGTTAAAGCGGTTGCTAAGAGTTGTTTATCTTGTGGGGGAGCTCATGATCTTTCCGAGTGCATTACCGCGGATGGTAACACTTCGAGTGCTTATGTAGCAACGGGAACTTACAACCAAAATGGCCAAGGTTCCCGCCAAAATCAAGCTCCACCAAACCAAAATGTTAACAATTATCGAAACAACAACCAAGGTAATTACCAAGGCAACACACGTAACTACAACAAGGGGAATTATCAAAGTGGGAATGGACAAATTTCTAATCAAAACCAAAACTGTGATTTTCAAAACACTACACAAGGTTTTCAAAATGCTCACACTAAAAATTTGCAAGGAGAATTTTTGGATTATGCAAAAGCAAATGATGCTAAATTTGATAACATGCAACGTGAGATGATTAGCTTAAGGTCCGAGTTAAAAAACGAGCTTAAAAATGAACTTGCTAATGAACTTAAAACTCATGCAAACAAAATGGAAGGAAATGTCCAACGTCTTCAACAAAATCAACAAAAGATGGAATTAGGAAAACATGAGATTAAGCAAGAGTTATTAAAAGCGGATGCTAGGCAATCAAAATTTGAGGACCGAATGGCTAAGATGTTTGAAGCAATCATGTGTAAAACCTCTTCCTCGGGTGGTCTTCCTAGTGACACCATTAACAACCCGAGGGGAGAAATGAAGGTTATTACTACACGAAGTGGTAAAACTTTCAAGGAACCAATCTCTCGTCCAAGTACTTCTAAGGAGAAGGAAATCGAGAAAGAACCTGAGGTGATGGTCGAAAAGGAGCATATTACAATCCCACGAAGTACCGCTCATACCACACCTACGGTTGAACCAATACCAATTGTGGAACCCGAGTTTCCAAGGCCGTTGCCTAATGACCAACCCACACCACCTTTACCCTACCCTTCGAGACGAAACAAAGAGAAAGCACAAGAACGGAACAATTACCAATTTGAGCTATTTATGAAAATGTTTCGTGATTTACATTTTAACATAAGTTTTGCCGACGCTCTTATCATGATGCCTCGATTTGCCGCAAACTTCAAAAGTATGCTAAACAACAAAGAGAAGTTACAACAATCGTCTAGTTGTTCATCGGTTTTTCTTAGCCGCATACCACAAAAAGTCGGTGATCCCGGTAAATTTTTGATTCCGTGTGCCATTCAAGATATGGAGGAATGCTACGCCTTGGCCGATCTTGGTGCTAGTATTAATTTAATGCCTCTTGTGATTTTCAAATCGCTTTCGCTTCCGGCTCTTACTCCTTCGAACATGTCTATCGAGATGGCCGATCATTCTACGATTATGGCATGTGGAGTAGCCGAGGACGTTTTCGTTAAAGTCGGAAAGTTTTACTATCCCGTTGACTTTATCGTTGTAGACATTCCTATCGATCGAAAAGTTCCTCTCATTTTGGGTCGTTCATTTTTGGATACATCAAGAGCACTTATCGATGTTCATGCTCGAAAAATCACCCTTCGTTTCAATGAGGAAGAACTTGTCATCAATGCAACACAAAACTCTAATCTTTCTCATGTATATTCTATTGCAACTTTAAACCATGGTGATTCAACCAATGTCGTTTGCAAAGAATTTTCACCAAGAGTTTTAGGAAATGTCGCCAAAAACAATTTACCATTTCCTCCGCCGGTGGAGGTTATGAGTGTAAAGCCTACAAAGAAGAAACCGTCAATACTTGAATCGAAAAATCCTTCGCCTCACCTCGAACATTCATTCTTGAAAAGTGTTGATAAGTTGCCGGTTTCTACGGAAGATATTTCGGATGATGAATATGTAGACCCCGATGGGGAGGTTTTCTTCGTCGATAAACGTTTTGAGAACTTGCCACCACCAAAACCAAAACGGTTTCAAAATGTGAGAATTTTTAGTGTAACTAACATCGTCTTAGAAACACCGAATATTTTCGACATAATCAAAAAGGGTTTTCATAAGGAGAGTTTAAAAGATAAAAAAAGAGAAGATCTTAAATATGATTTAATTGATTTTTCTACAAATCTAACTCCGTCATCACCACGTGTTTTGAGTGCTACAAGCTCGTCTACTCCTTTTGACGATGCTTTGTGTGGTTCTAGTATGGGGGAAGCCCCTTATGTTCCCTCATCCTTGTCCACCGAGGACGAGATATTCGATCCCAGAATTTCATGTAAAGGGAAATCTCGGTCTTCCACCGATGCAATAAATGGAAAATCTTTCTATTTGATTGGTGCGAGTCTACCTCGAGTAGCTCAAAAGTTTGTCTTACCAACTGTCCCACCCTTCTACTTCTCATCTCTTTTCTTCAAACTCTTTGAGTTTATGGCACATGTTGAAGTGGCGTTGAATTGTTTTTCCAATGAAAACGAGAACGCCATTTTCGACCCCGGTATTGTGCATCATATAAGGACTTAGTCCTTCATACCAGTTGCTTTTTGGGCCTTGTTTATCATGTAAGCCCCATCAAAAATTGACCATACCATGATTTTCCCTAAATGTTCACATTTTGAGGGGATCGAGTCGAGCTCATGACTCGGTAATCAAAAACGAGGTGCCTCGTGGGGGAGATCCCATGCTTATCTTTATGCTCACTATTCACTAATAAGGGGACTTGTACCCTTTCAACTCGTTGTCTCGTGGTTGTTTGTGATTGTGTTATCTAGATCATCGTCATCATCTACGATTGAAGACTCTCGTGTTCATTTACGTGAGCCTCCATCGTTCGTTTGAAGAAGTTTTTCACGATTCCATGACATATCCTTTATTGTTCTAACAATTATCTTTTAACATACTTAATAAACGGCTTTAGATATATTGTTGATCACCCTTTCCATACTAGATCCTAAGCATTCGACTCTTCGTCTCTAGTATGGGGGTGCTCCACCTTTAGACTCGAAACATTGAGGACAATGTTTACTTTTAGTATGGGGGGGTGAATAGATACTTGCTTTGCTACGCCCTCACGCTTTCCAATTTTCAATGTTTTGTTTTGCTAATAAGGCTAAAAATGGCCAAAATTTAAAATTTTTCTTAGTTTTAATAAGTGTTTTTAAGACACGAATGTATATTTTCCGTTGGGTAGAATAAGAGTTAATTTTTGACTTGATGGGCATTTGGAGCCATTTACATTCCTTAACCCGCTCAATTCAAGTTTTGCTAGAATTTTATATAGGGAGCTTTAAAACGCGAAAGTCTTAATTCATTCGGGTTAAGAACAAGAACTTTTCGCAAGTTCCTATAATTGATTCTAGAAAGTCACTTATCAAGGGAACTTTAAAACGCATTCTCTAGACTTGAAAAAGTCCAAGAAAGTGCAAGATCCTATAGGTGGCTTGAAAACCCAAAACTTTGATTTGATATAGTCTTAATGAAAGCTAATCTAAATTTGGCTTAATTTTGACTTGCATGGCTAAGTATTCACGAGTCTCTTTAATTAGAGGTCTTTATATAGTGAAGAACGAGAAATGATAGAGTTAGACAAGTGATCATGCTAAACGTAGAACATGAAAATGTTCTTTCAAAAACTCATATGTTTTTAATTGTGGCTTTTTCTTCCCATAAGATCAATGCATTAGGAATAAATCATAATTGCAATAAGTAAGGTCGTACGATTTGAAAGGTTACTTAGCCTCTAGCACAAGATCGTTTAAAAGTTGCTCAGGATTGAATAGAGTTCATAGCCAAGGCATAACTTATTGAAGCGGGACGCGAAGATTGGCGATCATCCAAAAAGGCCCTAACAAGGCATGAGGAGCTCTATTTTTGCTAAAGATCCAAAGATGAGGTGAAGTATCATTATTCCTAAATCAATATGAAGGATCGAGACACACGACGAGAAGCAATTACTCCCCTAAAGATCATGGAGAAAGTCTATCCAAAAAGACCCTAACAAGGTATGAGGATAAATATATCCAAGTCCGAAAAGGAGGCGGATCGTTGTATATCAAAATCCAAAGTAAAGATTGAAGAAAAATGATGAAGTCGTGGTCCTATATGAAGAATCTCTCAAAAACGTCAAGTGAAGAAATTCCAAATATATGAAGAGAAGACCATAATTTCGAGAACGTCTTCCCAAGATTTGAAGTATGAAGTACATGCCAAATATCGGTCCGAGAAAGGTCTCAAATCGTGAAACGAGTTATGCCAAGATATGAACTTAAGGAGATACACGAGAAGCCGTTTTAAAAGATTTTGTCCTTCGGCTAACTATTGATCAAATCGTGCTACTTTGCTTTCGGACTAATAACTACTCAAATAAGTCAATATGAATCACTTGTGATCCATGACAAATAGATAAAAAATGCTAGTAACCCATTTCCTTTTATAATAACTAGGATTGCGGGGAGAAAAAGTATTACACAATTTGGACGTATGAGTAGTGTTAGCATTGTGACTTGTACCAACAATGATCTTGTTTTTGCACTTAGCATAGAATGTATGACAATCAAGGATGACGAAGTTTACTCTAAGGGACATTTACTTGTTTCTATTCTTTGACCCTAAAAGTCACTTTTTGTGATGAAAATCATACATTATGTCTTTACACATCTTCGTAGTATGTTGCAAGTCTTTTACTCTTCGATAAAGGTTAATAAAATTGAACTTTGGTGATGCTTAGATACTTTATTTTAGCATTGCGTGAGGGCACGGCAATGGCTTAGTATGGGGGAGTGATGAGATGGCATTTATACATGATCTCATCGTTCTTTTCGGGCTTTAAATGCATAAAAATGTCATAAAATACCATATATATGCTTGTGTTTGTTTACTTGTGTATTTTAGGTATGTATATCGTGAAAAAGACAAAAGATCACAAGTTACAAGGAAAAACGGACACGAGAAACAAAGCCGTACAAAGAACCGGGCCTTAATCATGAAATTCTCAACAAATACCCTTGAAGACTTGAAGACAAACAAGATTGATCCTCATTTATTGAATAAATGACACTTAAAACCCTTGTATATTCATAATTACAAGTTTGGTCCCTTAAGTTTGTCAAAATTACACAAATGGTCCTTCAACTTTGAAGAAATGGCAAGATTGGTCCCTCAACAAATTCAAATTGTCAATTATGGTCCCTCATCAAGCCAAAGACACATTGAAGACCTTTGAAGATCAACATTGTCCAAGATCAGTCCTTGAAATATCTCAAAATGGCAAAAAGAACCCTTGAAAACCCTTTTGAAAAGTTATGTGCCAAAAATGACAAGTGGTGAAAAGTTGTTACAAAGGATTTAGACGCTGATGGGTTTTTAAACACAAATGACAAAAGAAAGGAAAAAGAAGGGTTAAACATGGGCATTTGAAACATTTAAACACAAAATGCGCCAAACACTTCCCCAATCCTACAAAAACGGATCAAAAGGTATTACTGTAGCAGTCAAGAACCCAGATTTTACTCCACTTAAAACAAAGGGTAAAATGAAATTACCCTTACCCACACTTGATTCATACGCCTATAATCTCATCCCAACCTTAAAACACTCACTCCCACTCACCAAGAGGACCACCACCAAAACCGTTTCACCATCATGTGACAACTTCCTCACCAAGGCTTGCCACGTGTCAAGATCAACAGCCCACATCATTTGCTTCATCACAAAGCTATTTTAAACGGTTTGGATGCATTTTGGACAGCTCACACCAAGAAAACGTCTAGAAGACCAAGGGCATTATAGAGAAATCACATCTAGGGTTTGTGAATAGTGTTTAGCCAGGCATTTGCCTATAAAAGGAGACCTCAACATGTGAGAGTCCCTTTGTTCCAGTTTTAGGCTATCAATCTTTGTAATTCCTTTTTAAGTAATAAAATTTTGATTTTTTGAATCTTGAGAAATCTTGTTCTTGTTTATTAAAAGTTGGTGTTGGAATAGCCTAATTCTGAGTTCTATTTATATGTTTGAAGGTTTTTGAGGCAAGGTTTTAGTTGATAAAGCTTGGGTTTCAAAAATCAGAAAGTGCTTGTTTATCTGATCTCACCTTATTGTTTGTTCATCTTAGCAGCATTGGAAGCTGGTACTTGTTTTGCTAGTACCGCAGCTTAAACAATCCAGGGCCTGGATGTAGGTCTTGGAGGTTTGCACCTTCTTCCCTTTTCATTTTCTCTTTAAGTTTCTTATTATTTGTGATTTTTGTGGATTATTGCTTGAATCTGTGTTATTGTGGTTGATTATTGTTGATTTGGCTTGGTTTGATGTTATTGAGGTATTATTGATCTGATTTGTGTGTTGAATCTTCATAAGCCTTTGAAAATTTGTGAAATCAAGTTTTGAAGGGGTGTTTGGGATTACTGCATGAGTTGGATTTGAGGTTTGCTAAGTGTTTGTTTGTTGTATGCAAGTATTGGTATCTGTTGTTTGGGTGTTTTTGTTCATCTGTTTGCAGGTTTTGAGGCTTTGAACACATTGATTCTTAGATTGGCTATAAAATCTTAATAACTTGGTAAAATTGGCTAGGATTTTGAGGACATCTAGATCTAGGCTTAGGCTAGGTCTAACAAGTGCTAAATCATAGTTAATCACACCAGGGTAGAAGGATTTGAGGCTTGAAATTGGATCAAGTGTCAAGTATATCAGCAAACTGTTTCTGCATATTGTTCATTGTTCATCAGTAAATTCTAGTGCTTTGATCTTGTTGATTTCTTTGATTCAGTGTTTAATTCTTGTTGCTTTGTGTTTATTGTTAGTTTATATAGCTTTTGTATGCATCTGGTTAAGTTTGGTTGGCTTATTTTGCTTAAATTTGCTTATTAAGTGCTTAACTGCTTATTTGCATATCTGGAGCATATCTGTGGACTGTTTGGCTTATTGTGGCTTATTGTGTGGATCATTTTGTGATTTTATTGTTGCTATTGACTCCTTGTGGTTCACTGATCACAAGGGTGCCTTTGTTTCCAATTGAATCAAACCAGAACTCTCAAATAAGCTTGGTCAATTAGTCAAAGCAGTGGGAACTCCTTTCCCCTACTGGTTGCCACTGATAGTGCAATTTTGGTGTCAGCTTATCAATAAGCTATAATAGCTTATTCCAACCTGCAACAACTTTGTTTTTGTAATAGGTGCTCATATTTTGACCCATTTGTTCATACTGGAGCATTTGGGTGGTTGACTTTTAGGTTTGACTAGAAAACCAAGTCCTTTGACTTTTACATAAGTTCATTTGAGCTTATTCTGGCTTATTGGTTATGCTTATTGGATTTTTGTTGATTGATATTGCTTATTGAGTCCATTTGAAAGCTTTTGCAAGTTGAATCAGCTTCTGAGGTGCATTATTTCTCAAAAACGACTATTTTGTCGTTTTGTGGATTTTTGCTTTTCTATTTTCTGGCTTATTGAGTGAGCTTATTGGAAATTTCTTTTGACAGATCTCTTAAGCATCCTAAAATAGGGTTGTGTGTCAAATTAGAGCTTATGGCATTAGCTTTTGGCTTAATGGGCTGAAAAGCCCAATAAGAATAAGCTTTGTGTTCAATAAGCTGTGATAAGCACATTTTCAGCTTTTGGGCCTTTATAGTTTTGTTCCTAGAATTGAATTTTAAGTCAGATAGGGCTTTTCCAAGTCAATTGGGCCAAGTTTGACTTTTTGGGCCCAATAGCCCAATTAGGTTGACTGTTTTTGGATTTGGCCCATTTGAGGGCCCATTAGGGGTATTTTGGTAATTTCACTTTGATTTTCTGATTATTTAGGTTAAAATAAACTAGTTTGCAAGTTTTTAGAATTTTTTATAATTTTTGGATTTTAATTATTATTTTATTATTATTTTTAAAATTTCTCATTTTCCAACTTTTTACATTTTTCTTAGGTTAAATACATTAAAATAGGAATTTAGCAACTTTTAGAATAATTTTATCTCATTTAGATTAATTTTTATAATTATTTTAAGTTTTAATAGTTTTTAAATCATTTTAAATAGTTTTTATTAGTTTTAAAACTTCTAAAAATAGTTTTTTATCTTTTTAGGTCATTTTAGAGGTTTACCAATTGAAAAATCTTAATTTGGGCTTTTTGATAATTTATTTGATTTTTAGGGCTTTAATTAGCATTTAAAAATTGAATATTTAATTATTTAAAAGGTTTGAAAAAGTTTTGATCATTGGTAAACTCTTAGTTTATTATTTTTGATTTTTGGTAAATTTTTGGTAATTTTTAGAATTTATTTTTTATTTTTGTGATTTTTAAGGTTCTACGTTTTAACTTTCTAATAGTGATTTTTCTTGATAATTTTTATTTTTACGTCTTCGTCATCTTCTTTTCTCATCCCCCTTCTAAACCAATCATTAATCACAAACATTTAACAAGTTTTTCACACACATATACCTCCTTGGGAAACGAACTTGGAATTCATAAGGGTCATTAACACTTGATTTTTCCTAAAGTCATTTGTTCAATACTTTCCCTATTTACGCTCTTTTCCTAAAGGGTAGTTAAACTCTACAATCAATCATTGCTTGTTATGTCGTTTCTAAAGATGCACTTCAACATGGTTACCTGGAAAAAGAGTAGAAGGGCCAATATCACCTACCGGAAATCAGCCCGTCTATAAGGTACCATAGTTATAACGTTGAGTTAGGATCGAAGAGATTATGAACCTTTGACGTACACCTGCGTTAACAAAGTCACAGTGAAGCTTAAAGGCTGAATAAAAAAATGTTGGACTAAGTAAATTTGTCAAAACAATGTTACCAGTCAGCTCGTGTAGCAAATTACCTCTTTAGTGATAGTGCTTATAACAGATGACAATTACACCATTTTAGATGCAATTTTTTTTTGAAATACAATAAAGTAGTAATACCAAAAAAATGAAGTAGTAATACCAAAAAGTAACACATATATGTCCAGGAATATGTAGCACATATATGTCCAGACTAAATGAAGAAGGCTATATAAAGCTCATCACAAAGTAACACAAAACTACAAGTTATTAATCATGTCAAAACTAAACAGTTCCATCTTTTTACGAACATGGATTTAAAGAACGAAAACTTGTCATACCTATTTTGATCGTACTCATAAATATCGGTCAAGTCAAGGCTCCAAAAAAGAAACTAATCCAAACACCCGATTCTGAAAGCAAAGTTCTGTCAAATTCAAGCAATCATCACGTTTTGAATCTCATCCACTGTTACCATTCATCTTCGTAAATATATATAACAACCAAATAAGATAACACATGTTCTTCATACCAAAAGAGGCCGCCATAATGTCGGCAGACTTGATCACAGTTCCTGGGATACATATAGGTTGACAGCCAAATAACCAGGAGAAAAGGCTCCTGAAGATGCCATCAGGTATTGGAAAGAAAATGGATTCAGGTAGTACTTCCTTGTATTGGATCTCTTTTTAGTTTCCATTTTAATAAAATATGCTTACATGAAATTGATGTGATAATTGTTACGTAACTATAGTGGCACAAGAAGAATGATGCAATAAACTGCAAAAAGAAGTAATTAGAGTTGCATATAATGTTACTTCCTATCCTTGAAATCCGAGTCGTGCTCATCAGAATCAACATCTTTCTTCTTTTTTGAAGAACTATTAGTTCATAACCTATAAGGATTAATTGTTTGCAGTGATCTAGATGTACCGGTGATAATTTGCATACAGATGGGTCAAATAAATAAGATGAAATAAAAAGTGTTCTCCAAATTAAGATATGAAATCAGAATGTTTAGAGTTACCATGAAGACTATCAGTAAGAGTGTTAAGTTACCATGAGGATACACATATCCATAAGCGCTATATCACCCAAACCATCTTCGTCGTGCTTGTGTAAATAGACCACATAAGCGCTGTAGTGGCTATCTTTTGATATTCAGGAAATGATACCAGGTCCATATATTATTTCTTGATTTCAGGCTTATCCCTAAACTTATGCAATGTTTTTTCTAGAGAATGTAAGCAAGAAGAAACCAACAATTTTCTTCTTTGTGGAACGGGTAGTATGGGCCATGTGGTAGAGAACGGGTCAACCCATTGGCACGTTTCAGGGCCACCCAAGCTTGAACCGTGACTACATCATCTTCTTGTATACCCTCTTCACCTTCGGTCCCACGCGTGACTTCAACTGTTATGGAAGGCATCATTATAAGTACGGACTCCGTATCTTGGATTTCGGCAGCAGAGAAACCTGCGGTTTCAAAAAGAAACTCAGCAATGTCACGAAGCTCCTTAAGGGTCATCACCATCTGCAAGAACATATATAAATCTACGTAATTAGAAAAAGTTGATACTATTTTTTCCACCAAATGCACTGCAAGGGATATGCAATCTTTTACCTTGCCGGCAAATCTTAATGAGTATATTTTTTCTACAATGTGAAGCAAAAACAAAAAAACGTCTCTAAAACTAATGTTTTTTGCCCTCAATCACCTGAAAGAAGAGTGAATAATGACTCTGATAAAGGGATGTGTACTACTTTGCTGCAAAAACCTTTTGCAGCTTAATACCAAACTATCTTGCTGTAGCAACCAACAAAGTTTATGGTGACTCAGTTCTGGTTGCTCTACTGCCAACTTCATTGGCTAAGGTAATGGGCATACAGGTTTAATATCTTTAATATAAATCAAATATATTTTTTAAGACCAAGCAAGTACCCATTATCTCACGAATATCTAGACTCGTTGTGTTTTATATCCAACAGGTCAAACTGGTATAATTCTGAAAACAAAGGTTAGCTACATAAGAAAAGGGCGAAAGTGTATAAACATAATAGACTAAACTAATAGCAAAGTATCTCTAAGGTATTATACATTAAACTAACAAAATCTTTCTTCTATAGTATGGCATCAGCAGGAACAAAAGAAGCATAAATATTAAAGACTGATTGTATTGATAAAGATGGCTAGGCAAGCAGAAACATAAATGTATTCCGGTCAACCTTAACAAAGTTCAATAAAGTTTACCTTTATAGACACTTGTGTCTTTCCCATATCCACCCAACTATTTTTATTCCTTTTCGTTCACACCCATGACGTACATAGGTGCATAAACACTCAAAGCAGAAATGATGACTTTCTTAGCACCACCCTGAAAATACAAAATGACCAACTGTAAAATAAATATGTAACAAACAAAGATTCAATCAGACCTTCAAATGGGCAACAGCCTTGTCCTTGGTGGTGAAGACACCAATTATTAAGCGGTCAATCATATAATATGTTTGTTTTCCCACGTTATATCTTTTAAGATTCTAAAATTCACTTCATATTCATCTTTTAAGCTTGCATTTGCACCCCATCTGATCCAAAGAAAAAGTTTTAAAATATACCTGAAGCTGCAAACGAAGAAAATCAACTGTGAGAACATTAGTTAGATAATTCACAACATTGTTCATCTCCAGTTCACTTATTTCGTTTAGTAGTTTATTATAACTGAATATATTTTATTTAGCACTGATATGCGAATGTAATAATGAACGATCAGTTGCAATAAAATGACTATATGCCAACCTCTAGAGGAATTTAAAAGGGTTGTAAAATGGACACAGAATCTTACCCTCGAAGCCATAATAAATTAAGTTGCACCTTGGATATATCCGTTCTGCACCTTTTGCTACAACCGCGATCATTTGGCCTCCCATTTTCCACTTATCAAATTGTGTTGTCAACTCTGCAAGCCCACTTCTACGAATGGGCACGTACTTACCTTGATGCTGGTGCTACATCTGGTGATATCAACTCAAGCAACATCACTCCAGCTATAAACATCAACCTTTTTGGGCACCCTACACGCTAAAACATCATCTCGTTCTTTGAGAACTCCGATAAGTTCAGGACATCATGGTTACTCAAATATGAGTACAGTAAATACTGTAAAAGGAAAAAAACAACTATTATGTTTTATATAAATAACACAATCATTCCACATTTAGTACTATCCCAATTTCATGTTCGAAATCCAAAGCCACAAGCATAGCAAAACAAAATGTTCGATCAAAATATTTCACATAAATTGTTTTAGCCACCCAAGCTGAAGCAAAAGGCCAATGGCTGAAGTCTGCATCTTCCAGGTGTTCTATCCCAAATCTCAATTTTCAGCCGCCTGGGTTGGTTGAAACTTTTTGCCTCAAATCTATTTTTTGAGCTGCCCAAAAGTCAGGGCTAAAGTTCAACAAAGTATTGGTTGGGCCGATGGAAATTTCATGTTAGTGAGAATTTATCGACTTTTTGGAAAATGTGATGACTAAAGTAAACTCTAGAACCTTTTTAGATGTATTTTCTTATAAGTTTAGCCAATTAATAAATTACCACGTTGACCATAAAATGTATAACTTAATACCATTGCGCAGTTTATCTAAATCGGATATGTCAGCATAGACTAATAATTAGACAGGTAAAAAGAGATAGACGTAATTGGTAACAGATAGTGTCAATAAAGGTGATAAGTATAAGAACAGCCGGGGAGCAGCTTGAGTTCACGGAGGTCCGTGAGTTAAGGATTGCGACCACCTGTTCTAATTACAGATGTTGAGCTTGGAGATGGTTGAACAGGATTTGGGGCAGAAGTGTTGTTCTCATTGTTACCCATGAGTACGGGCTCCGTTGTAACAGTAGATGTGCACCCACCACCATCCTTAATCCCACAGACCGTCATTCTACAAAAATAAATATTTACAGTCAATAACTAAAGAAAGGATACCTTAAGTTTCTGCGTTTTGTTGTGCCGTCCGAATAAATACGAAAGAATTCCTATTTCTCAACAATCAACGCAAAAACTGAAACCCTGATCATAAAAACACAATAATAAGATTATTTAACAATATATTTAAAATAATAAGATTATCATTAGATTAATATAATTATACTATCCTTGGCAACCAATTTGCACTCTTCAACCACTTGAGATTCTTTGGTCTTCCTTACTCGCTCAAGTCGTATTCGTCTTAATTCCAATAAAAACACATTAAACTACCATTTTAACAATATTGAGGGTAGCGTGTCAATACCTTTGATGAAGTGATCTATATTTGTTGTATGATGGATCCTCACATTAAATCTCTGATATAAAGCACCCAGCAAAACAAACATTTTCAATACACTCAAAACTGTAATCAACACCTCCATCTGTCATACCAACAAAAACCTATTGTATCAGTTGCTCGTGGTCTTTTGGGTTCACAAACTCAGTCACGCTAAAGTTTTTGCTGCAATTCATAAATGATAAAGTAATTAGTTACTGCCTCGAGTTTCTTAACTATACACTTCTTAAAGACAAAACAAAATTTTGTGGAAGTTAATGCGTACCTCGTTCAGACTTTCGGGTGTCAGTATCTATCCCAAATCGTTGAAGCACCAGCTGCTCTGGCGCCCTCTGCCACCTATCAAATTGCAGTCAAAGTTACTTCGTTTTCATGTCCAAACGTTTAATTAGATACGTAATATTAAAACAACAAACTTGTATTATATATACCATGTGGGGAGGAATCGACTTTAGCATTATATGAGCCTACATATAAAACTAAACATTAGGAACTTGTTAAATGTGTGTAATTTTCACGTATGTATCAGATAGTTTGGCAAGAACACAAGAAAAGAACAAATCTTTTCTTCAGTTACGAAGAAGTCGTCAATTATTTGACACTTAACTTTCCTGCATAACCGTTCAACTTTGCTGCCAACTTGATTTTTCCAGCTCTTCTTCAGCCAAGTTACCAGTTAACTTAAAAAGAGAAGGTACCTCATCATCAGTTTGCGCAATTGACTCTACAAAATATTTGACCAACTCGGTAGTAGTTTCATCAAACATGACCACCACATTATCTGCAGTATTCTCAGAAACGACAAGTTAAAATTTGTATTTACTCCACTCGATGATGAAAAGTATTTATTTGAACGTCGTCACAGTTTCTCCACCGCCTTCAGGTGTGAACTCGAACTCTTTTTCTGTTTATGTTGTATAGTCACATAGAAATGGGTCGAGTGGGATAGTTACCCTATGTCTTCCATTTTAGACATTCTGAAAGCTAAAAATCACCAGCAATTCAGACGGCAGTTAGCTGAGACAAAAAAAACCATCAGAAAAAAGAAACATCATTTTTTACCTATTGATTATTTAGACAACAGTTATTTTGATAAGCATTATTATGTTAAAAAACCATACTCGGACATATCTCTGGCTGCATATAGGTTAACTTATGACTCATGATACTGAAAACCAAAAAGGGAAAAGGTAGTACCTTGATACCATTTTGCTGCTCTCCAACAGGTGCAAGAGCTAATGCATCGCCTTCACTTAGGCCTTCAGTTCCAAAAACACCAGGAGGCGTACCTGCGGGAACAATTCGGAAAAACAAATAACAAAAAAACGAATTAGGGTTTTAATTGATCATGGATCTTGAATAAGATCAATTTTATCCAATTCATGTCGATCTTTGATTTGATTTGGTTTGGTTTTTTTTATCAGGCTGATTTAGATTTAGGGTTGATTGATTTAGATTTAGGGCTAGAGGTTATAGAGAGCAGGAGAAAAAAATGAATTAGGGTTTTAATTGATCATGGATCTTTAATCAGATCAATTCTATCCAATTCATGTCGATCTTTGATTTGATTTGGTTTGGTTTTTTTTATCAGGGTGATTTTAGGGTTATGTATCGGTGATAGATGGAGGTTGTAGAGAGCAGGAGAAAAAAAAGAGAGAAGAGAGCCATGGAGGTATGAAGATTGTGTGTGTTTTTTTACCCGTAGGTTAATGAGGAAAAAAAATATAAGGAATATATACCCACGGTATGAAAACGCAGTTTTGAAACAAAACGCACTTTCAAAAACTGCGGCCCGCCCAAAATGAGTTAAAAAAGGAAAAAAGTGAGATTTTTTAGCAAATACTAAAATCCTATTGGTTAAAAGATGTGACTGGGATATGACATGGATTAAAACTGTGGTTTCAAGTCATAATTATACCTATATATAATATAGATGTATATATATATATATATATATATATATATATATATATATATATATATATATATATATATATATATATATATATATATATATATATAGGGAAGCTTTCTTGTCAGAACCATTATTAGTGTCAGAACTATCAGAACTATAATAGACCAATCAGAATTTAGCTAATTAATTTCATTTAATTTATTAGATTAAAATCCATAAGGGCATAAATGTAAAAGATAAAAGATATTTGTTAATTATTTTTCATTTATTTTTAAATAATCTCGTTTTTTAATCCTTTAATATTTGAAAAAGAAAAAAATTCTTATTTTTGTTATTTTTCTTTTTAAATTCTTCTAATTTTCAGAATAAAAAAAAACATTCATGTTTTAAAACATGTAAATTTTGCATGTATGTTTTTTATATTAATTAAAAACATATTTTTATACTTAACAATTTTTTAAACTTTTCAATAAACATTTATGTTATTCTGGTTGTCACGTGTACATATATGTTCTTTGAATAATATAAATTTGTAGCACCCAAAACATAAATGTTAAACACATTCTAATTGAAACACAAATTACTAAAAAAATTAAAAGTAAAACATGCACTAATATTTAATACAAATGAGCATATGTGAACAAAAATATCTATTTGAATTCTCTCTTCCAAACATGTGTGTACTTTTCCAAAAACATATATGGACACTTCTAAAAACATACATGTCCCCCTCTAAAAACATACATGTCCGCCTCCAAAAACATACTTGTACTAAAAACATACATGTCCGCCTCTAAAAACATACATGTCCGTCTCCAAAAACATACATGTCCGCCTCCAAAAACATACATGTCCGCCTATAAAAACATACATGTCCGTCTCCAAAAACATACATGTCCGTCTCTAAAAACATACATGTCCGCCTCCAAAAACATACACGTCCGCCCTAAACACATCATAACCTCTAAATAAATAAATATTCATTTTCAATCACGCCTTCCCATCCTATCCCTTTTATTCTTTTTTATGAAAGACGACAAAAAAAAATTGCACCATCGGATAGCCTTATCTTATTACTCTTTGACAATGTATGAAACATAAAAACACTTGCCTGCAAAAAAGAAAAAATAATGCACCATGAGATAACGTCATCTTATTACTCTTTGATAAAGCATAATATATAAGAATATTGTGAAATAAAAACAAAGCTTAAAACGTGGCTGTTACAAAAATTCGTGTTTAAGTTCACATGATCAGTATTGATTTTGTTAATAATCAAAAGAAAAAAGAAACATATAGAATACAATCAATTTAAAGAAGAGGTCAATGTTGATGGCTTGACTTTTTCAAATCAAAAGCCATTTTACTTTATCAAATTGGAAAATAGATCGCTGTTTAGATATCAGAAATTTTATCATATCAAAAGGACATATTTCATATAGTAAACGAATTTTAAAGAATAATAGAATATCATTTTTGTTCATACAATTAAATCCAAAAATAAATTACAAAGAAAATACCTACCATACTTAAAGAAAATAGAGAAGAAACCAATATCTCATACTTGCCATTATTTTTAGATTTGTGCTCCATTATTTTTGTCTTTAAATCTATGCTCCATTCTTTACATCCGTGTTTCTCATTTTCTTAGATTCAAAGCAAAAACAATTCATATCAGGAACCATTTGTTTAGATTCAAAGAAAATTAAAATCACATTATAATTAAAAATATCAAATCGAAATGTATTTGAAAATATTACCTAGTAACTTGTAACTCTGCGCTTTTTACTAATAATCACGAGTCTTTTTCAAATCATGTAAATCGATCAATGAGCGGCGTCCAGATCTAAAAGGGAAGGGGAGTTTATTGTGTGAAATAATAAAGACAATATCATATTTATGGTTATTATGAATGAATAAGGAGAAGATGATGGTTTTGGTGGCTTTGAATTTTAGATGGAAAATGATGATTATGGTGACTGCTAAATGATAGTATGAAATATTTGGTAGATAAGGGTTTGAAAAGGATGGAGACCTAAGAAAATAATAGACATTTCTTTAAAATAAAAAAAGTTGTATACTAAATTAGCCGGAACTTTTTTTTAATTATAAAAGTGGTATACCAAATTTGCCCTTGTTAATGAATTTCCAGTCAATATCTTTCTTACTTATTTACAGTAATGCCGTTATGCATTAAAACATGTATACCATGCACTACACATTGTAAAAATTATGATTCTGACAGTTCTGACGCTAAAAATGGTTCTGAAAAGAAAGTTACACTATATATATATATATATATATATATATATATATATATATATATATATATATATTATTTTTTTTAGGTATGGATTCGTGTGTGAGCACCCTGCGATGACATATGTATGTATTTTTCTTTCTTTTTGGATATGCATCCATAGCTAGCAAGCTCGTGAACCTCCTTTAACTTGCAATTTTCTTTTGACTGGACTCATCAGAGAATTATGTCAATATCCTTATTTTATCCTGGCTTGGCTGATTAGCAAGCATGAGTTAACTCGATTGAACTGATTGACTTGGGATGGTTTGGCTATGTTGCAAACATGTCGTAATGTGGTTGTATATGTTTTATTATGGCTTTTGTGTTGATTGGATTGTGATGTTTTTGAGAGAGTTATGTATACGTCGGATGATTTCGTATCGATGAATTCGTTTTTGACGGAATAGGTTTGTATGTACGTAATATTGCAATAAGGTGATTTTGTACGACTAGTATTGATTACTTCGTTTTGTATATTCTGAACGTTTTCGATGGGGTTAGGTGCGATCCGTGTGATTTTCTTTATGATTAATTGTTTTTATGAGACGATGAACTAAGTGAAAGGACGATTCGAACGTTGGAAGACGTGTTCCGAGCGTGTGTGATTGATTTTGATAGTTGTTGGGACCGACACTTGCCGTTGGTAGTATCTTTGTACGACGACAATTACCATGTTAGCATTGTAGCTGTAGCATTTGAAGAATTATGTTGATGAAAATATAGATCGCCAGTTGGATGAAATAAAGTAGGAAAGGGTCAGTTGAATGGACTTAAAATGATTTGAGAGACTACGGAAGAGATGGTGTAGATTAAGAATCACTTGTTGACTGTGAGAAGCTGTGAGAAGAAACGTGTTGATAACCATAGGAAGAATTTGGGGAAATTGAAGTGGAGATCATGGATCGAGATGTTAAGAGATTGAAGCAAGGTATAATACTCATTGTGAAAGTGTGATGGAACCCGAGACGTGAACCGAAGTTCACATCAGAACGTGAAGACATCTTTAGGAAGTAGTACCCTCATCTTTCTAGTAGTACGGATTGCGAGCATAAGAACCAGATAGCGCCGGGACGTCGCTCCCTTAAGGAGGGGAGGATGTGATACCCGTGAATGTGCCATATGATGCTAAGCTATTGTCTCAAGAGTTGTTCAGTATGAGCATCCCTTTTAAGTTGCGACTCACTTGAGGATGTGATATCCCGAGCCCAACGTCATTTATTTAATCCTATTTTACGAATATTTTTGAAATTTTTAAGAAATTCCGTTTGCTATATATTTGACGGTTTAAGTTGAAACCAACTTTTAAGGTCGTAATTTTAACATTTGACGATTTAAGAAGAACCGATGACGACTACGGTACCGACGGATGCCCAAAATTTACCTTTTATTATCGATTGATCGATATTTGAGTTTTTCGAGATTATGTTTTTATTACGTGTTAAGTCGAGTCGGAACCATGTGTATATTCGTTTTGTGTGCATTTGAACCATTTAAAAGTATTTTGAGGTAGCCGGGATGAAACCCGACTCCCGTAAATTTTTAAAACCGACTACTAGTCACAATCCCGCTCTTTAAAAATGGATTTTCCACTAAGGCCAAAAGAATGACAAAATTGCAAGAAGGTCCCTCAAAATTTACAAAAAGAAGGAGAGAGAGAAACATCCTCATTTTTCACTTTCAAAAATTTCTTTCTTCTCTCTTTTTCTTTCTAGGCCGCCGGCCACCCTAACCACCATCACCACCACCATCATTTTTTTAGGGTTTTTGACAAATCCAATCAAAGACCAGCTCCTAATTTATCATTGAAAGTGTTCTTACACCCTTTAATCCAACATGCATTAACATTAATTTTTCAAGAATCAATGGTTTTTCAAAAACATGTTTTGATGTAATTAAATCATGAATTTGTTTAATTAGTGAGTGGGTAATGTTAATTAACCTATAAAACAAGATGGGGATTTATGATTTTGGTTTTCTACAGCCCCAAAACCCACGAATTTATGGGGGTTTTTGGGTGTTCATGGTGTTTGATGAAATGTGTCATGGGTTGTGTTTATAATGTTGTTTTTGGTGTTTTTGAATAGGATAAACTAATTGCATGTATGATTTAGGACTTGAGTTTTGATGAAGGTTTGATGTTCTTGATGATATAGGCTGTTTGGGGAGATTAGGAATGATTACAAGTGGTTAATCTAGGTTTAGATGATGTTTGGATGGGTTGGAATCAAGTGTTGAATTGATTTTGGAAGGGTGATTTTAGACCAGACTGTTTAGAGCTTATTTTCGTGGGTCTAATTTTGTAAACAGGTCATAATGATAGGATAGAGATGTAGAGCTTCATCTTAGCTTCTTTTCGGTATAAGGTAGAGCTTACGACTCCAAACGAGTCAAAAGTTATGTTATTTTGAAAGTTCGTGTACCGGGAGATGAGAACCAACACAATCCGAATTTGTGTTTGGTTTTGGGTCAAATCCCGGGGACCATAGATAGAGTTTAGTAAATGATTGATAATAAATTTTTGGTTTCAAACCTGCATTTGTGAGTCTATTTTTAGACTTAGGTGTTGGATTGGTCAATGGTGTATTTTAAATGGGTCAAACAAGTCCAACATAGTCAAATTGCAAAATCAGTCCAAAAATGTGTACGTCTAGTAATGTGTTATGAAACGAGTCATAGAAGTGAAAACTTTTCATGGGATTAAATATGAGTTTTATACAGGTCATGAGGTATTTTTCTGAATTTTCTTGAAATTTATAAAAGTGCTTAAGTCATAGCAAACAGCCCGTACTTTTGGTAAGTACCGGCAAATTTATAAAATGGGAATCAACTTTAAGTATGTGGATAAATGGTATAAGTCAAGTAACAACTACTTGTTTGATTTTGGCGTAAGTTTTCATAAGTATTAAGTGTTTGCATATGCGTGTGTTTAGTACAATAATGTACGCGGAGTATTGATTTGGTTTTCGTACCTTGATTTTTAGGTTAAGTGTTAGATTTTCCCGGGCATCCACGTCGTCGGTGACATTTCTCGTTACGTCTTCGCTAGAACTACTACTGCTACGCCAGGTGAGTCTATAGCCTCGCTCTTTACTTATTTCAAATGTTTTTACCCACGAGGGGGATACATGCTAATTTAAATGAAAATGAACATAAGTCATGAATGATTGTTGGACCCGAATGTTGCCTTGAATTGTGTTGAGTACCTAGTTGAAAAAGTCCCTAAATTCATGAACTATTAACTATTGTCTTGCCCTTGTGTGGGTTGGAGATAGCCGCTTATACAATTGATAGTACTATGGGGTTGACGACCCTATCCGAGACGAGAGCTAGTACGTTGAGTACCCTTTGCGGACGGATAACTTGTGATAAGAAATAAGGTATAATTGCAACTGATGCCTTTAGAAGGGGCACTGGTTTCATCTTAATCATGCCGGTAAATGTACGCGGGTGATTGAGTTAACGGATTAGTGTCACGAGCTTAAACACAATTATTAGCTATTGCTAAAGATAATATCCTTGAATAATAGATTGTGAGTACAACAATGCTATTGAATGATCATGATTGGTTTTTAATACTTATGTTCAACTAATGATTTGATAAACCTATAGATTCGCTCAACCTTTGTGTTGACGGTTTTAAGCATGTGTTTCAGGTAACCAAGATTGATAGCAGCGGAGCATGCGATGATGGAAGTTGTTGTGGCTTGGCGGTCTACTTTGTTTTTCTTCCCTTTTAGCACTTAAATATTTTATACTATGTCATGTGAACGAAAATTTACTTTTGGGTTGAGATTCAATGGGGACCAAAACACAAACTCTGTTTTGTATTATCTTGGGATTTGGAAAACTGTAGACTTGTATGTTTTTAATAATGTTAAATTTATGTTTAAACTTTTACGTCTCTTTAAATCGTTTAATATAGCTTATGTGTGATGATAACTACGTAGCACCCAAATGTTGTAGTTCCGCTGCGCATAGCATTTGTTGGGGGTGTTATAATTTTAGTTGAATTTAACGATGATCCATGTTTTTTCATGCTAATATGTATATATCATGTTAATATTGTAGGCGGTTTAGTTTGTCAGGTATTTATTTATTTATTTTCATAATATTGCCTTACTGCTAAAGGGGTGTTTGTTTAAGCTTATTGAGGCCATACGAACTAATGTGATCTTTCGTTATTTTCTCATAAAATATTGTAATATATATGTTTTCTCAATTTTTTATACGTTTCTTATGTCACAGCCGCCACTTTTCGCCACTGCCACGCTTGGAAAAAGCAACTGCTACAGCTGAGAAACTCGGTACCGTCAGTTATGTTGTCTGGATACGTATGCTTTACTTCTAAATTCCATATTAATATTGTTATAAAGTTCATTGTTTAAACTATGAAATATAGTTTATTGTGTAAATTTGATATAATTAATGTTGGCACCTACTGGGAATACAAGAATGTACAAAGGAAACCAGAACACATATGGTGTCATGCAGGCACCTACTGTGTAAATTTGATATAATATTTACTGTAAATTTGGTTTTCACTTTTTTTGAATATATTTATGTACAAATATGTATTTTTCTTCTATTTTCGCGTGTGGCTGGTTGCAACTGAAACTGCATCTTTGTCCAAGTATTATGGATGCTTTGGACTGCGTAATTCGTAGCTGATAAGCATGTCCGGCTGTACAAGAAAGGTGAAAAGTTTACAACATGTATTTCGTATTCATTAGTATCTTATTTTATCTCACACCTATTTTATCATGCTATAATGATCTGGCCTTCCGGTCATTCCCAGAACTGCAGGTCTCAACACATTTGAGAAAGCATGAGTTAAAATTTAATGATAGACCCTGCCTATCTTTTTGATTTTGAAGTGACAACAAAAGAAAAGGTCTATTTGTTTGAGGAAGCTTAAAATACTTTACCCGATTCAATTACTTTTGTTGAAAAAATAAAGCTTCTATTATCAGGTGATACCATCTTTTGAGGAAGTTGTTCCAGGCATGGCTTGGATGCAGTCGAGATTTTGACACAGATGGAAGGTGAAAAACTATATAATTAAAACTAACGCATAAGACAGGTTTGAAGCACGTAAAGAGTCTGAAGCAAATGAGTTGGGTGAAGCTATTTGTATGCTAATCGCGAGGTCCTGCATATCATGAACCACTTGCACGCGTCACTTGCAGGTGTCACATCAGCCAGCTTAGAAATTAAGCCAGAACTAAAATTGTGCTGCACTGAATGAAACTTGCAGACCATTCTTACGCTTGCCGATGAGATGGTATGCCTTCTTTATAGTGGATGTGCTTTCTTCATTGAAAATTGCATGCTTTTCTCGTCCTCTGATATTTGTGATTGAATCATTACTGTAGATCAATCATGGTGAATTTATCCACTACAAATAATTTTTGCATTGGGATATTAAGCCAAGTAATTTTCTTATGGGCTAAGGGAGGCGTGCTAAACAGGTTCCAATCTATAATTTGCTCCCCTGTCATTGTACATGTATATATAATCTATAATTTGCTCCCCTGTCATTGTACATAAGTGGAGGATTGGAGCTTGGAATGGTATGTGCTAACCCTATTGTTTAAATAAATTTTTATCCCTTAACGAATCAAACCCTAAGTTGTTTTAAATAAATAGATGTATGAATTTGTATCCTGCAATTATGCTATGCAAAACAAAGCAACTAGCTATATCTATAATACTATTTATTCTAACTTCAGTTATATACATACCGGAGGAACTTGAGCTACTGGAGTCGGAACAAACATAGAAGGCTGTTGCTATGGGTATTGTGTATTGTATACAGGAGCAAGTGGATACAAACCTGTTTAAAGAACACGCTACATGAATTCAAAATCTCTTGTTATTTATTCTGCATGGAGCAACAGTTAAATCTTATTCAAACCTTTTTATCACATTTCTAATTATACATATCATAAATTCATAAACATGATCATTGTTATTTGCAGTTTCATATGTTATTATCGCTGATATTGCTTTTTGTTGTTATGTTCATTTATTAATCTATGACTGATCAATTTTAAAACATTGATACTAGAGATGTTAAGTTACATGATTTGTTACCCAACCTCTCTTAGAAACATTCAGGTATGGTATCTTGCAGCGATGTCTTATATTTTTATAAGCTATTTCAATCTTTTCACAGAAGGAAAGACCACAGAGGCATAGACCTGGTATTGGTGACTGATCGATTGAAGGACGATCGAGATTTCCTCAGAGACAGAAAGTGTAACATCCCGCCTACTCAGACCACAATATTGTCCGCTTTGCCCACAGGCTCACGGCTTTGCTTTGTGGCCCTCTTGTGAAGACTTCCCGGCAGGTCACCCAAGCCAGTACTACTCTTCCATGAGCACGCTTAACTGCCAGTTCCTAAGAACCCCACTTGCAGTAGACCACAAAACGCGTTGTGTCATGAGAAGGCGATTGTTATCTTATGAACCATGGATCTCTCCTGGCCACAGCCGATGTGGGATTTGCCTGGGGTGTCACAATCACCCCCCCTTCGGGACTCATCGTCCTCGATGAGGTTTGCCCCACCATCCCGAACGGCTCAGGAGTGTCTCTGATACCACTTGTAACATCCCGCCTACTCAGACCACAATATTGTCCGCTTTGCCCACAGGCTCACGGCTTTGCTTTGTGGCCCTCTTGTGAAGACTTCCCGGCAGGTCACCCAAGCCAGTACTACTCTTCCATGAGCACGCTTAACTGCCAGTTCCTAAGAACCCCACTTGCAGTAGACCACAAAACGCGTTGTGTCATGAGAAGGCGATTGTTATCTTATGAACCATGGATCTCTCCTGGCCACAGCCGATGTGGGATTTGCCTGGGGTGTCACAGAAAGAATGGTGGTGATAGATTTGATAATGGCTAGAATCTCGACCCGAGTGAGTTTTAGTCAAACAATGATGATGGTGGTCATAATGGCCAGATGTTGGATTCGTTTCGCGGGCAAGGTGTTTATGCTCAATTCCCTTCTGACGTTCCCCCGCCTCCAGTATTCAGGCATGTACCAGGTGCTGGGCGAGCTTACTTCTTCTCTATTTAGTTATCTGATGCATACATTAGAAATAGAAAAACGGGCCAGTGGGTAATGGGTTAAATCAGGTTGTCGCCAGTATGTTTTGGAACACACTAGGTCGGGGTGGGTAACACACAGCATGTCCAAAGTATTGACTATTTTAATATAAAATTATATCAATGATCATGTTTTGTAACACAATATTACTACACTAATACGAGTAATATGTTTTCTTAATAAAACTAATACTGTATTTCATTATTAAAACTAATCCCATCGTAATGCCTTGAAGCCCCTTAATGAGAAACTGAATGGCTAGCATGGGGGTTGATATTCTCTTCTTGAGATGATTCGAACTCGGGTCGAGAGACTTGGTGCCTCGGTGGCACGCAAGATACTCCGCTGCACCAAACTACCGTTCAAAAAAAAAATAAACCTTGTATGACCCATATTCATTTGGTGTTTCCCTTTTAATGGTCTTTTTAACGTTTGGTAATTGTTATTTGTAATCCATTGCGCCCCTTTATCCCTGCTACTCCTCAAGTTACAATGCAGATGATACGAGATCAGAGCGGGCCTTTCCCTTTTGAAGGAGGTGGTAGAAATGTGCTAGCTCGGCTTCAGATGACCGCTCTTGCTCTAATGATTGCTTTACTGCCATCATTCAGGCAGGATCCTCTTCAGTTACAAAGGCGAGTGTTGGTTTAACGATAGAGTTTAAAATTTTGCTAATATTGTGTTGGTCTTTTGATGCTTAGTAGTACAGGTATGTAACATGCCTGGATAAAGGTAAAGCCATGTTTCTATATTTCTTGAATGCATAGATGTCCCCTCCTTGTAGAGCAAGCACTTCATGTCCTGGTAACGTGACCATTAGAATTATCAAACAGCCCTAATGAAGTCATTCTCTGTTATGACTGCAACCACAACTTGTAATTCAGCTGCTTATGTGATCGATTCTTGGTATCAATGAGACTTTTTGTAGTATGTCATAACAAAACAATGATTTATATTTGACCCTCAAGCAAACAAGAAATTGCTTTTTTTGTGCCGTATATTCTTCTAAAACTCTCAGGGTAAAGATCTCATTTGTTCGCTTTTCTGGTTATCAATGGAATAACTTCTCGTGTTTATGTGAAAATTCTTAACTTGTTAAACATAACTTCCAGCAGATTATTGTTTTTATGGACTATGAACGAAGTCGAGTGTTAATATGCTTTTTTGACCAACTACACTTTTCAAAAAGTGTATCATTATTTAATAAATAGTGTGTTTTAAAGAAATCTTTAAAAACCCGGTTTTGACTTGGTTCCGATCGAAAAAACGGATCATATTAAACCGGATTTTACATTTTCGAAACCGATTAGACCTGCCGGGTTTTGAGTGACCCTTGTCAACCTGATTCTTGAGACCTGGTCGGGTTTCGATTTTTCGTGTTTTGCACAAATAAAAAATGTAATTATACCTATTTTGGACGTAAATTTTTTTATGCACCATAATTGTTCATAAATAGTTTATATTTTCAATATATTGGATATTGAATATTTCATATTTATAATATAATTTTTGTTAATCATTAAAAGAAGTTAATTAATTTTTGGAAACCGGTTGTCCGGACCGAACTGGTAACCGATGACTCCACCGAATCAATATAAAAATCATTTTTCAAAACATGGTGTCGACGGTTAAGTGAACTTGCACGCTTGCAACCATATGTACACCTAACAAATGCAATTTTATATTGGCCATTTCTTAAGTGCAATTTTTAAAACTTTTCTTTTATCTCCATTTCAAACAATTGCAACCTATTAATCAAAGGGTTCTAAAAGTAATAGTTGCATCTTTAAATAAGATGTTGCATTGTTTCATTTTTGTAATTATTTGAATGCAAATCACTTCGTTTTAAACGAGGTTTATAACAATATGCTAATTATTCTAAACACTCTTTAAAGTTCTGCCATACACCCTTAATACATGACACATGTATCTATGTAAGTCTCGTGAAATCATACACTGAGTTATTATGGCTGATTTATCAAGAGTACAAGATTGGTTGTTATGGATTTGCATGACAGTTTATTTTCTATTGGTGTGATTTACTAAATAGTGATGCCAATTGTAATTGCTAATTTGAATTATGCGAGCCAACAATTTTAACATATCGACAAATGTTGTTTTAAAAAAACAAAGCCTAACATTATCAAAAGTTTTTTTCATTTTAACAAAAACCGTTTTTATCACACACAAACACTTATTATTCCTCTGTCAACCAATATAAAGGATTGACAAACATTGTTTAAAAAAGATTTACGAGTCGAACCCGCCCGTTGGACGGGTTATGCAACAAGTATATATATATATATATATATATATATATATATATATATATATATATATATATATATATATATATATATATATATATATATATATATATATATATACTAGCGGCGTAACCCGCCCAACGGGCGGGTTCGTTTCGTAAATCTTTTTAAAAGTACGTTTTTGCTAAAAGAAACCTAATGGAAACTAATCTTTTATAGTGTTAGCCTTGGCAGACCTAACGGGCGTGTTTTGTCCCATGTGAATCATTCCTTGTAATAATATGGGGTTTTATTTTTTTAATAACTATGTTGCTTAAACGTAAAGTGTCCTTCGATGTTCGATCACCGAGTGAACCCCGTTGAGTCACGAGTTCGACCATCGACGTAATTCGGTCGAGTCACCAGGTTACAAGTTCAACCACTCGAGTCGACTATGTCGAGTCATTGGATCATTGATTTGATCATCCGGTTAACTAGGTCGAGTCATCGGGTTATCAG
The DNA here is from genome assembly GCA_025667525.1 of Glebionis coronaria. Lineage (NCBI taxonomy): Eukaryota > Viridiplantae > Streptophyta > Magnoliopsida > Asterales > Asteraceae > Glebionis > Glebionis coronaria. The sequence continues at coordinate 356,021,056 of CM046881.1, forward strand.
GTCGACCAAGGGACCTAAATAAAAAATAACAAAAATATACAATTTATCTTTAAGTTTATGTTTTCAAATTACGTTGTTTGTTAGTTGTTTTTATTATTTGTATCACAAATTAGTTCAAAATCGTTTGGGTCTAAGCATCGCGTATCGGAGACATAATGTTGTGCCTAATTCGGGTTCAACTTTTTTCTCGCATAATGTTGTGCCTAATTCGGGTTCAACTTTTTCTCGCAGAAGCTCTTAAATAACAAAATACAATGTAACTTTATTACTTCCCCTATACGTTGAATCTTGCAAGATTCCCATTTCAAATTCCCTGTGAGATTTAAAGAACTTCATGTTTGCCACATTTTTATAAACATATGTTATTGTTAGCAGCCACTTGTGGCATCCAAAGTAATTGAATACACTGAATTGGGTCCACAAGTTAAACTTATTTCGTAATAGCTGAACTAAAGGAATCTTTTTTACATGTGAACTATTGTAATAAGCAAACAGTTTATATAATAGTCCAAAACGCTAATAAAGAAAAAAAATTGCCTTATCAGTTAAATCTCGTTTTAGAATTATTAAAGTTGTTTCATAAAACTTTGACAGCGTATGATGCATAGAATATATTTGAACCGGTAGAGATACAGAATGTCAATAGTGCGGCTTCCGTGGTTGCTGATGAGTGATGAATAAGAATAAAAATTGAAGCATTAACATCCTGTAGAAGAGCAACCATGTTGTGAGAAAAGTTGTGAAGTGTCAAGAGGAATGCAAACTTGACCAACATGTTGAACAATTTTCTGGTGCTCGTCTTTTAGCAACAATCTCATCATGCCCTGGTCAATGTGGTCATGCTGACGGGCATGCTAGAACCCTAAGATCTGTGAACATTAAGTGCAAGACCAATCAATAAAGAGCAGGTGTCGGCGACGCGGGGCCTACCTTAGGAGACAGTGTATAACAAAGAAAGAAATATGGGTTCTCGACATGCCTGCCATTAAACAATAGTTCTCCTCCATATTAACAAAATCATGTTATACAAGATCATGATAAAATAAATGAAAACACTAAAGCTTGTACTTCTGCTTTGAATCAAGAGGGTCAGCCATGCCACAGTGATTCAAGAGTCGATTCTAGACAAACCAGTAGTATTTGGAGACCCAATCCAAGTCACTATCAGCAAACGAAGCCAAAAAGTTTGTATCCATTCAATCATTTCCTACAAAACAGCTTCTTTCTCTCATTGAGGCTGCAAGGGCAAGAACACAAACTTTAAAAATTAGCTTAATAGGAAGATACCTCTTATTGAATGCAGTTGCGAACTAATTGCGTTATCCCAACAACCACAAAAATTACATTTCATTCATGCTTCTTTACTGGTTTTCTGAGTCAAATCAGGTGAGTTGAGTGAATTCGTATTCCATCTTATATGACATTAAAATATACACATGGGTCAAACCTGACTTGTTCTATTCTGATTCACACCAAAAGGTTGTAATGTTGAGCTAAAGCTTATATAACTGTTAACTGACTAATCTTACCTTATGTAGAAGCCAATCTAGGAACAAATCTCATTTGCCGAGGGGAGCTTATAGAACCCACATTTCTTGTGGCCTTACCAACTTTCATGATCATATTACCTCTTTATTTACCATCAAAAACATTAATCCGCGCACTTTCAATTGACATCTAAATTATAAGTGGCTCGTAATAAGTGACTTAGTTTTGGCTTGCAAAATTATTTGCACAATCCCATGATCCCAATCTAAAAATGACCCCAACCGACATCTGGTTCAAAGATAGTATGCATATATAAAATAAAATAAAAACATTATAGAATTTCAAACCTCCGTGACCACAGATCGATGATTAGATAACCCACTGTGATTTTGTTGATGAGCTTGTCAGACTAATCATTCAGAACATGTCAGAACGCATTGTGTAGTTACAATGGCTGATATGTGTAGACATGTATGGTAATTAGACATATTGCATATATATGGTATAGATGATAATAATCTCAAACTAAAAACAGCGTGAACTACAGATGCAATAGAAAGAAAGGTCAATCCAAGTGAAATTTTATATCTAGTTCTAACTGGACAAACTCACATATGAAAAGACGTTTGAAGCTGGCCATACGAAACCTTATTCTTTTGTTGCTTTACGATGTCACTCAGAGATGTTCGCTTACCAAGCTTTCATGAATTAGTGGACCAAGCTGGGGCAGGTGAAGCAGCTGCAGTCGCCCCTTTCCATCGTATGAAATCTCTAAGTGAATGACCAGATGGTACATCCTGCAGTAAGTTTCTTTCATGCAGTGCCTGTCGCGCCAATAACTTAGCGAATAAAGTGCACTAATTGAGTGTCAATAGCTTTAACTTGTACTATCAATCCTCGCCCGTGTCAATAGCTTTAAGACCACTTACCAAGAATATGTTTTTGCATTAGATTCGTAGCTTGGATCGGGTTGCAACTCCCTAGATCGAATACGAATCAGTAAAGATTTGTGGTAGGATGACTGAAATATGAATAATATGACTATTAATATAATTTGTAAAACGGATAAAAACTAAGGCATATGCTTCTAGATAGCATGGTGGGTAAAGAAAAGGCATATCTATTAGATGTAAAGTCACCCTGGATTCTACAAATTTATTACTAAGCTTGATGTAAAATATGGGCTTAAATTGCATAAGATGTGTATGAAATATTTCACCAGTTTACTTTTAAATATTGCAATTTTTTTCTATAACAGACTTACTTCGAGGCTTCCGACACGTACATATCGAATCAAAATATATCTATGACACCTCAACAAATAAACACAGTAAGGTCATATTTTTACAACCTTGTTACTACCATCATGAACCTACGATGAAAATGCACTTTTCACTCTTACAACTGAAGTTTCTATGTACACACTTCAATTCGATTCATATAAAAGGGGAAAATGTTTTTCTTTATAGTACATACCATGGACTGGACTCGAATAACGTATTAAAAAAACTTAAGACTTTAAGAATAAAAGAGTGAAGAAGATTATTAACCTTGATTATGTGTAGAACTTGATCAGGAATGTTAGTGTTCAAGCTTTGGAGGTTTGCATAGTCGTGGGAAACGTTAGTAGAGCTGATTCTCGTGAGCCTAAAATGACATCATTAATCAACTTAATGACCACAATCAGCAAATAATGGAGTACTTATAAATCCCTAGTGTATAAATTTAGAAGTTTGGTTCTAATAGAAATTAGTATGAATAGAAGTTATGTTCTTACAATTCCTAATGCAACGCTGTTGAAAGCCGTGTGGTACTCAAAAATTATAGTTGAAAGCTCTGGTTTCGGCTAGGCAAATAGCAGGAAGAAGCTAAGTGCAACCCAAAAGGATGTAATTGCAAGATAAGAAAAATGGGATGGTAACGTTATTTCCTTTATGAAACTACGTACCATATAATTAATTTCTTTAGTACACTTGTATTACTGTATTAAATTGATGAAAAGGGAGGGTATGATAGTTATAGTTATACCTTGGCACTCGAGTCCATAGAAGGATTCAATGAGTGTGATAACAAAATTTCGATGTCTAGTTGTACTTGTATCAGGACCTATCAGAAAACACCCCTAAGTCTACATTCTTGTTACGGATGGACCAAGGATTGGCGTTGGCTCGTCTACATATGGACGGATGCGAGAGGCGAACTACTTGAAAGCTGTCCATTTTCGTTTGGTCGAATCATTAGTAGACAAGACACAAAGAGCTTGCAATTTTTATTTGATCCAATTTTACATCAAGGATGTCGATTACTTCAGGGGTTTTACGAAACGGTTGATCACATCCTGTAAAATACATAACTGAAAGAAGTCATGTCAGATAAAGAAGTATAATGAAGACAGAGACCTTCGTAAGAGGATCCAACATCAAACCAAGCTTATCTGTAAAAGAAGTCACGTTTGGTTCGGAACTGCAGTTCGAAGGTTAAATCTTAGTTAAAAACATCTAAAATTTTAAGAATGCACGCATCACCGTTAAGATAGATAAACAGGAGTTTTTTGTATTTAATATATAATTTGGACACATCGTTGGCTTCTCAAGCATTCACACCACGTGAGGTCACTTTAGGCGTGATGGTAACCTGCACAAATCACAAAAGTATATTAGTTTCAAGTCAAACATTATATTTCCACGACCTACCCAATGTCTTTGGTGAAACAGACCCACAAATCCCGGCTAATACATCAACTGCGGTTGTTTCTTGCTCATTATACAGGCTTGATTGTGTTAGGTTTTATACAACCTCCAAGCCTTTTTTATTATAACTAAACATCTTGCTTACAAAAGCTATAGCGAGACCAGAAACAAAGATTACATTATTTCGTTCAATGCAACAAAAAAAATGGAAGTCGCCAAAGGAAACCTCCATCATACCCTAAACCAAAGCATGAATATAAAGAAGTATCAAAGAATGTACCCACGCAAGAACTCTGAGATGGAGCAGGAGGCACTGCATTATACTATGATTTTGTTTCAGCGGAAACTATGAAATAAAAGAGAAAAGTATGTCAGTTGTGGTTTTCCTATTGTCTCTGCTGATTTGTATAACCACTTCATTAATTTCAATATAGACAAATTAAATTTCAACCTATATTCAATAAACCTATGTGTTTGGCCTATTAAATAAATGACGGTTACAAATTAGACATATATATATAAAAAAAATAAAGATAAAAGCTCTACCTGAGAGACAAATATCAGTAAGTTCTCGCGTGCACAATCTCCAACGCAACTATAAATTACTATGTTTATAGCAGAAACTTTAACACTGTAACCTTAAACTGTCGAGGATACCTGAGATACTTGTTCTAGAACCAACCCATTTTCAACGCACCTATTAACCTGAAAACACAAAAAAGAATTCATATAGATGTACAGTAACACAATAGCTAAGAAGTTAAAGGTGGGTTGAGCATGTTACTGTTTGAAGGAATGCTCTAACACACTATATAGCATACCTCTTTTGGTATTTCTGATTGGAAATTTAAGAATCGATTGATTTTGAAACCAATGGGGTCGCCTGTCGAATATCCTATGTGTGGAGTATGTACCTAATCCAACACGTAGTAGCAGAGTCATGATATTTTAGCTTACTTTTCATAGATTTCATAGGTTAATATCTTTGTTATGGGTATACAGGGCAAAGAAACTGTTGCAGTACCTTATGAACAGTGGTTATTGCATTCACAGCGGCAACCACTACCTCACTGATAGCAGCCGGCATCTGTCATGCATTATGTTAATCCTACAATTTCTGCAATTCTTTGGTTAGGTATAAAGCGGACAAGTATGATCGACTATGGAGCCTCGTTTCATGCACTCGGCAGGCCGAAGAAATAAAACAATAAATAATGATTACCTCATTATGCACTAATAAAAACATTCAAACTAAATAACACATAATAATATTATTTTAGTATGGGTCGGGTGTGTCTCAAGTATTTGCGTTTAAACTGCGGCCCTCATTAATACAAATCCACAAACCCTACATCATAAAGTTAATTAAACAAACATTATGTAATCTAAATTATCATTAATCAAAAGTTAGTTTCCCCACAAATAGCACATATAAACAATATAAAAGTTTAAATAAACTTACAAATCAGTGTTACAATCAGTTTTCTTCTAGAATTTGTTGTTGGAAAATAAACTTACAAATCGGCTGACAGCTTAATTTTCTCAAAGGCTTGGTCGGGGTTAGTAACAAATACAATAGAAAGATTTATATCATAATACAAAACAAAGAATACGATGTTAGGGTTAAAGAAAAGAGATTTAGCTGTCATGATTAAGGTTTTTCTTGTTATTAAGGTTTTTCTTTTATTCAGAAATTTTATATCAGGGTTTAAAGGGGAAAATTATATTCCGAATAATATAGTTTCCAAAATAATATTCCTAATGATATACTTTCTAAAATAAATTAGATATAACCTAATAGCCAATAAGAAAACGCCATGTAGGATATGACATGGCGCAATCTTATTTTCCTATGTCAAACTTATCCCCATATATATTATATATATATATATATATATATATATATATATATATATATATATATATATATATATATATATATATATATATATATATATATATATGTATATATATATATATATATATATATATTACACTACAAGTGATACCACAAGTCAATAAAAATCACTTTTTGTATTTTAACTTTACACTTACCACTTTTAAACATTTCAACAAATGTCTTACATTTTATTTTACTTAAATTATAAATTTTCGATACATTACTTATACTTTCACTATAAACCCTAAACCTTAACCAAATCTGAGATTTAAACTAAGACTTACATTAGTTTACATAGATCCTTAGTAACTCCATAAGTTTACCAAATTCAAACATCAAACTATCCTAAACAGTTATACTAGCCGAATTCTACAACCATAGTACCTAAGACTTTCTAGAAACAAAAAACACTACAACACTTGCCATATTTCAACATGTACACCATTAGGCAATTAAGGAACACACTATTTAGGCCAAGTCTTGTCTCCTTGACCCCTAAGAACCCCGACCAACATACCAAACCAAAAGCCAATGTACCAACATGCTAATTAAGGTAAGTACTATGTTGTGTACTAGGAAGGATTTTAGGAGATTTGCTAAGATTACACAAGATCTTCCCTCTCTCTTTCTCTCGTGTATAAACACAAAACACAAACACAAATCTCATTCTACTATACTACAAAACCCACGACATACATATACACTAGCATAGATCTTTCCCCAAAGCTTCATTCAATACACCAAATCTATGTTTTCTATATCATAACTCCTATCATTAACTCTCATCTCAAAAAACTTGAAAACCAAGGCAACCTAAAAACCCTAGGCCACGGCATAAATTGTAACACCCCACTTTGACAAATGGACCGTTACATGATAATTATCGCGTGTCATCAAAGCATGCAAGGTAAATGTCTTAAAAACATAAATGACCATAAGGGAAACCGGAATCAAACGTCGGTCCCAAACATAAGCTCACACAATGCATAAGTAAAGAATGTAGAAAAAGGACTAAAAAATGTCCAGCAAAGCAGAAGTATATAAACGAATAAAAGAAATGAAGTCAAAGGAAACTTCCATTCTAATGCACGTACTCTTGATTGCTTAAGTCCGCCCTTTAGTACCTGCCGTATGGGAACATGAAAAGAAAATACGGCTGAGCTATACGCTCAATGAATGGATATATGAAAATGATATGAATAATTGAAACATATGTAAAATATGAAAATGCAGCAGAATAAGTGTGTCTCCTGGAAAACCTGGAGTATGTTTTATAAACTAGTTTATATGTGAAAAGACTTATGTTTAATTCATAAAAACTGTATTTTAAATTTCTAAGAGCCCATATAGGTCATGAAGGTATCAACATGCATGAATACTGTCACACCCCACCATGGCGGAATATGGGGCGCGACGTATGGATATCATCACAACAATAGCGTGTCTATAGAGTTAACTAAATGAAATAGAAATGTCATAAAAAGGTGACACAATGTCATGACAATATCTCAAACAATGCGGGCGTCTAGGTAAGTAGGTAACATGCCTACCTCTTACCAAAGACATTCAAATAACACACATCAAACATATAGGTATCAAACAATATACTAAATCAAAAGACAAAATAAAATCTAAGAGGAAAGGGATTCCTCCTAATGCAATTCTAGCAGCCTCTAAACTCTAGCCACACTTCTAATAGCATCCTTCTCAACTACCTCACCTGAAAATGACACTAAAATCTGTCAACATAAAGTTGGTGAGAACAAAGGTTTAAATTATCAAAACATCTTAAGAACCTTTAACAACCGCTGTAAATAGTTTAAGAAAAACAATTTATAGTAATGGACCATAATGTGATAATCATGCTACATGCATCCACAACAAAACTCAATCCAAGTACCAATCACATCTACAATTCACAAAGCACACTATAATAGTCAAGAAGTATCCCGTCACACACACAAGAACACACACCACACTATCCGGATCTTTCCCACACCACCTGTGGAAAATGAACTATATCCCCGTCGAGATATCTTGCCTCCGAAGAGACGATGCACAAGTACTCAGGACGGATCGTGTCCCCCGAACCAAGAACTCAGGACGGATCGTGCCCCACGAACCAAGAACTTAGAACCAAGAACTCAGGACGGATCGTGCCCCACGCTCCACACACATCACAACTGGTCCCATAGACGCCCATACATCTATGTACCAATCCCAATCATAACACAATCAAGATTCACATATCATAACACATATCAAAGCACATATGAGAACACATAAGCACGCAAGTCACACAATAACACATCTATGTCCAAACATTTATAAAAATATAGTACCAAAACATTTTAAGAACACCACAAGTGTCATCTCCATCCCATACTAGAAGAAAACATTTAAAAACTTAGTAAAAATGGGACTATGAACTCACCTGATAGCACATCAAGCTAACACTCCTGCAAACCTATAAAATCATACACGACACCCTTAGCTCAGGTCTTAACACCCAAGTTAAGTAACAATCAAGGAGATGAATCTAATCCCCCAATCCCCACTATCTAGTTCTCCCACTACAAGCTATTCTATACGTAAAATTCCAGTTTTTCCCCGGTACGATTTACTAGTCACTAAACGATAACATGAAGTGAACTTAACACCACACTTGACTCATACCCTACTGGAGTTATGTTGTTATATGATCTAAGAACTTCAAAAACCAATTTTACTTTCTAATTACACGTTTAACCCTTTCGTTTAGTCTCTACGCCAAAAGTCATTTTCACCAAACTGATTTTCTGTACATGCTAAATGTTCGACACCAAAAGCCCGACCTAAACACCATAACTTTTATTGAAAACCTCCAATACTTTTATATACATTATAAAGAGTTCCCAAATCAAAAATCTTTGGCTATCTCATTCGTTTGGTTAGGTTTTGACTCAAATCTCCGAAATCAAAATTTATTCCTGAACAGCGCACTGTTTTTGTAAAACTTATTTGACGACCTTTCCGAACTCCATTTTCGACCAACCTTTCATTTTTGAAAAGTAGACTCTCTGAACTTAATTTAAAAAAAAAAGAAACTCGACCAAAGGTGCTACCTACTGCCCGGAACAGTTGACACAAGACAGCCTTAAAAATCAGACTGTTTTACGCCTTTATGCACTAACCTTCTAAACATCATTAATTACCTCTAATTTATTAAACAAGAACCCTAAAATTATTAATTGATCTTAATTACTATTTTTTTCAGAAAATTAATAAAACCCTAATCATAACAATGATGGTTAATTAACATTACAATCATGATTAATTAATAAAAACATGAATTAAGTTAAAGTTAAATTGATCACATACCTTGAATCAAGAAAATTTTTATGAAACCCTAGAAACTTGTAGAAACCTTCGTCCAAAAGAAGAGCTGGAAAAAATAATGTGTTTTGATTTGTTTTTATACTAAAACAATGAGAATCCTAGCCCAATACAAATAATACTTTCCTTTTTTATTTTTTCCTTTTTCTTATTTTTCCCCACCGTCCTATATAAATTTTTTTACCAAAAATAATACTTTTTATTTATTTTATTATTAAATTCGTTTTTTAATAATTATTTCCTTAATTATATTTTTTTTATTAATCCCTTAATTAATTAATTATATCTAAAACCTTTTAACTAGTAAATTAAACTACACTAGTCAACTTTACACGTTTATCGTAAATTACGTAAAATATACAGTTTTATGAAAATTCTTAAAATATGAAATAAACTTTATAACTAAGTTCTAAATGACTTAAAACCATCCCGTAAATTATTCCCGTGACTAAATACCTCATCCGAGACCTCTAAACGCTAAACCCTAATTCGTAAAAATACAATTTACTATAATACTTATACGTACACATAAAATCCTAAAATAGCACCGCATTCTATCATAGTTAGATCCAAGTGAACAAATGAGCATGAACTAACCCCATCATAACATTATATAATGCACCACGCAATACACGAACGATGACTAACATCCAATCCAAGGCTCAAATATAAACAGAATGCACGTAAACGCACACTAAGCACATAATCAAAGTCAAACAGTCAAAAGTGACAAATCCAAAATCTAGGGTTGTCACATCACTCCCTCCTAATAGAAATCTCGTCCCGAGATTTACTCCATAAGCTCAATAAATTCATTTCACAGCCAACACACTATATCTCTCATTAGAACGTAACCGGATCATGACTACAACAACGCTCTCAAAGAATATAAGCTCACGAAAAATTTTAGGACCCCCAACTTCGGATAACGGATCAAATCCATGGACAACTAACAGACGTTTACGTGAACGAATTTAAAAGAATGAACCAAAATGAGACTCCAAAAGATACTCAACATAAAATATGTATCGACTCCCAACGAACCATGGAAACGGACCAATGACAACAAGCACCCAACGACAACTGAAATGTGTTACGACCGACGACATACTATTAAAACCTTGTGGAAAACCAAATTTTACCCCAGAATGGATTTTGTACTGTAATTTTATATTAGTTGTTCTAAAACCATGGTATCACATTAGTAATTTATGTAATCATCTAACGAAAAACAATCTAATGTCTCTTCATGAACGATCAATTGTCTAAAGCACACAACACAATATCACACGACAACATTGACTCCGGAACCCACATCCTTCATCAATGTACAATCCTTATGGTGGATACATCTCAAATCCTATCCCAAATAAGCCCTATGTTAGCCCTCTAAGTGTTCACTATCCCAAAATATCCAAAACACAAGTTTAAACCATATCGTTTGAAAATTAATCTTGAACTCGACACTTGTACAATTAATTCGACCAAGCTACTGACTTCCAATTACCAAAATTTCGGAATATTTGAAAAGTACGTTCCGAGTACATAATTTTTGGCGTTTGAATGTCCCAAAAAGCTTTAAAAACGAATTCGTTATGACCAAAACGATTTTACCTAAAATCTGCCTAGACATTAGCGAGAGTTTCTGACAGTTTAGCGACGAATTTTGACATTTTAGCGACAGTTTCTGCCTACCCCGATTTATAAAAAAAACGATTTGAAACCCTAAAACCCCTCATTAATTACCAAATTCAAGACCTAATTTATTTTAATTCCAGAAAATTAGAAACCCTTACCCATCATATGAGTAATTACATGATTTTAACATATTTAATTAAATAAGAACAAGAATTTAACTAAAGATCATTAACTTTAGGTGATCAAAACCAATTTTAGTTTTTTTTAAATAAACAAGCCATACTTATATGTTAAAAAAAATATGTATCCCATCTTATTTTAAACACGCTTACGACACTTAACCCTTATTTCACCGACTACCAACAACTATTTTAACTATTTACAAATTCCATTTTTTTTACCACGTAAAATTCAAACTAAAAGATACCGTGATCCCAAAAAGAATTCTCCACCCTCTCAATATCCTCTACACCAAAAGTACCGTACAAACAAATACGTGAAATGAGGACTCGATAAATGCGCTACTACGAAAGTTGAACATCTCAAAGAGAAACGAGCTAGCAAACCTTCCTAAGAATACAATCGATAAGTAGAAGGGATATATACATATATAGGCATAGGCGTACATACACTCAAATCCATACAACATATACAATACAAGCATGTATTGTAACACCCCACTTGGATAAATGGACCGTTACGTGTATTTATGGCGTGTCATCAAAGCATAAGGTAAATGTCCTAAAACATTAACTGACCATAAAGGAAATACCGGAAATCAAACATCGGCAATCCAAACATAAGCCCAAAACATGAAAAATAAAATACTGAATGAAAGGACTAAACAATGTCCAAATAAGCATAATAATGTAAGAAATGCATAATGTAAGAAGTCTGGATAGCTTCCATCCAAATGCACATGCTCTCAGAATCCTAAGAGTATCCTGGTGTACCTGCCGTTAGAACATGAAAGGAACTACGGCTGAGCATAACGCTCAGTGAACGGATATAGAGTATGATAAGGAACTACTGAAATGAAACAGATGGTAAAATACTGGAGCTGTAAGACTGATAAGTAAAGTTGCAACGGAAATCTGTGCATAATCTGTAAAGTCTGATTCGTAAATAATAAAGCTGAACTAATATCTGATAAATCTGAAAACATGCATTTACTGTATTTTAATTTGCCAGAGCTTATATAGGTCACGTGCTGTAACAACCGTGCATGAATAACTGGAGGGGTGACCTCGTCATGCTGTAGAGGGGTGACCTCTAAATAACTGTGCTGGGTGGAGGGATCAGCTCCAATGTGAAGGATGTAGAGCACACACCACATTCACCCTGATAACTTGTAACACATATAAGCCTAGGATGCATCCATACGCCCCACTAAAAATACTGATAAAATGGCCAAGCTGAGCTGAGTGGGACGATGCAGGATATCACTCTCCTGCATGTGAGTCACGACACCGGTGCCTCTAGTGCCGTGGTTACGGTACCTCCGTAACTAGTACATAAACTGGTCGTGCTTGTATATAATGCTCAGGCAATTTATTTAGTTATTAACATGATTACTGATAAGCTTAAACATATACTGGGGAAAAACATTTGGCTGCAGACGGGAAATCCTAATCATGCATAGGAAAGGAAATCCTTACTGAAAGGACGGGAAATCCGTACCTCGTGTCCAATAATGAAATAAGGATGAAAGCTGGAAGATCTACTCCGACTTCACGGTTACTACATAAATAAGGGACGTGAAATAAGTGGTCTGATTACTGTTCCCTGTTTATTATTGTTCTTAATTCATTTTGTTTGTTCTCGTATTAATTTACTGTTTGCGTATAAACCAATTAATCTGATTGTCTGACGCACTTCTGATAAATCTGACTGTTCTTTAGTTATTTACTGTATAACGTATATTATGTATTTCTGATTCCTGTATGTTATACTGTATTCTGATCATTGTAATACTGATATTAGTAACCTGCTAAAAAATGGCAAGTTTTCTAAATTAGAAAGTTTTTTTTCCAAAATAAAACGTTTCCAAAATTGTTTCTATGAGAATTAATTCATTACATAAAACCAAGTATTTTAATTTAATAACTATTTAATTCATTTTAATTAATTTTTCTAATTAAATAAATGAAACATTTAAAACTTGATTAATCTAAGATATAAACTTATTTGCCATTAAAAAATGGTTTAAATTCTTAGTTAAATAAGCCCATTGTTTTCTTCTTTTAACCGAGCACCCGAAGCCCGCATCAAAACCTTCCCGAGACACTCATGTCTCGGGTTAGGTCAAAATCGAGCCCCACCACAGCCAAGGCTGTGGTCCCCTGCTGTCGTCACCAACCAGTAGCCACCGGCTTCAGCCGGCAGCCACTGCTGCCCTGGTGGTTCCCACTGGTAGCCCAGTGGTTCCCACTGGTAGCCCAGTGGTTCCCACTGGTAGCCTAACGGTTCCCCTGCCACAAGCTTGGTTCCCACCGTCTGGTCACACACCCACTGTTACATCCAAACACCCCCTTAACTGCCCTGTTTGTTTTTTTTTTCTGCTGTGAACGAACCAAACACCCCTGGTCTCCTTGTTTCCTACTGCAATTGAACCATACACCCCTTAACTGAAATCAAACGCCCCGTTTTGGTGGCTTGGGTGTCGGTTGCACAACAAAAGGCCCCCTACCGAGAGTCTAGGACTCTCGGTCTGCGTGTACCCCAACCAAAACACGACACCAAAGCATCTTTTAATGGTTCCAAACGTTTATAACTTAACAAATCCTGATTTCTTGTTTAAAGTCGAGATTAAGAAGTTAAAAAAAAAAAAAGAGATAAGCATGATTTACTGTTTTCGAAGATTAGTGTGTAGCACATGATCCATGCGACCCGAATTAACACTTGAAGAACAATCAAACTGATTCTCCCTTGTTTTTGTTTCCAACTGTCGGCGCCCAAGAGAAACCCTAAAATCCTCCTTTTTTTTAAAACGAATGGAAAGAAAAAAAAGGTCTATGCTTCCTGTTATAAGTTTTTAAAACCGGACTGGGCTTCAAAGCCCATTTCTTTTTCCCATGATGTTGCATCCAGTTGCTAGCCCATACACATACTACATATGTTTTCATTTTTTTTTGAACTCGTGTTTTAAATCTTAGACGTTCATGCTTCGGGTTTTGTATTATATTTTTTTATATAAATAATGATTAATACTTATTTCGTAATACTTGTATTATTTATTTCCTAGAATAACTGTAGTAACTAATTGCATAAACTTTCATTTAATCTAAGACTACGTATTATCTAATATTCGTGGACTATAAACATTGCGTATTTGTTCGTACATTAATCCTCGTGAATATATTCTGACGTGAATTATATATCTCCTAGATAAATGATATTCGCGTAATATCTGGATTTATACTGTTATATTCTCATAATACCAATTACGTAACGTTTAAATTTAAAGCTGAGATTTTCATAATTAATGCTCGAGGATCTTTTAAAGCGGGTTTTACAATTCTTCCCCTCTAAAAACAATAATTCGTCCCCGAATTAAAGATACGACTATACTGGGTTTTACAATTCTTCCCCTCTAAAAAGGAGAAATTTGTCCTCGAATTAAAGGTAATAAGCTGATGAAGTTATAAGAACTGAAAGAGCACGTAGACTGAAAGACAATTAAGCTGAAGGATGAATTATCTTCTAATCAAGACATAATGTTGCTGATAGGTATAAACCTGACATGACTGAAAGAACTTAACTGAATTTATTGAAGAAAATAATGAGAGGTCCAGATGGACTCCTCCGTTTCGAGTGGCTTCCCGCTCGAAACGATTCCTTCAAAGGTCTAAACATAATGAGCAAATCTTGGTCCTGATGACCCTGTTCTGATGATGCTGAATGGTTTCTGGTTCTATACTTAAGATAGATTTTCTGAATCTGAGTGAATAAGCTATAGCATGTAGGGTACATAAAACGGTACGTACAATTATCCTGAAAAGATAACATTTATAACTCTGAGAAAGCTGCTGAAACATAGGGACGAACTACGTGAACAATTGTGAACGTGCTGAGTGAGCAATTGTGAACGTGGTTCATAATTATATGAGGAGCGCTGGCATAGAATTAGAATATGATAAGTGAAACATACTGTGAACGTGATACTAGAACATATCATGAACGTATGCTGACTGAGGAATGAATGCCGAATGATACAGCCTGAGATGTAAAACGTCTGACTGGTTATGGAATAGTTGTGCTAAACTTGAGTCTGATTTCCCAAGCTTTCTGTAACCGTATTCGGTAATAAACTGAGAGACGAGTATCGTGAAATGGCACACGAACTGGATCATGAACAATGTTATGAACACAAATGTGAGCTTAAATCAAGAGATAGCATAAAGATGAACTGAAACAGCATCATACTGCGAACGAGACGTAAACGTGAAGTGAAAATAACCGCGAACTTAAAGTGAGCGTAAACATACACTTGATCGTGAACATGAATTCTGTCTGATATGATGGTCGATGGAAAGCCTTGAATTCGTACGATTTACTGCTGGATTTTAAAATTTTCTGCAGGTCTACTACTACGTGATCCTTTCGGATGAAAGAGACGCGCAGGCTGATTACATGGTTGATGATAACTTAGATAGTATCATACTTTCTCTAAGCCTGTGGTAGCTGAGAACAATTTCATGGAATTTCATCTCATTTCTGTTCAGAAATTTCTAAGGGTTGTAGTAACTCACTAACATTACGGCGTTCTATCTTGAACATGTAGTAGGTCAGGCATCTAGATGTGAACATAGCTGCATTGATGTGTGATGCGGATTCTATCAAAGTGAACATTCTGGTTGGATAGTCATAGAAGAAATTTTTTTTTAGTGGTGACTGTCAGCAATTTTTGCGTTAGTAGTCAATTGAGTTCTAGAAAAATTTGTACTTCATTCACAGGCGCCAGTCGGGACCATCAGGTGATGGCCTTCACCTTCGCAACATTGTTTGAAATTTCTTCCTGCTAAGGTAGAGTGGCTCAGAAATGCCACTTTGTTCAATTGGAATTCATATCTGGAAAGCTGTATATAAATTTTTCTCCTATCGAAGATTCTGTACAACTGTGAGGAGATGTTTCTCGTGTTCTTCTCTAGAATTTGGGAGATCAAAATGTTATCAATGAATGTACTGCCAATTTTGTCTGAGAAGTCAAGGAAAATTTATTCATAAATTTTCATACTATAGCTGGAGCATTAGGGAGTTCCGAAGTAAAATTTAAAATTTTTAGAGTGGCTATAATATGTGCAACAACGGTCTGAAGGACATCATGTTCTTCGCTCACCACTGATGGTGGCATGATCTTGAATTTTTCTGGAAGAATGTTTAAGACACCTCGTAGTAGGTCAATTAAACTTTCTATTTGTGGAATGAATATCGATTAGGAATGGTGATCTGATAATTTTTTTGATGGGGCGCTAGGGCGAATAAAGCCTAATTTTGGTAACTCTTGCAGCAATTGCTGCAACTCTTTTAACGTAGCTAGAGCCCTGTAATAAAGAGTTATGAAAACAGGTTCTGTTCTTGAGACTAGCTCGATGTTAAATTTCTGTCTCGTGGTTAGGAAGGAAATTTCTTGAAAACTTTCTGAAATTATATCTGGAACTCTAGAATAATCTGCTGATCATGAATTTAAGGAATTTCAGAAGTGAATTAATAACAGGTAGGTAAAAGTCTTTGTAGCTATGGACTGATAGTCACGCGCTTGTAAGGCAGAAATAATTCGTGCTGATTTTCTGACCGAAAGTATAATGAATATATTTGGAATTTAGTAAGACGGATCTCGTCGTTAGCTGAAAATAAGGCTTTAATAAATATGGTGTTACTGTTGAGTCCTTTCTGGCTGAGAGGTAGGTAAATATCTGATTTACATAAAGCTGACATAGGAATACGTGGAGTAACGTGGCGACTTCCACTGAGTGGGTTCGTCTGAAACCTCACATAATGATTACCGTGTGTTTAATCTGAATAATAATCTAGTGGTGGTGACTGAATTTTAATGATCTGATTCATGCGTGACATAATAGAACGGGTATACCCCTTTCTGAAGGGTACCCTGAATTTCTGAGGGTCTGGTTTAGAACATAATGGAGTTAGGAGTTCTGACTCGTACTCTGAGAAGATATTCGTATGACGTGTATAATGACTGGTGTCCTAGTGTCTTCTGAAACTATACTTGAGAATTGTGTCTTGACTGTTGTCTGGACATGTATTTTAATGGATGAACCTGGACAAGGCGGAAAATTTTTGGTAACTGCTAGGATTTGCGGACCGGTTAGACTACTGACCCCCTGTACTTCTGGTCACGTCCGTTCCGGAGTCCTGATGTTACTGACTAATTAATTATAAGCATGGTGGTTGTCAATACTGCTTTGTCTGTCAATTTACGGTCATTATCATGACCGTGATTCATGCAACTATTCCGACTGAAAGATTAGCTGAGTAACGTGTGACATCTAACTGGGAAGGTAAGAGCATGGAATAGAATGGTAGTGTCTGATGGTTGAAATTTATTCTTGTCAAGAATTTCAAATTTATATTTTTCGTCCTTGTTCTGCAAAGTCTTCTTAGTATGAACGACATTAGCATCTTGAGAGATTTCCAATGTATCAGCAGCGTCAGCATCTGTGTGGTCTTCAGAGTGTTAGCAGCATCAGCATCTGGTAAAATCTTCAACTTACGAGCAGCATCAGCACCTGGTAGAATATCGACAAGTGGAAACGTCTAAGATGATTAAGGATCGATTAGCAATATCCATGGAGTAGGGTACCTGGAGTACTCCTAGACTACTGTACATGAGTACAAAATGAATACTGCAAATTGAGCATATCTGAGACACTATACATGGAGTACACATGAAATACTGTACATGGCACTGGTGGAATTTTATGGGATGATCGATACTGGTATCAATTGTCTCACATGATCAAAGAAATAAATTAATTTAAACGATATTAGATTGAACTGAAATGAGTAATATGATAGCCTGGTAATTCCTGCGTAGACTTAATGCTGGTTGTTTAGAGGCTGAAAAGTATGATTAAACGGAGTTTCATCAATGTTCAGTATAAGGACATGATTGATAAAGACCAGAACATGATTTATCATGAAATAGGATTTTACTGTAATTCTTCTGTATCTTAGCATGAAAACATCATCGCCTTGCTGAAAACGTAATCCTCATAAAGAGACATGAACTTAATCAGCATGAAAACGACATCCACTTGAGAGTACAAACTTAACTGATACAGAGAACATAGAAGAATAATCAACTAAGTTTTAACATCAACTGATGTGGGTAGTTATGGTTTAATCCATAGTATTCAAAGTAGGAAGCATGTGACTAGGTATGGGCGATTCTGTTTCGATCCATACTTGTCAAAATTTTCTGAGAACTGTCATGAATAGAAATGTACAATCTGGGACTAAATGTGGTTGGTTGTAGTCCAATTCATATTTGTCAAGATTTTATGAAACGTCATGATATCACAAAGGTGAACAACTAAAGATCGGTTCACAAACAACATTAAACTGAAAAACATGAAATTTGATCTGAACATTGGTGAACGTATATGGGCTGGTTCACCAAGTAATATTCGACTGACAACATGAATCTGTCAAGAGTAAGGATGAACGCCGTTGGGTCGGTTCACCTATACAAAAATCTGAACGAGCAAGGGTGAACGCCTATGGGTCGGTTCACCAAAACAAAAATTCGCAGAAAAGCACATGCGACTAAATATGGCCAGTCCTGTACCAACCTTTTACTTAGTCAAAAACTTTAAGAAAATGACTGATAATTGAAGAAAACTGACTAATAAATGCATGAGACACATGAAAGATAACAACGCCAAGATCTGGGAAGTTCCTGGTGACTACCCACTAGTCACAGGTCAAGTTTTAGAGCCTACAGGTCGAACCTATAGCTCTGATACCATAATTGTAACACCCCACTTGGATAAATGGACCGTTACGTGTATTTATGGCGTGTCATCAAAGCATAAGGTAAATGTCCTAAAACATTAACTGACCATAAAGGAAATACCGGAAATCAAACATCGGCAATCCAAACATAAGCCCAAAACATGAAAAATAAAATACTGAATGAAAGGACTAAACAATGTCCAAATAAGCATAATAATGTAAGAAATGCATAATGTAAGAAGTCTGGATAGCTTCCATCCAAATGCACATGCTCTCAGAATCCTAAGAGTATCCTGGTGTACCTGCCGTTAGAACATGAAAGGAACTACGGCTGAGCATAACGCTCAGTGAACGGATATAGAGTATGATAAGGAACTACTGAAATGAAACAGATGGTAAAATACTGGAGCTGTAAGACTGATAAGTAAAGTTGTAGCGGAAATCTGTGCATAATCTGTAAAGTCTGATTCGTAAATAATAAAGCTGAACTAATATCTGATAAATCTGAAAACATGCATTTACTGTATTTTAATTTGCCAGAGCTTATATAGGTCACGTGCTGTAACAACCGTGCATGAATAACTGGAGGGGTGACCTCGTCATGCTGTAGAGGGGTGACCTCTAAATAACTGTGCTGGGTGGAGGGATCAGCTTCAATGTGAAGGATGTAGAGCACACACCACATTCACCCTGATAACTTGTAACACATATAAGCCTAGGATGCATCCATACGCCCCACTAAAAATACTGATAAAATGGCCAAGCTGAGCTGAGTGGGACGATGCAGGATATCACTCTCCTGCATGTGAGTCACGACACCGGTGCCTCTAGTGCCGTGGTTACGGTACCTCCGTAACTAGTACATAAACTGGTCGTGCTTGTATATAATGCTCAGGCAATTTATTTAGTTATTAACATGATTACTGATAAGCTTAAACATATACTGGGGAAAAACATTTGGCTGCAGACGGGAAATCCTAATCATGCATAGGAAAGGAAATCCTTACTGAAAGGACGGGAAATCCGTACCTCGTGTCCAATAATGAAATAAGGATGAAAGCTGGAAGATCTACTCCGACTTCACGGTTACTACATAAATAAGGGACGTGAAATAAGTGGTCTGATTACTGTTCCCTGTTTATTATTGTTCTTAATTCATTTTGTTTGTTCTCGTATTAATTTACTGTTTGCGTATAAACCGATTAATCTGATTGTCTGACGCACTTCTGATAAATCTGACTGTTCTTTAGTTATTTACTGTATAACGTATATTATGTATTTCTGATTCCTGTATGTTATACTGTATTCTGATCATTGTAATACTGATATAAGTAACCTGCTAAAAAATGGCAAGTTTTCTAAATTAGAAAGTTTTTTTTCCAAAATAAAATGTTTCCAAAATTGTTTCTATAAGAATTAATTCATTACATAAAACCAAGTATTTTAATTTAATAACTATTTAATTCATTTTAATTAATTTTTCTAATTAAATAAATGAAACATTTAAAACTTGATTAATCTAAGATATAAACTTATTTGCCATTAAAAAAATGGTTTAAATTCTTAGTTAAATAAGCCCATTGTTTTCTTCTTTTAACCGAGCACCCGAAGCCCGCATCAAAAACTTCCCGAGACACTCATGTCTCGGGTTAGGTCAAAATCGAGCCCCACCACAGCAAGGCTGTGGTCCCCTGCTGTCGTCACCAAACAGTAGCCACCGGCTTCAGCCGGCAGCCACTGCTGCCCTGTTGGTTCCCACTGGTAGCCCAGTGGTTCCCACTGGTAGCCCAGTGGTTCCCACTGGTAGCCCAACGGTTCCCCTGCCACAAGCTTGGTTCCCACCGTCTGGTCACACACCCACTGTTACATCCAAACACCCCCTTAACTGCCCTGTTTGTTTTTTTTCTGCTGTGAACGAACCAAACACCCCTGGTCTCCTTGTTTCCTACTGCAATTGAACCATACACCCCTTAACTGAAATCAAACGCCCCGTTTTGGTGGCTTGGGTGTCGGTTGCACAACAAAAGGCCCCCTACCGAGAGTCTAGGACTCTCGGTCTGCGTGTACCCCAACCAAAACACGACACCAAAGCATCTTTTAATGGTTCCAAACATTTATAACTTAACAAATCCTGATTTCTTGTTTAAAGTCGAGATTAAGAAGTTAAAAAAAAAAAAGAAATAAGCATGATTTACTGTTTTCGAAGATTAGTGTGTAGCACATGATCCATGCGACCCGAATTAACACTTGAAGAACAATCAAACTGATTCTCCCTTGTTTTTGTTTCCAACTGTCGGCGCCCAAGAGAAACCCTAAAATCCTCCTCTTTTTTTTTTAAAACGAATGGAAAGAAAAAAAAGGTCTATGCTTCCTGTTATAAGTTTTTAAAACCGGACTGGGCTTCAAAGCCCATTTCTTTTTCCCATGATGTTGCATCCAGTTGCTAGCCCATACACATACTCATATGTTTTCATTTTTTTTTTGAACTCGTGTTTTAAATCTTAGACGTTCATGCTTCGGGTTTTGTATTATATTTTTTTTATATAAATAATGATTAATACTTATTTCGTAATACTTGTATTATTTATTTCCTAGAATAACTGTAGTAACTAATTGCATAAACTTTCATTTAATCTAAGACTGCGTATTATCTAATATTCGTGGACTATAAACATTGCGTATTTGTTCGTACATTAATCCTCGTGAATATATTCTGACGTGAATTATATATCTCCTAGATAAATGATATTCGCGTAATATCTGGATTTATACTGTTATATTCTCATAATACCAATTACGTAACGTTTAAATTTAAAGCTGAGATTTTCATAATTAATGCTCGAGGATCTTTTAAAGCGGGTTTTACATGTATTAACCTCTTTCATGCAACCATACTTAGGGATCCATTGATGTCTTGGTACTTGTATAACTATGTTGGCCACCATACTTATACCAGTCCTCTTTCACTAATGCACTCCCTCCTATGATGGCACTTATAAGAATTAATACTACACATAACACATCAGTCTACCAACTCAAATAAGCGCATAGATCCTACAACTCATATAAGCAGATAACCACAATATAAAATAAGATCCAAAATCCATGTATTAAAATAACGTAGCCAATGCATGAAACAAATAAACTCGTATTCTAGCTGAACCAGCGTAGACAAAATTCAAAATGTATAAAGAACATGAAAACATAATTAAGCGAATACAACAATGACTAACGTATACGACCATGGTTCAACCCGCACTAGTCAAAACTCGTAAAGAAAATAACATGTAGTTAATTATGAACAATACTAATTCATAACTTAACAAATATCGCAATAATAACATCCAAAAACATCAACATTTATAAAATGCACACATACCCCTATGACGCCTATATGCAGGGACCCTTAAGCTATAGATTAGGCTACGCGACTAGGCAACCTAATTCTCTATAACCATTGGCTCTGATACCATTCTGTCACACCCCACCATGGCGGAATATGGGGCGCGACGTATGGATATCATCACAACAATAGCGTGTCTATAGAGTTAACTAAATGAAATAGAAATGTCATAAAAAGGTGACACAATGTCATGACAATATCTCAAACAATGCAGGCGTCTAGGTAAGTAGGTAACATGCCTACCTCTTACCAAAGACATTCAAATAACACACATCAAACATATAGGTATCAAACAATATACTAAATCAAAAGACAAAATAAAATCTAAGAGGAAAGAGATTCCTCCTAATGCAATTCTAGCAGCCTCTAAACTCTAGCCACACTTCTAATAGCATCCTTCTCAACTACCTCACCTGAAAATGACACTAAAATCTGTCAACATAAAGTTGGTGAGAACATAGGTTTAAATTATCAAAACATCTTAAGAACCCTTAACAACGCTGTAAATAGTTGAAGAAAAACAATTTATAGTAATGGACCATAATGTGATAATCATGCTACATGCATCCACAACAAAACTCAATCCAAGTACCAATCACATCTACAATTCACAAAGCACACTATAATAGTCAAGAAGTATCCCGTCACACACACAAGAACACACACCACACTATCTGGATCTTTCCCACACCACCTGTGGAAGATGAACTATATCCCCGTCGAGATATCTTGCCTCCGAAGAGACGATGCACAAGTACTCAGGACGGATCGTGTCCCCCGAACCAAGAACTCAGGACGGATCGTGCCCCACGAACCAAGAACTCAGAATCAAGAACTCAGGACGGATCGTGCCCCACGCTCCACACACATCACAACTGGTCCCATAGACGCCCATACATCTATGTACCAATCCCAATCATAACACAATCAAGATTCACATATCATAACACATATCAAACCACATATGAGAACACATAAGCACGCAAGTCACACAATAACACATCTATGTCCAAACATTTATAAAAATATAGTACCAAAACATTTTAAGAACACCACAAGTGTCATCTCCATCCCATACTAGAAGAAAACATTTAAAAACTTAGTAAAAATGGGACTATGAACTCACCTGATAGCACATCAAGCTAACAATCCTGCAAACCTATAAAATCATACACGACACCCTTAGCTCAGGTCTTAACACACAAGTTAAGTAACAATCAAGGAGATGAATCTAATCTCCCAATCCCCACTATCTAGTTCTCCCACTACAAGCTATTCTATACGTAAAATTCCAGTTTTTCCCCGGTACGATTTACTAGTCACTAAACGATCACATGAAGTAAACTTAACACCACACTTGACTCCTACCCTACTGGAGTTATGTTGTTATATGATCTAAGAACTTCAAAAACCAATTTTACTTTCTAATTACACGTTTAACCCTTTCGTTTAGTCTCTACGCCAAAAGTCGTTTTCACCAAAACTGATTTTCTGTACATGCTAAATGTTCGACACCAAAAGCCCGACCTAAACACCATAACTTTTATTGAAAACCGCCAATAGTTTTATATACATTATAAAGAGTACCCAAATAAAAAATGTTTGGCTATCTCATTCGTTTGGTTAGGTTTTGACTCAAATCCCCGAAATCAAAATTTATTCCTAAACAGCGCACTGTTTTTGTAAAAAGTATTTGACGACCTTCCCTAACTCCATTTTAGACCAACCTTACATTTTCGAAAAGTAGACTCTCTGAACTTAATTTAAAAAAAAAAGAAACTCGACCAAAGGTGCTACCTACTGCCCGGAACAGTCGACACAAGACAGCTTAAAAATCAGACTGTTTTACGCCTTTATGCACTAACCTTCTAAACATCATTAATTACCTCTAATTTATTAAACAAGAACCCTAAAATCATTAATTGATCTTAGTTACTATATTTTTCAGAAAATTAATAAAACCCTAATCATAACAATGATGGTTAATTAACATTACAATCATGATTAATTAATAAAAACATGAATTAAGTTAAAGTTAAATTGATCACATACCTTGAATCAAGAAAATTTTTATGAAACCCTAAAACTTGTAGAAACCTTCGTCCAAAAAAAGAGCTGGAAAAAATAATGTGTTTTGATTTGTTTTTATACTAAAACAATGAGAATCCTAGCCCAATACAAATAATACTTTCCTTTTTTTATTTTTTTCCTTTTTCTTATTTTTCCCCACCGTCCTATATAAATTTTTAATAATTATTTCCTTAATTATATTTTTTTATTAATCCCTTAATTAATTAATTATATCTAAAACCTTTTAACTAGTAAATTAAACTACACTAGTCAACTTTACGCGTTTATCGTAAATTACGTAAAATATACAATTTTATGAAAATTCTTAAAATATGAAATAAACTTTATAACTAAGTTCTAAATGACTTAAAACCATCCCGTAAATTATTCCCGTGACTAAATACCTCATCCGATATCTCTAAACGCTAAACCATAATTCGTAAAAATACGATTTACTATAATACTTATACGTACACATAAAATCCTAAAATAGCACCGCATTCTATCATAGTTAGATCCAAGTGAACAAATGAGCATGAACTAACCCCATCATAACATTATATAATGCACCACGCAATACACGAACGATGACTAACATCCAATCCAAGGCTCAAATATAAACAGAATGCACGTAAACGCACACTAAGCACATAATCAAAGTCAAACAGTCAAAAGTGACAAATCCAAAATCTAGGGTTGTCACATCACTCCCTCCTAATAGAAATCTCGTCCCGAGATTTACTCCATAAGCTCAATAAATTCATTTCACAGCCAACACATTATCTCTCACATAATAACGTAACCGGATCATGACTACAACAACGCTCTAAAAGAATATAAGCTCACGAAAAATTTTAGGACCCCCAACTTCGGATAACGGATCAAATCCATGGACCACTAACGGACGTTTACGTGAACGAATTTAAAAGAATGAACCAAAATGAGACTCCAAAAGATACTCAACATAAAACATGTATCGACTCCCAACGAACCATGGAAATGAACCAATGACAACAAGCACCCAACGACAACTGAAATGTGTTACGACCGGCGACATACTATTAAAACCTTGTGGAAAACCAAATTTTACCCCAGAATGGATTTTGTACTGTAATTGTATATTAGTTGTTCTAAAACCATGGTATCACATTAGTAATTTATGTAATCATCTAACGAAAAACAATCTAATGTCTCTTCACGAACGATCAATTGTCTAAAGCACACAACACAATATCACACGTCAACATTGAATCCGGAACCCACATTCTTCATCAATGTACAATCCTTATGGTGGATACATCTCAAATCCTATCCCAAATAAGCCCTATGTTAGCCCTCTAAGTGTTCACTATCCCAAAATATCCAAAACACAAGTTTAAACCATATCGTTTGAAAATTAATCTTGAACTCGACACTTGTACAAATAATTCGACCAAGCTACTGACTTCAAATTACCAGAATTTCGGAATATTTGAAAAGTACGTTCCGAGTACATAATTTTTGGCGTTTGAGTGTCCCAAAAAGCTTTAAAAATGAATACGTTATGACCAAAACGATTTTACCTAAAATATGCCCAGACATTAGCGAGAGTTTCTGACAGTTTAACGACGAATTTTGACATTTTAGCGACAGTTTCTGCCTACCCCGATTTATAAAAAAAAACGATTTGAAACCCTAAAACCCCTCATTAATTACCAAATTCAAGACCTAATTTATTTTAATTCCAGAAAATTAGAAACACTTACCCATCATATGAGTAATTACATGATTTTAACATATTTAATTAAATAAGAACAAGAATTTAACTAAAGATCATTAACTTTAGGTGATCAAAACCAATTTTAGTTTTTTTTAAATAAACAAGCCATACTTATATGTTAAAAAAAATACGTATCCCATCTTATTTTAAACACGCTTACGACACTTAACCCTTATTTCACCGACTACCAACAACTATTTTAACTATTTACAAATTCCATTTCTTTTACCACGTAAAATTCAAACTAAAAGATACCGTGATCCCAAAAAGAATTCTCCACCCTCTCAATATCCTCTACACCAAAAGTACCGTACAAACAAATACGTGAAATGAGGACTCGATAAATGCGCTACTACGAAAGTTGAACATCTCAAAGAGAAACGAGCTAGCAAACCATCCTAAGAATACAATCGATAAGTAGAAGGGATATATACATATATAGGCATAGGCGTACATACACTCAAATCCATACAACATATACAATACAAGCATGTATTAACCTCTTTCATGCAACCATACTTAGGAATCCATTGATGTCGTGGTACTTGTATAACTATGTTGGCCACCATACTTATACCAGTCCCCTTTCACTAATGCACTCCCTCCTATGATGGCACTTATAAGAATTAATACTACACATAACACATCAGTCTACCAACTCAAATAAGCGCATAGATCCTACAACTCATATAAGCAGATAACAACAATATAAAATAAGATCCAAAATCCATGTATTAAAATAACGTAGCCAATGCATGAAACAAATAAACTCGTATTTCAGCTGAACCAGCGTAGACAAAATTCAAAATGTATAAAGAACATGAAAACATAATTAAGCGAATACAACAATGACTAACGTATACGACCATGGTTCAACCCGCACTAGTCAAAACTCGTAAAGAAAATAACATGTAGTTAAGTATGAACAATACTAATTCATAACTTAACAAATATCGCAATAATAACATCCAAAAACATCAACATTTATAAAATGCACACATACCCCTATGACGCCTATATGCAGGGACCCTTAAGCTATAGATTAGGCTACGCGACTAGGCAACCTAATTCTCTATAACCATTGGCTCTGATACCATTCTGTCACACCCCACCATGGCAGAATATGGGGCGCGACGTATGGATATCATCACAACAATAGCGTGTCTATAGAGTTAACTAATTGAAATAGAAATGTCATAAAAAGGTGACACAATGTCATGACAATATCTCAAACAATGCAGGCGTCTAGGTAAGTAGGTAACATGCCTACCTCTTACCAAAGACATTCAAATAACACACATCAAACATATAGGTATCAAACAATATACTAAATCAAAAGATAAAATAAAATCTAAGAGGAAAGAGATTCCTCCTAATGCAATTCTAGCAGCCTCTAAACTCTAGCCACACTTCTAATAGCATCCTTCTCAACTACCTCACCTGAAAATGACACTAAAATCTGTCAACATAAAGTTGGTGAGAACATAGGTTTAAATTATCAAAACATCTTAAGAACCCTTAACAACCGCTGTAAATAGTTGAAGAAAAACAATTTATAGTAATGGACCATAATGTGATAATCATGCTACATGCATCCACAACAAAACTCAATCCAAGTACCAATCACATCTACAATTCACAAAGCACACTATAATAGTCAAGAAGTATCCCGTCACACACACAAGAACACACACCACACTATCCGGATCTTTCCCACACCACCCGTGGAAGATGAACTATATCCCCGTCGAGATATCTTGCCTCCAAAGAGAAGATGCATAAGTACTCAGGACGGATCGTGTCCCCCGAACCAAGAACTCAGGACGGATCGTGCCCCATGAACCAAGAACTCAGAATCAAGAACTCAGGACGGATCGTGCCCCACGCTCTACACACATCACAACTGGTCCCATAGACGCCCATACATCTATGTACCAATCCCAATCATAACACAATCAAGATTCACATATCATAACACATATCAAAGCACATATGAGAACGCATAAGCACGCAAGTCACACAATAACACATCTATGTCCAAACATTTATAAAAATATAGTACCAAAACATTTTAAGAACACCACAAGTGTCATCTCCATCCCATACTAGAAGAAAACATTTAAAAACTTAGTAAAAATGGGACTATGAACTCACCTGATAGCACATCAATCTAGCACTCCTGCAAACCTATAAAATCATACACGACACCCTTAGCTCAGGTCTTAACACCCAAGTTAAGTAACAATCAAGGAGATGAATCTAATCCCCCAATCCCCACTATCTAGTTCTCCCACTACAAGCTATTCTATACGTAAAATTCTAGTTTTTCTCCGGTACGGTTTACTAGTCACTAAACGATCACATGAAGTGAACTTAACACCACACTTGACTCCTACCCTACTGGATTTATGTTGTTATATGATCTAAGAACTTCAAAAACCAATTTTACTTTCTAATTACACGTTTAACCCTTTCGTTTAGTCTCTACGCCAAAAGTCGTTTTCACCAAAACTGATTTTCTGTACATGCTAAATGTTCGACGCCAAAAGCCCGACCTAAACACCATAACTTTTATTGAAGACCTCCAGTAGTTTTATATACATTATAAAGAGTTCCCAAATAAAAAATCTTTGGCTATCTCATTGGTTTGGTTAGGTTTTGACTCAAATCCCCGAAATCAAAATTTATTCCTGAACAGCGCACTGTTTTTGTAAAACTTATTTGACGACCTTCCCTAACTCCATTTTCGACCAACCTTATATTTTTGAAAAGTAGACTTTCTGTACTTAATTTAAAAAAAAAAGAAACTCGACCAAAGGTGCTACCTACTGCCCGGAACAGTCGACACAAGATAGCCTTAAAAATCAGACCGTTTTACGCTTTTATGCACTAACCTTCTAAACATCATTAATTACCTCTAATTTATTAAACAAGAACCCTAAAATCATTAATTGATCTTAATTACTATATTTTTCAGAAAATTAATAAAACCCTAATCATAACAATGATGGTTAATTAACATTACAATCATGATTAATTAATAAAAACATGAATTAAGTTAAAGTTAAATTGATCACATACCTTGAATCAAGAAATTTTTTATGAAACCCTAAAACTTGTAGAAACCTTCGTCCAAAAAAAAGAGCTGGAAAAAATAATGTGTTTTGATTTGTTTTTATACTAAAACAATGAGAATCCTAGCCCAATACAAATAATACTTTCCTTTTTTTATTTTTTTCATTTTTCTTATTTTTCCTCACCGTCCTTTATAAATTTTTTTACCAAAAATAATACTTTTTATTATTTTATTATTAAATTCGTTTTTTAATAATTATTTCCTTAATTATATATTTTTATTAATCCCTTAATTAAATAATTATATCTAAAACCTTTTAACTAGTAAATTAAACTACACTAGTCAACTTTACGCGTTTATCGTAAATTACGTAAAATATACAGTTTTATGAATATTCTTAAAATATGAAATAAACTTTATAACTAAGTTCTAAATGACTTAAAACCATCCCGTAAATTATTCCCGTGACTAAATACCTCATCCGAGACCTCTAAACACTAAACCCTAATTCGTAAAAATACGATTTACTATAATACTTATACGTACACATAAAATCCTAAAATAGCACCGCATTCTATCATAGTTAGATCCAAGTGAACAAATGAGCATGAACTAACCCCATCATAACATTATATAATGCACCACGCAATACACGAACGATGACTAACATCCAATCCAAGGCTCAAATATAAACAGAATGCACGTAAACGCACACTAAGCACATAATCAAAGTCAAACAGTCAAAAGTGACAAATCCAAAATCTAGGGTTGTCACAAATACATAGAGGGGTGACCTCTCATATAATTAGAGGGGTTGCCTCTAATTATGATAGTCTGGGTGGAGGGATCAACTCCATATGACGGATGTAGAGCACACACCACTGTCACCGTGTAATCTGCAAAACATGTACTAGGATGCACCCATTCGCCCCACATGATAATAATAATAATGGCCAATAACTAAAAGGGACGCCGCGAGAAATCACTTTCGTCGCGGAAGAGTCATAACACCGGTGCCTCAAGTGTTATGGTTATGGTACCTCCATAACTAGGTGGACATGGTCATGCATGTATATAGCTCAGGCAGTTAAAATGATAACATAATAATTACTAAAAAGTCTTTAGACATGCAAACTACTAGGGAAAACAGATGGCAACAAACGGGAAATCCTAATCATAGAAAGAGAATGTCCTTACTAAAGGACGGAATATCCGTACCTTATGTCTAGTAATAAAATGAAGATGAAAGAGGAAGAACTACTCCGACTTCACGAGTGCTACATAATAAAGGACGTGAATGAGTTCTCTGTTTAATGTATATTTACTGATTTTAGTTTAGTTTACTTTACGTGTCTTAACTTGTTTTACTTGTTCTTGTCTTGTTTTACATGTTCTTGACTTGTTTTACTGTTTCATATTTTATCATGTATTTTCTTAGTTTTTCATGTGTTCTTGATTATTGTATTTCATGTTTTATGTGTTATTATACTTGTTGTTTCATAATGAGTAACTTTCTAAAAATAGCAGGTTTTTATATATAGTAACTTTCCAAAAATAGCACGTTCCATATATAGTAACCTTCAAAAAATAGTAAGTTTCCATAAATAGTCAGTTTCCAAAAACAGAAAGTTTCCATAAATAGTAAGTTTCCAAAAATAGAAAGTTTCCAAAAATAGTATATTTCCACAAATAGTAGGTTTCCATAGATAGCATGTTTCCATAATTAGTATTAAGCTTATTAATAAGCATATAATATAAGCTAATGTTTAATAAGCATATATTATAAGTCATGATTATTTAAATGTTATATATATAGTAAAGTTTATTAATAACAAATACTTTAGTCTAAACATAATAATTATTAATTATTAATATAATACATGGTTTATAAGTGATTATTAATTAATAATATAACATGATTATTATAACATCCGGTAGTTTTGACTAATGTAATATCCATGTTTATAGGTGATTTTACTAAGAAATTTTTGCTTTTTATTATGATATGTGACTGAATTATAGAATATATGGATACTCACTAACTCAATTATCACTTCCACATATGCCTATATGTTACATACACTATGTATATATCAAGTCCGAGATCTAAGAGTAACTATATGTGTAAATAATGAATAAGAACAACTCAAATACAACAAGGATACCCTAAATAGCCATAGAAACAACAGAAATCCTTTATAAACTAATGTTCCAAGCAATATAACTACATAAAATCTATATTCTATTATCAAATACATTATACTAATTCTAATCTACCATATAAAGGAAAGGTAAATAATCACAAAATACTAATATTCACTAATCACAAGCTAACTACAAGAAAATAACCTAAAACCAAGATTAGTATATAAAATTCAATCTATAATGAATTAGACTCTAATCTTTTGCAAAAAATTATAAAACTCAACTAAGTATCATAATAAGCTAATACATTTATCTTAAACCAAGATACTAATTATTAAAGCATAAAGTACAAGTTTTTCAGAGTATAAGACCTTAAGCTTACTTAATTAACCCTAGAATATGATCAACTTATATAAACCCTTAAAATAAGAATGTAGAACCCATAGAAGTCATAAACATACTATATAAGACCTAGAATAAGCTTACTATAATGAAAAGTCATTAGGCTTAATGATATAGAAACCCTTATATTAAGAAATCTACATGGAATCATTACATAGTTCTTTAAGGACAAGTCAACAAATACTTATAGGACTTCATTAAGGTTATAAGATTATGTTAAGACAATGTACAAGTGCCATAATGCATAAGGTACAAGATTTTAATGCATGACTTGTAAATTAGGTCAAAATAGGTATTTTCACTCTTTAGACATGTTTACCTAAACTAAACCATCAAACTAAGTGTGAGAACTATTTGGACACTTAAGACACAATGTATAGGACCTAACCTAAGTTTAGATCATTATCTAAGAGGAGGATAATCACTTTTACTAAGATTAAACCCTAAATTATTAGAAAACCTTAATATACAAAAGTATACTTCCCATTTTCACATTAAACCTTTGTTAAACTTCAAACCAAGGACCCAAATCTCTTAAATAGAATGTATAACACCTAATTAAGCCTTAATCATTCACTAATCACTTTCCTATGTCCCTAATCATCAAAAACACAAACCATAAGTTACAAGCCCTAGATTTAGGACCCGGTTTTGTATTTTCCCTCCAAAACCCATTTCAAACACTTTCCCTCTAATTCCAAGGTTCAAATCAGATATTTACATGTTCTAAGATATTTTAGAAGTGGTGAAAAGTAGGTGCATCACCTACTAGGGTGCTACACATCACAATTCTCATCGTAAGTATGTCGTGACCCATTTTGAGCCACAAGTAAAGATTGGAATGAAGCTAGGAGCTATAAACTTGTGTAGAGTTTCACTAGCTATCCTTATTCATTACTCTATCCATCTTACACGTTTGGAGCCTAAACCTGAAGCCTTAGTGTTGCTAGTAGTATAAATAGGGCCGAATAGTAAACATAAAGACTTGCACCCCGTTTTCCTTAAACCTCCTACCCATTCTTTATATAAACTTATATATACGTCCTAGGACATCCCACAAGACCGAAAACCAGGTCTAGAAGGAAGCCATTGAAGCTTTTGAAGCTCTGATAGCAAGTAGTGTTCATAGGAAGCCATAAGGAGCCATTTTGGAGCTACCTCGGTAATTTCTATGTTAAACAAGATTTGATCTTGTTATAATGCCAATATTATGTTAGAAAGATAATACAAAAAGAACTAACTCGTTTCATAAATTTAAATGAAATTTATAAGCTAAAGATGTCTTAAAACCCTAGTTTTGTATTTTACATAAAATAATGACTTAAAATCCATTTCAAGAACTATAATTCTAATGAAATGTTGTTATTATGATTATAAATGTATTTTGAAACTTTTTTAAATCATAGATCATTTGGTACTTTTTGAAGAAGTTATATGATTTTAACAAGTATAGGGACTAAAACTATCATTTTTGAAACTATTTAACATTTTGGCACAAAAGTGTCATTTTATAAAATTTAAAGCTATAATAATAAATATTTTAAAGTTTGAGACCCTAAGGTTAAATATTGAAGGATTAAATTGCAAAATATTAAAACTATATACTTAAGGGGTTAAAAGTGTAATTATGCCAAAATATAACTATAAGGGCTATTTATGCCAATATTAAAACTAAAGAACATAAAATGTAATAAAATATAATGTGTCATGTTAGTATGGAGTTTTGTACAAAGATGTTCCATCCCGATATTACGTTCTGACTGAGTGGTTGGATTTACGATTTAAAGTGCCCTCACTCCTCAAACGTTTATAGAATGGCTTCTGAGTATAATGGCCCGATCAATGATACTATATTAACAAAATATATGAATCAAAGAATAAATACATGAAATAATAAAAGATTGAAATCATATAGTATGACTTGATATATCTGTATATTGTGTGTCAACTCAGATATTATGAGAAGGTTGTGATTGGGTATAGCTAAATAAATCAAGACTCTTTAGGCTATGGTGAGTTCATAGCCTCACTTTTAAAGTTTTATAAATGATTTGAAAACCCGTGAGGGGGATATATTCTAAAACTAGAATACAAGTTTTTTTCTATGATGCCTATATAATTATTGACACTACGTTTACTTGTTGCCGTTAAGTCCCTTTTTAATCATGGACCGCTAATCATTTAATGAGCACTAATATTGTAAATAGTACTATTGGAGACTGACATCTCCTATCTGGGCAAGTCTCACTTGCTAGCAGCTAATGTTTCCTACCTAGGCTAAACATATATGCTTTATTTTGCTGTTTAGGATAGTCCGACAAACTTCCTACTTAAGGGCAAATTTGTTAGGTTTTCCTGATAATGTCTAGTCGTAGGGTCATGAGATAGTGCAATAAGAATTGATGAATATTAAAAATTGGGTGTATAATAAGGTGGCCCTGGAGTCGTACATGTATTCAAATTGTAACACCCCATTTTGATAATGGAATGTCACACGTAATTATGGCGTGTCATCAAAGCATACAAGGATAAATGTCTAAAACATTATATGACCATAGGGATAACCGGAATCAAACATCGGTTCCCAACATAAGCCCAAAACATAATAAAGCAAAAGAAATGAATGAAAGACTAAACAAGCATAAGTATATGAGGGCAAGAAGGAAAAGAAGTCTCTAGCAGCTTCCATCCTATGCACGTCCTCCAAATGCTCGAGTCTTCCCTAGGGTACCTGCCGTTTTGGGACATGGAAAGGAAAGTAACGGCTGAGCAAAACGCTCAGTGCACGGATATAGACATAGTATGAATGACTAAGCATAATAAAGACTTAATAGCAGCGGAAATGTATAAGTCATGGAAAACCTGAAACATGTTCATAAAACTGGTTTTATAGTTTGAAAAGCCTTATGTTTATCTTATGAAAACTGTTTAACATATTTTACCATTAGCCAATATAGGTCATGAAAATCCATCGTGCATGAATACTTGGAGGGGTGACCTCTGTTGGAAATACGTTTTTACGTATTTATGAAGGATCGGTCGCTCCAACGATATATTATTGTATTAGGCTCGTGATCCAGTTTGTATTAAATATAGTCCATATAGCCCACATGTAGGGTGGGCTATATATACCCCTCCTAGCATGTTAGGAGGGGTGGTGGTTAATTCATTTACATTTATTCATTTAATCTAATCACTTTCTCTCTCTACTTTTCTTCCCTCTCCTTTCTCTCTCTACACTTCATCTTCCTCCTTCCCCATTTCCACCATTAATCAATAGATCTAATCCATCATTTATCAAATCCTTAGAATTAGTAGACCTTCAATTGGTATCAGAGCCATGGTTGAATCTTAGGATTTGCTTATTTTTTTTCTTTTGATTTGGTGGTAACAATCCTTTCTTTTCTAATTTTTTTTTAGCAATCATTTCATCATTCGATAAATTTTTTATCAATTTTTTTTTAAATTTTATCAATCTTTATTTTTTATTATCAGTTTTACTTTTTTCGTGTTTATCAGTTTTTATTATCAGTTTTACTTTTTTCGTGTTTATCAGTTTTTATTATCAGTTTTATCAATTTTTAAATCATCTAGTTTTATTACATTTTTCAAATAATCAGTCACTTTTTTAATAATTTTTTCATCAGTATTTTTTTCCGTTTTCTTCTTCATTTTTCTTATCAGTCCAAACAGTCCAAAAATTGTCACAAGTGTCATAACAGTCCATGAGTCCTATCCAATCTGTCAAAACTGTCATCAATCCTTTTTTTGATCCAAAGTTATCAGTTTTTCGTATCAGATTTTCCGTCTTTCCGCATAGACACATCTTTCCGCATAGAAATTTTTTTTCCGAATAGACATTTTTTCCGAATAGACATTTTTTTTTCCGAATAGACTTTTTCAGAGTAGACGACTTTCCGAATAGAAGTCTATTCGGAATAGACAGACTGAAAAAATATTTCAGACTCTCAAACTCAACCACACGACTCGACAAACAAAAATCAAACCCCTTACACCCTCGCACATAACCCTCGTCTCTCACCAAATCACCCTCCTTTCACCTTATCTCTCTCGGTCACCCCCCCAACACCCTCGAAACCCTCCACTGCCAAACAAAATCCTTCTGTTAACCCAACTCACTCCCTCACCACCTTCGCACACTCCCTTGACTCACCTTCTCCCTATCGACTGACAAAAACAAATTACAAACCAAACACATTCACTCCCTCAAAACTACCCACCCTCGTCAACATCTCTCACACTCAAACAATCATAACTCTCCCTCACACATTCAACCTCAAACCCACAACCACCAACTCACCCCTCATACACACAACCACCAAAACTCGACACCCTCGAACCCATAAAAACTTTTTAGACACACATCTCTCAACTAAAAATCAACACTTTACAACATCAAGACTGAAACCAACCTTTGACTCGATACACCCTTACACCAGAAAGACTCTACAGAAGATAGAAGACAGACTTAACCAACATGCAACAAGAAAATTAAAAGGAGACACCTACCCGAGACCCTTTTTCAGATCTTGCAGTTTGAAAGACCTGATGCTTCATGGATTTCGATTTACATGAGGCTAAATTAGTCATAGTATTTCGTGTTTGTTCATAGGACTTTGATTCTCATTTGGTTTGGTTGAAGGATTTGAGTGAGGCGGTTGTGTTTCTGAGTTTTCGTAGGTTTAAAGAGAGAGAGAGAGAACTAAAAGGGGCGACTTTTGTGAGAGAGAGAGAATTTAGGTGGGTATTTAATTTAGGCGGAGAAAACAAAGAGTTAAGTGGGGCGGATATAACAAAGCAAACAAGTGGGGCGGTGGGATTTTTTAGTTAGGGCCACGTGTTGTTGGACGGAGAAAACAAGGCGACAGTATCAGATTTTTATTTTTTATTTTTTCAATCTTACTTTATTTTTTCAAGAAAACGTTTTTTTTTTTTTTTTTATTTTTTTTTTATTAGTTTTTTGTTTAGTTAAATCTCATACGTATTTTTTGACACAAGAAAATTTTTTATTTTATAGATTTTATAAAATTTATATCCAAATTTTTTTATCATTTCAATTTTTACTCAAATCTTCTTTATTTTATTTTTATTTTGAAAATTGTTATTTTGAATATTAATTTTTATTTTGATATTAATTTTTATTGAGATAATCAATTGTTATTTTTATTTTTATTCAAATTTTTTTTTAATTTTTATTTTGAAAAAAAGTTTTATTCGAGACAAAGTGACGTGACCAAAGTGACGTGACATCGTGAGAAAGTGCCAAGGTTTATTTTCTCGACGGATTTTTGATCGGCTACTTGTACGTGAAGACGGACTTTATTCATATCTTTCTTCGACTTTCAATGGATTTTTTGATTTCGACATCAAACAAGGGAGAATCATATAATTTGCAAGACAAGGTCAGCGAAAGTGGCATCACTTCATTTCGAATGCTTCAGTCTCATCTTGTCACTATTTCGGGGATTCAAGGAGGGAGCGAATTTATGACAATCTTTGGTCAAGATCGTCATATATTCATGGAATCAATGTTCACCATCTTGACCCAACTCACAGAGCAACTCAACAATGAAAATTTTAATCACTCTGCATCGGCACTTGCTTATAAGGCTCTTGTGACACAACTCACGCCTTTCCTCCAATTTAATATCATCAAGCCTGAAAGTTCAATGATTTGCCAATCGTTTCTTCGAGATACACATACCGAGCTTCGAGTTTTCCGTGATACGATTTTGAAACTCATGTCATCGGTCTCGTCTTCGATATATCAAAAATCACAACTTCAGCAAGTATATGATAATGGAGTGCAAGAATCAATGACACAGATGCAAGAAGAGAATGGTCATACGGTTGACAACTTGGAGCCTAACGATGGCAAGAGCACCGAATCAGGAGGACAACATGCTGCCAGTGGCACGTCAGGGAATGTTCACGAGATTTCTCTTGATGACACCTTACCCATTTATGACGCAGAGCCTGCAAACATGGTACAATGTAATGTTGTTTATGATGTATATGCTGATGATATGCCGCATATTGAGCATTCTGAACCTAATTATGACAAACATGGGATGGAAAAGAGTGATAGCAATACCACTTCTGATTCATCCGATGTAAGTCATAATGGGGGAGAGATTGTTCAGAATGCTATAGTACATCATGATAATTGTATTATAACTGCTTCATTGACTGCTTCTGATTCCAAGATTAGAGAGCTCGAAATGATTGTAGCTCAACAATCAAAAGATTTTGAGGATGCCAAACTTGAATTTTCTAAGAAAACGGACAAATTTGAAACATACTTTGAAAAACTTGAAAAGTCAAACGTTGTTCTTGAAAGAAAATTGGATCAAACTGTTCTAGATTCTAAAGCTGAAAAGGATAATCTTTTGAAACAAATTCAACTGCTTGAATCTAAGTTGGCATCCCAAGATAACTTGCTCAAAGAGAATGAGACTTTAAAGGCCCAAGTACAGGAAAAGGTTTTTGCTATAGCTGCGTTGAAAAACGAGTTAAGGAAAAGTAAAGGACCTAGTGTGGACACTAAGATTGAAAAACCATCAATCTTGGGGAAACCGCCTACAAATCAGTTCGTCAGACAACCGACTGTCAGACAACCTAATGCATTTGGATCCGAGCGACCACAATCCTCGAGACCGCGGTTTGCCTCCCAAGTTGATTTGGGTCATATTTCTAGAACTGTCACTCCACCAACTAGGCCTAATGTGACTAAATCAGCTTTAGCAAGACCAAATCATATGATTGCCTCTAGTTTCCCTAAAAATACCAAGACCACGTCTAGAACTAGTTCAAATGACGTTTGCCATGAATCTGATCTTAGGGAAGCTAAGCAAAAGACACATGTAAGAGATAGGAATTTCAAACCTAGTCAGATGCCTTCTAGTTTACCCAACACTGCTAACCGTAGCATGTCCAATCCTAGGAGCATCAATCAAT
This sequence comes from Glebionis coronaria, assembly GCA_025667525.1. NCBI lineage: Eukaryota > Viridiplantae > Streptophyta > Magnoliopsida > Asterales > Asteraceae > Glebionis > Glebionis coronaria. Next base: position 356,059,957 of record CM046881.1, read on the forward strand.
CATCTAGGGATTCTAGATCTTACTCGGACATCAAATATGCTACTTGTAAAACATGTAGAAAATGTGTCTTTACGGCAAATCATGATTCCTGTATCAAAAAATTGCTTAATGAGGTGAACTCTCGTGCTAGACTTAAATCCCAGTGGGTTGCTAAAATCAAACCCATTGGCAAAATGTGGCACCCCACTGGTAGAACTTTCACTCTTATAGGAAACGAGTGCCCTTTAACTAGGATAGTCTCTGATTCTACGAAGACTACTAGGGAGGAAATTGCAAAGGATGATACATCACTTAAGCCTGAACTTAAGATTTTCTATAAAAGGAAACGTTTGCCAACTAAGACAAGTGAATCATCCCCTCAGGCCACCTCTGACACAAGTAAAGCCGACTGTGAACCCCCACGTGCTTCAAAAATAGATATCTCTAACCCATGCAAAAGTATACAAACTCCTAATGAGAATGCAGGTACCAAAGTTGATGTTCCAAAAGAACGAAGCGGTCCAATCGTTGTATACCGTTCAACTAAGGACACTCTTAGAGTTTGGTTGCTGAAGAAGCAGATATCAGAGAAACAACTGTCTCAGGGGATTCATGGTTAAGTTGCAAAAAGGACTTACAGTCACATAACAGACTGTAACTCGCTCATCAAAGAAAGGAAAGTTTATCGCCGATGATAAACTTATCCTAAAAACGAGAAATTCATTTTTCTCGGGCATGAGCTTATATCAAAAAACATTCCAAGTTTTTAAGCTCATGCATTAAGGCTCTTCATTAAATGTCAGATGATGACCCGATCTTCAAATTAAGGAAAGTTTATCGCCGATGATAAACTTATCCTCACAACGAGAAATTCATTTTTCTCGGGCATGAGCTTATATTAAAAACATTCGAAGTTTTTAAGCTCATGCACAATGACTTACAGTTAAATGTCAGACTGTAACTCGAACTTCAAATAAAGGAAAGTTTATTATTAATGATAAACTTATCCTCATAACGAGAAATTCAGTTTTCTCGATCATGAGCTTGTCTTAAAACATTCGAAGTTTTAAGCTCAGAAAGGAAAGTGTATCTTTTAAATAAGAGAACTTTTCCTCATAACGAGAAATTAACCTTTCTCGGTCATGAGCTTTCCGTTAAAACAGTCAAAGTTTTCAAGCTCATGAAAAACGACTTCTAAGTAAATGTCAGCTTAGGACTCGTTCTTCAGATAAAAGGAAAGTTTATCGCCGATGGTAACTTATCCTTAACAACGGGAAGTTTACAACTTCTCGGACTTGAGCTCGCTTTTAAGATATTCAACATCTTAAGCTCAAGTAATTGGTTTTCAAAACTTTGAACACAATTTTTCGAGAATTTCTCAAAAGGTTTTTCTAAATCTTTCAAAATTGTGTGTTCAAAATTGTTTTGATAAAAAGAGCATGTCTTCTGGAATCGATAATATTTACGAACCTAGAAATGTCATTCAATAATGACACGGGGTTGTAAATAAAGTTCGAGCAGAAGTTCAAACTTTTAAAACATGCTCAAAATGGTTTGCTATTATTTCAGATAGCAACCCGCTTTTCATAATCAAGTCAAGCATTTCACCGGAAAGCTTTGACTCTACAACGAGAATTAATTTTCTCGGGGACGTGACGAGGTGACCAACATTCGTGAACAAGAACCATGTGCTTTTTTCATATGATGTTCTCCATTATTCAGGTCCAACCTCGTACATTGCTAATCTTGTGAATACATTATCATATATTGATCTTTGCACGTGTTAAATACCTTACACTTGTGTTTAAAAGGTATTTAATTTACGTTTCAAGTACACCCTCATTAATTTGAGGGGGAGCTTGTTAAAATCATGAAGATAATTGGATTTGCATTTTTCTTCCCAAATTTTCTTAAAATGCTATTAAATCAATTGATATTAAAAACATTGATTGAGTTAATATTTTTAATATGGGGGAGAAAATGTGATTTAATATGGGAAATGATTAATCACAAATGGTTTGACTTAACGTGCTAGCTCATCCCGACATGTGCGAAATGTTTTCGGATATCGTGGCATATGTTAAGGGGGAGCAAAATGGATTTGCACTTCAAAATGGATTTCATGGTGATTTATACTTACCCGCAACCCATTTATTTCACGACGATGAAGATTGTGGTGACATAAGGATGGTAGGATAGGTTAAAGTCCAATGATTTCTCTAGAACCGGAGGAATCTTCCCAAGGACATTCCATAGCTAGAAATAGTAGTCCTTAGGAAAGATGGAGAAAGATTGTGAACGTAGCTGAATGCCGACCAAGTACTTAAGTTAGCACTGGAACAATCACAACAAGGTGCTAGTTATGACGTATTGGTAAGCATTGAAGGGGTTGAAGAATGAAAAAGAATTGTAAAGATAAAGGGTGTAAAGAAAGAAGCCCTCCTTACAACCTTAGGCAGAAACCGGGTCAATTCATATGCTATTGAGATCATTTTTAATGATTCTTGATATTGAAGAAAGACATCATGGACCCAGTGATGCAATGCACAACCCTTCCCAGCTAACTCAAATATCTCTCAAAAGGTATTTGTTTTAATCACACGGAGATCAACACATTATCTATTGGTTTATTCACTCCGAATAAATTGGTATTGAAAAGGTGGCACTCCTCTCCAGCCTCCGATCACTAAAAATCCAAAATGCACGATCGAGTCTAGAGCCATTTGAGATCATCAAATATCTCATTAGGACACACTTTCATTATTCCTTGCTTGTTCACACAATGTGAAAAGTAAGAAAGATATTAAGAGTCCTACGCAAAATCTTCATGATCTTGCCTGAACATCCGAGTAATACGAAAGTATTTACAATGAAGATGGAAATCCTTCTTGAGCGAATATCAAAAAGCTCATGGTAGGTGACTTGTGCGATTCTTTATGAATCAAACTTGTGATAACTGGAAAGCAACAGTGGTTTAATTCTTAAATGAATTTAAACACGTTCCAGGCCTCTACGCAATATCTTAGTGATCTTGCCAGAACATTCAGAGTAATACTATTAAGTATTTACTGTGACGAATGGAAATCCTTCTAGTGTTAACATCAAACAGCACTTGGTAGGTAACTTGCAAGATTCTATACGAATCAAGCTAGTGACAACTGGAAAGCAACGATGGTGCGGTTCTTAATTGAACTTCACTTGTTCCAGGAACATGAATTGACGGCTTCAAATCATGCGGATATTATTATCCAAATGATTCACTCTTTACGTTCGCAGTCAGCTTTGGACGGTCGAGTAAAGAGAACGGGTTTACCCGCGAAATCTTGTCAAGGAGGTTCTTTATTGAAACTACCTGTCACAAGTACGATATTTAATATCGTCCAACGGTCTTCACCGACCGGAGGTAAAATGCTACCGAATTAGAATGAAATGTTCAAGGCCATTTCATCCGTGTATATTGTTTGTTGCTAACTGTCTTATGCAGCGTAACAAGAAGGTGGCATTGCGGTGTACAACCCAGAAGAAGACGTCACCACATGCTTATACTACATACACTTAGTACTTCAACAAATTCAAGAAAGTCTGAAGGTCAAGTCTTCCGCTGTATCAAACTCTGAAGCTTTCAAGAATTTAAAGGTATAAGTATGTGGAACATGAAGTCACGAAGAGGCAAATTTCACAAGTGATGAATGCACAAGGTCAAGGCAAGGAAACATGCTCAAGACTAAAGTCAAAGATCACATCAAGCATATTCACAAGAACAAGATCGAAGATTCAAGCATAGTATGCTAGGTTTAAGATTTTGTAAAATGGTGTGACCTCCCTTAGGGGGAGATTGTTGGAAATGTGTTTTCCCAAAGAAAGTCTCGGTCACAACATTATTAGCATAGATCACGAGCTATAGAATATTTAGAACTTTGTAACTTGGAGCGACCTCCCTTAGGGGGAGATTGTTGGAAATACGTTTTTACGTATTTATGAAGGATCGGTCGCTCCAACGATATATTATTGTATTAGGCTCGTGATCCAGTTTGTATTAAATATAGTCCATATAGCCCACATGTAGGGTGGGCTATATATACCCCTCCTAGCATGTTAGGAGGGGTGGTGGTTAATTCATTTACATTTATTCATTTAATCTAATCACTTTCTCTCTCTACTTTTCTTCCCTCTCCTTTTTCTCTCTACACTTCATCTTCCTCCTTCCCCATTTCCACCATTAATCAATAGATCTAATCCATCATTTATCAAATCCTTAGAATTAGTAGACCTTCAATCATCATGCAAATTAGAGGGGCTGCCTCTAATTTAATATACTGATCTGGGTAGGAGGGATCAGCTCCTTGTGAAGAATGCAAGGCACACACCACATTCACCATGAAATCCTGACTGAAAACATGTAACTAGGATGCACCCATACGCCCCACATGATAAATATAATAATATGGCCAAAAGCTGAAGGGACGCCACGAGCAATCACTCCGCCGTGGTGAAGTCATAACATCAGTGCCTCTAATGTTATGGTTATGGTACCTCCATAACTAGGTGAAACTGGTCATGCATGTATATGGCTTTAGGTATTCTAATTAAACATAAGCAATTCAAAAACATATACAAATACTGGGAAAACAATTGGCTGCATACGGGGAATTCTAATAAGGAAAGAATGTCCATACTGAAAGGACGGGAATCCGTACCTTATTTCCACTGAACGAAGAAGATGAACTGAGAGGAATCCTACTTCCGTATCACTAATGCTACATGAATACATACGTGAATAAGTATCTGACTACTAAATACGTAACTGGTTTATATCATGTCTTAGCTTATTTTATATGTTCATATCATGTTTTACTGTTTAAATCTTTAACTATGTTTATCTTATATTCTATCTATTCTGATTAAGTATTTCTGGTATTTCATGTATTATTATACTTACTGTGTAATAATAAGTAACTTTCCAAAAATAGCAGGTTTCCTAAAATAGAAAGTTTCCAAAATAGAAAGTTTCCAAAAATAGAAAGTTACCAAACATAGAAAGTTTCAAAAATACAAATTTTCCAAAAATAGAAAGTTTCCAAAAATAGAAAGTTTCCAAAAATAGAAAGTTTCCAAAAATAGAAAGTTTCCAAAAATAGAATTACTGCTTAAAATAGATAAGCTTCTAAAAATAGAAAGTTTCCATAAATAGATTAGCTGCCTTATTTAAATAAGTTTCCATAAATAGATTAGCTGCCTGAAATAAATAAGTTTCTAAAAATAGAAAGTTTCCATAAATAGATTAGCTGCCTTATTCAAATAAGTTTCTAAAAATAGAAAGTTTCCATAATTAGATATAAGCTGGTTAAATAAGCTAAGTTTATAAGCCTAAGTGTTTTCATGATTATTTTCTAAGTCATATGATATAATGTATAGTTTATTAATTATTTCATGTAATTAAAATAAACTATAGGTTAAAATATTTAATTAAAGTATATCATGTTTTTAATTAAATAAAGTTAAATACTTAGGTTAAAACAGATATTATTATTTATTAATAATATAACCTAAGTCATGTTAATTAATTAATTATAACCATGGTTTTTAAATAATTAATTAATTATAAGTCTAAAAATTATAAAATACTTAGGTTAATAATTTCATGATTTTAATAATTAAAATAACCTAAGTCATGTTATAAAATTAATCATGTCATGTTTATTAATTTAATTTTAACATAAGATTATAAAAAAGATAATAATCTTAACATACACCGTGAACCGGATCTTGACTAAGAACCATGAACCGGACATGAAATCGACACCATACCCCGAACCACTTCGGGGTTCCCCTTGTCTTGTTGCTGCCGTGGGACCCACACCAACCAACCGGGACCATATGGTCTCGGTGGTGGTCGAGTAGCCAAACCGAGACCCCTTCGGGTTCGGTTTAGGCGCCGGCCCAAAACAAACACCCCTAAAACACCCTTTTTGATTTATTCCAAAACCAATTTCATGTTAGATCTATGTTTTAATTAGGTTATTAAAAAAAACACATCATGTTCATAATTATTTAAAAGATCAAATCAAAAGAAAAGGGTTAAAAGAATTACCGAATGCGTGGATCTAAACAAGGATGAACAAACACGAACACTTGCACCAAAACCAAAATCAAAGATCAAATAAACACCCCTTTGGTGTGTTTATGGGTGGCGGCCAAAAGAGAAAAAGAAGGAGAAGGAAGAACTTTTAGGTTTTTGTAAAATTCCTCTGTAAAGTGAAAATGAGTAGTGATCTTTTCCTAATTCCTTGTTTTAGTAAAAATTGATGGGCTAAGCCCATCTTCCCTCCCTAATTTCGTGGTATGGGGCCCACATGAGGTAACCCATACATTTCCTGAGTCTAAATATTATAGTGTGTTCTCGTGTTCGGAATTTACGTGTTTTAATTAGTTATCGATCGTGACTTAATATATTTATTCGTGTTCGTAATAAATATATATACGTAATTAATATTAGCTCATGATTTAATTACGTTCATGATTTCATGATCGCATGTTCGTGATTAATTATTGTTTAAATAATTATTGCATGTTCGTGCGTAATAAATACTTATCGTGTTCTAACACGTACGTAATACGTAAAATCCTAACACGTAAACGTAATCGTACTATAAAAGGAAAGTTTTAATCTAGTACGTACGATCTTAAGGGTACTATTCATGGTAAAAGCATGCGGGTTTTACAACTCTTCCCCTCTAAAAAGAATAATTCGTCCCCGAATTATAGATAACGTAACTGAAAGAGAAACATACCCGAATCAAACTGAGAGGGTATGTAAGATTAATAAACGTACAAGTGACATGGTAGAAGGAACGTGGAACGTGACATGTCTTGAAAGGACATGGAACATGACGTGACTGAAAGGACATATCTAATTGATGAGAGAAAACGGATAAAAGTTCGGATGAACTTGTCCGTTTCCAAGTGGCCTCCCTCTTGGAACGGTTCCTTCAGAATATCTTGACACAAATGATAAATCTTGGTCCTCCTGACCTTGACTTGGAATACGAAGAAATTCTTGGTTATCAACGGAAGGTAGATCCCCTAAATTCGATCGAGGAAAATAAGAGTTAACGTGCTAGGGTAACTGAAACGTTACAATGCAAGACAATCTGACTTAACTGATAATTAGAAGCGATGCGCGAGACATAAAGAAACATAGTACGTGAAATTTTTTGAACGTGATACGTGAAAATTTTTGAACGTGCTACGTGGAGATATGGTGAGTGTAGTATGAGTAAACATATCGTGATCCATGATACGTGTAACATATCTTGATCATGATATGAGGAACGTGGAATGAACATGACATGTGAAACATATCGTGATCATAGAATACAATGGCGGTAACGCCAAACGCTACAAGGTGAGACGTGGAATATGACGTGAAACGTGTATCTGATGATGGAGAGTTATACTAAACTTGGGTCTGGTCTCCCAAGTTCTTGCAAAACTTCCCAGAACGAAATGAACGTAAAATCGTAAGCCTAGATACGATCATGAACGTGAATAGTGTCATGAACGCGAGCGCGAAAGCAAGTCGTGGAATCAGAATGAAGACGTGAAGTAATTTAGTAGTACAATTGCGAATCTTTGTCTGACCTGATAGCTGAGGGATTACCAAGTGGTCGGATGAGCCTTGGCTGGAACATGTCCGATCAATCTGTTGGTTCTACAATCCTTGCGGATGTAAGGATTCTGCAGACTTGATCAAACTGTTTGCAATAACCCAGATAGCATCATGATTCTTCTGAGTTTACGTTAATCTGCTAACCAAAATCCGTGGAGATCTTGTCCCATTTCAATTCACAATTTCAGATGATGAAAACATCCCCGTTTGTTGGTGTCCTATCTTAACCTGTTGGTATGTCAGGTACTTAGATATGAACGTAACTGTATCTTGCTTCGTAGAACTTGATACATAGGAGTTTGCGAAACTCCAAGTCTCTGAATCTAGACTTCTCCTAGCGTAGGATTTTCTAGAACACCTAATGCAGTGTAGGGTTCTCTCCTTTACGCATAAGCTGAGTCATGGTAAGATTAACCATAGAAACCCATGTGATTCAGTGTGTCACTGCAATCAAACAGAATTGATAATGGAAAAGTTTCCAGGGTAGAATTTCTCTTGTCATAGAATTTGCAACATAGTGCAGATATGGTCTTCCTGTTCTTCTCTAGGCTTAGAGGAAATCAGGTTACCCTCAATGAAAACACTGATGAATTTGCTTTGAGTTCATGGAAACTCTATCTTATAATGCCGTTGGAGCATTGATGAGACTAATTCAAAATCATAAATCTAGCATGACCGAGTCGTGTACGAATAGCAGTCATGGACATGTCCTGCTTTTTCACTCGTCATTGTTGGCAGCATGATCATGAGTTCGATCTTGGAAAAGTGATTAACACTATACGGTTGATTGGACATGTCGTCAATACGTGGAGGAGAATAACGGTCATGAATGGTGATTTGTTTAAATCGGCGGTAGTCGACACATAATCTCATGGTACCATCCTTCTCCTTGTAGGTTCTTCTGGAATGTATAGGAAGACTTTGGAATAATCAACTGGCTATGCGTAAAAGAATTAAGTGGTCGTGTTTTACTGACAGCTAGAAAATTTTAGCGACCATGGCTAACAACGCACATGCTTGTAAGCATAGATAATTTGTACAGATTTTCCGATGGAAAATCAAGTTGAAAGTATTCAAGAGCCTGAACATTACTGTACATAATTATGAATCGTAGCATGGTGTGCTGTTCATAGTCCATAATTAGGATAAAACTCAACTCGTGTCTGTCTGAGGAAATACGTTTGCAGCTTGGATCTCATCATTAAGCTGAAGGAAAACCTTCGTATACATGGGAATACGAAAGGCGTCCTTCATGGTCATGAATATATGAAGTATGGTGAAATAAATGAAAGTGACATCGACAACGTGACAGTTCTCACTGATGCGCCGATAATGGTATTGAAATTCTTGTGGCCTGATTAATACATGGCACAACAAAATGGATATACCCTTGGAGGGTACCCTGAATTTCTTAGAAATTTTCCATAGTTGGACGTGAGTCATGTGTCTTGACTCGTGTCTTGGAACTATAAGCATGACATATGTCTTGAGTGGTATCTTGACATGTGTCCTCAGAAAGTATACGTGAGACATGTGTCTTGACTGATGTCTTGACATGTGTCTCGAGACGTAAAATAATAGAACTACAATATTAGGTTATTATGCCAGACTTGGCGGATCGGTTGGACTACTGATCCTTTGTATGTCTGATCACGTTCGCGGCCGGAGCCTCGGTTCTGATTTCTAGGATAGTTGTTGTCATAGTAGTGGTTACTATCGTCGTGTCTGTCAGTTCCATGATGGTCATTCTCATGACCGTGATTCATGTAACTATTCAGCTGAGTGGCCGACTGGTACCCGGTTTGCACTCATATGGCTGAAATGACAACTGAATGACGTGTGACATGTAACTAAGAATTTGGGACAATGATTGATGAAGATCGTCTGATGGTGAAGTAACTTCTCGTCCAATAGCTTTGATCTGGCACCTTTGTCTTCGTCTTGTAGGATCTCCAGGTTGTGAACAACATCAGCATCTCGTAGCGTCTCCAACATCAGCAGCGTCAATCCCTAGTAACATCTCCAAGCTATGAGCGGCATCAACAATCTTGTAGAATATCAACAAGTGGACATATGCCTGAGATGATTAAGAATCGGCCAGCGAATACTTGTGAAGTATTGCAAGTGAAATACACATGGATTTAGGTACGTGTAATACACATGGAATACGGTACATGGAGTACACATGGAATGCACATGAAATGATCGGTATGGGGTCGATAATTTGTCATGATTTAAGGAAAGTATATCGGTTAAACGGTTAGGAAAACCATTATGATAACCTGGCAATATTAACATAGTCATCATTCTGGTTGTATCGAGAAACGTTAAAGTGTGGTCACACAAAATTCGACGATGATTTGCCTGACAGCATGATCAATGAAAACCAACCATGACTATCATGAAAGCAGAATTCAATGAAATCCAACAATGTCTTGCATGAAAGCATAAATAACAAAAGAGGCGTAAGACGTAATCAACATGAAGACGGAATTATCATGAAGAACCATAAAACCGTCAATCATGAAGGAGTGTATAACATAATCAACACGAAACTGAAGTTAACCATGACAATATGAAAACATACTTGATATAAAAACATATTAACTTATGAGGGGACATGAAAAAAAATTTTATGCCAATAAATCATGAGAAAAATTTTATGCATGAAAAACAGTGCATGAATGCGTAATGTAGTTTATAAAAACCTTTATATGTGCGAGGGGACGCCTATGGGTCGGTCCCAAAACAAAAGACATGGCGAGGGGACGCCTATGGGTCGGTCCCAAAGTTAAAAGTTTCGATAATAGCACATGCGACTAAATAGGGCCAGTCCTGTACCAACCATTACTTAGTCATAATCCCTACAACAATGATACATGAAACATAAATAAATGAAACTCATCTGTCAAAACTTATCAGAAAAAAATTTTATGTGACTAATTATGAACTACTAGGGTTCAGTCCGCATAGCCACTGTTCACGAGGAACCTTATGTATGAACAATGACACATAACTAAATATGAATGACGGTTGTCCATCCATATTAGTAAAACAATATCGATGAAAACATCAAGGTTAAAACCTTGCTGAAAACGTTGTGGTTAAAACAACAATGCGCTAAAAACATCAATACATGGAATAACAAACGTTGGCTTAGGAAGCTCCTGGTGACTACCTACTAGTCACAGGTCGAGTTTTAGAGCCTACAGGTCGAAGCCTTGTCTCTGATACCATAATTGTAACACCCCATTTTGATAATGGAATGTCACGCGTAATTATGGCGTGTCATCAAAGCATACAAGGATAAATGTCTAAAACATTACATGACCATAAGGATAACCGGAATCAAACATCGGTTCCCAACATAAGCCCAAAACATAATAAAGCAAAAGAAATGAATGAAAGACTAAACAAGCATAAGTATATGAGGGCAAGAAGGAAAAGAAGTCTCTAGCAGCTTCCATCCTATGCACGTCCTCCAAATGCTCGAGTCTTCCCTAGGGTACCTGCCGTTTTGGGACATGGAAAGGAAAGTAACGGCTGAGCAAAACGCTCAGTGCACGGATATAGACATTGTATGAATGACTAAGCATAATAAAGACTTATAGCAGCGGAAATGTATAAGTCATGGAAAACCTGAAACATGTTCATAAAACTGGTTTTATAGTTTGAAAAGCCTTATGTTTATCTTATGAAAACTGTTTAACATATTTTACCATTAGCCAATATAAGTCATGAAAATCCATCGTGCATGAATACTTGGAGGGGTGACCTCATCATGCAAATTAGAGGGGCTGCCTCTAATTTAATATACTGGTTCTGGGTAGGAGGGATCAGCTCCTTGTGAAGGATGCAAGGCACACACCACATTCACCATGAAATCCTGACTGAAAACATGTAACTAGGATGCACCCATACGCCCCACATGATAAATATAATAATATGGCCAAAAGCTGAAGGGACGCCACGAGCAATCACTCCACCGTGGTGAAGTCATAACATCAGTGCCTCTAATGTTATGGTTATGGTACCTCCATAACTAGGTGAAACTGGTCATGCATGTATATGGCTTTAGGTATTCTAATTAAACATAAGCAATTCAAAAACATATACAAATACTGGGAAAACAATTGGCTGCATACGGGGAATTCTAATAAGGAAAGAATGTCCATACTGAAAGGACGGGAATCCGTACCTTATGTTCAGTGAACGAAGAAGACGAACTGAGAGGAATCCTACTTCCGTATCACTAATGCTACATGAATACATACGTGAATAAGTATCTGACTACTAAATACGTAACTGGTTTATATCATGTCTTAGCTTATTTTATATGTTCATATCATGTTTTACTGTTTAAAGTCTTTAACTGTGTTTATCTTATATTCTATCTATTCTGATTAAGTATTTCTGGTATTTCATGTATTATTATACTTACTGTGTAATAATAAGTAACTTTCCAAAAATAGCAGGTTTCCTAAAATAGAAAGTTTCCAAAAATAGAAAGTTACCAAAAATAGAAAGTTTCAAAAATAGAAAGTTTCCAAAAATAGAAAGTTTCCAAAAATCGAAAGTTTCCAAAAATAGAAAGTTTCCAAAAATAGAATTACTGCTTAAAATAGATAAGCTTCTAAAAATAGAAAGTTTCCATAAATAGATTAGCTGCCTTATTTAAATAAGTTTCCATAAATAGATTAGCTGCCTGAAATAAATAAGTTTCTAAAATAGAAAGTTTCCATAAATAGATTAGCTGCCTTATTTAAATAAGTTTCTAAAAATAGAAAGTTTCCATAATTAGATATAAGCTGGTTAAATAAGCTAAGTATATAAGCCTAGTGTTTTCATGATTATTTTCTAAGTCATATGATATAATGTATAGTTTATTAATTATTTCATGTAATTAAAAGAAACTATAGGTTAAAATATTTAATTAAAGTATATCATGTTTTTAATTAAATAAAGTTAAATACTTAGGTTAAAACATGTATTATTATTTATTAATAATATAACCTAAGTCATGTTAATTAATTAATTATAACCATGGTTTTTAAATAATTAATCAATTATAAGTCTAAAAATTATAAAATACTTAGGTTAATAATTTCATGATTTTAATAATTAAAATAACCTAAGTCATGTTATTAAATTAATCATGTCATGTTTATTAATTTAATTTTAACATAAGATTATAAAAAAGATAATAATCTTAACATACACCGTGAACCGGATCTTGACTAAGAACCATGAACCGGACATGAAATCGACACCATACCCCGAACCACTTCGGGCTTCCCCTTGTCTTGTTGCTGCCGTGGGACCCACACCAACCAACCGGGACCATATGGTCTCGGTGGTGGTCGAGTAGCCAAACCGAGACCCCTTCGGGTTCGGTTTAGGCGCCGGCCCAAAACAAACACCCCTAAAACACCCTTTTTGATTTATTCCAAAACCAATTTCATGTTAGATCTATGTTTTAATTAGGTTTTTAAAAAAAAACATCATGTTCATAATTATTTAAAAGATCAAATCAAAAGAAAAGGGTTAAAAGAATTACCGAATGCGTGGATCTAAACAAGGATGAACAAACACGAACACTTGCACCAAAACCAAAATCAAAGATCAAATAAACACCCCTTTGGTGTGTTTATGGGTGGCGGCCAAAAGAGAAAAAGAAGGAGAAGGAAGAACTTTCAGGTTTTTGTAAAAATCCTCTGTAAAGTGAAAATGAGTAGTGATCTTTTCCTAATTCCTTGTTTCAGTAAAAGTTGATGGGCTAAGCCCATCTTCCCTCCCTAATTTCGTGGTATGGGGCCCACATGGGGTAACCCATACATTTCCCGAGTCTAAATATTATAGTGTGTTCTCGTGTGTTCTCGTGTTTGTAATTTACGTGTTTTAATTAGTTATCGATCGTGACTTAATATATTTATTCGTGTTCGTAATAAATATATATACGTAATTAATATTAGCTCGTGATTTAATTATGTTCATGATTTCATGATCGCATGTTCGTGATTAATTATTGTTTAAATAATTATTGCGTGTTCGTGCGTAATAAATACTTATCGTGTTCTAACACGTACGTAATACGTAAAATCCTAACACGTAAACGTAATCGTACTATAAAAGGAAAGTTTTAATCTAGTACGTACGATCTTAAGGGTACTATTCATGGTAAAAGCATGCGGGTTTTACACAAATATTGTTTAAAACCTATGAACCTACTCAACCATTGAGTTGACTTTAAGGCATATATTTTAGGTGAATGAGGACTGGCGGGCTGCGGATGGTGGTGTCTTGAATAAAGTTATCATTCTAGAAAATAAAACTAGATCTTTGGGAAAACTTGTGTTTGTACATTATTGTACAGTTGTTTTTATTTAACTCTGAATAAATGAATGATAACGTAAATATTTATAAAAATGTATTGAGCATTTCTATTATTATAACTATGGTACTTTGATAGTAATACTCCAAATTAGCTTCCGCTGCTATAAGGTAAAATGGGGGAGTTAAAATTATATTAATAAAACTTTACCATAACTTGTTAATTGTATAATTAAATTAAAGTATTGTATTAATTTAATTAAACTCTGGTTAAAATGTAATTAAATAATTAAGCTAAGTTCTTAATTAATTTAATTAATGTAACATGAAATTTATCATGAATAATTATCTTAAATAACTATATTAACCTAAGTTAAATTTAATAAATCGTACCATGTAAATTTCATGAATAATTATGTACCAAATAATTATATCCTAAGTCCTTGATTTAATTAATTAATTAAACCATGTTTCATTTAATAGAATTAATTAAATAAATCTTAATATAATTTAGCAAAAACTAAACCAAACACACCCTTATGTTTTTTGATTGTACCCGAGCCCCAAACTATCCTTCACCGAGACCCCATGATCTCGGCTTGGTTCGAACCACAACAACCACCACAGCCACCAGGCTGTGGCCTTGTCGCTGCTAGCACACAGCAGCCACCGGCTGCTACTGGTTTGCCACTGTCAGCCCACAACAGCCCCCGACTTCAGCCGGGTTCCCACTGACAAGCTAAACGCACCCCTGCTGGGGGTTTGGTGTTGCAGCCGATTGCACAAAACAACCATCGAAACCCTTGTGAACTCGGCTGGCCAAACCAAACGCGCACCGAGAGTTTTTTGACTCTTGGTTTTCGTGACAATCCCACCAAAACCAAACTTAACCTTGATCCATTACATGTTTTAATCCCTTTTTAATTTATGTGTTCTTATTTATTTTACTATCATGATCAAAGAAAATAATAACAAAAGATTAAGGTTGAAAGGATACCGTATGCGTATAGTGATTATGAATTAAGAACACAATCTATCCCCGTAACCAAATCAAGGATCAAACAACTTTTCCTTCCCCTTTTCTTGTGTGTAAACTGGCGACAACAAGGAGACACAAAGCTAGGGTTTGTTTTATTTTGTTAAAAGTGAAAAAGTAACTCCCTGGGAGTGTTTTTGTTATAAAATAAGATAGCTTAACGGGTCGGGCCATGGGCCCTCCCTATTCTTTTAAACGCCGGCCAAACACCCCTTTATGTTTACTTTTCATCTTTCGTGTTCAAAATATATATCTTGTGTGTTCGTGTTTTAATCTCGTGTTTTAAATCCTGATCATGTTTTAAGTATTATACGTAAATACTTATCGTGTATTAATTTACATACGTAATATTTGTCGTAAATAATAAATAATAAACGTAATGCTTGTATTTATTTTTTAATATTCATGATACGTGTCGTGTATTTATTAATTATAAAGTTTTAATTAATCCGTGTTTTCATGTAATTAATGTTCTTAGGTATTTTATGCGTGTTCTACAACTCTTCCCCTCTAAAAAGAATAATTCGTACTCGAATTAGAGATACGATATGCTGAAAAGGACATACTCGAATCATAGCTGAAAATGAGGGTAAGAAGTCCGTATAGAATCTTCTGTTTCCCAGATGGCTTCCCGCTCGGGATGGTCCCTCCAGAGGATCTTGACAAATGGAATCGTTTTTCTCCTCATAAACCGATCTTGACGATCAAGAACTGCTTCGGGTTCCTCAACATAGGATACATCCTTACGAATATGGTCGAGTGTGTATGAGACAATGTGCAAAGGATGATAATTATATCCTCTCAGTAAGGACACATGGAACACATTGTAAACATGAGATAGATGAGGAGGTAATGCCAGACGATACGATACCTCACCGACATGTTCGAGGATCTCAAACGGTCTGATGAATACGAGGACTAAGCTTGTCCTTAATACCAAAACGCTTGACTCCACGTGCTGGTGATACCTTCCAGAAAAGACGATCACTAGGCTGAAATTTTAATGCTCTGTGATGTTTGTCAGCATAGCTCTTCTGACGAGCACGAGCTTCCTGCAGCTTCGCCTTGGCGATGGAGACCTTCTCATTGGTCACCTCTATCATCTCTTGACCCTTAATGATTCGTTCACCAACCTGATCCCAGCAGATTGAAGCACGACACTTCCTACCATATAGCATCTCGAAAGGTACACACTTGATACTCGCGGGCCAACTGTTGTTGTAAGCAAACTCAACCAAGCAGATGTAGTCATCCAAATTCCCTGTCCATTCTAACGCACAAGCACGTGACATATCTTCTAAGGTCTGAATAGTACGCCCTGACTGACCATCGTTCTGAGGATGAAAAGTTGTGCTAAGCCTGAGTCTGGTGCCCCAAGCTTTCTGCAAACCTCTCCAGAATTTAGACGTGAATCGTGGATCTCTGTCTGATATGATATCTGATGGAGTACCATGTAGTCGCACGATCTTCTGCTAAAATATTTCCGCCAATTTGCTAACTGGATAATCCTTGCGAATTGGAAAGAAATGAGCGGACTTGGTTAAACCATCAACGATGACCCATATAGAATCATGCTTCCTCTGAGTCCGCGGAAGTCCGGTGACAAAATCCATGGAGATATTGTCCCACTTCCATTCGAGAATCTCTAATGGTTGTAGTAAACCACTAGCTCGCTGATGTTCTATCTTAACCTGCTGGCAGGTCAGACATTTGGACACGAAGGTAGCAACATCCTGCTTCATGCCACTCCACCAAATGCTGTTTGAGATCATGTTACATTTTGGTAGAATCTGGATGAATGGAGAACGGAGAGCTGTGAGCCTCAGTCAGTAAGGCTTCTCTGAGTGTAAGATCGTCCGGAACACATAACTTGGTACCCTGCCAAACAATGCCATCTTCGTCAATACGGAACTCTGTCTGCTGATTGATGTTCTAAATAGTCGCCCATATCTCACCGTACTCCTTCTGAGTTGCCTTGATCTAAGAGATTAAGTCTAGCTCAACTCTCAGATTAGCCCAGTACCCATGTTGTTCACGTACAAAGAAATCAATGTCTAAACGCTTTAGAGCACGTATGATCTCTTCTTCCACCTTAATGCCAGCAATCATGCCTAATTTCCTGCTGAGAGCATCGGACACCATATTCGCTTTACCAGGATGGTACTGAATGTTGGTGTCATAACCCTTAAGTAGATCCAACCACCTTCTCTGACTCATGTATATTTCTTGCTAAGTGAATATGTATTTGAGGCTCTTGTGATCAGTGAAGATGTAACATGACTCACCGTAAAGATAATGCCTCCAAATTTTAAGTGCAAAAACAACTGTTGCTAATTCCAGATCATGAGTAGGATAATTTTCCTCGTATGGCTTAAGCTGTCGTGATGCATAAGCGATCACCTTCCCATGTTGCATGAGTACACAGTCAAATCCTTTACCCGAAGCATCGCTATAAATCTGAAATCCACCTATGCTAGATGGGAGAGTAAGAATAGGTGCAGAAACTAGTCGCTGCTTAAGTTCTTCAAAGCTCTTCTCCCGCTCATCATTCCAGACGAATTTCTATCCCTTACGCATCAACTTAGTCAAACGCAAGGCTATCCGTGAAAAGTTCTCCACAAATCTACGATAATAACCAACTAAGCCTAGAAAACTACGAACCTCTATTGCAGACGTCGATCTTGGACATTTTGTGATAGCTTCAGTTTTCGTAGGATCCATGGTGATCCCTTCTGTGAAGACAATGTGGTCCAGAAATGCCACCTTGCTTAACCACAATTCACACTTGGAAAATTTTGCATACAATTGCTTCTGGAGAAGAATTTGTAGTACTGTGCAAAGATGTTCCTCGTGTTCTTCCTTGGATTTTGAGAAGATATTAATGTCATCGATGAATATGATGACAAATTTTTCCAGAAACTCATGGAAAACGCGGTTCATTAAATCCATGAATACCGCTAGAGCGTTTGTGAGTCCGAAAGGCATGACTACGAACTCATAGCAACCATATCTTGTGCGAAAAGCAGTCTTAGGAATATCCTTCTCCTTCACTTGCAGCTGATGATAGCCTGACTGTAGATCAATCTTGGAAAAGTGCTTGGCACCTTGCAGTTGGTGAATTAGATCAGTGATACGCGGAAATGAATAACGGTTTCTGATCGTGATCTTATTCAGCTCATGATAGTCAATGCACAGTCGCATGCTGCCGTCCTTCTTCTTAACGAATAGTACCGGTGCATCGATGGTGATACACTCGCACGAATGAAACCTCGCTCTAGTAACTCGTGCAGCTGGTCTTTCAACTCCTTGAGCTCTATGGGAGCCATGTGATAAGGAGCCTTGGAGATAGGTTCATCTCCTAGAATGAGCTCAATGCCAAACTCTACTTCGCAGATAGGTGGTATACCAGAAATTTCTTCTGGAAACACAACGAGGAATTCTGAAACATTCGACTGATCCTGAATCGATGGAGCTTCAGCAGTTGTGTCATGAATTGTAGCTAAGAATCCTTCGCAACCATGAGCCATTAATGCATGAGCTTGTGAGGCAGAAATGATTTGTACAAACTTTCTTGGTATAAAACCATTATGAATGTACTCTAGATATTAAACATCACCGAATATGACTCGATATGTGTGACAATCGATCGTGGCATGGTGTTTTGCTTACCAGTCCATGCCTAAAATCATATCAAATTCACACATGTCAAAAGGAAGTGCGTCAACAAGACGAATCTTGTCATCAAATTCTAAGGGAAGATCTCTGTGCACATGGGTAATGCGCACAGAGTCTCTCATTGGCGTAGATATATTTAATACATTCTCAAGTGGTGTAGATGTCTTATTAATACGGGCAACATAAGTAGTGGATATAACTGAATGGGTCGCACCCGTATAAAATAAAACACAGGCAGCATGTCCATACATAAATAAGATGCCAGTAATGGTACCTGTAGACTTATTAGCCTGATCTCTGGTTGTGGTGTACACACGACTTGATGCTGCTGGTTTCGGAGGGCAGTACCTGATGTACCAACAGTTTCCCCTTTCTTGCAGTCTTTCATCTGATGGCCTGCTTGCCCACACTTAAGGGAAACATTGGTAGCACGACGGCATGGTCCAGGATGCCTACGGCTGCAAGTGGTGCAGATGGGATGGGTATACCCTCTAGGGGGTACCCTCGCTAGCTGAGAGCCTATTTTAGAAGATGTGCGTGAGACATGTTTACTGGGACATAAACATGACTACACTGAAAGTTTAGATTAAAATACCAGATGAAGCTGAGTGGTTAGGCTGCTGACCCTTGTTGTTCAGGTCACGTTCGTTCCTAGAGTTCCTATTAAAATGATGAGATGTTAGAATTTAAGTCACATAGTAGCTTAACATAGAAGAGTTTAAATTTTAGGGACCTGTTGTTGTTGGAGTAACTGACATTGTTACGGTAGTTATCACTACCGCTACGCCTGTCTGATCCATGACGGTCGTTAGTCTGACCGTTTCCCTTGTTGTTGTTCTGCCGAGTGGCCGGTTGGGACCGGACTCCACCCTTCTGTCTGAAAGATACAATTGAATAGAACAAGATAGAAATAAGATTGAAAATACTGATTTTAATGAGATGGTAACGCTTGATGACTGAAATATACCTCTTCTCAGGTCGAGCCGACTCCTCATAATCACCCCTCTCCTGGAGCTTCTCCAGACTGCGTGCTGCGTCAGCAACTTGTGACACATTGGTGAATGTAGCATATAACAGACGATCAGTAATCAAGGAGTAAAGAGCCCATTGGAAATTCTTCGCTTGCTCCTCAGCTGTGCCAGTAGCAGCACACAGGAAACCAGCGAGCCCGAGGAAACGCTGCATGAGTGATGTGTTGTTCTCTCCTACCTTCTGCCGGATAGCATGATAATCCCTCCTCAGTCGTTCTTGATTAGCTCTAGGGAAGAACTGATTGTAGAACAATTCCTTGAACTGTACCCATGTCAAAGCAGTAATCTATGCCTCACCTCCATTGCTCAGCTTGTACACTCTCCACCATGCCAACGCATCACCCTCAAACTTGTAGCATGCCAACCTTGCCTTGTATATCCCGTCGCAACCCATGGCATCAAATATCTTTTCCATACGCGAGATCTAGTTCTCAACATCTGATGGGACCTCAGCCTTCTTGAAAGATTGAGGCTTCTATTTGTTAAATCTTTCCAGCCACGTGTGGAGTGTGACTGGTGGAGGAGGAGGAGGATTCACAGGATGCGGTATATTTTGAAATTCAGCCCGAATCTCGTTTCGGATCTGAGGGAGTGATAGGTGTGTAAACACCCATCCTTTTACCACTTAACTACAATAATAACCAAGCCAAAACGTGTATTTTATGTCGTAAATGTCGGAATTATGCGTGGTTTGTGTTTTTGTTGTGATTTAGGACGAAAATGTGAAAAGGGGAGAAAACACGGGCTACCACGGGCTTTTATCGAAGAAAAAGACAAAAGACGAAGTCAAGAAATCAAGAGTGCAAAAAGAACGGAAGTCCAAGGCCTATTATGAAGATTTATCGAAGAAAAAGTCTAAAGACGGAAGTTTAATAAAAGCCGAAGAACTCAAGTCTAAATTAATGAAGAAATTACAAGACGAGTTTATTAATCCCGAGACAAAAGTCGAAGAATTAAGAAGACGAGGACTAAACGAGAAATAAAGAAAGAAGAAAGAGAGGAGGAAGCTTCCACTAAGCATCTCCTCCTCCACTATAAATAGGATCATTAAGATTTCATTTGTCTTTGTTAGCTAATTTTGACAAGATTATTTCTCCACCATTTAAATTATTTGCACATTTATTTCCTTGTCATTTTCTTAATTGTCTTGCACTTTTAATTCCTTTAATTCCAAGTAAGTTTACTTTTATTGTTATTGAATCTTTACTTTTATTGTTAATCTCCTATCTACTCTTCTTGTTTTGATTTGATCTTCATCTTTATGTTTATGTTAAGTTCTTGAGTTTTTATTAAATTGATTAAGTGGGTCTTGATTATTTTGGTTATTATTGTTAGTTTTATTGATTTGGGTTGATAGATTATCATTAGTTGATCATTTGTGATTAGTCTTGCTTAATCGTTTGGTTTAATTTGATTAGTTTTGGTTAGATTCGTGTTCTCTCTATTTTCCTTGTTCTTCGCATATTCTGTTTGCCCAGGTTATTCCGAACCAAGCTTCATATTCCGAACCAAGCAATCATTTCGGATCAGTTTGGTATTCCGAATCAGCAGTTTATTCCGAATAAAGCATTATTCCGAACGAAGCCAAATATTCCGGATGAACCAAATATTCCGGATAAACCATTTATTACGGATGAAGGAGTTGTTGTGAATATTCCGAATGAACTGATTTCTATTCCGAGTTAAGTTTTATTCCGAATCAAGGATTATTCCGGATGAATCTGTTATTCCGGATGAAGCACTATTCCGGATGAGCCTTTATTCCGGATCAACGTTTTATTTCGGACGAACCCTTATTCCGAATAAGCAATTATTCTGGACGAAGGATTATTCCGCATAAAGCAATTATTCCGAGTGAAGTCTTTTATTCCGGATCAGTGGTTATTCCGGATCAATAGTTTATTCCGGATGAAGCACTATTCCGAATGAAGCTTTATTCCGCATGAGGTAAATATACCGAGTGAAGAAGAATTATTCCGAACGAAGGTGACATTCCGAACGAGTGATTATTCTGAACGAAGGTGTTTTTCCGAATGAGCATTTTTAGTTTATTTTAAGTTTATGTTTTGAAATTCTTAAGCTTTACTTTTCCCGCCTTTTTACTTAGTCGCACTTTAAGTTTACTTGCCTTAGATTTATTTTAAGTTTACACTTTTACTTGCCTTGCCTTAGTTTAAGTTTTAGTTTTCATTTTAAGTTTGCCTTAGGATAGTTTTAAGTGCGCGTTATTTAATTTCTCGTCACGTTATTATTTCCCGTAATTTATTTTTAATCATTTTAAGCTTTATTTACTTTACCTTTATTTTAAAAGTTTTGCACTTTATTTTCACTACAACGACAAATATTTTTCTTAACCAAAAACAATTGAGTCACACTTTGAACCAGAGATCAATTCGATTAGACCACTTCAACGAACTTAACTTTCTTACTAGGTAAAAGCCAAGTATTAAATGGCGCCACTGCCGGCTCTTTTCGTAAAGATTAACGGTTTTCTGTGAGAGACGCGTTGCTTTTTGGGATCCGTTCATTCGTGAGCGTTATTTTTCGTATTAAAATTTTTCAAAAATCCATAAAAAATTAAAAATTGTTAAAAATCCATAAAAATTAAAATTTTTCAAAAATCCAAAAAGATTTTATTTTCTTTATAGTGTATATATATTCTCGTTGTGTTTGGTATCTTTTTCTTTTGCCTTTGCAGGTGTATGCGTACTAGATCTTCAACTTATCCAGAGCCCAAGACTCGTGAAGATTTAGCTATGGAAGGTGTGAACAACAACAATAATCCACCGCACCTCAATAATAACAACAACAATGTTCTTCCACAGCCCGATCTTCGGATAATGGAGGAGCTTTGTCAACCCACAATGTTTGGACAAGGAGAACCGATTGCGCCGATGCAAATCATGGCTCCGGAGATTTCGTTGAAGCATCACATGATCCAACAAGTGCAAACTAATCCATTTCGCGGAATACCAGATGATGATGCCAACAAGCACCTCGACAAATTCATTACTATTACTCAAAGCATGAAGTTGCCCGGTGTTACTATGGATGTCCTTCGTCTTCAACTCTTTCCACATACTTTATCACACCACGCCGAAAAATGGTTTGATCGTATCCCGAAGAATTCCATTCATACTTGGGACGACATGACTCAACGATTTTTGTCGCGCTACTTTCCACCATCCATGGTCACGAGCCTTCGAAATCAAATCAGCGGTTTCATGCAAGAACCCGATGAATCTCTCTTTGATGCTTGGGAAAGATATAATGTTTTGATCGATCGATGTCCAAACCACAACATGCTCCCCGTTACCTTAATTGATACTTTTTACAACGGTTTGAATTTTCGTGATCGTGATACGATTAATGCAGCCGACGGTGGCACATTTATGAAAA
This sequence comes from Glebionis coronaria, assembly GCA_025667525.1. Lineage (NCBI taxonomy): Eukaryota > Viridiplantae > Streptophyta > Magnoliopsida > Asterales > Asteraceae > Glebionis > Glebionis coronaria. Next base: position 356,083,076 of record CM046881.1, read on the forward strand.
GAAGACCCGAGGAGTGTAGAGAGCTTATTGAGAACATGACTACTCATCACAAAAATTGGGATTCCTCCGCTTCTTCAAGGAACAACCCGAGAGTCAACATTTCTTCTACTTCAGCAAACCCCGATATGACCGAATTCACCCGCATGATGGCCGAAATGAACAAAAATATCTTGCTCATCGCTACAAACCAACAACAACAAGTTAAAGCTGTAGCTATTCCTTGTGAGACATGCGGTGGTCCTCACTCATACACTGATTGTCCTTCTACTCAAGGCAATCCGGAAAATGTGTATGCGGCTTATGGTAACTATTCACCGGAAAGTTACCAAGCCCGACCTCAAGGGGATCGAAATTTGCTAAGTTACCCGTCTAACAACTATCTTTCACCCGGTTTTTCTCCTCAAAACCACAACCCAAACAACAATTACAATAGAAGCAACCAAATCCCACCTCGAGCTTCTAATCCTTATCACCCACCCGCTCAACAAGCCCCACCCATTAATCAAGATGTTGAAGCTTTAATGAGAACCCAAGGAGAGCAAATTAAGAATCTGCAAAGCCAAATTATCAATTTAAAAGGGGATATCACTAAGCAAGGGAATGACATTAGATCCGAGCTTCGAAATGATATACAATCCTCCTTCAGCAATCAAACGAATGATTTGAAGAATATGCTGGCTAGTTTCTTACCCACCACTCAACCCTCTACTTCGGGCTCTCTACCTTCAAACACCGTCACCAACCCGAGAGCGAATGTGAGTGCTATTGCTACACGTAGTGGAGAAACTTTAGTAGGACCATCTATCCCACCCCCAGTTACACCATCCACACCTCCTCCACCACCATTTATCCCTACTACTCCCACACCTAGTATTAGTTCACCATTACCGTCTCCACCTCTACCAGCTGAAGTACCCAAGAGGAACCCTTCACCAACCCCACCTTCCACCTATAAACCCGGCATTCCTTACCCTTCTCGACTCGACAAGGCTAGAATTTTGACTAAGAATGACGTTCAAGTCTCTAACTTTTTGGACAAGATTGCCGGCATGACCATAACCTTTACCCTTGTTGAAGCTCTTGCCTAAATGCCACAATTTGTCAAGATGTTTAAGGAATTTCTTAGTAAGAAGGAGAAGATGGTCGAGTTTGTTAATACTCGCTTGAATGAAAATTGCTCTGCAATCCTTCTTAAAGAACTTCCGGAAAAACTTGGAGATCCCGGTCGTTTTGTGCTACCTTGTACTTTTAACCAAACCGACGAATTTACTGCCTTAGCCGATCTCGGGGCAAGTATTAATTTGATGCCTTTAAGTGTTTGGAAAAAGTTATCATTGGCCGACCTTACACCAACGAAGATGACTCTTGAGCTTGCAAATCGCACTCTCGCTTACCCCGTTGGTATTACCGAAGATGTATTTATTAAAGTTGGCACATTCACTTTTCCGGTCGACTTCGTCGTTGTTGATTATGAAATGGACCCTCGTATTCCGTTAATACTTGGACGCCCATTTTTGAGAACCGTTAGAGCTTTAATAGATGTGGATAAATGTGAACTCATCTTAAGAGTCGGGGATGATGCACAAGTTTTTGAAATGGGGAAGCTTACAAGCAAATATAATGGAAGAGAATCGGTGAATATGATTAATGTGCTTGATGATTTTGTCGTCTACAACAATCCTCTATTCGATTCTTGCAATGATAATCCACTGTTTCAAGACGATGTGGATGATTCTCTCTCCAATTTGGAACCTTCACCCATATATGATTCTCCACCGATCTATGATGCTTATGATGATGATTCTAGCTCCGGTGGGGATGATTATGATGATTTTACTTCCGAGTATCCCGACATGCCCACTTATGATGATTTTGATGAGGCCGATACTCTTTCGAGTGATTCTTCTCATGCTGAAGATCCTCCGCCTACAACACTTGATCCTACTTTGGATGACTACTCATTTGAGGAAGACTTTTCTACTTTTCTCAATACTTACTTCCCTCATCAGAGTGATGCCCCTCCTTTGGAATTTGATGATTATGGTCTTCATCCTTCTACAGATTTGAAGAAAATTCTTTCAAAGGAGAAGAAACCGGACGACACCAACATCCGCAACACGTATGTTTTGACACCTCTTTGTCCACCTTCTGAGGACGAGGTTGTGCATTTTCTTAGCGGATCTTCTTCAAATTCTGCTGAGCCTGAGTGCTATTTTCCCCTAAAGGAAAAGGTGTTCGACCCCGGTATTGAAATTTTTAAGCCATCTCAGTATCCGTCTGATGAAATAAAAGGAAAGATTTTTGGAACTATTGGAGATATGCTTGCACTTCTTCACCCTTGCTCCCACCGTGCTCCATCTTTGCTTAAGGGAACCTTGCCTACTCTTCTTTGGCTTGCCTTGTTCGCCTTAAGCTTGTGCTATTTGATGGACGAAAACCATGTATTTGATCCCGGTGGATGTTTTTCAAGCTTCTTCCTATGCTAATCAAGGTCGATTCAGGCTCACGACTCGGTGAAAAAAATCAAGCGCTTCTTGGGAGGCAACCCAAGTATCTATCTTCTAGCTATCTTTATCCTAAGTGTAGGGGAGACCCGTTGGTGTTTGTTATTTCATCTCTTCTCATATTCAGGGATTCGAGCGCTCAATCATCCACTCTTGATGATTTTTGATGACCCGTGATTCCGTGTTTCCGTCTTCCCGGTTCTATCCTAAACTCTTTTAGATTCACTATTTTATATTTTCCAATATTAAAATAGGAATCTTGTTAGTTGTCTTTTCCTTAGCAAGATTTAAACAACGTGCACAATGTCCTAAGTGTAAGGGAGATTACTCACACATGCTTAAACATTGAGGACAATGTTTATATCAAGTGTAGGGGGGACTTCTATCGATGTTAAGTGGCCTTTTCATTGTAATTGTCCTCATTTTAACCGGAAAATCAATTTTTTCGACATTTTTCAAAATTTTTGATCTATTTTGGCCTATTAGTTTTTCCCTTGTTATAGTAATTTTCTTTCTTTGTTAGAATAAATTTTAATAAAGTGGTTTTAATTTTCAACGTTGTGAATCTTTTGACTCATCCCGAGTTTACTTATCTAAGTTTACTCTAGCTAGTATCCTTAACGTGTTTAAGTCAAGTTTTGCTAGGCTTTTATATAGGGAGCTATAAAACGCGAAGGTCTTAACTCTCACGGGTTAAGAACAAGAACTTTTCGCAAGTTCCTATAATTGACCCTAGAGAGTCGTTTATCAAGGGAACTTTAAAATGCGAATTCTAAACTTGAAAAAGTCTAAGAATTTGCAAGATCCTATAGATGACTCGAAAACCCAAAACTTTGATTTAATGGGCTAAGCATCCACGAGTCTCATTCCTTGAGATTTTAAATTGTGGAGAACGAGAGATGATAGAGTCAATTATAAGTTTGGTATTCTTTCATGAATTTATGTGAGTTAATTATAAGCCTATTCTCCCATCACTTGCTAATAAATTTATCTGCAATAAATAAGGTTGTACGATTTGAAAAGTTACTTAGCTTCTAGCCCAAGATCGTTTAAAAGTTGCTCGGTATTGATTAGAGTTCATAGCCAAGGCATAACTTATTGAAGCGGGATGCGAAGATTGGCGAGTCCGAAAAGGTCCTAACACGGCATGAGGGCTACATTTTGTTGCTAAAGATCCCAAGTGATGTGAAGAATCATTTATCAAGAATCAATATGAAGGATCGAGACACACGACGAAAAGCAAATACTCCCCTAAAGATCATGGAGAAGTCTATCCAAAAAGACCCTAACAAGGTATGAGGACAAATAGATCCAAGTCCTAAAAGGAGGTGAATCGTTGTATATCAAAATCCCAAACAAAGATTGGAGAAAAATGAAGAAGTCGTGGTCCAAGTATGAAGAATCTCTCAAAACTTCAAGTGAAGAAATTCCTATTATGAAGAGAAGACCATAATTTCATGAACGTCTCTCAAGATTTGAAGTATGAAGTCGCTGCCAAATATCGGTCCGAGAAAGGTCTCAAATCGTGAAGCGAGTTATGCCAAGATATGAACTTTATGTGGTCCCGAGAAGCAGTTTTAAAAGATTTTGTCCTTTAGCTAACTATTGATTAAATCGTCCCACTTTATTTTCAGCCTTAATAACTATCGAAATAAGTCAACAATGTATCCTCGTGATCATTCAAGACAATAATAAAATATAAGAGATACACCTAGGAATAAGGGAGTCTAAGTAAATAATTGGCCCACATGAGTTCGTGTTAGTTTGCTAACTTATAATAACAATGATCTCGTTTTTAAGCTTGGTTCAGAGAATGTGAAAACTTGAGGATGATGATCATTCATGACATTTCCAAAACCCTAAGGTAAGTCTTTGATTTCTTTACTTGTTTTGTTATTTTCTATCTCTTTAATAAAGGCCAATGTGGATTGATTATGATGATAAGTGTGATCGTGCTTTGTAACTAATGCATTGCATGAGGACATTGCAATGGTCAAGTGTAGGGGATTTGATAGGTTTGTAAACACCAATCCTTTTACCACTTAACTACAATAATAACCAAGTCAAAACGTGTATTTTATGTCGTAAATGTCGGAATTATGCGTGGTTTGTGTTTTTGTTGTGATTTAGGACGAAAATGTGAAAAAGGGAGAAAACACGGGCTTCCACAGGCTTTTATCGAAGAAAAAGACAAAAGACGAAGTCAAGAAATCAAGAGTGCAAAAAGAACGGAAGTCCAAGGCCTATTCTGAAGATTTATCGAAGAAAAAGTCTAAAGACGGAAGTTTAATAAAAGCCGAAGAACTCAAGTCTAAATTAATGAAGAAATTACAAGACGAGTTTATTAATCCCGAGACAAAAGTCGAAGAATTAAGAAGACGAGGACTAAACGAGAAATAAAGAAAGAAGAAAGAGAGGAGGAAGCTTCCACTAAGCATCTCCTCCTCCACTATAAATAGGATCATTAAGATTTCATTTGTCTTTGTTAGCTAATTTTGACAAGATTATTTCTCCACCATTTAAATTATTTGCACATTTATTTCATTTTCATTTTCTTAATTGTCTTGCACTTTTAATCCCTTTAATTCCAAGTAAGTTTACTTTTATTGTTATTGAATCTTTACTTTTATTGTTAATCTCCTATCTACTCTTCTTGTTTTGATTTGATCTTCATCTTTATGTTTATGTTAAGTTCTTGAGTTTTTATTAAATTGTTTAAGTGGGTCTTGATTATTTTGGTTATTATTGTTAGTTTTATTGATTTGGATTGATAGATTATCATTAGTTGATCATTTGTGATTAGTCTTGCTTTATCTTTTGGTTTAATTTGATTAGTTTTGGTTAGATTCGTGTTCTCTCTATTTTCCTTGTTCTTCGCATATTCTGTTTGCCCAGGTTATTCCGAACCAAGCTTCATATTCCGAACCAAGCAATCATTCCGGATCAGTTTGGTATTCCGAATCAGCAGTTTATTCCGCATAAGCAGGTTATTCCGAATAAAGCATTATTCCGGACGAAGCCAAATATTCCGGATAAACCATTTATTCCGGATGAAGGAGTTGTTGTGAATATTCCGAATGAACTGATTTCTATTCCGAGTGAAGTTTTATTCCGAATCAAGGATTATTCCGGATGAATCTGTTATTCCGGATGAAGCACTATTCCGGATGAGCCTTTATTCCGGATCAACGTTTATTCCGGACGAACCCTTATTCCGAATAAGCAATTATTCCGGACGAAGGATTATTCCGCATAAAGCAATTATTCCGAGTGAAGTCTTTTATTCCGAATCAGTGATTATTCCAGATCAATAGTTTATTCCGGATGAAGCACTATTCCGAATGAAGCTTTATTCCGCATGAGGTAAATATACCGAGTGAAGAAGAATTATTCCGAACGAAGGTGACATTCCGAACGAGTGATTATTCCGAACGAAGGTGTTTTTCCGAATGAGCATTTTTAGTTTATTTTAAGTTTATGTTTTGAAATTCTTAAGCTTTACTTTTCCCGCCTTTTTACTTAGTCGCACTTTAAGTTTACTTGCCTTAGATTTATTTTAAGTTTACACTTTTACTTGCCTTGCCTTAGTTTAAGTTTTAGTTTGCATTTTAAGTTTGCCTTAGGATAGTTTTAAGTGCGCGTTATTTAATTTCTCGTCGTTTTTATTTCCCTTCATTTATTTTTAATCATTTTCAGCTTTATTTACTTTACCTTTATTTTAAAAGTTTTGCACTTTATTTTCACTACAACGACAAATATTTTTCTTAACCAAAAACAATTGAGTCACACTTTGAACCAGAGATAAATTCATTAGACCACTTCAACGAACTTAACTTTCTTACTAGGTAAAAGCCAAGTATCAGGGAGCATAGTCTGCAGAGCTGCTCGGACACCTGCAGCAAGTTCCTGATCATTGCGTGTGTTAACCATCTGACAGTTTCAAAAGAAGGTAAATGATTAATCTGTTAGAAACCTGGAATGGACATAAAAGATTGATATGGGTAAAATCTCATGTCAATTATATCATATTAAATCCTAAGACACAAAGAAAATACCAAGCTTTATTGTGATAAAATGGAATTACGGGGTATTTTTTGTTGTTTTTGAATGTGTAGGTAAGAAGATACGTTTGAAGCAAACACAAGTTTTCAAGGCATTTATAATGAAGAAAAGACAAAAGAAGAATCAAGATTGACTAAGTCAGAAATTTAAGGGACCCAAGATGTTTACTTTTGAAGATGAAGGACTCTAAATGACAAAGTCTCCAAAGTTTCCACAAGATAATTACAAACTGCCAAGTCAAGGGACTACTTTTGCCAATGTTGGAAGCTCATGATCCAAGCTTACACACATTGACCAATCAGAATGAAGAAAAAATCTAGCTCACATGGATCAAGTTAATAGCAACATTAATGGATCCATTTAATCAATGCAGTAATCATGGGATTAATCGAAGTAGCAATCATTGGGCTCATTATGGGAAGTGTTATACAACAATATTAATGGCCTGCAACAATTAATGAGCTCGGAATACATCAGTATTTGTTGTCCGAGGCTTCTCCAAAAATTTGGCTTATCTATGGGAAAGAGACAGTAGCAATCATTGGCTATTAAATTAGCCAACATTCCACAGCCAATAAATGCAGTCCAACAAAGCAATTCCCTTCAGCAATGATAGGCGAAACGACCAATAAATACTGCAATCATAACCGAGTCTTCACAAATGATGGGCAGTAATAAATGGCAATAATGGGAAGCTTCATAAATACTGCAATCATTACCGAATCCCACAACATGCAGCTATTTCCAACCAATTATGGACCGAATATTCATTAACTTATAGTTATACCCACTTTGGTGAATCCCATTAATTCCCCTCTCAGCCAATCACCATCCCGCAAATCCTTGATCCGGATCAACATTCCACAACCCAATAGTGCCCGCCACGTGGCAAGTCCTCATTCGCTGGAACACATCATCACCTTCACCCCTACTTCTTCTCAGCCTATATATATATATATATATATATATATATATATATATATATATATATATATATATATATATATATATATATATATATATATATATATATATATATATATATATATATATATATATATATATATATATATGTATATATATATGTATATGTTTCTTTCATTTGTAACATGGAGAATAGTGTGAAAATAAACACACAACTAGTTTTCACATTAGTAGAAAAGTTTTCTCTCATATTTTACTGTGTGTTTTCACACATAATTTCATACACACAGTTACATCATAATATAGGAATTTTTAGTTCTTTGAATTGGTCTAATCGAATTGGTCTCAGGTTTTACGTGTGACTCAATTGTTTTTGGTGTAAATGAAAAGAGTTGGCTATCTATTTTAAACTAAAAAGGAAAACTTTAAAAATTAAAACTAAAAAAGAAAGTAAATTAAACAAAATTAAAACTTGAGTAAAAGTAAAATTGAAAATAAAATAAAACAAATCACTTTGAAAATAAGACTAACAAAAATGGTGGGAAAAATAAAGTTCGGAAACAATATAATTTAGGAAACAAGATCAAAAGCTAATTCGGAAAATAAGACAAACATGTAATCCGGAATAAACAACTCAATACCTAATTTGGAATCTGAATGAGACATAATTCGGAAAACATGAAATTGGTACTTAGTGCGGAATACACAATATAACAATCCGGAAAACACACAAGTTCTTAATTCGGAAAACCTAAAAAAACTAATCCGGAATCTATGTTCATCATTCAATTCGGAATCCACTAGACTGATCTAATCCGGAATGTGAAGATCACTTAATTCGGAATCTCATTGATTCCGAACTAAGTTCGGAATAATGTGAGCAAGGCAATTCGGAATAAGCATCAAAACTGTAATTCGAAAAAATACTCATAAAACTAATTCGGAATACATTCTGAATAGGAATCCGGAATATGGAAATTATATTAACTCGGAATGTGTGTTTAGTTTACTAATTCGGAATGTTAGAACAACATGTAATTCGGAATACATGTATAAACATAATTTGGGAAAAATAAAAGTTCACAGTTCGGAATTTAAGGGTTTAGGAGTTCGGATAAATGAAAAATAAGCTAAAACCAAATAAGCACTTAACCAAAAATTAAACCAAACTAATTTCAGAAAAATATAAATAAGCCACAAATAAAAAACTCTAGAAACACAAAATAATCAAGATTAATAAACTCAACTTTTTAAAAGATTAAACTATTAAAACCACTTAATTAAAAATAAGAAAAACATAAATTAATCAATAAGCACAATAAGCTAAAACATCTACCACATCAAAACCATAAGATCAATGAAATAAGCACTTCAATCAATCAAACAAATAAGAATAAAGATGAAACAAACTACATGATTAATCAAACCAAACAATAGATTTAAAATAAGAAAGGAAGAATGAGAATGATTATAAAAAGCTTGAAATTAAGATGAAGATTAAAGATTCAAAATTACAAGATTCAAATTGAAAAGCTTGAAAACATTGAAGGAAGTTTAGAGAGAGAAAGTAATTAACCTACTTCTACTCCTACACTAATCTATCTAATTATCTAATTAATGAAAAAGACTAATTCTTTCTCTATATATAGGTGGAAGGAGTGTATGGTGTTGTTGCTTCCATCTTTCACTTTGTCTTTTTGTCTTTTAATTAATCCGTCTTTGTTGACTTTGTCTCGGGATTTATCGATAGATAAAATGAACTTGTCTTATAATTTTCTCCTTTAATTAGACTTGGTTCTTCGACTTCGTTAAACTTCCGTCTTTGGTCTTTTTCTTCGATAAATCTTCAGAATAGGCCTTGTGGAAACCTTGGTTTCCGGATCTTTTAAGCAACTAGGAATGATCATTGTTCATATGATTAGATAATCAAAGCGGAATTAGAACAACAACCATTAACAAGGTGTTTAGGCACAATAACACATGAATTAAAACAAAGGGTTGCTAATTATATTGATAATCAACAACCACTAGACGTGTATACATTAAATCCCACGTCTAGTGCACACACACGTTTAGGTTTACATTGTGAATGAATTATATGAATAAAACCTAAGACCCTTGGTTCCTTTTATAGTGTAGGGATTAGGGTTTACAAGAGATAATGATGAATAAACAAGTAAATCTTCTATTTAAATAAACTTATGCAGAATATCTTTTGCATGTTTATCTAAATAGAAGCTTCCATAAGCTTCTTTGTCTACGTTTTGTCAATGCTTGAATTGCATGTGACAATGCTTGGATTGCACACGACAATGCTTGAGCCATCAACGCCTAATTAACTCTTGTCAACGCCCAAATTAGTCTTAGAAGAATAATCCAATTGTGTTTTAATTCAATGTATACACGTCTAGTGATTGTTTGTTATTAATATAATGAACAATCCAATTGTGTTTTAATTCATGTTATTGTGCCTAAACACCTTGTTAATGGTTGTTGTTCTAATTCCGCTTTGATTATGTTAATCATATGAACAATGATCATTCCTAGTAGCTTAAAAGATCCGAAAACCAAGGTTTCCACAATTGGTATCAGAGCCTCGTGGCTCGTGATGCTAGGACCAACAAGGTGTTCGTATATCGAGAAGAAAAGAAAAATCCGTCTAGGGTTTTTCTGGGCGATTTTGTGTGCGCAGCAGTATTCAGAAGGTCATAACTTTTGATTGAACCGTTGGATCGTCACGAAATTTTATATGTGTGTTCTACATACATAGATCTAAACATCCACCGGAGGGATTGTCGAGTTTTATCCCCAGGCTAAAGTTATTAGGCGTCAAAGTCAGTAGGGAGTATATGCAGTTTTCTGTGGACAGCCATGTTCAAAACACGATCTCTCCTTCGTTAACCGTTGGATCTTCGTGATTTTTGAACTGTAGATTCTTGGCACTTGTGTCTATAATCTCAGCGAAGGGATTTTCGATCTGAGCTCTAATGAAGACGTTATTCAAGGTCGAAGTTCACTGTTTAAAGGTATTAACGTTTTTGCTTTTTCACATGAAATCATGAACTAGGGTTTCACAAAACCCTAGATCGACATAAAAAGCAGGATGTTATAAGGATGCTTAGACAATAACTTCACGTTTTCTTCATTTTTGAGTTTCTGCCACATCAACTTTTTGACCCAACAATCTTCCCCTAGTTGATAGTGGCAAAACTCTATGTGTATCTCTTGTAAGTTGTACATGATCTTCAAATTGCTTCCCCTCAAGTGTAGCACGTATTTCTTCCCCTTTTTGTCACATCAACAAGGAAGTAAACAATGTATGCAATCTTTGAAGATTCTCCAAATGTAGCTCTATGTAATGATCTTGAAGAACAATTAATATAATATTTTTGATGTAGAAGTAGAATAACCCAACCTTGTGTTCCATGTCTTGTATTATCCACGTGATGAAGAACTTATAGAGGAAATATAAGTAGACCTCGATCCCTTGTCAATATTCTCATCCTTTGTGAGACACTGAGCACGATAATGTAACTCCTTCAAGTGTTATGACAAGTCTTCGTCACCAACCATGTAAAGCACGAACAAGTTATCTTTAAAGTCTATGACTGGGAGTGCACGACTTTAAGATATGATAGAACACAAACTCGCGAAAATCTTCTTCAATCATCAAACTTACCATAAGAATTCTTCCCCTTAAGCTAACACCTCTTCATGACAAGTCAATATCTTCATATGTAAAAGCTGTTAGCGAATAACTCTTTCACAAGGCTATCCCGATTACATAATCCAATAAAATTCTTCATGATTTGTTGCTAACTCGCCTTAAAATCATTAATCCCTTTCAAAAGTATCCGAGCCATAAATATCATCATGATATTCTAAATTAAAACGGAGATTCCATGTACCTTCGTGTGTATAATCCTCCTTTTTGTGTGCTTAAAACGTACCAATTTTCTCAACAGCAGATATCCTTTTGTTATCCAAGAACCTTCTTTGTCCAATATCCTTTCTATGTGTACTGTCACATATCGGACAACACGTATCAACGCTTGAGCAAGCGTTTCTCGGACAACTCATGTCAACGCTTTCTGTCAGCGTTCAACTTATTCATGTCAGCGTCAAACTTAAACTCTATCAGCGTCAACTTCACACTTATCAGCGCCTTTTTCCTGCTGACGTCATCTAGGGCAACATGGCAGAGCAGTTATAATAAATAAATATAACAGGATAAAGATATTATCCATGTGAATTTCTTTTTAAATCAACCCTACGTCAAACTAGATCAGCTCCAATTCTTTCGTGAGTCATTATAACTGTTTCCATAAATAGAACAATCTTCCTTTGTCAAAATTAGCTGATAATTCCTAAAAATTAGGAATCTTTTATATCCACTTCTCACGTAACATCAATATCCACAACTGTCAACATCACTCCATGCGTGTTTATCCCTAGAAATCAGCCATAATCACGTCCTAAAATAACTTATTTTATTTCGTGACTTTTGAAAAGTTGCATCGTTTGTATTTTGTAGCCCCGTCTGTTTCTTTTTCCAACATCAGAAGATTGAGATAGTCATAAAACAAAATCAACCATAATCCTAATACTTTAGGAAGATAACCGATTCATCCCAAATCTTCTTTCTTTAAGCAGATAAATCACGAATAGTGTTGCATCACCAGTTTTAGAGTTGAAAATTAAACCCTAATCTGCATCTTCTTAAACAAAAACTAATCAAACCATAGATGGATTAAGGGTGTTTAATTTAGCTTGATGTTGGATTATCTCACCGCTGCTTCATTAATTCGAGATCTAGGGTTTATAACATTGTCATCGAAACCCTAATTTAGAGTTTGTAAATAAACATTTTTCTTGCTGCTATATCCCTCAAATCTTCAATTTTTCTGCTTTCAAATTGATTTAGGGTTTAAAGAAACCCTAATCATGATTTTATGTAGAAGCTTGAAAAAGTGAAAATTAACTCTGCAGCCAACTTTGACGCTTAATAACTTTTGCCTGGGGATAAAACAGGACAATCCCTCCAGTGGATGTTTAGATATATGTATGTAGAACACACATATAAAATTTCGTGACGATCCAACGGTTCAATCAAAAGTTATGACCTTCTGAATACTGCTGCGCACACAAAAACGTCCAGAAAAACCCTAGACGGATTTTTCTTTTCTTCTCGACACACGAACACCTTGTTGGTCCTAGCATCACGAGCCACGAGGCTCTGATACCAATTATGGAAACCTTGGTTTCCGGATCTTTTAAGCAACTAGGAATGATCATTGTTCATATGATTAGATAATCAAAGCGGAATTAGAACAACAACCATTAACAAGGTGTTTAGGCACAATAACACATGAATTAAAACAAAGGGTTGCTAATTATATTGATAATCAACAACCACTAGACGTGTATACATTGAATCCCACGTCTAGTGCACACACACGTTTAGGTTTACATTGTGAATAAATTATATGAATAAAACCTAAGACCCTTGGTTCCTTTTATAGTGTAAGGATTAGGGTTTACAAGAGATAATGATGAATAAAAAAGTAAATCTTCTATTTAAATAAACTTATGCAGAATATCTTTTGCATGTTTATCTAAATAGAAGCTTCCATAAGCTTCTTTGTCTACGTTTTGTCAATGCTTGAATTGCATGTGACAATGCTTGGATTGCACACGACAATGCTTGAGCCATCAACGCCTAATTAACTCTTGTCAACGCCCAAATTAGTCTTGACAACGCTTAGACAATAACTTCACGTTTTCTTCATTTTTGAGTTTCTGCCACATCAACTTTTTGACCCAACAGGCCTTTGACTTCCGTTCTTTTTGCACTTTTGATCTTTTGACTTCGTCTTTTGTCTTTTTCTTCGATAAAAGCCCGTGAAAGCCCGTGTTTTCTTCCTTTTTCATATTTTGGTCCTAAAACACAATAAAAACACAAACCACGCATAATTCCGACTTTTACGACATTAAATACACGTTTTGGTCTCGTTTTTAATTGTTTTAAGTGGTAAAAGGATAAGTGTTTTCACACTTATTAAATCCCATACACTTGACCATTGCAATGCCCTCATGCAATGCATTAATTTCAAAGCACGATTTACATTCTCCATCATAATTAACCCACCTTATCCTTTATTACTTACTACAATACTTAGGAAACTAAAAAGATAAAAAATTAAAAAATTTTGAAGGTAGAAACAAGTAAAGAAAGCTAAGACTTACATTAGGGCTTTGGTGTCATGAATGTTTATCACCCTTAAGTTTCACGTTCCACATACCAAGCTTAAAAACGAGATCATTGTAATTATAAGTTAGTAAAGCTAACACTCACTCATGTGGCCCAATTATTCACTTAGACTCCCTTATTCCTAGGTGTATCTCTTATATTTTATTGTTGTCTTGAATGATCACGAGGATGCATTGTTGACTTATTTTGATAGTTTATTTAGGCCAAAAATAAAGTAGGATGATTTAATCAATAGTTAGCTAATGGACAAAATCTTTTAAAACTGCTTCTCGAAACCTCATAAAGTTAATATCTTGGCATAACTCGTTTCACGATTTGAGACCTTTCTAAAAGTCCCTTAATATGACAATTGTTGAAACTATAACTCGTATAACCACAAAAACACAACGAAATACTTTTCAAACGCGTAATGCTTTATTAAATGTTATAAACAAAGTATTACAAAGTGCTATGAATACACCCGTTGAATGACAATAAGAAATGAACCCTAGAACAAGTAAACTAGATTCGAGACTCAAGTTTACAAGGGAACCAATGAGACGCTGGTAGACAGCTGAGGGCTCAGCGGTTCCAAAGTGAGAAATAACTTAGATAATTTATCCAAGCACAAGGGTTGCCTTAACTCTTCTTTCTCACTCCTATTTATAGTGGTAGGAGGTTGTTTCCTTAGTGGGAGTAGTTGATACGTGTCATCTTCTGAATGGAAGAGTACAACGTATTAAATGCATGTACAAATCGAGACATACCTTTAAACAACTTTAGGTGAACAGTTCTGCCAACTGTTCACCTTTTGTCCCACTAGGTCGTACTAGGCTTTGTCTTGAATCTCTTGTTTTGTCCCGCTCAAAACACTTAGTAGATTATCACGCCTAAACTGTAAAGGATTGGACAAGATTTGCTTGTATCAGACTTCTAGGGTTCTTAAGTGATCTCTGAGTATTGTCAACTCAGAGATCCTTGAACACTAGCACATTCCTTCTACATGCCAGTTATCCATAATCGCTGGTGAGTATGACTTCAGATTGTCTTTGACTTCTCTGACATTGTCTTTGACTTGAATGTTCCTGGTGTGCCAGCTGAGGCTTTGCCTTCCACTGGTCTGGTCTCTGTCGCTGGTCCTCTCAGCGATCAGTAACACTTAGTCTAATTTAAACAAATATAGACTGGGCCATAGTTAAAACTTGCATTGGCCCAACAATCTCCCCTTATTTGTTTATAAATTATACTAAGTTTAAAATTATTGTAAGTGAGTACATAGCTTCTTCTTACACATAATTTAACAAACATACCTCAGATTTTTATTAAACATAAAGAACCTAGTCTATTACAAGAACACCCAGTGGTGTAAACATAAACAAAATAAATGGTTCTTGAACGATTGAGGCCTTGATTACAGATTCTCTGAGCTTCACCTTTGTCACTCCTAGAGTTAATGATCAGCTCAACTTCAAACTCAAAATCATCAGCTAATTTTCAGTTCCTTAGGATGCCATGTTTGAGTCTGATGAGTTGGATAGGTGACGCCAGATGTAGTTCATTCATCCGTTGAAAGCAACACTCACAATTACCATTCATGAAGACCATTCCTGTCTCTGGTTCTGAGTATACTTGGCCACCCACTGGTTTAGTGATCTCTTTGGGAAGTACTAGGTTTCTATGCATACCATCTACAACAATATTCTCAGTGACCAGCTTTTCTACCAGAGGCCCCATTTGGGTTTTCCTTTTTCTTTGTCCTTGAGAAGATTGTTGTTGTGATAGTTGAGGAGGCAGAGGTACCTTCAGCATCTTTGTAGTGTCTCTTACCCAATTCGTCTTATCTTGAATGTTTTTCATAATTTGGGCAGCACCAGGCCCAGTCTTCTTTTGAGTAAGAGACAGCATTTCTAACCATTCAGAGAGGCCCAGATCTCTGAGTTTAAAGTCACTGAAGACTTTGTAGTTGGTCAGTTGGTTTTCTCTGTATAAGGTCATCACTACTCTTTTGTCTTTGTTAGTGTAACATGCGTATTTGGTGATTTGACCGGGCTCTGCTCTTTGGTCTACTATTCTCTCATATTCCTTTTGAAGGTTGCTCCTTCTAACTTCAAGTTCTTTGAGCTTATTCAGCTGAGCTTCCTTTACAGCTGGAGAGAGTAGTTTGTTCAGAGCTTCTTTGCTCTTGATTTCAGCAGCTCTAATGTTTGCTAACCTTTTTTGTTCCAAGATTTGAGCCTTTGCCAGCTCTGGGGTTAGTGGTGGTTCATCAGCACTTTTAAATTTGTTCAAGTCAGAGTGCTTGGCTGTGGATCCACCTTCTTCTTGGAGGGAGTGCAGGGTTGTTTCAGGTACCTAAGTGGTAATTCCTTTTCCCTTGTCCTGTGCTACCTTAGTGATGGGGTTGAAGGATCTGATGGGTTTTGGTGTTGGGATCACTTTTGAGGGTGCTGGTTGTTTAAGTGATTGCTCCCCCTTAGGTGGAGCAGTGTCTGCATCTTCTTCAGGGGTGGAGGTTGCTGAATTCTCCCCCTCAGGCATAGCGCCGACAGAAGCTGTGCCTGATACAGGTTTGAGGAACTTAACAAATTCTTGATGAACAAATAAGCATATTTCTTTGAGTTCCTCTTGTAATAGCTCCTGAAGAAGTTGCCTGGAGGGCTCAGATGCCTTGGCAATAGCAGCAACATTGGCTTTGACAACTGCGGTGAGGACTGATGGTATGTATTGCTGAAGACTCAGGTTTAGAACTATTGGGAGGTAAGTTTGCAAGGCATTTCCCAGCAGTTGCGGAAGTAGTGTAGTCATAGAGGATTCCACAGATGAAGTTAGTGAAGTCTCTAGGGTGGTGGTGAGTTCCTCAGCAACATGGGTGAGTGTTTGTAATTCAGAGAGGATGACATCATTTGTGACTTTAGGCTTGGTTTTTCTGATGTCTCCGCTCTTGGCCCAGAGATCCTCAGCGACTAGTTCCTGAACATCTTTCATTCTAGGAATATGGACAGGCTTGATGTTTTGTAAATGTTCTAAGTGTTTCATTGCCCTCAGTTCCATGACATTGGGCAAGGTAGGGAAGGGAACTGAGGTTGGTGTACAGAGCCTCTGGTCCCATAGCTGCTTGGCAGCTAGTTCTTGAACATTTTCCATTAAAGGGAAGGAATTGGGTTTTAATTCAGATGTGACTTGGTCATCATCAACATCCATATCAGCATAGTCTGAAATGGTCAGGTCATCTTCAATGATAAAGACCTCATCTTCTGGCATGGAGTCAATGTCTGACATGGCATCCAGATCAATGTGGGGGCTTCAACATTATCATCACCAACAGTGGAATAGGTGATGTTGGAGTTTTTACCACTCTTTAGGAAAAGAGGGTAATTAGGGTAAGTACGACGATTTAGGAAAATCATGCACAAATGACCCAAAGTGGGGATCGTTCTCAAGGAGGCTTGGTGTGTGTGTAATGAAATGATTTGTGATGTGATTATATGATTATGAGCAAGAAAATTAGAAAGGAGATAAGAAGAGAATGACGGTTACGATGACGGATTACACTAAGACGAAAATGTCATACACGTAAAACCGTAAAAAGCACCAAAATTAATAATTTATCCTAAAAATTCCTAAAAATCACTAAAAATCCACTAAAATATTCTAAGGGTTTATAAAAAATCCAAACTTGCTAAAACCTTTTAATTAATTAAATATTAACTTTTTAATGCTAATTAAAGACCTAAAAATCAATATTAACTAATAAAAATTCCAAATCAAGATCTTAAAGTTTGTAAACCTTTAAAATAACCTAATTAAGCTAAAAAGTATTTCTAAAAATTTTAAAACCAGTAAAAACAATTTTTAAACAATTAAAAACTATTAAAAGCTATAAAAACTTAAAATAATTCTAGAAAATAATTAAAAGACCCTAAAAATATTTGGAAAGTTATAAAATTCCTAATTAAATGTCTAGAATCTAGGAAAAATATAAAAACTTAGAAAATTAGACTTTTAATTTTTAACAATAAAATAATATTAAAATATTAATAAAAATCCAAAAATCCTAAAAAATCCTAAAAAGTTGCAAACTATATAATCTAACCTAAATAACTCAAAAATGAACTTGAAATTACCTAAATACCCTTAATGGGCCTAGAAAATGGGCTAAACCCTAAACAGACTCCTTAATGGGCCAAAATGAGCCCAAAACGAAAAAGTGGCTCAAATAAGCCCAAAAAGCACTACTTGACTCAAAATTTGATTCTGAACAACTTTTTCCAAAGGCCCAAAAGTTGAAAATGTTAAATAAGCAAGCTTATACCAAACAGCTTATTCTTAATGGGCTTTTTGGCCCATTAAGCTATAAGCTAATGCCATAAGCTCAAATTAGACACACAAGCTTCTTTTAAGCTAAATAAGACTTCTGTAAAAATAAATTTGAAATAAGCCAAAGGAATAAGCCTGAAAATGCAAAAAGAAATCTACAGAAAATGACAAAATAGTCGTTTTTGAGTTCTAGGCTATCCCAAGAGCTGATTCAAATTGCAAAAGCTTTTAAATGACTTAAATAAGATAAATCAACAAAAATTTTTCAAATAAGCTGACTCAATAAGATGGAAAAAGCAAATAAGCACTTATGAAAAATTCAAATAAGTTGGTTTTCTAGCAAAAAGTCAAAGTCAAAGTCTAATAAGCTCCAGTTCAATCAAATGGGTCAAATAATGAAGATCTATCACAAAAATAAGTTGTTGCAGGTCTGGATAAGCAAATATGGCTTATTGATAAGCAAACTGAAAATTTGTACTAGCAGGGGCTAGTTTTGGGTGTTGAGCAGTGTAAACTTTTTCCACTGCTTGACTTGTTGACTTTTTTTTTGGAGATTCAAGTTTCACAAAGGCACCCAATTGATCAATGGATCAAGATGAGTCAATAACAATAAAAAAATCACAATCAACAACAGCCAAATGATACAGTTAATTCAATCTTTCACCAGATATGCACCAGACATGAACACATAAGTAGTTAAGCACTTATAAGCTGTTTTAGCAATATTCAGCCAAGCAAATTGCACCAAAAGCATACACAAGCTATAATAAACTTATATAAACAAGTTTAAACAGGTTTCATGCAATGGCCTTAAGCCTAAGTTAAAATTCAAGCCAATGAAGGTTACTGATGAACACTAAACACAAGCAGATTTCACTTTGCTGATGCACTTGACCAACAAGCCAAATTCAAACCTCCAAATCTCAAAAACGGGTTAAAATAACTTTGTTTAAACCACTTTTAGCCCTAAGCATGCATATACCCTAAGTGTTCCCAAGATCCTAGGTCAAAACAGTCAATAACAAAGATTTTATAGCAGATTGTTTGATTTCAAGGTTTAAGTCCAAAAACTTGCAGCAATTAGCTCTAAAACAAGTGTATGACAGATAACAAACATAAACACAAACTTCCAATAACACAATAACACACAATGATTTCAAACAGGTAACCCCAAACACCCCTTTAACTTTCTAAAATCAAAATTTTCAAATCAAAGTGAGTTTTAAGACCACCCAAACCCAAATTAACACAATAACAGCTAAGATAAGCAGATTCAAGCAAGATTAAGTCACAAAATTCACAAGAACACAAGTCACACTCAAATATCACAAATATCCAATATTTTATCAGATTTTGATATTAAGGGTGTGTACCTCATGGATGTAAATCCACACCCACGAATTTTGAGCTTATGTACTAGCAAGAACAAGTACAAGCTTCCACAACAAAGCCTGCTAAGAATCAACAAAGTTAGAAGCACAATTATCAAAACAGAAAAATGAAAACTTCTTGATTAATGCAACTCTTGTCCTCCACACTTGATTATCCCCAAGTTATAAGCTTCACCACACCCTGATAACACAATATCAGGATGCTATGATCAGCCCTATAGCCCAAGAATTCCAAGATAGACCAAGAACTTAGCAAAATATCAAGAAAAATGGAAAATGTGCAAACTTTTGCACACTCATTTTGAAAACAGGTTTTTTGATTCAAGAACAAGTAAACAAAAACAATAATAAGCAGATTATAACAATGGCACTTGAGCTTTCTTCACAAAATTCATACACATTTCATTCAACTGAAAATGAGCTTTACAGATTTGTGAACAAGGAAGATTCAAGCACAAATTGTAAATGATAGCCTAAATGCCTTTATATAGGCTACAAGTGACTACTACAAAGCATAAAAATGTAACCCTAATTGGTGGTGAAGTCCCAAAAATGCCCTTGCAGGTTTGAATATCTTCAAGATCATGTGATGTTTTCTTGGCTGTATATGTGAGTTGGCAAGTGTGGAATTTCATCAATGGCTCATAATAAGCTTAAGTTTGAAGCAAGGATGTGGGGCGTTGGATGGATGTCACTGTTTTGTCATCTTTTTCAAGAGTGTGTATTTATCATGTGAGTTGTTGGATGATGTGGCATGGGGTTTAAGGGTTGGGATATGATTAGGACTAGCTTAATCATAAATCTGGACAATCTTAGGGCCTAATTACTTCAAGATTAGGAAAACCCAAAATTGTTCTTGAGGTGAATAGTTGTATGTTTAATCTGTTTAAGGATTCAAAAACATGTTAACCGCGTTTATTTAATAACTAATTAAGTTAATTAAATAAACGGATGTTAGTGGATTGGTGAGGTGGCGAAATGGTGAAGGGTGATTGGTGGGATGGAGTAAGTGGGGCACGTGTCCACCTCCCATTGGTCTAGGTAAGTTTGCTGTCTGCCAGGTTACATCCCTCACTTCTTTTCCCTTTGTCACTTCAGCTTAAAACCTTGTCAACGCCTAATTCCTTTGTATCAACTTTTGCTTTTTTCACACTTTTGCCCCAAAATGTTTTGTAAAGTGAATTCAGGGGCAATTCTTACCAATTCTTGATTCTTGAAGGGCTGTTTTGGTATTTTCTTCACGGATAATGGTCTAAACTTATATGATTGGCATTTTGGAGGACTGAAGTTGCCAAATCATGTTTGATGAGGGACCATTTTTGCCAAATGTTTAAAGTCAAGGGTCCTTTTTGCAAATTAACATATTTCAAGGACCAAACTTGTCTTTTATTGTTCTTTGAAGGACTTCATGATATATTTGACTTTGTGGAGGATAGTGGTTGACAATTTAGCTTTGTTGAGGGGCTAAAATTGCCAATTCTTCAAAGTGGAGGGCCCTTTTTGCAATATTGACAAACTTTAGGGACCAAACTTGTAATTATGAAGATACAAGGGTATAAAGTGTCAATTCTTCCATATTGGAGGACCCTTCTTCATAATTCTTCAAATCTTCAAGGGTTTTCTTGGGAAAATTCTTCATTAGGGCTTGGTTCAATGTGCGGCTTCGTTTCCCGTGTTCGTTTTTGCATGATTCTTGTGATCTTTTGTCATTTTCTCAATATCCGTACCTAAAATACACAAGCAACAAACACAAGCATATATATGGGTATTTTGATATATTTAATGCATTTTAAGCCCTTTTTGGATGATGAGACTATGTATAAAAGCAGTCACATCACTCCCCCATACTAAACCATTGCCGTGCCCTCACGCAATGCTAGAATAAAGTATCGTAGCAACTCCAAAATTCATTTTATTTCACTTTATTGAATGATAAACTAGCTACACTACTACTATTACTACTACTTGTGTTTCAGACATAATGTATGATTTTCATCGCAAAATGGGACGTTTAGGTTCATAGAATAAGAACACGTGAATGCTTCGTTAGAAATAATTTCATCGTCCTTGATTTTCACCCCAATTCCATGCCAAGCGTGTAACGAGATCATTGTCATTATAAGTTAGTAATGCTAACACTACTCATATGCCCTAATCACGTACTTATCCTCCCAATTTCCTAAGTTGTATCTCTTATATTTTATTTTGTCTTGAATGTTTCACGAGGATACATTGTTTGACTTATGCGATAATAGAGATTTAGGTCTAAAAATAGAGTCCTAATGGTGTAACCAAGACCATCAAATCAATAACCCCTCCTAATAGACAACGATGTCAAAAAATTAAGTCAACAAGAAGGATCCATAAACATGGTTTTATAACGGTTTTTAACATGAGACTTATTTCCAAGACTTTTATACGCCCCCTAACGGAAGGGCCTTATTATCTTTGGTTTACCTCCATCTTTTATTCAACTTCGCCATGAAGCTTTTATTATGACTTTGGTCTTGCCTTGCCTTTTATTATCCACCTCATCGGTAGTTTTATTAGCTAAAGACGTATATCCTCACACTAAGTCGAATTTTGGATCTTTAAAGCTTCAAAGATTAAGGCTTGATTCACTTTCAATTTTGCATAGATTTTTCGGCCTTGCGGGGCTTCAAATTGTTTGCTTGATTTAGGTGAGCACTTGAAATCTTATTATTGGGTGAAGCTTTTGATTATTCGGGTTGCCAATACTTCAAACCCGTGACGCTGGCGATACCTTAATGTCTTCCCAATTTAATTACACGAAAGCTACTAGAAAAGACTAGAAACCCAACAATCAAGACTAAACCGCTAAGTCAATATTTGTTAAGCAAAAAATATTTACATGCGAAGGGAGAATAAGCAAACAACGAGAACACATGAGTTTTTGAAAGAATACGAGTACTATACGTTTAGAATAGTAACTTATAATTAACCCTATCATTTCTCGTCCTCATTTAAGAGACTTAGCCTAATGTGAAGTTAAGGAATCAAAGCTAAGTGCTCAACACGCACGGTCGAGTCAAAAATTACTCTTATTCTCGCCATCGGAAAACCTACATTCGTGTCTTCAAACACTTATAAAACATGAGAAAATTTTTAAAATTTGGTCATTTTTAGCCTTATTTTGCAACAAAACGATAAACAAAAAGATAAATTTTGAAAAGCGTGAAGGTTTGGCAAGGCAAGTATCTATTCACCCCCCATACTAAAGATAAATTTTGAAAAGCGTGAAGGTTTGTCATCATTACAATGCTTTAGGGCCCAATAAGCCTTGTGTTCCAATTCAATAGGCAAGTGGCAATTCTTCCCATACACAAGCTTATAAGGAGTGCACCCAATGGGCGTCTTATGAGCGGTCCTAAAGGCCCATAAAGCATCGTCCAACTTATCCGACCAAGATTGTCGGTTTTCCCCAACGGATCTCTCCAAGATCCTCTTCAACGCTCGGTTTGAAACCTCGACTTGCCCACTCGTTTGTGGGTGATAAGCCGTAGAAAGCCGATGTGTAACCACATATTTCCTTAGGACCCTTTCGAATTGGTCGTTACAAAAATGGGTTCCACGATCGCTTATGATCGTACGAGGGGTTCCAAACCGAGAAAACAAGCTTTTCAAAAACTTGACTACCACACGAGCATCATTGGTGGGCAAAGCCTTAGCTTCCACCCACTTAGATAGGTAGTCAACCGCAACAAGGATGTACTTATTACCACGAGATGATGGGAACGACCCCATAAAGTCGATGCCCCAAACGTCAAAGATCTCACACACTTGGATGATGTTTTGTGGCATTTCATCTTTTTGTGAGGCTTTTCCTTGTCGTTGGCATGAGTCACATGACTTCACAAGTTCATGTGCATCTCGGTAAATAGTAGGCCAAAAGAAGCCGGCATCAAACACCTTTTTAGCCGTGAGATTAGCACCATGGTGACCACCCGTGGGTCCCTCATGACAAGCTCTAAGGATATTAGAAGCTTCGGTGCCAAATACGCAACGTCGGATGATTTGATCCGCACAAGTTCGAAACAAGTAAGGGTCGTTCCAAAAGTAGAACTTGACGTCACGAAAGAATTTTCGTTTTTCTTGAGTCATCATACCCTTGATGATGAAATTGCCCGCATGGTAATTTGCGATGTCCGCAAACCATGGGGTGGAAGAATCAAGCTTAGAATTCACTACACCAAGTGTCTCGAGCGGAAATGTTTTGGTGATTTCCTTGGGCTCGTAAACACTTTGGCGAGGATCTTCCAAACGAGAAAGATAATCGGCCGCTAGATTCTCGGCTCCTTTTTTGTCAACAATTTTGTGATCAAATTCTTGAAGGAGGAGAATCCAACGAAGTAATCTCGGCTTTGCATCTTGTTTAGCCATAAGATACTTGATAGCCAAATGATCCGTAGACACTATGCATTTCGTCAAGACGAGATAAGGTCGAAGTTTCTCAAATGCATACACCACGGCAAGGAACTCCTTCTCTGTTGTAGTGTATTTAAGTTGAGCCTCGGTCATTATCTTGCTAGCATAGTGAATAGGCAAGAAGTGCTTTTCATGACGTTGCCCCAATACGGCCCCAATAGCGTAGTCACTAGCATCACACATGAGCTCAAAGGGGAGGTTCCAATTGGGAGCAACAAGAATTGGAGCTTCGGTAAGTTTCCTCTTAAGGATTTCAAAGGCTCGTACACAATCTTCGTCAAAGACAAAACATGCCTCTTTTTCAAGAAGATGTGTAATAGGC
This sequence comes from Glebionis coronaria, assembly GCA_025667525.1. NCBI lineage: Eukaryota > Viridiplantae > Streptophyta > Magnoliopsida > Asterales > Asteraceae > Glebionis > Glebionis coronaria. The sequence goes on from CM046881.1 coordinate 356,107,292, forward strand.
CGAGAGATCTTTGAAAAATCCTTGATGAATCGACGATAAAAGCCCACGTGGCCTAGGAAACTCCTAACTCCCTTAACGGTTTTGGGATGAGGTAATTTGGCGATGACGTCTACCTTAGCTTGATCTACCTCAATCCCCGCTTTCGAGACCTTGTGCCCTAAGACGATTCCACTTTTAACCATAAAATGACATTTTTCCCAATTGAGCACACGGTTGGTTTCCTCACAACGTTTCAACATTCTCTCAAGATTCGACAAACACGAAGCGAACGAATTACCAAACATGGAAAAGTCATCCATGAAGACTTCCATCGTCTTCTCGATCATATCATGAAAAATAGCCATCATGCACCTTTGAAAGGTTCCCGGTGCATTGCAAAGTCCGAATGGCATTCTACGATAGGCAAACGTTCCATATGGACACGTAAACGTAGTTTTTTCTTGATCACGAGGATCGATGGGAATTTGGAAGTAACCGGAAAAACCATCTAAAAAGCAATAGAAATCATTTCCTGCAAGACGCTCCAACATTTGGTCCATGAAGGGCAAGGGAAAATGGTCTTTACGAGTGGCTTCATTTAACTTTCGATAGTCAATGCACAATCTCCATCTGGTCACGAGTCTAGTGGGAATTAACTCGTTAGCATCGTTTGGCACAACGGTCATTCCTCCCTTCTTAGGGACACAATGAATAGGACTCACCCAAGGGCTATCAGAAATAGGGTAAATCATTCCCGCGTCAAGGAGTTTAAGGACTTCCTTTTTAATGACGTCGTGAATTTTGGGGTTCACCCTCCTTTGACATTGGATTGCGGGCTTGTAATCCTCCTCCATTAAGATTTTGTGGGTACAAAATTTGGGATCGATCCCCTTAATGTCGGATAACTTCCACGCAATTGCCCCTTTGTGATCCTTTAGAACATCGACAAGTGCGGTTTTTTCATCATTCGAAAGTTCCTTCGTAATAATAACCGGCAACTTGTCGCCCTCCTCCAAATAGACATATTCGAGATGAGGAGGTAAATCTTTCAATTCGAGGATAGGTGGTTCCTCAATTGAAGATTTGGGCTCGATACTCATAACCTCCTCGGGTAGAGGAAATGGGAAATCGTTAAGGAAATCCTTGATAATTGAGAAGTCCTCATCGTTGTCGAGGTCTTCGTTACAAGTACGTGGAACATCGAATTCTTCCAACATAAAACCACCACCTTCAAATGGAGTGAAGGTTGGTGTCGAGTTATCAAGGATGGGATCTAACATAGTGGGATTGCCACCATTTTCATCATCACCAAAACCTAGAACTTCTTGTGAAAATTCCTCGTAAACCACGTCAATCATATCAACGAGGTTTATGGTTGCAACGGAATAAACATGAGAAATTTGAGAGTTTTGAGTTGAGTTTATAACAAGTTCCTCGTCGTTGAAACGTAAGGTGATCTTCATAGCATGAACATCGATCAAAGCCATAGACGTATCTAAAAACGAACGACCTAAAACGAGAGGAACTTGAGGATCCGTGGGAATATCGACAACGATAAAGTCTACGGTGTTGGAAATACGTTTTTACGTATTTAAGAAGGATCGGTCGCTCTAACGATATATTAATGTAATGGGCTCGTTATCTAGTTATTATCATATAGTCCACATAGCCCACATGTAGGGTGGGCTATATATATACCCCTCCTAGCATGTTCGGAGGGGTTGGTGGATCTTTCATTTTCTCACTTTCATTTAATTAAATCACTTTCTCTCTCTATCTTTCCTTCCTCTCCTCTTTCTCTCTCTAGTTCATCTTCTCTTTCATCCTCCATCTCCATTCCAATCAATAGATTAATTCATAGATTGCACAATCCTAAGAAATCGTAGACCTTCAATTGGTATCAGAGCCATGATTAAATCTTAGGATTTGCGTTTGTTTTTATCTATTGATTTGATTGAAAAATCTTTTCTTTTCTAAATTGTTTTAGTCTTTTTAATGTTATGAATTGTTATCAATTTTTTAAAATCATCCGTTACCTATTTTTAAATCATCCGTTTATCTGTTTTTAGATCTATTGCTATTGGTCTAACAAATCTGTTTTTTATATTTTTTTATTGTTTTATCAGTTTTTTATATTTTTTTTTAATTTTATATTTTATTTTTATCAGTTTTCTTGTTTCTATCAACTTTGTCCTAAGTGTCATCCAATTTTATGTTTTCTTTTTATATAATCAGTTTTTTCTGAGTTTCTGGTAATACGTCTTCTTGTCCAACAGCCATTCATAGCCTTTTGATCCATCTTCTCCTATTTCTGTTTTCTTTTTTGTGTTCCGAACGAACGTGTTCCGAACGAACGTGTTCGAACGAACGTGTTCGGAACGAACGTGTTCCGAACGAACGTGTTCCGAACGAACGTGTTCTGAACGAACGTGTTCCGAACGAACGTTTTCCGAACGAACGTGTTCCGAACCAAGCATTTTTGATTCAAACATAACGGAACTCTGTATTCACTCGACATCATCACCCACATCACCTCGACTCACACACCCTCGGACACACAACCACATCAGACTGACTCGACCAAAGAACATCTCTTTCCCTCACCCAACAACCCACAATAACTTAGACTCGATATCACACCCAAGACTCCACAGACTCGAACAACTCACACCTTAATGTTTTCACATTACTGACTACCTCAAAACATCTAAACCTGTCCTAAGAATCGTCCACGACCCAACATCAGTACCGAACCCACGACTCTTAAACAAACACCCTCGTCTCATCGATTCTCGATACACATAATAACTCCAAGAACTCGACCCACTCACACATACATGAATCCAAACACAGAAAACACAACACACCCTCTCACCTTAACACTACATCTCTCGACCAACGACACCCGAACCCTATAACACTCGACTCCCTCATCTCTCTAGACTCGAAATTAATCAAACATCATAGAAACCTCAGATTTGTTTCGTTTTACACATGCATGCATTGATCTATTGAGATCTTGTGCTCGAAACTTCATATCATCATCGCTCTTTGTCGGGGTTTAAACCCTTCAATATTCGAATATAAAGCAAGGATTTTAACACTTATGTTAAATCCAAACCTTTGTTTCGATTTATGACTCAACCAGAAAACAAAAACAGTCAAAAAACACCTACCCGAGACCCATGCTAGGATCTTGAAGCCGAATTTTAGATCTTGTCTTCTCGGGAGTTAAAGGACTTTTATTATTGGCTGAGATTTGGTGGTGATTTTATTAAGACGGAGGAAACAAGAATCTATGTTGACTAAGAATATCTGAGAATAGAAAGATACAAAGGGAGTGATTTGGTGATTGGGTTTGTTTTTCTTTTGCGATCGGGATACATAGAAGTAGGGTTTTGAGCAGATTTAGGTTTGAGATTGATAGAAAGAGACGGAGGAGTGTGTTATCTGTATTTGGAGAGAGAGAGTTTTTGAGAAGATAGAATTTGTGTTTGTGGGGTTGTTGGGAGAGAGAGATTAGGATTTGAGTATTTATATCAAAACATAGGGCGGAGAGTTTGAGGAGGACAGTATACTACGTGCTTGTGTGAATAATAATATTTGTGAGTGGGGCGGTGGAACAAGATTTTTTTAGAATTTTTCTTTTCTCTAATCAAGCCACGTGTGGGAGTGGTTGGTCAGGCCACGTGGGCTGTGTGTATTGTTTAAAAAAAAGGAAAGTCTTATTAAGTTTTGTGATAAGAAAACGTAGTTTATTTTTATTTTTATCACAACAATCAGCCATTTGAGTGGGTTTGGTATTACTATATTTAGCCAAGACGAGTAATTAGGATTCTTAGTATTGAGTTTTCAACATTTTATATTGGTGATATATTTGGAATTTTTAATCTCGGTTTATTTTATCAACATTTGAGCTAACAAAAATTATTGAGCCGAGCGAAAGATATTTTTTCCAATCAAAGATCCAAGAATTTGTTCTCGAACTTTCAATGGATTTTTCGAATTAGACATCAAACGAGGGAGAATTGCATCTTTTGCAAGACAAAGCTAGAAGAAGTGGCATCACGTCATTTCGAATGCTTCAGTCTCATCTTGTCACTCTTTCATGGATTCAAGGAGGGAGCGAACTTGTGACAATCTTTGGTCAAGATCGTCATATATTCATCGACTCAATATTCACCACTTTGACCCAACTCGCCGAGCAACTCAACAATGAACACTTTAATCACTCTGCATCGGCACTTGCATATAAGAATCTTGTGGCACAACTCACGCCTTTCCTCCAATTCAGTATCATCAAGTCTGAAAGTTCAGTGATTTGCCAATCATTTCTTCGAGATACACATACCGAGCTTCGAGATTTCCGTGGTACAATATTAAAACTCATGACATCGGTCTCGTCTTAGATTTATGAAAGATCTCGACTTCAGCAAGCGTATGATAATGGAGCGCACGAATCTACGATGCAAATGCAAGAGGAGAATGGTCATACGGTTGACAACTTGGAGCCTAAAGATGGCAAGAGCATGGAATCAGGAGGACAACATGATACTAGTGGCACGTCAGGGAATGTTCACGAGATCTCTTTTGATGACACCTTACCCGCTTATGACGAAGAGCCTGCAAACATGGTACAATGTAATGTTGTTTATGATGTATATGCTGATGACATGCCGCATATTGAGCATTTTAAACCTAATTATGACAAACATGTGATGGAAAAGAGTGATAGAAATACCACTTTTGATTCATCCGATGTAAGTCATAATGGGGGAGAAAGTGTTCAAAATGCTAAACATCATGATTATTGTCTTATAACTGCTTCATTGACTGCTTCTGATTCCAAGATTAGAGAGCTCGAAACGATTGTAGCTCAACAATCAAAAGATCTTGAGGATGCCAAACTTGAATTTTCTAAGAAAACGGAAAAATTTGAAACATACTTTGAAAAACTTGAAAAGTCAAACGTTGTTCCTGAAAGAAAACTGGATCAAAAAGTTTTAGATTCTAAAGCTGAAAAGGATAATCTTTTGAAACAAATTCAGTTACTAGAGTCTAAATTGGCATCCCAAGATATATTGCTCAAAGAAAATGAAACGTTAAAAGCTCAAGTTTAGGAAAAGGTTTTTGCTATAGCTGCGTTGAAAAACGAGTTAAGGAAAACTAGAGGACCTAGTGTGGACACTAAGCTTGAAAAACCATCAATCTTGGGGAAACCACCTACAAATCAGTTCGTCAGACAACCGACTGTCAGACAACCTACTGCATTTAGATCCGAGTGACCACAATCCTCGAGACCGCGGTTTGCCTCCCAAGTTGATTTGGTTCATTTTCCTAGACCAGTCACTCCAACATCTAGGCCCAATGTGATCAAAACAGCGTTAACAATATCTAATCAGATGATTGCCCCTAGTTTCCCTAAAAATACCAAGACCACGTCTAGAACTAGCTCAAATGACGTTTGCCATAAATCTGGTCTTAGGGAAGCTAAGCAAAAGACACATGTAAGAGATAGCAATGTCAAACCTAGTCAGATGCCTTCTAGATTACCCAACACTGCTAACCGTAGCATGTCATCTCCTAGGAGCATCGATCAATCATCTAGGAATTACTCGGACATTAAATATGCTACTTGTAAAACATGTAGAAAATGTGTCTTTACGGCAAATCATGATTCTTGTGTCAAGAAATTACTTGATGAGGTGAAGTCCCGTGCTAGACTTAAATCCCAGTGGATAGCTAAAATCAAACCCTTTGGTAAAGTTTGGCGCCCCACTGGTAGAACTTTCACCCTTGTAGGAAACGAGAGCCCTTTAACTAGGATAGTCTCCGATTCTACTAAGTCTACAAGGGAGGAAATTGATAAAAATGATACTTCACTTAAGCCTAAACTTAAGGTTTTCTATAAAAGGAAACGTTTGCCAGCTAAGACAAGTGAATCATCTACTCAGGTCGCCTCTGACACAAGTCAAGCCAACTGTGAACCGCCACGTGCTTCTAAAATCGATATTGCTAACCCATGTCAGAGCATGCAAATTTCTAATGAGAATGCAGGTACCAAAGTTGATGTTCCAAAAGAACGAAGCGGTCCAATCGTTGTATACCGTTCAACTAAGGACACTCTTAGAGTTTGGTTGCTGAAGAAGCAGATATCGGAGAAACAAATGTCTCAGGGGATTCATGGTTAAGCTGCATTCAAGGCTTACAGATAAATGACAGTCTGTAACCCGCGCTTAAAAGAAAGGAAAGTTTATCGCCGATGACAAACTTATCCTCAAAAACGAGAAATTAAATTTTCTCGGACACGAGCTTACTTTAAAACTATTCAACGGTTTTAAGCTCGTGTAAAATGGCTTATCGTTAAATATCAGACGATAACCCGTGCATCAAAGAAAGGACAGTTTATCGCCGATGATAAACTTATCCTTACAACGAGAAATTAATTTTTCTCGGGCATGAGCTTATATAAAAAAACATTCCAAGTTTTTAAGCTCATGCACAATGACTTACAGTTAAATGTCAGACTGTAACTCGAACTTAAAATAAAGGAAAGATTATCTTTTATGATAACTTATCCTCTTAACGAGAAATTCACCTTTCTCGGTCATGAGCTTGTATTAAAACATTCGAAGTTTTAAGCTCATAAAGGAAAGTGTATCTTTTAAATAAGAGAACTTTTCCTCATAACGAGAAATTAACCTTTCTCGGTCATGAGCTTTCCGTTAAAACAGTCAAAGTTTTCAAGCTCATGAAAACGACTTCTAAGTAAATGTCAGCTTAGGACTCGTCCTTTAGATAAAAGGAAAGTTTATAGCCGATGGTAACTTATCCTTAACAACGGGAAGTTCACAACTTCTCGGACTTGAGCTCGCTTTTAAGATATTCAACATCTTAAGCTCAAGTAATTGTTTTTCAAAACTATGAACACAATTTTTTCAAGAATTTTTCAAAAGGTTTTTCTAAATCTTTTAAAATTGTGTGTTCAAATATGTTTTGATAAAAAGAGCATGTCTTCTGGAATCGATAATATTTACGAACCTAGAAATGTCGTTCAATAATGACACGGGGTTGTAAATAAAGTTCGAGCAGAAGTTTAAACGATTTAAAACATGCTCCATATGGTTTGCTATTATTTCCGATAGTAACCCACTTTTCACATTGAAGTCAAGCATTTCACCGAAAAGCTTTGACTCTACAATCCGAAGTTATCAACTCCACAATCCGAAGTTCGTTGCAATTGATATCTACATACTAGACGATGCGACTGCTCAAACGACGACTACAGCTCTTTAAGTAGAACACGGGTCAACAAATGAGGGGGAGCAATTGTCCAGCATTCAGAATCTTCGATGCCGAAAGTGCCATAGTTCACAAGTGGGTGTCAAGACAACGATATCAATTGTCCATGTGGTGTAAAGGGGAAGATAATTTCAGAAGTTACGAGGAAGACCAACATTCGTGAACAAGAACCATGTGCTTCTTTCATATGATGTTCTCCATCATTCAGGTCCAACCTCGTAAATTGCTAATATTGTGAATTCATTATCTTATATGATCTTTGCACGTGATAAATACCTTACACTTGTGTTTAAAAGGTATTTAATTTACGTTTCAAGTAGACCCTCATTAATTTGAGGGGGAGCTTGTGTAACTTATGAAGATACTTGGCTTTGCATTTTTCTTCCCAAATTTTCTTAAAATGCTATTAAATAATTTGATATTAAAAACATCGATTGGGTTAATATTTTTAATATGGGGGAGAAAATATGATTTAATATGGGAAATGATTAATCACAAATGGTTTGACTTAACGTGCTAGCTCATCCCGACATGTGCGAAATGTTTTCGAATATCGTGGCATATGTTAAGGGGGAGCAAAATGGATTTGCACTTCAAAATGAATTTCATGCTGACATACACTTACCCAAAACATCTCTATTTACGACGGTGAATATTGTGGTGACATAAGGATGGTAGGATAGGTTAAAGTCCAATGATTCCTCTAGAACCGGAGGAATCTTCCCAAGGACATTCCATAGCTAGAAATAGTAGTCCTTAGGAAAGATGGAGAAAGATTGTGAATGTAGCTGAATGCCGACCAAGTACTTAAGTTAGTACTGGAACAATCACAACAAGGTGCTAGTGATGACGTATTGGTAAGCATTGAAGGGGTTGAAGAATGAAAAAGAATTGTAAAGATAAAGGGTGTAAAGAAAGAAGCCCTCCTTACAACTTAGGCAGAAACCGGGTCAATACATATGCTATTAAGATCATTATTTAATGATTCTTGATATTGAAGACAGACATCATTGACCAAGTGATGCAAGGCACAACCCATCCCAGCTAACTCAGATATCTCTCAAAAGATATTTGTTTTAATCACACGGAGACAACGCATTATCTATTGATTTATTCACTTCGAATAAATTGGTATTGAAATGGTGGTACTCCTCTCCAGCCTCCGATCACTAAAAATCCAAAATGCATGATCGAGTCTAGAGCCATTTGAGATCATCAAATATCTCATTAGGACACACTTTCATTATTCCTTGCTTATTCACACAATGTGAAAAGTAAGAAAGATATTAAGAGTCCTACGCAAAATCTTTATGATCTTGCCTGAACATCCGAGTAATACGAAAGTATTTACAATGAAGATGGAAATCCTTCTTGAGCGAACGTCAAAAAGCTCATGGTAGGTGCTTGTGCGATTATTTATGAATTAAACTTGTGATAACTGGAAAGCAACAGTGGTTTAAACTCTTAAATGAATTTAAACACGTTCCAGGCCTCTACGCAATATCTTAGTGATCTTGCCAGAACATTCAGAGTAATACTATTAAGTAATTAGAGTGACGAATGGAAATCCTTCTAGTGTTAACATCAAACAGCACTTGGTAGGTAACTCGCAAGATTCTATATGAATCAAGCTCGTGACAACTGGAAAGCAACGATGGTGCGGTTCTTAATTGAACTTCACTTGTTCCAGGAACATGAATTGCCGGCTTCAAATCATGCGGATAATATTATCCAAATGATTCACTCTTTACGTTCGCAGTCAGCTTTGGACGGTCGAGTAAAGAGAACGGGTTTACCCGCGAAATCTTGTCAAGGAGGTTCTTTATTGAATCTACCTGCCACAAGTACGGTATTTTATATCGTCCAACGGTCTTCACCGACCGGAGGTAAAATGCTACCGAATTAGAATGAAATGTTCAAGGCCATTTCATCCGTGTATATGGTTTGTTGCTAACTGTCTTATGCAGCGTAACAAGAAGGTAGCATTGCGGTGTATAATCCAGAAGAAGTCGTCACCACATGTTTATACTACATACACTTAGTACTTCAACAAATTCAAGAAAGTCTGAAGGTCAAGTCTTCCGCTGTATCAAACTCTGAAGCTTTCAAGAATTTACAGATATAAGTATGTGGAACATGAAGTCACGAAGAGGCGAATATCACAAGTGATGAATGCACAAGGTCAAGGCAAGGAAACATGCTCAAGACTTAAGTCAAAGATCACATCAAGCATATTCACAAGAACAAGATCGAAGACTCAAGCATAGATGCTAGGTTTAAGATTTTGTAAAAAGATGTGACCTCCCTTAGGGGGAGATTGTTGGAAATACGTTTTTCCCAATAAAGTCTCGGTCACATCTTAGTTAGAATAGATCACGAGATATAGACTATTTAGAACTTTGTTTCTTGGAGCGACCTCCCTTAGGGGGAGATTGTTGGAAATACGTTTTTACGTATTTATGAAGGATCGGTCGCTCCAACGATATATTAATGTATTAGGCTCGTGATCCAGTTGTAAACAGTAAGCCCATATAGCCCACATGTAGGGTGGGCTATATATACCCCCTCCTAGCATGTTAGGAGGGGCGGCTCATTTCATTTCACACTTTCATTTTTAATAAAATCACTTTCTCTCTCTATCTTTCTTTCCTCTCCTCTTTCTCTCTCTAGTTCATCTTCTCCTTCCTCCTCCTCCTCCATTCTATTAATAGATAAATCAAAGATTGCATAATCCTAGGAAACCGTAGACCTTCATACGGGATAGTAGAACTTTCCCACTTTCACAAAAACGTCTTCCGCCAATCCACATTAAAGTGCATATCACGAAACATTTTCATAAAAAGCTCAAATTGGTAATTGTCGCGCTCTTGACGTTTCTCCTTTCTAAGTCTCGATGGATAGGGAAAAGGTGGTGTGGGTTGAGTAATACAAGGTTTTTACCTAGTACAAAAATTAAGTTCATTGAAGTGGTCTTTTCGAATTAACTATTGGTTAAAGTGCGACTCAGCCGTCTTTTGGTGGAAACAAAGATTTGTCGTTGTAGTATATTTAAAAGTGCGAAACTTTAAAGTGAAAGGCGGTTAATTAAATCTAAAACTAATTAAAACTTAAATGGTGCAATATTAAAACTTTTAAAAGAAATTGAATTAAATGACTTAAAAGCGTGACGAAAAGTAAGTTTGACAATGTAATAAAAATTTAAACTTTAAAATTAAACTAAGACAAAGTAATAAAAATGACACTAAAGAAAAATGGAGGGAAAATAAATGCTTGAAAATAAAAAGAAAGTAAACAGAACCTGAGCCGGGATCCAAAATACTGTCACTATCCAGAATACCCAACACAGTACAGCTTATCCGGAATAATGTTCAAGGAGTTATCCGGAATATTGTCACCTTATCCGGAATACCCACTAAAATAATTATCCGGAATAAACTTGATCTGCTTATCCGGAATATGGTTCGAAGGTTTATCCGGAATAAACTTTAACCAACTTATCCGGAATAATATCGAGCCCTTATCCGGAATATCCAAACTTCCACTTATCCGGAATAATCTCCGGATACTTATCCCGAATAACCTTTGAGATCCCTTGGAATCCACGTTCAACACCTTATCCGGAATAAATTGACGTGTGCCCCTCATCCGGAATAAATCTCCGGCTTGTTATCCGGGATAATCTTCAGGCTCTTATCCGGAATAACCTTAGACGCTTATCCTGAATATGTCCGACCCTTTATCCGGAATCCAAATCGAAGCCCTATCCGGAATACCGAAACTTTGTCTTATCCGGAATAATATGATGATCACTATCCGGAATAGTTCTTCAAATTCTTATCCGGAATTTCGTGGTGGCTAGTATCTGGAATACAAGGGTTTTACCAAAACCAGAATAAGAACTAAAATCAAATAAGCTAGAGACTAAAATTAAGCTAGGAACAAATAAGCACTTAACTAAAACTTTAACCAAAACACTTTTAAGAAAAGGCAAATAAGCTAAAATTTATAAACTTTTAAGAAAACTAAATGATAAAAATATTAAAAATCAACTTTTTATAAAAATTAACTAAAAAGCACTTAATAAAATTTAAGAAAAATACAATAAGCTATCAAATCAATAGGCTAACTCAATCAATAACATAAAAACATAATCAATAAACAAATAAGCGTGATAATAAGGTAATAAGCACAAAGATTAAGTAAAACAAGAAAGATAGATGAGAGATTAACAATAAAAACTTGATTAAAAAGAAGATTAAACAACAAAATTAAAAACACTTACTTGGAGTTAAAGGAATTAAAGTGCAAGACAAGTATTTAAATTGACAATTAATTAAAATGACATGAAATTAAAGTGGAAAGACTAATGTGTCAAATTAGCTAACAACTCCTAATGACACATTAGGAGTCTATTTATAGTGATTAGGAAAACTAAGCATGTGTTGTTTCCTTCTTCTTTCTTTCTCGATTTGTCGTCTTCTAATTTCTTCGACTTTTTCGACTTTGTCTCGGGATCAATAAACTCGTCTTTTAATTTCTTCATTAATTTAGACTTGAGTTCTTCGGCTTTTATTAAACTTCCGTCTTTAGACATTTTCTTCGATAGATCTTCAGAATTGGCCTTGGACTTCCGTTCTTTTGGCACTCTTGATCTTTCGACTTCGTCTTTTGTCTTTTTCTTCGATAAAAGCCCGTGAAAGCCCGTGTTTTCTCCCCTTTTCACATTTTCGACCTAAATCACAACAAAAACACAAACCACGTATAATTCTGACATTTACGACATAAAATACACGTTTTGGCTTGTTTATTATTATAATTAAATGGTAAAAGGATGGGTGTTTACACACCTATCAAATCCCCTACACTTGACCATTGCAATGTCCTCATGCAATGCATTAGTTACAAAACAAGATTACACTTTTCATCACAATCAATCCACATTGGCCTTTATTAAAGAGATAGAAAATAACAAAACAAGTAAAGAAATCAAAAACTTACCTTAGGGTTTTGGAATGTCATGAATGATTATCATCCTCAAGTTTCACGTTCCCCATACCAAGCTTAAAAACGAGATCATTGTTATTATAAGTTAGCAAACTAACATTAACTCATGTGGGCCAATTATTTACTTAGACTCCCTTATTCCTAGGTGTATCTCTTATATTTTATTATTGTCTTGAATGATCACGAGGATGTATTGTTGACTTATTTCGATAGTTATTAAGGCTGAAAATAAAGTGGGACGATTTAATCAATAGTTAGCTAAAGGACAAAATCTTTAAAACTGCTTCTCAGGACCTCATAAAGTTCATATCTTGGCATAACTCGCTTCACGATTTGAGACCTTTCTCGGACCGATAGTTGGCAGTGAATTCATACTTTAAATATTTGAGAGACGTTCATGAAATAATGGTCTTCTCTTCATAATAGGAATTTCTTCACTTGAAGTTTTGAGAGATTCTTCATACTTGGACCACGACTTATTCATTTTTCTCCAATCTTTATTTGGGATTTTGATATACAACGATCCGCCTCCTTTTAGGACTTGGATCTATTTATCCTCATACCTTGTTAGGGCCTTTTTGGATAGATTTCTCCATGATCTTTTGGGGAGTATTTGCTTTTCGTCGTGTGTCTCGATCCTTCATATTAATTTTTGATAAATGATTCTTCACATAAATTTTTGGATCTTTAGCAACAAAATATAGCCCTCATGCCTTGTTAGGGTCTTTTCGGACTCGCCAATCTTCGCATCCCGCTTCAATAAGTTATGCCTTGGCTATGAACTCTAATTAATACCGAGCAACTTTTAAACGATCTTGGGCTAGAAGCTAAGTAACTTTTCAAATCGTACGACCTTACTTATTGCAGATAAATTTACTAACAAGCGATGGGAGAATAGGCTTATAATCAACTCACATAAATTCACGAAAGAATACCAAACTTATAATTGACTCTATCATCTCTCGTCCTCCACAGTTTAAAATCTCAAGGAATGAGACTCGTGGATGCTTAGCCAATTAAATCAAAGTTTTGGGTTTTTGAGTCATCTATAGGATCTTGCAAATTCTTAGACTTTTTCAAGTTTAGAATTCGCATTTTAAAGTTCCCTTGATAAACGACTCTCTAGGATCAATTATAGGAACTTGCGAAAAGTTCTTGTTCTTAACCCGTAAGAGTTAAGACTTTCGCGTTTTAAAGCTCCCTATATAAAAGCCTAGCAAAACTTGACTTAAACACGTTAAGGATACTAGCTAGAGTAAACTTAGATAAGTAAACTCGGGTTGAGTCAAAATATTCACGACTTTGAAAAATTTAAAACCACTTTATTTTAGCAAAGAAAGAAAATAATGATAACAAAGGGAAATACTACTATACTACTAGGCCAAAATAGATTAAAAATTTTGAAAAATGTCGAAAAATTGATTTTCCGATTAAAATAAGGACAAGATACAAGAAAAAGACCACTTAACTTCGATAGAAGTCCCCCTACACTTAATATAAACATTGTCCTCAATGTTTAAGCCTGTGGAAGTAACCTCCCCTACACTTAGGACATTGTGCACTTTGTTTAAATCTTGCTAAGGAAGAGACAACTAAAGAGATTCCTATTTCAATCATAAATGATAAAATAATGAATCAGAAGAGTTTAGGATAGAACCGGGAAGACGGGTACACGGGATCAAGGTTCGTCAAAAGTCATCAAGAATGGATTGTTGAAAGCTTGAATCCCTGTACATGATTAGAAAGAAGACAACAAACAACATACTAGGGTCTCCCCCTACACTTATTATAAAAACAAGAGCAAAAGGATAGATACTGCGGGTTGCCTCCCGAGAAGCGCTTGTTTTTGTTAACCGAGTCGTGAGCCTGACTCGACCTTGATTAGCATAGGAAGAAGCTTGAAACACATCCACCGGGATCAAAGACATGGTTTTCATCCATCAAATAGCACAAGCTTAAGACGAACAAGGCAAGCCAATGAAGAGTAGGTAGGGTTCCCTTAAGCAGCGATTGAGCATGGTGGTAGCAAGGGTACTGAGGTGCAAGCATATCTCCAAAAGTACCAAATATGTTTCCTGTGGAAACCTTGGTTTCCGGATCTTTTAAGCTACTAGGAATGATCATTGTTCATATGATTAAACAATCAAAGCGGAATTAGAACAACAACCATTAACAAGGTGTTTAGGCACGAATAACATGAATTAAAACATATGGATTGCTCATTATATTAATAACGAACAACCACTAGATGTGTATACATTGAATCCCACGTCTAGTCGACACACACTTTAGGTTTACATTGTGAATGAATTGAATGAATAAAACCTATGACCCTTGGTTCCTTTTATAGTGTAAGGATTAGGGTTTACAAGAGATAATGATGAATAAACAAGTAAATCTTCTATTTAAATAAACTTATGCACAATATCTTTTGCATGTTTATCTAAATAGAAGCTTCCATAAGCTTCTTTGTCTACGTTTTGTCAATGCTTGCATTGCATGTAACAATGCTTACATTGTACACGACAATGCTTGAGCCATCAACGCCTAATTAACTCTTGTCAACGCCCAAATTAGTCTTGACAACGCTTAGACAATAACTTCACGTTTTCTTCATTTTTGAGTTTCTGTCACATCAACTTTTTGACCCAACAATCTTCCCCTAGTTGATAGTGGCAAAACTCTATGTGTATCTCTTGTAAGTTGTACATGATCTTCAAATTGCTTCCCCTCAAGTGTAGCATGTATTTCTTCCCCTTTTTGTCACATCAACAGGAAAGTAAACAATGTTGCAATCTTTGAAGATTCTCCATATGTAGGCTCTATGTAATGATCTTGAAGAACAATTAATATAATATTTTTATGTAGAAGTAGAATAACCCAACCTTGTGTTCCATGTCTTGTACTATCCATGTGACTAAGAACTTATATCAGACCAAGTATAAGTAGACCTCAATCCCTTGTCAATATTCTCATCCTATGTGAGACACTGAGCACGATAATGTAACTCCTTCAAGTGTTATGACAAGTCTTCATCACCAATCATGTAAAGCACGAACAAGTTACCTTTAAAGTTAGTGAATGGTACGCCACGACTTTAAGATATGATAGAACACAAACTCGCGAAAATCTTCTTCAATAATCAAACTTACCATAAGAATTCTTCCCCTTAAGCTAACACCTCTTCATGACAAGCCAATATCTTCATATGTAAAAGCTGTTAACGAATAACTCTTTCACAAGGCTATCCCGATTACATACTCCAATAAATTACTTCATGAATGGTTGCTAACTCGCCTTAAAATCATTAATTCCTTTCAAAATATCCGAGCCATAAATATCATCATGATATTCTAAATTAAAACGGAGATTCCATGTACCTTCGTGTGTATAATCCTCCTTTTTTTTGTGCTAAAAACGTCACAATTTTCCAAACAGCAGCAAACCTTTTGTTGTCCAAGAACCTCTCTTATCCAATATCATAATCAGATGCTTTATCCGATATCGAACAACACCTATCAGTGTTTGGATTTACATATCTCGGACAAAACGTAACAACGCCTATTCTGTCAGCGTTACGTTTCTTCTTGTCAGCGTCAAACTTCCTTCTGTCAGCGCCTCAATTACAAACGTCAGCGCCAACCTTAAATCCTGTCAGCGTTCATTCTTTTCAGCGTCAAACCATACTTTGTCAGCGTTGCATTCACTCTTTCTTGTCAACGTTGCTTCAAAACTTTGTCAACGTCAAAATACATTTGTCAACATTGCTCATTCGTTTAACCGTGTGAATGCTAACTTATATTCGCTTCATAATTAACATATCCTTACTCCAATTAGAAACTTGTAACCGTGTGAATGCAAAAGATTTAGACCAATCAAAATTGATGCACCGTGTGAACACACAATGTTAACCTTACGTCACTTTGTACTTCCTTGATCATGTGAACTCAATAGTTTTCCACCAATCATCAACCTTACTTCGTGTGAACACAATAACAATATATACGTACCTTTTGTTGAATAATATGACCCACGAGTTCTATTTCTCATGGAAATCAACATATGTAGTACATCATTTGCACTTGGGATCAGCAGCTTTACAATTTAAATACTTGCTTCATTGCATATAGTATGAAGATCTGCTGTACTTATTTACAGCCACGAACATATCTTCATAATAACCTGCTGTTATACCATCACTCTTGAACACCATCTTTTCTGTTCATAACGACCTAGGGTTTATAGCGTTATTAATTGAAACCCTAACTTATGGTTTGTAAATAAACCTTAGATCATATATTTATCTTGAACCACAACAGCCACAATCCTCGTAATATTCTGCTTCTTATGTCGATCTAGGGTTTGAGAAACCCTAGTTCATGATTTTATGTGAAAGCAAAAACACTAATACCTTTACTGCAGCGAACTTCGACCATGAATAACTTCTTCATTAGGGCTCAGATCAAAGATCGCTTCGGTGAGATTCTAGACACATGTGCCAAGAATCTACAGTTCAAAAATCACAATGATCCAACGGTTAACGAAGGAGAGATCGTGTTTTGAACATGGCTGTCCACAGAAAACTGCATATACCCTGCTGCTGACTTTGACGCTTAATAACTTTTGCCTGGGGATAAAACTCGACAATCCCCAGTGGATGTTTAGATCTATGTATGTAGAACACACATATAAAATTTCGTGACGATCCAACGGTTCAATCAAAAGTTATGACCTTCTGAATACTGCTGCGCACACAAAAACGTCCAGAAAAACCCTAGACGGATTTTTCTTCTTTTCAACATTACGAACACCTTGTTGGTCCTAGCATCACGAGCCACGAGGCTCTGGTACCAATTGTGGAAACCTTGGTTTCCGGATCTTTTAAGCTACTAGGAATGATCATTGTTCATATGATTAAACAATCAAAGCGGAATTAGAACAACAACCATTAACAAGGTGTTTAGGCACGAATAACATGAATTAAAACATATGGATTGCTCATTATATTAATAACGAACAACCACTAGACGTGTATACATTGAATCCCACGTCTAGTCGACACACACTTTAGGTTTACATTGTGAATGAATTGAATGAATAAAACCTATGACCCTTGGTTCCTTTTATAGTGTAAGGATTAGGGTTTACAAGAGATAATGATGAATAAACAAGTAAATCTTCTATTTAAATAAACTTATGCACAATATCTTTTGCATGTTTATCTAAATAGAAGCTTCCATAAGCTTCTTTGTCTACGTTTTGTCAATGCTTGCATTGCATGTAACAATGCTTACATTGTACACGACAATGCTTGAGCCATCAACGCCTAATTAACTCTTGTCAACACCCAAATTAGTCTTGACAACGCTTAGACAATAACTTCACGTTTTCTTCATTTTTGAGTTTCTGTCACATCAACTTTTTGACCCAACATTTCCTTTTATTGCATCAGATGGATACTGAGATGGCTTAAAAAGTGCAATACTTGGGTCGAACACCTTTTCCTTTAGGGGAAAAGAACACTTAGGCTCAGCAGACCTTGAAGAAGATCCGATCATAAATCTCGCAATCTCATCCTCAGAAGGTGGATATAGAGGTGTCAAGACATAAGTGCTGCGGATATCGGTGTCGGCCGGCTTCTTCTCCTTTGAAGCAGATTTATTCATATCCAAAGTAGGATAAAAACCATAATCATCAAAGTCCAAAGGAGGAGCATCACTCTCATTTGGGAAGTATGTGTTGAGAAAAGTAGCAAAGTCTTCCTCAAATGAGTAGTCATCCAAAGTAGGATTAAGCATGGTTGGCGGAGGATCTTCATCATGTGAAGAATCACTCGAGAGAGTATCGGCCTCATCAAAATCATCATAAGTGGTTATGTCTGGATACTCAGAAGTAAAAGCATCATAATCATCCCCATCGGAGCTAGAATCATCATCTAAGCATCATAGATCGGTGGAGAATCATAAATTGGTGGAGGATCAGAATTGCAGAGAGAATCATCCACATCATCTTGGAACAGTGGATTATCATAGCAAGAGTCGAATAGAGGATTGTTGTACACGACAAAATCATCAAGCACATTAATCATATTCGCCGATTCTCTTCCATAGGATTTTTTTGTGATCTTCCCCATTTCGAACACTTGTGCATCATTCCCGACCCTTAAGATTAACTTACCTTCGGCAACATCGACAAGAGCTTTTCCGGTTCTCAAGAATGGCCGACCAAGTATTAAAGGAATACGAGGGTCCATTTCATAATCTACAACAACAAAGTCGACCGGAAAAGTGAAGGTGCCAACTTTAATGAACACATCTTCGGCAATACCAACGGGGTAAGCGAGAGTGCGATTTGCAAGCTCAAGAGTCATCTTCGTTGGTGTAAGATCGGGTAATGATAACTTTTTCCAAACACTTAAAGGCATCAAATTTATACTTGCCCCGAGATCGGCTAAAGCAGTAAATTCGTCGGTTTGGTTAAAGTACATGGTAGCACAAAACGACTGGGATCTCCAAGTTTTTCCAGAAGTTCTTTAAGAAGGATTGCTGAGCAATTTTCATTCAAGCGAGTATTAACAAACTCGGCCATCTGCTCCTTCTTATTAAGCAATTCCTTAAACATCTTGACAAATTGTGGCATTTGGGCAAGAGCTTCAACAAGGGTAAAGGTGACAGTCATGCCGACAATCTTGTTCAAAAAGTTAGAGACTTGAACGTCATTCTTAGTCAAAATTCTAGCCTTGTCGAGTCGAGAAGGGTAAGGAATGCTGGGTTTATAGGTGGAAGGTGGGGTTGGTGAAGGGTTCTTCTTGGGTACTTCTTCATGACAAGGCGGAGACGGTAATGGTGAACTAATACTAGGTGTGGGAGTAGTAGGGATAAATGGTGGTGGAGGAGGTGTATATGGTGTAACTGGGGGTGGGATAGATGGTCCTACTAAAGTAGCTCCACTACGGGTAGTAATAGCACTCACATTCGCTCTCAGGTTGGTGACGGTGTTTGAAGGTAGAGAGACCGAAGTAGAGGGTTGAGTGGTTGGTAAGAAACTAGCCAGCATATTCTTCAAATCATTCGTTTGAGTGCTGAAGGAGTTTTGTATATCATTTTGAAGCTCAGATCTAATGTCATTCCCTTGCTTAGTGATATCCCCTTTCAAATTGATAATTTGGCTTTGTAGATTCTGGATTTGCTCTCCTTGGGTTCTCATTAAAGCTTCAACATCTTGATTAATGGGTGGGGCTTGTTGAGCGGGTGGGTGATAAGGATTAGAAGCTCGAGGTGGGATTTGGTTGCTTCTATTGTAATTATTGTTGGGGTTGTGGTGTTGAGGAGAAAAACCGGGTGAAAGATAGTTGTTCGACCGGTAACTTAGCAAATTTCGATCCCCTTGAGGTCGGGCTTGGTAATTTTTCGGTGAATAGTTGCCATAAGCCGCATACACGTTTTCCGGATTGCCTTGAGTAGAAGGAAAATCAGTGTATGAGTGAGGACCGCCGCATGTCTCACAAGAAATGGCTTTAACTTGTTGTTGTTGGTTTGTAGCGTTGAGCAAGATATTTTTGTTCATTTCGGCCATCATGCGGGTGAATTCGGTCATATCGGGGTTTGCTGAAGTAGAAGAAACATTGACTCTCGGGTTGTTCCTTGAATATGCGGAAGAATCCCAATTTTTGTGATGAGTAGTCATGTTCTCTATAAGCTCTCTACACTCTCGGGTCTTCTTTTCATAAATGTGCCACCGGCGGCTACATTAATCGTATCACGATCACAAAAAGTCAAACCATTGTAGAAAGTATCAATCAACGTAACGGGGAGCATGTTGTGGTTTGGACATCGATCGATCAAAACATTATATCTTTCCCAAGCATCAAAGAGAGATTCATCGGGTTCTTGCATGAAACCGCTGATTTGATTTCGAAGGCTCGTGACCATGGATGGTGGAAAGTAGCGCGACAAAAATCGTTGAGTCATGTCGTCCCAAGTATGAATGGAATTCTTCGGGAGACGATCAAACCATTTTTCGGCATGGTGGGATAAAGTATGTGGAAAGAGCTGTAGGCGAAGGACATCCATAGTAACACCGGGCAACTTCATGCTTTGAGTAATAGTAATGAATTTGTCGAGGTGCTTGTTGGCATCATCATCAGGCAATCCGCGAAATGGATTAGTTTGCACTTGTTGGATCATGTGATGCTTCAACGAAAACTCCGGAGCCGTGATTTGCATCGGCGCAATCGGTCCTCCTCGTCCAAATATTGTGGGTTGACAAAGCTCCTCCATTGTCCAAAGATCGAGCTGTGGAAGAACATTGTTGTTGTTATAGTTGAGGTGCGGTGGGTTATTGTTGTTGTTCACACCTGCCATAGCTAAATCTTCACGAGTCTCGGGCTCTGAATAAGTTGAAGATCTAGTACGCATACACCTGCAAAAGCAAAAGATAAAGATACCAAAGCAATAGACAATATATATACACTATGAAAATAAAAATAAAATCTTTTTGGATTTTTTTTTGAAATTTTTTAATTTTTATGGAGTTTTGGAAATTTTTAAGCAAGCAAAATAACGTTCACGAGTGAACGGATCCCAAAATTCAACGCGTCTCTCACAGAAAACCGTTAATATTTACGAAAAGAGCCGGCATCGGCGCCATTTAATACAAGGTTTTTACCTAGTACAAAAATTAAGTTCGTTGAAGTGGTCTTTTCGAATTGACTATTGGTTAAAGTGCGACCCAGCCGTCTTTTGGTGGAAACAAAGATTTGTCGTTGTAGTATATTTAAAAGTGCGAAACTTTAAAGTGAAAGGCGGTTAATTAAATCTAAAACTAATTAAAACTTAAATGGTGCAATATTAAAACTTTTAAAAGAAATTGAATTAAATGACTTAAAAGCGTGTTTAAAAGTAAGTTTGACAATGTAATAAAAATGTAAACTTTAAAACTAAACTAAGACAAAGTAATAAAAATGACGCTAAAGAAAAATGGCGGGAAAATAAATGCTTGAAAATAAAAAGAAAGTAAACAGAACCTGAGCTGGGATCCAAAATACTGTCACTATCCAGAATACCCAACAAAGTATAGATTATCCGGAATAATGTTCAAGGAGTTATCCAGAATATTGTCACCTTATCCAGAATACCCACTAAAATAATTATCCGGAATAAACTTGATCTGCTTATCCGGAATATGGTTCGAAGGTTTATCCGGAATAAACTTTAACCAGCTTATCCGGAATAATATCGAGCCCTTATCCGGAATATCCAAACTTCCACTTATCCGGAATAATCTCCGGATACTTATCCTGAATAACCTTTGAGATCCCTTGTCCGGAATCCGCGTTCAACACCTTATCCGGAATAAATTGACTTGTGCCCATTATCCGGAATAAATCTCCGGCTTGTTATCCGGGATAATCTTCAGGCTCTTATCCGGAATAACCTTAGATGCTTATCCTGAATATGTCCGATCCTTTATCCGGAATCCAAATCGAAGCCCTATCCGGAATACCAAAACTTTGTCTTATCTGGAATAATATGATGATCACTATCCGGAATAATTCTTCAAATGCTTATCTGGAATCTCGTGGTGGCTAGTATCCGGAATACAAGGGTTTTACCAAAACCCGAATAAGAACTAAAATCAAATAAGCTAGAGACTAAAATTAAGCTAGGACCAAATAAGCACTTAACTAAAACTTTAACCAAATCACTTTTAAGAAAAGGCAAATAAGCTAAAATTTTAAAACTTTTAAGAAAACTAAATGATAAAAATATTAAAAATCAACTTTTTATAAAAATTAACTAAAAAGCACTTAATCAAATTTAAGAAAAATACAATAAGCTATCAAATCAATAGGATAACTCAATCAATAACATAAAAACATAACCAGTAAACAAATAAGCATGATAATAAGGTAATAAGCACAAATATTAAGTAAAACAAGAAAGGTAGATGAGAGATTAACAATAAAAACTTGATTAAAGAGAAGAAGATTAAACAACAAAATTAAAAACACTTACTTGGAATTAAAGGAATTAAAGTGCAAGACAAGTATTTAAATTGACAATTAATTAAAATGACATGAAATTAAAGTGGAAAGACTAATGCGTCAAATTAGCTAACAACTCCTAATGACACATTAGGAGTCTATTTATAGTGATTAGGAAAACTAAGCATGTGTTGGATCCTTCTTCTTTCTTTCTCGATTTCTCGTCTTCTAATTTCTTCGACTTTTTCGACTTTGTCTCGGGATTAATAAACTCGTCTTGTAATTTCTTCATTAATTTAGACTTGAGTTCTTCGACTTTTATTAAACTTCCGTCTTTAGAATTTTTCTTCGATAGATCTTCAGAATTGGCCTTGGACTTCCGTTCTTTTGGCACTCTTGATCTTTCGACTTTGTATTTTGTCTTTTTCTTCGATAAAAGCCCGTGAAAGCCCGTGTTTTCTCCCCTTTTCACATTTTCGTCCTAAATCACAACAAAAACACAAACCACGCATAATTCCGACATTTACGACATAAAATACACGTTTTGGCTTGATTATTATTGTAATTAAGTTGTAAAAGGATGGGTGTTTACACACCTATCATTGAGGCATAGGCATAGCCTTTAGAATCTCGGGTTCCAATGTTGGTAATGGGTCAACCGTAGGTGTGCATGAGCGGTACTTCGTGGGATTGGAACATGCTCCTTTTGGACCACCACCTCGGGTTCTTCCTCAATTGCTTCCTCCGTAGGAGCAATTGGTTGAGGAGTCGGTTACATAAGTGTCTTACCACTACGTGTGGTAATCACTTTCATCTCACCCTTAGGGTTTGATACGGTGTTGCTAGGAAGACTACTCGAAGACGGTTTACACATAATTGCCTCAAACATAGATGAAATTTTATCTTCAAACATTGATTTCCTCTTCTCGGCTTTAATCATTTCTTGCTTAATTTCATGTTGCCCTTGTTCCATTTTTTGTTGGTTTTGTTGTAACCTAGTTACATTCCCTTCCATTTTGTTTGTATGGATTTTAAGCTCATTTGCTAACTTATTTTTCAACTCTTTCTTCAAGTCGGTCTTAAACTCGGATCTTAGGCTAATGATTTCTCTTTGAATGTTGTCAAACCTAACATCGTTCCCATTAGCGTATTCAACAAATTCATTTGGAAGATCTTTCAACGTTTGCAAACTCTTGTTGTTGTTTTGAAAATCATTTTGATTTTTGTTTGAAACTTGATTATTAGCCCCTTGATTACCATAGTTTCCCTTGTTGTAATTGTTTTTGAAACCAACTTGATTGTTGCGATAGTTGTTGTTAGCATTTTGACCAAAACCCGGTGGAGTCAATTGATTAGAGCGGGTAACTTGACCGTTTTGGTTGTAAGTTCCCGTGGCCGCGTAGGCACTCGAAGTGTTACCACCGTTGGTAATGCACTCGGAGAAATCATGACCTCCACCACAATACATGCATGAAACCTCAACCGCTTTAGCCGTAGCGGGAGCACTTGGTTCTCCAACTTTGAACTCAATCAAAAGACCCTTAAGCTTATCAAAGATTTTGTTTTCCAAGTTTGCCTCAATTTGGCAAGCATCAATGGTAGTAGACAAAGAAGGTGAAGCCGAAGACGAAGCCTTACGAACACTAGACATGCTACGAGGACTATGCACCTTAGATCTATTCTCAATTATCAACAATGCTTCGTCGACCATTTTACACAAAAAATTACCACCCGCGGCGGCATTAAGATAATCCCTTTCATGATCATTAAGTCCATTGTAAAACGTGTCAATTTGATGCAAATCGGAAAAACCGTGATGAGGACATTCATGTAACATTTCCTTAAACCTATTCCAAGCCGTTGAAAAACTTCCATTAAACTCTTGTGAAAATTTTGAAATCTCGTTTTTCAAATGCGTAGTCTTAGAGGGCGGAAAAAATTGGTTCACAAACTTAGACACGAGATCCTTCCACGTCAATATAGAATTGGGTGGCTCTTTCTCTAACCAAATTTTAGCAGGCCCCGCTAAGGAATACGGAAAAAGAATCATCTTAATCGAGTCATTAAAGACGTCCTTAAACTTGCAAGTGGCGGTAAGACGATTGAATTGGCGGTAAGACGATTGAATTGGCGGATATGGTTGTGTGGATTGTCCTTCTCATCACCACGAAATTTGTTGTTTTGGATCATTGACAACAAACCCATTTTCACCTCAAAATTCTCCGCAAGGATAGCGGGAATCACAATAGCCTCTCCATAACCCTCGGTGGGTGCTTGAAGTAACTCCATCATAGTACGATTCGCCATGGTTGGTTCTTTCTCTACAATGGGTTCAACAATGGGAGATTCTTCACTAGAAGATGTTTGGTTTCCTTCGTTTTGACGACGTTTACGTGCACGTCTTGCTTTGGAGCGAGTTTGCATAAACGTCACGTACAACGAGGGGATGAGCAAAGAAGATTCTTTTTAGTGTTTTGTATTTTTCCAATTTTTTTTGTGGTTTTTGATTGTTTTTACTTTTTTTGGATTTTTGTGATTTTATTAGGTAGACCAAAATCTACAAATCTCCTCCTTAATCAAATCTATTGATTAAAGAAGCCTCAAGGAATGAAAACGATCACGTGAAGTGAACGGCTCCGATGACTTTAGAACGTTGGTGGAACACCAAAACGTTCAAGAGGGTTTAATCAAATGAAACCAAGAAAATATATATGATACTTAGTAATACTTTGGGCGGCAAAACCCTCGATTAGCTCTCAAAATCAAATACTCACAAGCAAGCGGGGAAACGAGGCGGCGCGAAGCACTTAAGAGCCTTTTTCCTTAGGATATATTTTATAATATCCGCCTTATACCCACCTTATAGTTTGTATTTTTCAAAATTAAGCTTCACGAAAGTATTTATCTATTTTTGCCTTTTTCTTTGGTTTGAGATTCGAATACAATGATTGGGTAATGACCTGCCAAGTCAAGGTTGTGACTTCTCACTTTTGGAGTACTTGTGAATTTATTGTTCTACGTATACAATTTAGTAATAGTATTCACACAAAAAACGAAAAACCGATAATACGTATTAGTAGAGTGCTACTAATACAAATACTATTATGGCTAGTATATAAAAACAACAATGTCTAAATCAAAACACAACACGCCTCCCCGGCAGCGGCGCCAAAATGATGTTGGAGTTTTTACCACTCTTTAGGAAAAGAGGGTAATTAGGGTAAGTACGACGATTTTGGAAAATCGTGCACAAATGACCCAAAATGGGGATCGTTCTCAAGGAGGCTTGTTGTGTGTGTAATGAAATGATTAGTGATGTGATTATATGATTATGAGAAATAAAAATAGAAAGGGGATAAGAAGAGAATGACGGTTACGATGACGGATTACACTAAGACGAAAAGGTCATACACGTAAAACCGTAAAAAGCACCAAAATTAAAAATTTATCCTAAAAATTCCTAAAAATCACTAAAAATCCACTAAAATATTCTAAGGGTTTACAAAAATTCCACACTTGCTAAAACCTTTTAATTAATTAAATATTAACTTTTTAATGCTAATTAAAGCCCTAAAAATCAATATTAACTAATAAAAAGTCCAAATCAAGATCTTAAAGTTTGTAAACCTTTAAAATAACCTAATTAAGCTAAAAAGTATTTCTCTAAATTTTAAAACCAAAAAAAACTATTTTTAAACAATTAAAAACTATTAAAAGCTATAAAAATTTAAAATAATTCTAGATAAAAGACCCTAAAAATATTTGGAAAGTTGTAAAATTCCTAATTAAATGTCTAGAATCTAGGAAAAATAAAAAACTTAGAAAATCAGACTTTTAATTTTTAATAATAAAATAATATTAAAATATTAATAAAAATCGAAAAATCCTAAAAAATCCTAAAAAGTTGCAAACTAGCTAATTTTAACCTAAATAACTCAGAAATGAACTTGAAATTACCTAAGTACCCTTAATGGGCCTAGAAAATGGGCTAAACCCTAAACAGACTCCTTAATGGGCCAAAATGAGCCCAAAATAAAAAAAGTGGCCCAAATAAGCCCAAAAAGCACTACTTGACTCAAAATTTGATTCTGAACAACTTTTTCCAAAGGCCCAAAAGCTGAAAATGTGAAATAAGCAAGCTTATACCAAACAGCTTATTCTTAATGGGCTTTTCGGCCCATTATGCTATAAGCTAATGCCATAAGCTCAAATTAGACACACAAGCTTCTTTTGAGCTAAATAAGACTTCTGTAAAAAGAAATTTGAAATAAGCCAAAGGAATAAGCCGGAAAATGCAAAAAGCAATCTACAGAAAACGACAAAATAGTCGTTTTTGAGTTCTAGGCTATCCCAAGAGCTGATTCAAATTGCAAAAGCTTTTAAATGACTTAAATAAGCTAAATCAACAAAAAAATTTCAAATAAGCTGACTCAATAAGCTGGAAAAAGCAAATAAGCACTTATGAAAAAGTCAAATAAGTTGGTTTTCTAGCAAAAAGTCAAAGTCTAATAAGCTCCAGTTCAATCAAATGGGTAAAATAATGAAGATATATCACAAAAAATAAGTTGTTGCAGGTCTGGATAAGCAAATATGGCTTATTGATAAGCAAACTGAAAAATTTATACTAGTAGGGGCTAGTTTTGGGTGTTGAGCAGTGGAAACTTTTTCCACTGCTTGACTTGTTGACTTTTTTGTCTTTAGTGACTTTTTTGGAGATTCAAGTTTCACAAAGGCACCCAATTGATCAGTGGATCAAGAGGAGTCAATAACAATAAAAAATCACAATCAACAACAGCCAAATGATACAGTTAATTCAATCTTTCACCAGATATGCACCAGACATGAACACATAAGCAGTTAAGCACTTATAAGTTGTTTTAACAATATTCAGCCAACCAAATAGCACCAAAAGCATACACAAGCTATAATAAACTTATATAAACAAGTTTAAACAGGTTTCATGCAATGGCTTTAAGCCTAAATCAAAATTCAAGCCAATGAAGGTTACTAATGAACACTAAACACAAGCAGATTTCACTTTGCTGATGCACTTGACCAACAAGCCAAATTCAAACCTCCAAATCTCACAAACGGGTTAAAATAACTTTGTTTAAACCACTTTTAGCCATAAGCATGCATACACCCTAAGTGTTCCTAAGATCCTAGGTTAAAACAGTCAATAACAAAGATTTTATAGCAGACTGTTTGATTTCAAGGTTTAAGTCCAAAAACTTCCAGCAATTAGCTCTCAAACAAGTGTATGACATATAACAAACACAAACACAAACACAAACTTCCAATAACACAATAACACACAATGATTTCAAACAGGTAACCCCAAACACCCCTTTAACTTTCCAAAATCAAAATTTTCAAATCAAAAGTTAGTTTTAAGACCATCCAAACCCAAATTAACTTAATAAGAGTTAAGATAAGCAGATTCAAGCAAGATTAAGCCACAAAATTCACAAGAACACAAGTCACACTCAAATATCACAAATATCCAATATTTTATCAGATTTTGAGATTAAGGGTGTGTACCTCATGGATGTACATCCACACCCACGAATTTTGAGCTTATGTACTAGCAAGAACAAGTACAAGCTTCCACAACAAAGCCTGCTAAGAATCAACAAAGTTAGAAGCACAATTATCAAAACAGAAAAATGAAAACTTCTTGATTAATGCAACTCTTGTCCTCCACACTTGATTATCCCCAAGTTATAAGCTTCACCACACCTTGATAACATAATATCAGGATGCTATGATCAGCCCTATAGCCCAAGAATTCCAAGATAAACCAAGAACTTAGCAAAATATCAAGAAAAATGGAAAATGTGCAAACTTTTGCACACTCCTTTTGAAAACAGGTTTTTTGATTCAAGAACAAGTAAACATAAACAATAATAAGCAGATTATAACAATGGCACTTGAGCTTTCTTCACAAAATTCATACACATTTCATTCAACTGAAAATGAGCTTTATAGATTTGTGAACAAGGAAAATTCAAGAGCAAATTATAAATGACAGCCTAAATGCCTTTATATAGGCTACAAGTGACTACTACAAAGCATAAAAACGTAACCCTAATTGGTGGTGAAGTCCTAAAAATGCCCTTGCAGGTTTAAATATCTTCAAGATCATGTGATGTTTTCTTGGCTGTATATGTGAGTTGGCAAGTGTGGAATTTGATCAATGGCTCATAATAAGCTTAAGTTTGAAGCAAGGATGTGGGGCGTTGGATGGCTGTCACTGTTTTGTCATATTTTTCAAGAGTGTGTACAAGGGTTTATCATATGAGTTGTTGGATGATGCGGCATGGGGTTTAAGGGTTGGGATATGATTAGGACTAGCTTAATCATAAATCTGGACAATCTTAGGGCCTAATTACAACAGGATTAGGAAAACCTAAAATTGTTCTTGAGGTGAATAGTTGTATGTTTAATCTGTTTAAGGATTCAAAAACATGTTAACCGCGTTTATTTAATAACTAATTAAGTTAGTTAAATAAACGGGTGTGAGTGGATTGGTGAGGTGGCGAAATGGTGAAGGGTGATTGGTGGGATGGAGTAAGTGGGGCACGTGTCCACCTCTCACTGGTCTAGGTAAGTTTGCTGTCTGCCAGGTTACACCCCTCACTTCTTTTCCCTTTGTCACTTCAGCTTAAAACCTTGTCAACGCCTAATTCCTTTGTATCAACTTTTGCTTTTTCACACTTTTGCCCCAAAATGTTTTGTAAAGTGAATTCAGGTGTAATTCTTGCCAATTCTTGATTCTTGAAGGGCTGTTTTGGTATTTTCTTCAAGGATAATGGTCTAAACTTATATGATTGGCATTTTAGAGGACTGAAATTGCCAAATCATGTTTGATGAGGGACCATTTTTGCCAAATGTTGAAAGTCAAGGGTCCTTTTTGCAAATTAACATATTTCAAGGACCAAACTTGTCTTTTCTTGTTCTTTGAAGGACTTCATGATATATTTGACTGTGTGGAGGATAATGGTTGACAATTTAGCTTTGTTGAGGGGCTAAAATTGCCAATTCTTCAAAGTGGAGGGCCCTTTTTACAATATTGACAAACTTTAGGGACCAAACTTGTAATTATGAAGATACAAGGGTATAAAGTGTCAACTCTTCCTTATTGGAGGACCTTTCTTCATAATTCTTCAAATCTTCAAGGGTTTTCTTGGGAAAATTCTTCATTAGGGCTTGGTTCAATGTGCGGCTTCGTTTCCCGTGTTTGTTTTTGCATGATTCTTGTGATCTTTTGTCATTTTCTCAATATCCGTACCTAAAATACACAAGCAACAAACACAAGCATATATATGGGTATTTTGATGATATTTAATGCATTTTAAGCCCTTTTTGGACGATGAGACTATGTATAAAAGAAATCTCATCAATAGGCATCATCATTTTGTTGTTCTTCATGAAGATTATGAGCCGTTATGGCATTTGTTAGTAATTAGTGTGAAATAAATATGAAGTTGTGGATCGCCATTCGCTGCCCCTAGGAAAGATGGGTGTGATTATCCAGCTCCCCCTAAGGATTACTCCTTGGGACTCTTTTAGTGTGAAACAGATATGTTGAAGGGTCGCCATTCGCTGCCCCTAGGATGGCTGGGTGTGATTATCCAGCTCCCCATAAGGATTACTCCTTGGGACTCTTTTGATTTGTGAAAATTATGTGGTGAATGGTCGCCGTTCACTACCCCTATGATAGCTGGGTGTGATTATCCAGCTCCCCCATAAGGATTATGTTGTTCCTTTTTAATCCATAACACAAGATTCTTAGAGAGAGAAAGAGGAGAAAAGTAGAGAGAGAAACAAGAGAGATTTGGAAGGTTTATGTTTACTAGAGAGAGAAAGTAAAATGAACCAACACCCTCTTCCACATGTGGAAGAGGGTTATATATGCCACGGCCTAAGGCCTTTGTGGGCTTCATCTTGGGCCGGGCTTGGCTCTGTTTTGGGCTTACGCCCCTAACTTATACAATATTAGCTTAAAGTCCAAGCCCGGTTTTCCCGACTAACCTATTATAATACAAGACCTTTTAACGACTAAGATGACCTATTACATTCTTGTTCGACTATATAAAATATAGGGCTAACAATCTCCCCCAATGTATCGGTCATCTTAAAAAGCTTAAAAAGCATAAGATGATTGAGTGAATACATTCTTATAGAGGAGATCTTCCTGCTTTGGTCTTGTATCTTGGTCTTGATCTTGTTTGTAACAGCTTTGTTCCTTCATGCTTTCGTGATCTTTATCTTGAGCCTTTGTCATTTTGACTTAGAGTGCTTGAGATCTTCATCTTTGCTCCTTGTGACAAAGATGACCTATTACATTCTTACATTCTTAGGTATCTTGATTATCGCCATCTTGTGCTCTTGTGACTTCTGAATCGACATCGGTTGCACAGCTACGCCACCTTCTTGATATGCAGCAACATATATAGACACGGATGAAATGGCTTTGAACATTTCACCCTAACTCGGTAGCGTTTTACCTCCGGTCGGTGAAGACCGTTAAACGGTATTAAATACCGTACCTGTGATCAGGTAGATTCGATTAAGAACCTCCTTGACAGGGTTTCCCGGCGGTAGTAGCCAGTTCTCTTTACTCGACCGTCTCAAAGCAGACTGCGAACGTAAAGAGTGGATCATAAGGATAAATTATCCGTCTGATTAGAGTCGTCAATTCAGATTTCCTGGAACAAGTTTGATTCTAAAAGAATCGCACCATTGTTGCTTTCCAGTTTGTCACAAGCTTGATTCATATAGAATCTTGCGAGTTACCTACCGCAGTGCTGTTTGATGTTGACACTGGAAGGATTTCCATTCGTCACTGTGAACACTAATGAGTGTCACTCTGAATGTTCTGGCAAGATCACATGGATTTTGCGAAGAAACCTGGAATCAAGTTTGAATCAATTAAGAATCGAAACTTAGTTGCTTTCCAGTTCTCACAAGTTTGATTCGTGTAGAATCGCACAAGTTACCTACCATGAGCTTGTTTGATGCTGGCTCAAGCAGGATTTCCATCTTCATTTTGAATCGTATCACTCAGATGTTCTGGCATATCACAAGGATAATGCGTAGGACTCGATTGTGTCCTAATGAGATGATAGATAGATCTCGATTGGCTCTAGACTCAATAAGTGCATTTTGGTAATCGGAGGCTGGAGCAGACTGCCACCTTTTCAATATTAACTGACTCGGAGTGAGAAAGTCAATAGATACGTGTTGATCTCCGTGACAATGAGACTAGTTTCTTTTGAGAGAAACTTGAATGGCTGGGAAGGGTTGTGCATTGCATCACTGGGTCCATGATGACTTGTCTTCAATAGATGTATAGACCCGGTTTCTGCCTAAGTTGCATAGAATATTCAACTCCTTCAATGCTTACCAATACGTCATCATTAGCACCTTGTTGTGATTGTTCCAGTGCTAACTTAAGTACTTGGTCCGCATTCAGCTTCATTCCACTCCATCTTTCCTAAGGACAACTATTTCTAGCTATGGAATGTCTTTGGGTAGATCCCTCCGGTTCTGGTTGGATCATAGGACTTAGTTTCCTATCCTAAACCACCTTTTGACTCCATCGTTCCGTCGTGGATAGTAGGTTGTTTTGGGTAAAGATCGTAACCATAAAACCATTGAAAACCATTCAAAGTGCTTGATAAAAATCAAAACTTTTAACACTTGAAAGTTTTACATTTCCGAAAAGCTCTCCCTACACACATGCATCGATATACGAAATAGTTTGGCATGTGAAGGAAAGAGTTGCACTTGAGTCTTTAAGATCACATGTTGCGATATATTACATTTTAATCACATTTTCTCCCCCTATCTCTAATATAAAAATATAATATTAGAGATACCAATTGATTAAAATATGACATTTTCTGAAAAATCGACGGGAGAGAAACATGTGTGCACGCATGAATCATGGAACATTTTCAGTCGGGTCGCTCCCCCTCAACAATATATGTGTGTCTTGAGACAAAATTTGACAAAATTTTAGAAAAAACGACACCACAAAATATGTTGAGGTACGGAGTTGAGATGCCTTTTCTGATATAATATATGACATTTAACGATTTCATATCATTTTCGGAATGTGTTGGATACATAAAATATGACAATTTTAGAGATGTACCCAACAACATTAAAAGGCTTGATTTTAAAACGCTCCCCCTCAAAAATTGATCAAAATAACATATGACAATTTTGAGATATAAAAACCACTTATGAGGAAGGGAGTGTTGAACACACAATTTTGAAAGATTTAGAAAAACCTTTTGAGAAATTCTTGAAAAATTGTGTTCAACGGTTTTAAAATAATCAGGATAGAAGACTTCTCTTCTATTGCTTAGGGAAAGCGCACTGAAACGTACACTCCCCTTTCGGGTCCGTTTTTCATGAGCTCAAAACTTTGATTGTTTTGTGACTAGCTCATGACCGAGAAAAATAAATTTCCCGTTGTGAAGGATAAGTTATCACCTGTGATAAACTTTCCTTAAGTTGAAGTTCGAGTTCTAAGCTGACATTTGCTTAGAAATCGTTTTCATGAACTTAAAAACTTTGAATGTTTGTATGAGAAGCTCATGACCGAGAAATATGAATTTCTCGTTGAGAAGGATAAGTTATCGTCCGAGATAAACTTTCCTTAGTTGAGGTCCGAGTTCTAAGCTGTGATGCGCCTAGAAGTCATTATGAGAGAATATCAAGCAGCTTCATTTGCCAAAACCTCCAAGTCTTCTGGAGTCATATACTTCATACCAAGACGGCCAACGAGATACGCAAACCTATCTTTCGATAGAGATTTTGTAAACAAGTCTGCCAGTTGGTACTCAGTTCTGACAAAGTATAATTCCACGATGCCGCGTTCCACTTGTTCCTTGATGAAGTGATATCTGACATCGATGTGCTTGGTGCGGGAGTGTTGAACCGGATTTCAAGAAATGGCTATGGCCGACTTTGAGTCACAATACATAGGTATTTTATCAAAGTGGAAGCCATAATCCGTGAGTTGAGTTCTCATCCAGAGGACTTGAGCACAACACGCGGATAGAGCCACATATTCTGCTTCAGCTGATGAGAGCGAAGTGCAATCCTGCTTCTTTGACGACCAACTGACAAGCTTGTCTTCCCCTAGAAATTGTATGCTACCAGAAGTGCTTTTACGACTATCAAGACAACCTGCGTGATCAGAATATGAAAAAGCCGTTAGATGAAAACCGGTTTCCCTCGGATACCAGAGTCCCATGTGAATGGTATTCTTAAGGTACCGAAAGATCCGTTTAACCTCTTTGAGGTGCTTTTGAGTAGGTCTGGCTTGATATCGTGCACAATAGCATGTGGCATGATGAATATCAGGCCTGCTGGCTGTAAGGTACATAAGTGACCCGATCATACTGCGATATCGCGTTTGATCTACGGGATAGGAGTACAAGTCAGCGTCTAGGGATGTGGTCGACAATGGTGTACCAACGCGAGCACATGAGGTCATACCATGCTTTTTAAGTATCTCTTGAGCATACTTAGCTTGGTTTATGAAGATACCACGTGGGGATTGATGAATCTGGAGGCCTAAAAAGAATTTTAGCTCCCCCATCATTGACATTTCAAATCTGCTGTGCATTAATTTTTCAAAACGTTTTGAAAGTTTTGGGTTCGTAGAACCAAAAATAATGTCATCAACATAAACTTGCACCAGCATTATGTCATCCCCATATTTATTTGTAAAGAGAGTAGGATCAATAGAACCTTTGGAGAATCCTTTGGACACCAAGAAGTTTGAAAGTTCTTCGTACCATGCCCTTGGAGCTTGTTTAAGTCCATATACAGCCTTTTTGAGATGATAGACTTTGTCAGGATGATGAGGATCGATGAATCCTTCCGGCTGATTCACATACACTTCTTCC
This sequence comes from Glebionis coronaria, assembly GCA_025667525.1. NCBI lineage: Eukaryota > Viridiplantae > Streptophyta > Magnoliopsida > Asterales > Asteraceae > Glebionis > Glebionis coronaria. The sequence goes on from CM046881.1 coordinate 356,141,492, forward strand.
TTCAAATGACCGTTGAGAAAAGCAGTTTTAACGTCCATCTGAAAAACCGTGAAGCCCTTATGTGCAGCATAAGCAAGGAATATCCTGACTGCTTCCAAACGAGCAACTGGAGCGAATGATTCATCGAAATCTATCCCTTCTTGTTGACGATACCCCTTAACCACAAGACGAGATTTGTTTTTGATGATGGTTTGTTCTTCATCCAGTTTGTTTTTCCAGATCCATTTGAAATCTAAAATTGACATTCCATAGGGCCGGTCAACAAGTTCCCAAACATTTAGGCGTTCAAACTGATGAATTTCGTCTTGCATTGATTCAATCCACGCATGATCATTCATGGCTTGTTTGATGTTTGTAGGTACAGTTGAACTCACGGTGAGTGCATACATACACACATCGCCATCGGTTTCGAGTTGTCTGCGTGTTCGAACCGGTTGTGAAGGATTCCCAGTGACTTGCTCCAATGGATGATCACGTGTCCAATGGTGAGTGGATGGATATGGTTGGTAGAATGTATGCATGTTGGACGGATCAACATGTTGAGTAGAAGACTCTCCGACTTCGTGTACCGGTGTACCGAACGGATTGATAAATTCTTCATCGTCAGGTTGTGCATCGACTGCTTGATTGTTGTTTCCTCCTTCAGCATTGACGGTTGGTGATGTTGGTTGTATGACAGTTTCTTGAGTTTGTTGAGTATTCACTGGAATTATCTCTTGAGCAACGGTTGCTGAAGTAGAGGCAGTTGTGTCTTGTTGATTTTGTTCGGGTGCATCAACAGTATTGACAGCGGAAGGCTTTGACACAACTTGATTGTTTCCATAGTAATATTCATCAAACATTGGATCATATAAATCAACCAACTCATTCATATGTGTCGTATCCGTCGAGTCTGCTGTAGGAGTATTTTGTTGACATTCTTGCACGGGACGTACACTGTTGTGTGTAGGTGCCATTGCTGGACATTGAGGTGCGAGACTTGAGCTGTTGTGATCAAGTACCATATGTGGCAATTCGTCAAAGTTCACATGAATTGTTTCGACAATGATCTTTGTCCTCTTGTTATAGACCCGATATCCTTTCGACAATGTCGCATACCCCACAAAAATACATGCATCACCTTTTTCTTTCATCTTGTCGAGATTCTCACCGTCTTTAAGAATGTAGCATAAAGATCCAAATACGTGAAAGAATTTGACAGTAGGTTTCCTGCCATTGATGATGTGGTAAGGTGTCTTTTCATGTCTAGGGATAACGAGAGAACGATTCTGAGTATAACAGGCAGTTGCAATTGCTTCAGCCCAGAAGAATAGTGGTAATTTTGAAGCAGAAAGCATTGTTCGAGCAGCCTCAACCAAAGTACGGTTCCGCCTTTCGACAACGCCGTTTTGTTCAGGAGTTCGAGCAATAGACGTTTGATGTTCGATGCCTTCTTCTTGAAAGTAAGATTGCAAGTTCTTGTTCAAAAATTCAGTACCCCTATCCGTTCTTACGGTTAAGACTTGAGCTTGAAGATTGCGTTGTATCATCTTGAGAAAGTTTTTAAGAACCTCTGGTGTTTCATCTTTGGACCTTAAGAAGAAAGTCCATGTGTATCTAGAGTAATCATCAACAATCACGAGAATATACTTTTTCCCGTTAATACTTTCTACACGCATGGGACCACATAAATCCATGTGTAGAAGTTCTAATCGTCCTTTTGAGCTTGGGGTAGTCTTTGACTTGAAAGACTTCCGTTTTGCTTTCCCCAACTCACAAGAAGAACAAAGATGGTCTTTGACGAATTTCAACTTAGGAAGACCGGTCACAATATCATTCTTAGAAAGCAAGTTGATTGTGTCAAAGTTGAGATGTGACAATCGTTGATGCCATAACCATGCTTGAGATGATGAGGCTTTAGCCATTAAGCATATTGGATTTGTTGAAGATGTGTCTTGAAGAGTTACTGTGTAGAGATCAGAACCACGAGAACCTGTAAGAAGGTCATTCCCATCGTAGTCTCTAACATAGCAAGTAGATTTCCGAAAAGCCACTTCCAAATCCGCATCACAAAATTGACCAACCGAGAATAAATTGTGATTCAGTCCTTCGACGTAATAAACCCGTTTTATAGTGATATTCCCTTGAACCAAGTCTCCATATCCGAGTATCGGTGCAAATTGATCATTTCCAAACCGTACCGTACCCAAAAACTTCTCCACGAAGTTAATGAGAAGCTTGAGATTGCCCGTCATGTGCTTTGTGCACCCGGAGTCCATTATGAATAGGATGAGTTCGACGAGCTTTTCAATTGGCTCAGTATCAAAGATAGGTCCAGAAGTATCAGCAGTCTCTGGAAGCACTTCTTGAATCTTTGCCATGTACACATAATGTGCCTCTAGCTCTTGATCATCGGCTTCATCATCAGTGTCATCACGCCAGTCAACTTCATCTGCTGTAAGTGGAATTCCTGCTTCTTCTTTCTTACACAGCAGCATCTTTTCCTTGTGATACCCTGAGTCCTTAACCCGTTTTGGCTTCTTGCATTCCCTAGCCATGTGCCCAAATCCCTTACAGTTGAAGCATTGAATCCCAGTCTTCTGCACAACCGGAGTGCCTACAGTATCTCTAGCCCCAACTTGATTCAGCATCCTCTGATTATCATACCTAGCATCACGATCATACCTAGGTGCATGATCAACTTCCTTATATCTAGCATTGGATGATGATCTGAGGTTGTTGTTGGTAGGTTTGTAGATCTTCTTATAAGTTGTGGTGAGTAAAGACATGAGTTCTTCAATCTTCTTGTCCCTTGAAGTTTGTTCATCATCACTGTCTCCATCTGACTCGGTGTCATACTTTGGAGGTGGAGTGGGGACAATTGCCTTTGCTTTGTGTTTAGCAGCAACTAGAGGTTTGGTGGATGAGCTTGATGACTTTGAGGAATGAGTAGGTGGTTGTTGACGGGGAACGGGTTTTGTTGAAGTAGCAGCCACAAAAGCAATAGAATTAGCAGACCGTTCTGCCTTTTCAGCCCTTAGTTTATTCACTTCATTCTGATGTTGTTTCAAGATATCATAAAGTTTGTGGTAAGAGATAGTCTTGATATCCTCCCTTTGTTTGACCAAAGTCACAAACCTTTGCCATTCTGGTTTGAGTTGAAGTAAGAACTGAACATTGGCATGATGATTGGAGATGGTGCACTGATTTCTGACAAGCTCATTCATCATTTTGTAGAATCTCGAGTAATATGAGTCAATGGATTCACCATCTTCAGATGTGAATTTTCCAAACTCCCAAAGTAGATTAGTCTCGAGATCTTGAACATTGATCGACTCACCTTGCTTCAATCGATGAATTGCATTCCACATTTCCATAGCATTAGGACATGCATCAACTGTGGAATAGATATCGTTATCAATTCCAGTGAGTATGAAGTTTACAGCATCAGCTTCAGCTTGGAGGAGTTTCTTTTTCTCAGCAGAACATGTGTCAAAATCCTCCATAGCTCGTATAGTTGATGAAGTACCATCCTCTGCCTGTGTAGTAATTGGTCTGAATTCAAAAACTGGAGGTGGATTCTCAAGGCAGTGACGAAGAGCAGTTCGGTTTTCTTTTCCGTCGAGAAATCTGAGAAAACGAGATCTCCATTGAACGTAGCAGCCGGCAGTGAGCACAGGTGGATTACCGTTGCCACCTTGTTCCAAACGAATTTGATTAGCAGTTGCAATGTTGATGTTGTTGTTAGACATGGTGAATACTTGTGAATGAATTGCAGATCTTAGTGGATTTGTTGTGATGATGTGTGGTTAAAATTGAAATTCCGAAATTTCCAGAAAAATTTTTTCTCAGTCCGACAATAAATTCCTCAGTCTGACAAAACGGTAAGCCGAAAAATTTTGTATCGCCAAATTTTGAATTTGAGTTAGAAATAGCCAAAAACTAATAGGGAAAAAATTTGATTTTACCTGACCTAAAAATTTTAACTCTTTTTTTTTTTTTTTTTTTTTTTAATCTTCGTGTAAACGATGTTCCTAAACTAGTCTAGATAGTGGCTAAGTCTAAAAATTGCTCAAACAAAATGTCCATCGGAATAACCTTGTCGGAATGACCAATCGGAATCTCGAATCGGAATACCCAATCGGAATGCCAAAACGGAATGACCAATCGGAATGTCAAATCGGAATGCCAATCGGAATGTTGTTGTCCAATCGGAATGATGCTACTGATCGGAATGCCAATCGGAATGATGTTGTCCAATCGGAATGAAGCTACTGATCGGAATGTTACATATCGGAATGCCAATCGGAATATATAGTCCCTTTTCCGATTACACCAATCGGAATATATAATCCCTTTTCCGATTACACCAATCGGAATATATCCCACTTTTCTCGGACAAAACTCAACCAATTCGTGATTTTAAGCCAAAAAATGATCAAAACACCCAAAAATTTTGTGTTTTTAGCCAAAGTAAATATACCAAATCTCTACCACAACTATGTAGAAGATTTGTATCAAGAAGAAAGCATAAAAAACACAAGAAAAAATTTTTGGACGTGATATAAAGATCAAAATGATCACGAAAAATCAAGAACACACCACACTAATCTTCAATCACCTATCCACTATAGGCTCTTGATACCAAATGTTGTTCCTTTTTAATCCATAACACAAGATTCTTAGAGAGAGAAAGAGGAGAAAAGTAGAGAGAGAAACAAGAGAGATTTGGAAGGTTTATGTTTACTAGAGAGAGAAAGTAAAATGAACCAACACCCTCTTCCACATGTGGAAGAGGGTTATATATGCCACGGCCTAAGGCCTTTGTGGGCTTCATCTTGGGCCGGGCTTGGCTTTGTTTTGGGCTTACGCCCCTAACTTATACAATATTAGCTTAAAGTCCAAGCTCGGTTTTCCCGACTAACCTATTACAATACAAGACCTTTTAACGACTAAGATGACCTATTACATTCTTGTTCGACTATATAAAATATAGGGCTAACAGATTACTCATTGGGACTCTTTTGATTTGTGAACACTATGTGGTGAATGGTCGCCGTTCGCTGCCCCTAGGATAGCTGGGTATGATTATCCAGCTCCCCCTGAAGGATTGCTCCTTGGGACTCTTTTAATTGTGTGTTAGAAGTTAAAGGTCGCCTTTTATCGCTGCCCTAGGAAGACTAAGGGTGATTATTCAGTCCCTCCAAAAGAATAAATTCTTTGGGACTCTTTTAGTTGTGACATATTTGAAGGTAATGGTTGCGTTTTATTGCTGCCCCTAGGAAGACTGAGGGTGATTATTCAGTCCCCCCAAAAGAATAAATTCTTTGGGACTCTTTTCATATGAGGGGACCCAGAGACCACGTGAGGTGCAGAGACTCTGGGCCGGGACCTATAGCATGCTCAAGTTGTTATGGACAAGAGCAAAATCCAGAGGGTGAAGGATCATCGGGGTGCGTTATGAGCACAAGTGAATCATATCCTTGTGTTAAGACAGAGTGTACAGATAATCCTAAGAGTTCTAGGTGCAGACACAGACACTCTATGGGTTGAGGCAAACCCTAAGACTACATCACTCTCTCGTACAGAATGTTGAGAGTGATTGTATGTGATCCTCCAAGAGAAAAAACTGGCAAACTAATACCTGAGAGATATCAGCGTGGAGAAGGTTCTTAGTCATCTCTGCTGACAGGGAGACGCTAGACTCTGGTTGTTTGTCAGCGGCAGGCTCTTCAACCACATCCTCCAGAGAAGGGGATGGGTTCTTCTTGGTCTTCTTGGTCTTGGAAGGATTAACAGAAGGGGTTTCAGAGGAAAGGGGGATGTCTTTCCTCTTCTTCTTCTTGTCCTTGGGCGCCTTGGGTTGAGAAGTGGACTGCACAGAGGTCTTAGACAAAGACTTGTCAGTTTGTCTTTTAGCATTCACCTCATTGTGAGGGATCAACGGCTCTCTATCACCAGCGAGTAACCCAACAACCTGCATCATATGCATGCTGAGAGGCACTTCATCCTCCAAGGGAGTCTTCAGTGAGGCTGGAGTGATGCAAAAGGGAGAGAATGAGTCAAGTTCATCATTTGTGTAGGTTTCACCAAGCATATCCTCTATAAGGAGAGAAAGATATCTTGTGTAGCAAATGGTGGCCAGTCGATGCTTCTTCCCTTTGTTTTCTAGCTTTGCAATGAGGTCAGTGTAAAGTATGTGGGCGATCCCTATATCTTTCCCCCATATTAAGTTGTAAGTGATTGCTTGCTGAGCACCATTAAGCTGATCATGTGACCCCTGGTTTCCTCCTAGACATTTCACAATGTACAGCATCAACGTCCTCCAGGTGGGTGAAAGGTAATTCACCTTGATCAGTGACTTGTTTTGGAAGCCTTGGGTGGTGAAGGGTTTGTCATCCTCATCATGAGGACTAAGGGTAGCCAGAGCCTTCTTCACAGTGGCGCTGGCGGGCACAGCGGACATGCCTTCATTGACTGGAAGTCCAAAGACTTTGGCAAAAGTATGGAAATCAAAGGTGAGGGGTTGTGGATGTGTGGAAAGGTTGAAGGTAATGTGTGATGAGGTTTGATCAACTTCAACACTGTACCAAAACTCCCTCAAGTATTGGTGGTAGCATGTGGAGGGTTCCCTAATAATGGCTTCGTAAATGGTGGAGTTCTTGAGGAAGGATAACAAGGGATGGTAGAGAGGATTGTTATGTTCCAAAAGTGCTACACAGTTGTTCAAGGCGATCTTTCCATCGTTTATCCCAAAATCTACATTCGAGGCGGACAAAACAGTGAACGAGGTGTTTGTTGATGAAGACGCCATTGTTGATGGAAGGAAGAAATGGAGGATGTGAAGAAGATGAATAGTATGTGTGTGTGGAAGTAATGAGTAATGTGATGTTTGAAAAATGAATCAAGGGTTTTGATAAAAGGTTTAGCCGTTTTCAATTAAAGCATTAAATGCAAAAGTTTACCTTTTAGGAAAAGTGGGACCCCTTGACTCTTCATGTGATTTTTCTGTCCCCTTGGAAAGTGGGAAAATTGTTGACAATGAAGGACAATCATTTGAATTAAATATGAGAATATATTAACTCCCATTGGAATGTAACTACCTCGTTACATTCAATTCCCTTAAATGCCCAGAGACAGAGATCATTTATCAGATTTGTTTACCGATATTGAGCATACCCAGCTCAGCAACCAGCCTAGTAAAACTTGGCTCAGCCAGAGGCTTGGTGAATATATCAGCGAGCTGGTATTCAGTGGGTATAAAATGAAGCTCAATATCACCTTTTAAAATATGGTCTTTGATAAAGTGATACTTGATGTCAATATTGTAGAAACTAGAAAGGGGGGGGGGGGTTGAATAGTTTCTTATATTTACTTGTTAAAATGTGGTTTTCAAAAATCCTTTTTCAAAAAACTTAGGCTTGAGGAAATATGTGAAATATTCTTACCCACAATATGAACAATGATAGTGTAACTAAGCTAATACTAATAAATATATATGCACAAAGAATAAAGAATGTAAAGAGTTAAGGGTAAAGAAAGATCAAACCGAACGCCTAGGATTTATAGTGGTTCGGCAACGAAGCTCACTCCTCGTTCCTACTCCACTCCTCGAGTACTCCATACTCGAGAGTTCACTACAAAACAAGCTCCTTTTGGTGGAGAAAACCGTAGACGTCGCTTAACCAATTTCCGACTCTAAGCTAAAAGTCAAGCCCTAATCGTAGCTAGGACCAATCTACACAACTATACTTAATACATACACAACTTCCAAATAGACACAACAACTTGGATCTTCACAACTATAACACAACTACAAGTGTATAAAATTAGATCTTCAATGGATCTTTGGTGGTGGACTCAACACTTCACAAGGATAGTGTTCTTCTCTTTGCACTTGGAGAGGAAGGGATGGAAGATCAAGATTCACTTCTTAAACAAGTAGTAATCAAACAAATGATCAAAGATTTGAGTGATTAAAGAAGAGTGTTTGAATCTGGAAATAGATGTGCAAAAGAGGTGAGTTGAAAAGCTGAGAATGGTCCACTATTTATTGGACAAAGGGGCCAACGGCTATATCTGCCCGCGGTACCTTATCTTAGCCCGCGGTACCTTATCGATAAGGAACCGCCTAGGAGCTAAGGTACCGCTGGACTAGACTCCGCTCCTTTTTTGTCCTTTAGTGGTGGAGGTCATATCTGGTTTAAAAAATATCCTGATAGAATATTCCTAACAAAATAAGAATATGCCATTTTCAAATTTTCAAATAATTAATTTAATAAAACATTTTCTTAAAAAGAAAGTTTAATAAAAACTTGTCACACTTAATAAAAAGTGAGTTTTAAGAAAAGATTAAATCACTTGATCACTTGATTAAGGTTAGTACTTGTTTATCCATACCTTAAGTGAAAATGGGTAAAATGAAAAATACTTGAACTCAAGAATTCGTTTTTCTTTGTTTTCGTAAATGCTTGTTTTTACATATTGTCGTAATCAAAACAAAGCGAGACCGAAAAATGCAAGTAACGTTTTTAGGCATTATTGCATTAACAATCTCCCCCTTTTTGATTCCGAAAATACATAAACTCAATCACACAAAAAACAAGATTTTCGAAGACGAGTTTATTCATTTCTCCCCCTTTGTCGAAGCAAAAAGGTTACACAAGTCGGTGTTGAAGAAACGGACTTAGAAAAGACTCCCCGTTGGTGCTTACTTCCCCTAGCTTGGGGCACCGAGGAATCGAGATATGGTGACAAGCTACATAGAAGGGTTAGTTGAACAAAAGAAACAACCAACAATATATAGCAATCGGTCACAAAATAAAATAAAAGAGAAGAAAACACAAAGACAAAGATCCAAGATAGGTTACTAAAAAAACATCATACAAAGATGTATGGAAAAAGAAAAGAAACAAGCCAAAAGCATAATCTAATCCTAGTTATTCTTGAATTATAAGATTTGATTGAATTTGGTGTCTTGTGGATAAGCAACCAATGCTTATATGAAAGACAAGGTAATGGCGGAGGGTGGTGGTGGTGGCTTGTTGGAGATCTCATAATCAAAGTGAAGAGGAGGCTTGATTAAGAGACTCTTGATGTAGCTCAACTCCTCATAGATGTGTGCCATAGCAAGATGTTGATATTGACAACATTGACAATATGTTACATGGTGCATGACATTATCATGAGAAGGAGGAAGAACACTAAAGGGTGGTGGTGGAAGAAAAGATGTTCCACAATCAACATTCTTGGTAGGAGAGATGTGATTAAGAGTGTTCTTGGGTGGGTTTGGATTGTAATGGTTTTTGGGTGAGTTGGGATTGAAACCAATTGGAGAAAATGGAGGAGATTCAAGGCTTTCATTGGGAGAATAAGACATTTTGGGATGTGAAGTAATGCAAAATGCTTATGGTTTAAATAGGGAAGGCTAAGGGTATTTTTGGGGTGGTCAAAGGGTTTGAAACAAAGATTCTCAAAAATGTTGGAGCAAATCTGGAGTTTCAGACAAAAACCCGAGAAAGGAAGGCACTGTAGGCGGTTCCTTAGCAAGGCTGGCGGTACCTTATCAATAAGGTACCGCGGTTCACATATGGAACCGCCTGCAGAGGCAGTGTTTGGAGGAAGATTTTTTCAACAAATCTTATTTTTCTAGTCTAACTTATCATAGGGATATGCTTAAAAGCAAAGATAGACAAAGAAAACATATGCAAACTTACCAAATAGAGATTTGACCAAAATACATGGATTAAAAATGATCGATGTAGGAGGTGTGCAAGACAAGACCTTAAGTCATGACACAATGATCCTCCATGATTCTATCTTGTTCTTGCTATGTTTGAGAGAATCATACATATAAATTATGTAAGCTCTAGATTAATAGCTAGAATCTATGAAAAATCGTTTTTAGATTGAATTAACAATGTCAAACGAATTTCTCAACCATTTTACGAAAGAGACTTTGAGAATTTTGAAAAGAAGAAGAGAGGGTTTTTCAAAAAGAGTTTGGAAGACTCAATGACTCAAAGTGGTAAAAGAAAACACACAAAAAGAAAGGAAATTAAGGAAGATGTTCCATTAATCCTAGACCTAGACGCAAGTAATTAAAAGGTTCCCTCTTAAGTGGCTTAGTGAAGATGTCGGCTAAGTTTTCCTCAGAGGGTACCTTCTCAATAGAAATGTTCCCCTTTTGAACATTATCCCTAAGGAAATGGTGTCGAATTTCTATGTGTTTGGTTCGCGAATGTTGCACGGGATTCTTGCTAAGGTCTATAGCACCTTTATTATCGCACATGATGGGAGCATCATCAAGAGAAATCCCGTAATCAACAAGCGCTTGCTTCATCCATAGAGCTTTTTGGCATGCTTTTCCGGCACTAACATACTCGGTTTCCGTGGTGGATATTACAAGAGCGGTTTGTTTCTTGGAGAACCAAGAAGTTAAACAACAACCCATGAAGGTACAAACTCCACTAGTGCTTTTCCGGTCCACATAGTCTCCCGCATGATCCGAGTCCGCGTAGACAATCGTTTCTACGCCGGTCCCTTTAGGATACCATAATCCTAAATGTATAGTGCCTTTAATGTATCGGAAGATACGCTTAACCGCTTCAAGGTGAGAGGTTTTGGGAGCCTCTTGGAAGCGAGCACAGAGGCAAACACTAAACATGATATCCGGTCGACTTGCCGTTAGGTACAACAAATTACCAATCATACCTCTATATTTGGTGTTGTCTACCGACTCACAATCATCATCTACGGTGAGTTTAGTATCCGAGGCCATAGGGGTCTTCATTGGTCTAGATTCTTCTAATCCAAATTTCTTTAGCATTTCTTTAGCTTACTTAGATTGACTAAAGAAAATACCTTCGTCCATTTGTTTAATTTGGAGTCCTAAAAAGAAGTTAATTTCTCCCATAATACTCATTTCAAACTCATCATGCATGATTTTGGCAAAGTCATCACACAATTCTTGACAAGTTGAGCCAAATATAATGTCATTTTGTACGACTATGAGGTGAGGACCTTTCTTCTTTGTAAAGAGTGTATTGTCTACCATTCCCATGGTATACTCATGTTTAACAATAAACGCTTTAAGTCTATCATACCAAGCTTTGGGTGCTTGTTTGAGTCCATAAAGTGCTTTCTTAAGCTTGTAAACATGATCCGGTTTCTCAAAATCAATGAAGCCGGGAGGTTGAGCCACATACCTCCTTATTGATCAAAAAGTTAAGAAATGCACTCTTTACATCCATTTGTTGAAGCTTAAAGTCTATGACACAAGCGTAGGCTAAAAGGATTCTAATTGATTCTAATCTAGCTACCTGTGCATATGTCTCGTCATAATCAATCCATTCTTGTTGATTATAGCCTTGTGCTACAAGTCTAGCTTTGTTACGAGACACAACACCATTCTCATCTAACTTATTCCTAAATACCCATTTGGTTCCTATAATGGTAGAACTTCTAGGTGGAGGAACAAGTTCCCAAACATCATTGGAAACGAATTGATTCAATTCTTCTTGCATTGCAATGACCCAACTCTCATCCGTCAAAGCTTCTTTAACATTCTTTGGTTCAATCAAGGAGACAAAACAAAAGAAGTCGCTTTGTTTTTGGACTTGAGATCTTAGGGTCCTTTGATTTAAGTCACCAATGACATTATTGAGAGTATGATCCCTAGATTCCTTAATGTTTACTTCCTTTTCAACACTAAGGTCTTCAACTCCTATTTTTCTAACCTCTTTGGCTTTAACTACTTCTAATTCATCCAAGTCATCATCAACCAATGGTGGTGTCTTGGGTGAAGGAGGGGTTTCATCAAAGGTTACGTTGAGTGATTCTTCAATAACCCCCGAGGTTCTATTTAGGACTATGTAGGCTTTGCTAGTTTGGGAATAACCTAAAAGGATACCTTCGTAATACTTTGGGTCAAACTTGGTAAGGTAGTCTTTGGTGTTGAGGATAAAGCACTTGCTTCCAAACACCCTAAAGTATTCCAATGAGGGTTTCTTACCTTTAAGAATCTCATAGGGGGTCTTTCCTAAGAAAGGTCGAATAAGAATTCGGTTGAGAATATAAGTCGATGTGTCCACAACATTGTACCAAAACTTTTGAGGCAAAGATTGCTCGTTTAACATCGTCCTACTCATCTCTTGGAGAGTCCTATTCTTCCTTTCAACTACCCCATTTGATTGTGGAGTGCGAGGAGCCGAGAAGTTATGGGTAATACCATGAGCTTCACAAAGGCACCAAATTGTACTTCATTATCAAATTCCCTACCATGATCCGTCCTAATAGAGACAATTGGACATCCTAGTTTATTTTGAATTCTTCGACTAAAGATTTCAAAATGATCGAAAGCTTCATTCTTAGATGCCAAAAATCTAGTCCAAGTGAATCTAGAATAGTCATCAACTATAACTAGGGTATAAAGGTTACCTCCATAACTCAGTATGGCGGAAGGTCCAAAAAGATCCATATGTAGGAGCTCTAAGCACCGAGAGGTCGAAACCAAATTCTTGGCTTTGTGACTTGAGTGAACTGGCTTTCCAACTTTGCAAGCATCACAAAAGTGACTATCAAACTTCATCTTGGGGAGGTGTCTTACCAACTCCTTAGAGACTAAATATTGAATTAAACGCATATTAGCGTGACCTAATCTCCTATGCCAATGAGTAGAACTATCATCTATAGTCGCAAGACATATGTTGTCTTTTGACTTCTTATTAACCTTCATGACATAAAGCCTATGCTTTCTAACACCTTTTCCTATGACTTTTCCATCTTTTACGATTTCACTGTCATGTTCTGAAAAGATGACCTTACACTTATTATCACAAATTTGACCTATACTTAAAACGTTAAACCCTAAGTTATCTACGTGCTCAACATTTTCAATGGTCATGGAGTCAAGAGAAATCGTACATTTGCCAATGATATTACTACGTAGACTACTAGCGAATGTGATGTTACCTCCATCATATGCTTTGTAATGCGAGAACAAACTTCGATTACCCGTCATGTGTTTAGAACATCCACTATCCTTAATCCACTCATCGGGCTCCGAATCAGTTTCCAAGCATATCTAGGTAACAACACACAAGATCAAACATTTGGTCTCCAATATCTCATGGGTCCAAAATTGTTAGTTCCAAACATCCCTTGCATTTGGTTGGGATGCATGAATGAAGGAGGGGTTCCCCATGGAGAACAAAATGGAGGAGGGTAGTAATTCATGTAACCATTTTGTTGTTCATTATTTCTCCTAGGTGTATTTGACCTAGGTTTAGAGTTATGATTATTCCTTCTAGGTGTTGGGGTTTTACTTCTAGATCGTGAATTGTTTTGATTATCTCTTCTAGGCGTTGTCGTTCTACTTCTAGGCTTAGACTCATTCCGTATTCTAGGTGGAGTAGAAGATGGTCTTGATAAACTTCTATTTCCCATGAGAGGTTTACTTAATGGCTTGTAGAACTTATCAATAGCATTGTCGTCAAGTATGGGTAATTTTACTTTATTAACAATAAGATGCTTTGGTTTTTCATCTAACTTAGACTTTTCAGAAAGTTCAGGATTTTCACCAGAATCATCCTCTGGCCGTGGTACCTTATCTATGGCGGCGGTTCCATAGTGATAAGGAACCGCCCCATACAATCTGGGACCGCGTACAGTGGGTGATTTTTGTGAAAATCTGACTTGTTTAGGTTCACTAGTTGAGGCTTCATTTGAGTTAAAACCTAGACCAAGTATTTCCTTAGAATGAACTTGTTTGTTTAACATATCATCAAGAGCACTAGTACCTTTCATGAACTTTTCCAATTTAATGGAGGTGCTCTTGAGATCTTCATTCTCTAATCTAAGTTTCTCACAACTAAAGCAACCTAAATCTACTTCTTTATTTTTCTCAAGTATTGCCAATTTCTCCCTAAGTTCATTGATCTCATTTTCAAGCTTAGTTTTGGTTGATTTTAAGGTTTTATTCTTTTCTATGAATTTAAGACTAAGTTTGTGTAAACTATCATATTTGCCTTCAAATTCAATATCATCAAAAGTGGAGCTATCATAACTATAATATTCGGTTTCAGAATGTACCTCTTTAGAAGTGTGAGCCATAAGACATTTCTCCTCTTTGGGGTTGTCATCATCATCTTCACCGCTATCGCTCCAAGCGCCACTAACGAACGCCGTGTGGTTCTTATCGCGAGCGGGCTTTGGACAATCACCAATGAAGTGATTTGGATCACCACATCTAAAGCAATTCCTATCACCTTTTTTGTTCTTGGCAAACCGATTCTTTGAGAATGGTTTCTTGTCATTGTTGGGTTGCCTAACGTGTTGACCTCGTCTCTTGAAGAACTTCTTGAAATCTCTCACCGCCAACGCATACTCCTCGTCATCGCTTTCCGAGGAACTATCATGGTCACTTTGTGCCTTCTTGGCTTTAAGTGCAAGAGATTTCCTTTCACTCTTGGTTTTCACTAATTCCGAGTCCTTCAAAATTATCATCTCATGAACTTTCAAGTTTCCTATGAGTTCATCGAGTGATAAAGTTGAGAGATCTTTCGTTTCTTCAATCGCCGTGACTTTTGCTCTCCACTTTGGATGTAAAGCCCTTAGAAACTTCCTAACATTGTTCTTTCTATAAAAACCTTCATCAAGTGCTTTTAGACTAGTAATAATGGTGTTAAACCTAGCAAATGCACTATCAATAGTTTCATCTTCTAAGATGACAAATTGTTCATATTATTGGACAAGAAGATCGATTTTGCTTTCTTTGACTTGGCTATTACCTTGGTGGGTTACTAAAAGAGTGTTACAAATATCTTTAACGATTTCACACATAAAAATCCTTTCATACTCTTTCTTAGGTAAAGCATTATAAATCACCATTTTAGCCTCATTATTTGTTGAAAGTTTCTTTTTAGTATCGTCATTAGCTTTGTCAAAAGTGACCAAATCTTTTGTTTTAGAAACTTCATTAAATTGATAAGGTAAAAAATCACCATTGGTAATAACATGCCAAAGATCTACCCGCTCAAATATACTTTAAAAATTCTTGAGCAACCCGCTCTGAAACCAATTGTAGAAACTAGAAGGGGGGTTGAATAGTTTCTTATATTTACTTGTTAAAATGTGGTTTTCAAAAATCCTTTTTCAAAAAACTTAGGCTTGAGGAAATATGTGAAATCTTCTTATGCATAATATGAACAATGATAGTGTAACTAAGCTAATACTAACAAATATATATGCACAAAGAATAAAGAATGTAAAGAGTTAAGGGTAAAGAAAGATCAAACCGAACGCCAAGGATTTATAGTGGTTCGGCAACGAAGCTCACTCCTCGTTCCTACTCTACTCCTCGAGTACTCCTTACTCGAGAGTTCACTACACAACAAGCTCCTTATGGTGGAGAAAACCGTACACGTCTCTTAACCAATTTCCGACTCTAAGCTAAAAGTCGAGCCCTAATCGTAGCTAGGACCAATCTACACAACTATACTTAATACATACACAACTTCCAAATAGACACAACTACTTGGATCTTCACAACTATGACACAACTGCAAGTGTATAAAATTAGATCTTCAATGGATCTTTGGTGGTGGACTCAACACTTCACAAGGATAGTGTTCTTCTCTTTGCACTTGGAGAGGAAGGGATGGAAGATCAAGATTCACTTCTTAAACAAGTAGTAATCAAACAAATGATCAAAGATTTGAGTGATTAAAGAAGAGTGTTTGAATCTGGAAATAGATGTGCAAAAGAGGTGAGTTGAAAAGCTGAGAATGGTCCACTATTTATAGGACAAAGGGGCCAACGGCTATATTTTTCCCGTGGTACCTTATCTTAGCCCGCGGTACCTTATCGATAAGGAACCGCCTAGGAGCTAAGGTACTGCTGGACTAGACTCCGGTCCCTTTTTGTCCTTTAGTCGTGGAGGTCATATCTGGTTTAAAAAATATCCTGATAGAATATTCCTAACCAAATAAGAATATGCCATTTTCAAATTTTCAAATAATTAATTTAATAAAAAATTTTATTAAAAAGAAAGTTTAATAAAAACTTGTCACACTTAATAAAAAAGTGAGTTTTAAGAAAAGAGTAAATCACTTGATCACTTGATTAAGGTTAGTACTTGTTTATCCATACCTTAAGTGAAAATGGGTAAAATGAAAAATACTTGAACTCAAGAATTTGTTTTTCGTTGTTTTCGTAAATGCTTGTTTTTACATATTGTCGTAATCAAAACAAAGCGAGACCAAAAAATGCAAGTAACGGTTTTAGGCATTATTGCATTAGCAAATATGCTTAGTTCTGGAATGAAGTACCGGATTATTGGAGATGGCTATAGCACTTGTCTTGTCACAGAATATGGGAACCTTTTCATAAGTGATCCCATAATCAGGCAGTTGAGTTTTCATTCAGAGAACTTGAGCACAGCAACCAACGGCCGCTACATATTCAGCTTCAGCTGATGACATGGCCACTGAGTTTTGTTTCTTAGCACTCCAGCATACTAACTTTCCTCCAAGGATTTGACAACTCCTAGAGGTGCTCTTTCTATCAAGACAACACCCAGCGTACTCAGAGTCTGAGTAGGCTTTGAGGTCGAAGCCTGATCCGTTTGGATACTAGAGACCCAGCGTGGGAGATCCTTTTAAGTACCTAAAAATTCTTTTGACAGCTACAAGGTGGGATTCCTTGGGGATAGCTTGGTACCTAGCACAGAGACATGTGGCAAATTGTATGTGTGGTCTGCTTGCTGTGAGGTACATTAATAAGTGTGAAAACACTTATCCTTTTACCACTTATTTCCAATAATAACAAGACCAAAACGTGTAATTTATGTCGTAAAAGTCGGAATTATGCGTGGTTTGTGTTTTTATTGTGTTTTAGGACCAAAAGATGAAAAAGGAAGAAAACACGGGCTTTCACGGGCTTTTATCGAAGAAAACGGGAAAAGACGAAATCAAAAGATCAAGAATGCTAAAGAACGGATGTCCAAGACAATTTCTGAAGATTTATCGAAGAACAAGTCTAAAGACGGAAGTTTAATGAAGTCGAAGAACTCGAGTCTAAATTAAAGAAGAAAATTAGCAAGACAAGTTCAAATCCCGAGACGACGTCGAGAAAAGACAAAGAAATAAATCGAGTCGAGTAGACGTGAAGA
The DNA here is from genome assembly GCA_025667525.1 of Glebionis coronaria. Taxonomy (NCBI): domain Eukaryota; kingdom Viridiplantae; phylum Streptophyta; class Magnoliopsida; order Asterales; family Asteraceae; genus Glebionis; species Glebionis coronaria. The sequence continues at coordinate 356,158,641 of CM046881.1, forward strand.
AAGAAAGAAAGAAGAAGAAACACATGCACTCCTTCCATTTTCCTATAAATACTCTCCTAATACACATTAGGAGGGGAGTTAGTCTTTAGTTTTAAGTTTTTCATTTTTTACTTTTCTTTCTAGTTTTTAGAGAGAGAAAGTTCTAAACTTTCTCTCACCAAGTTTCATCTTTTCTTTTAATCTTTCAAGATTAAACATTTGTGTATTGCTTGTTTCATTAATCAAGTTCTAATTAAGCTTTTAATCCTTAATCTCCTTCTACCTTTCTTTAATTTTAGATTAACTTTAGTACGAAATACATTAAATCCGTGTTGATCTTGATGTTTTTGTGCTTAAAAAGTTAATCTTTTTGTTCTTACATAAGCTTTGATTTGATTAAGCTTTAAGATTCTCGTGCTTATTGGCTTATTTACATGTTTAACTTATTTACTTATAAAAAGTTTTCTTAAAAAGTTCATATTTTTATTGTTTGATTTGAAAGTTTGCTGATTTTTGAGTTGGATAAGTTGTGATTAGTGCTTATTTGATCCATTTCATCATTGATTCGTTTAGTTTTGGGTATTAGCTTATGAATAATAGCTTATTACCTAGCTTATTTCGAATCCCTTACAAATCGGAAAGGGACTAAACCCCTTTCCGATTAGTTTATTCCGACCAGTAGCCCCACCCCTCTTTCCGATTGTCAAATCGGAAAAGGGTTTTGTGTTTTCCGATTAAAGCACCCGTTATTCCGATCGTCTGATCGGATTAGGGATTAGTTATATTCCGATTTGACCCTTGTTCATATTCCGATTAGAGTTGTTGTCCCAACATTCCGATTGGTCTCAGTTTTTGGATATTCCGACGGTGCGAAGTGTATACATTCCGATCAACAGATCAGAATACATTCCGATCAGTGCCCTTCCAAACATTTCGATTGTTTGAACTTAGATTATTCCGATTTGGGTGGTTTTGTTGACATTCCGACGAGAGTTATTTGTAATATTCCGATTGCCTTATTCCGACCAAACATTCCGACGATGTACCTTGCATTTTCCAATAGTTTTAGTTTCTTGTTTTTACAAAGTTCTAAGTGTTAGTTTTATTTAGTGTTCAAGTATTTTTCTAAAATTGCCTTTAAGTTTTCAAGTATTTATTTCTAACTCGTTATTTTTAATATAATCTTTAAACTTCTACTTTACTCAACGACACTTACTTGCTATTAGTTTAAAATAGATAATCAACCAAACCATATTCATTTCCACCAAGAACAATTGAGTCGCACTTTGAACCAATAGTCAATTCGAAGAGATTCGGACGATAAGATTTTATACTTAGCCAAAAGCTAAGTATTAAATGGTGCCGCTGCCGGCTCTTTTCGTTAAGATTAACGGTTTCTAGTGAGAGACGCATTAAATTTTGGGATCCGTTCTTTGAACGTTATTTTCCTTGCTTTAAAAATTTTTCAAAATCCATAAAAAAATATAAAATTCTTCAAAAATACAAAATGTGACAATCCGTCAATTTATGGTTGATATTTTATTCGCAAATATTATTTAAAAATATTATTTTAATGTTATATTATGAACTCACTTATTTTTGGGAAGTAATTTGGATTTACGTCTTGAAGTAGCATCGACTACGTCTAAACCGGAGGATTCTACGTTACGTACTTACGTTTACATACACCGTCCTTGGTGACAGTCCGACATTTCAGAAAATAAATTTATCCGTAAATATTATTTTGGGATTTTAATTTTGAGTTGGTTCATAAACTCACAAATTTACGAGAAGAGATTAGGACTTACTTGAATAATTTAACGTCCTTTACAACTAAACCGGAAACCTTAGGATTAGGTATTTACGTTTTCGAACTCCGTTTTTGATGAGACAATTTTGATTAGATTCGTTTTGTGCCGTTGATTCATAATTTACAAAAACGTTTTTCGTAAAACGACCCGAGGGCACGCAAATCGAGGAAACTAGAATCGAGGAATACCCGTAAATTAGCGGGATGGGACAAAACAAGTTTATCCCACCCCACTAAAAGGGATGGCCCAAAAGAGGACACCACATCTCTTGATGTGGCACCCTTATAACTATTAAGCTTACACATGTAAGCCTAAGCTTAACATGTAAGCTACACCTTTCTCAAAACCACTAACTAGCTAAACACATACCACTAGCTTCATTTCCTCCATGCAAATCTCACACAACTCTCCTCCCTCTCTCTCTAAATTTCGTCCAAGAACCCCCATCAAACACCCCATTTTGATCAATTTAACCACAATATCATGTGTTATTCACACGTATGTTGAAGAACCTTTGAAGATATGAAGATTGGAGGTGATCTTAACCTATGAAAAGGAGTTTTCATGAGGTTAAAGGGCTGAATTCATGGAGGTGTTCATCTATCCAAAGGACCCAAGAAGTTCCCTTGCTAAAGTTGAAGATTTGATAACAAGAACCAAGTCTTGTTCATCAAAAACCTCATCTTTTCATCACTAATGGTGGTATAAAGATTGTTCTTCCTATCCTCTTGTTATTTTGATTATGTAATCTTGTGTTTTCTTTATTTATTTATATGTATATGATGATGAATGATGATAAAAATATTATGTGGGGATTTGGTGTTGATAAACATGGGAAAAAAGATGGAAAACCACATGTAAAATGGTTAAAATCTTGCTTAATGTGATGGCTGTATAAAAACAGTAAGTAACCAAATGTTAAACTAATAAAATGGTAAATTGGAATAAATATACAGTAATTATTAGGTGTTATACACATGTGAGAGTTGGCCATACAATGGAATCATCAAAATGAGTGAGATATGATCAAAACAAAATTAGTATACCAATCTTATTAGTCTGTTTTGTAGGGACTGTTAAGGATACTTAGACATGGATTTAGCAGTAGCTATAACTAACTTATTTGTAGCACAAAATATGGAGTTTATGTCATCCAAAAATGAGCTTCTATCTCCTTATATAACTCAAGATATGATAAAAATGGTGAAAGTGAAACTAAAAATCAGATTTTGTGAAATTAAAGTTTAATAGTATTATATAAGCACTCAAATAAATATAGTATAAAATGTGAATTAAAACCCACTAACTTATATATTTCATTTATATAAATATGCATAAGGATAAATAAATGGACATTATATAAAAATGGTAGTTTGGTAAGTTTTAAAAGTTATAAAAACTATAAACATGATTTTTACGTCTTTTCGTCTAGTACCGTAAAATTAACGTTTTTCGTCAATTAAAACTTAGACGATCGGACCCGTCTAATGTAAACTTTTTTAAAGTCATATACTGATATATAAGTACTTAATACAAGTAAAACTGATAAAACCCGAACTATATAACATATGGACATTAACGGGCTAAGTTAGCATTATTGAACTAATAATCCAACAAAATGGACTAAACACTTATAAATTTACTTACTGGGATTAACCCACTTGGGCCCAACATGAAAAGTATAATACTGATAATAAAGGTGTAAAATAGACAAATATAAAGTATTGGGCTTGTAATAGGCTTATTGGGCCTAAAACATGTAAATAAGTAAAACTAGTATAAAAATGTTACCAACACATAAACACTATAATGAATGAGTAAAAATGTACAATCCCATTTGATCATCATCATATGTATACATAAGTGTTATTTTTATAAAGTGTTAGAAATACGTTTTTACGTATATTAGAAGTATCGGTCACTCCACAATATTATTAATGTTGTAATAGCTCGTAGTTAACAAATAGTTATTAGTTGCTTATTAAGTTAAGTAAGAACCGGTCCATGGGCTTGTCATGGACCGGCCCAAGCCCATGTAGCTTGGAAGTATAAATACCCCTTTCCACCATGGAAAGGGGTTGGTGGTTGTCATTTTTCTAGTTCCATTTATTGAAATAACACATAGTTTTCTCTCACTTTCTCTCTCTTGTTTCTCTCTCTAGAAAACAACAAACCCCTTCATAGATTCATAGGTTATCAATATTCTATATTTGGTATCAGAGCTATGGGGTGATTTAAGGTAGTGATTTGTGTGGTTTTTTAGTTTTTGATTGTATTAGTGTTCTTTAAGAAGATTCATCTTGATTCTTGGTGTTTTTGGTGTTTTTGTGATTGGGATTAGTGGATAAGTATTAGTTTTTACTTATTATTGTAGAAATCACAAAACTTTTTGGGTTATTTGGTCAAAATCTGGGTTTAATCTTCATTTTAGTGGTCGACTGTTCATCGGAACAAGGTTTCTGATTAACCCAGCAAAAGTTCCGAACCAACAAGTTCCGGATCACCAAAAAGTTCCGAACCAGGAAGTTCCGAACGAAAAAGTTCCGGATCAAGAAAGTTCCGGATCAAGAAAGTTCCGGATCAAGAAAGTTCCGGATCAAGAAAGTTCCGAACCAAGGAAAGTTCCGAACCAAGAACTTCCGAACCAATAAGTTCCGAACCAAGAAGTTTCGGATCAAGCCAAAAAAGTTCCGAACCAAGAAGTTCCGGATCAAGCCAAAAAGTTCCGAACCAAGAAGTTCCGGATCAAGCCAAAAAGTTCCGAACCAAGAAGTTCCGGATCAAGCCAAAAGTTCTGAACCAAGAAGTTCCGAATCAAGCCAAAAGTTCCGAACCAAGAAGTTCCGAATCAACACTTCCGAATCAACAAAAGTTCCGAATCAAGGGTTATTTTGCTTGTTTTTTCGACGATTTTTAGAGGATTTAATCTTGGTTTCTTACAACAAAAACTCAACACAATTCACAAGCTTTACTTCACTGCTCGATCAACCGATAATCTTTGTCTCTTTGAAGTTAACAAAATGAATCCGAATTCAGTAATGCCTCAGATGACATCACTTACGGATATTTCCGTCATTACGGGAACGGATAATCGCCCGCCAATGCTCATCAAAGAAGTTTTTGAAGCATGGCAAGGCCGGATGATGTCTTATCTTAAGGGAAAACCGGTTTATGGGAGGCTTATGGTTAAGTCAATCTTAAATGGTCCACTTGACTATGGTACCATCGTGGCTAACAATGTGTCTCGGCCAAGAGAATTTGAAGAACTTACACCATCTCAACAACTTGTTGCCGATGCAGACGAGAAAGCTCTTCAAACAATTCTCCAAGCTCTTCCCCATGACATCTATAGGATGGTAAGTCAGTATACGGTGGCAAAGGATTTATGGGAACGTCTTAAGGTGTTGCTACAAGGTACGTCTCTCACCAAACAGGAAAGGGAATGTCAGTTGTATGACCTGTTTGACAGATTCACTTACAACCCAGGGGAAACGCTTCACGATTATTACTTCAGATTCACCACACTCATGAATGATCTGAATGTATACAATCTGGTGATTGCTCCATTCCAGGTTAACACCAAATTCTTGAATACTTTACCTCAAGCTGAATGGGGTGAGTGTATTACCGATGTTAAGTTAACCAGGGATCTGCATAAGTGCAATTTGGATCAACTATATGCTTTTCTTCAGCAGCATGAGAAACATGTGATCATGCACCGTTCTCCACGAGGTATGTACCCTGATTCATTAGCTTTGATGGTGAATCAACCAAGCTTGTCTCACAACAACACTCCTTATATTTTGGGACATCAAGCCTATCATCCATCACCTTACATGACAACTATCTCCAGCTTAGGGCCAGAAAAGAGATCTGAGGTACTTATTAATACCACCGATAATACCACTGATGCTAGTATTCAACCACATCAAGTTGTGCAAGAGAGTGCTGATTCGAATGAATCTTCGGTGGTGAGTCTTTCAAATGAGGAGACAAACAATGATAGCAATATCAATGTGAGTCCCCAGACTTTGAGTGAATCACAACCGGGACCCATTTCGCATACGCCTACTCCTGCTCAACAAGATTTGGTCATGGTTCCTGCTACATTACTTAGCCAAATGAATGCTGCACTCTTAGAAACCTTAGCTAAGAATAAGAATTTGTCTAATGAGCTTGCCTTAAGCAATGAGAAAGTTCAAACCTTGGAATTAGTGCCTTCGTCTAGTGTTCTAACTAATCCCGAATATGATCATTTTAGAAACAAACAAATGGGTCACTTGCAAGAAATTGAAAACTTAAGAGCAAATCTGACTAATGAACTTAAAGAAAAGGAGTTAGTGGTCACTAATTTTCAAAAACTTCAAATGGATTTTGAATCACTCGAGTCTAAGAAGAATGAAATGGAGATTAATGCTACTAATAAGATTATAAGTCTAGATTACTTGCTGTTAAGACAATACGCTGCTTCTCAACTAGTGCACTTATTTGATGCTTCGTTTAGAGAATTTAACTTATCTCGTCAAAAAGGCCTTCCCCCTAATCCACGATATGCAAAACAAGCTTTAAGACATAGTCCTAGACTTTATAATGCAACTCAATTAGGATTGGCCTTAGACCCGATTGTTTTTCCCGATGATCGAACAAGTAAGGATCTAGTTGATGAGGATCGGTCATACAATTCTGCAAAATATCCCGAGTGTGATTATTTTAAATTGAATAAGGAGCTTGCAAAAACGGATTTTAGAATTCGCTTCCATATGGACAAAGATCTCATAACAGCACCGACCTACATATTAGATGAAGAAAACCCTAGTATATTTCCTACACTTGTCAATATGGAAGGTCCTAAGGAAATTCCAAAGGATCTTCCACCTGTTAGCACTGTATGGTTAAACTTCCAAGAGATTAATCAATACTTTACTAATTTTGACAAGGTCATTTTGGAATGTACGACTTCAAATGGCTTAAATGCCAGAGAATGGGCTTTCGAACATATGAACGAGGTGTTTAAAAATGAGATAAATCCGTTTGTCGAAAGTCTAAAAGGAACTTTTGCATCTCTTAAGGAAAATCTTGTGTTTGAAATTGGTGAAGTTCAAAAAGTGTTTTATGAAATGGACACCGCTTACGAACTACAACTAATTGAAAAAGAAATGATTTTAACCGAATATGACCGATTCTTGTCTGCAGTAATCTCGTGTGATGTGCTTACTACTGTAAATGTTAATTATTAGAATGAGCTTACATCCGCTATGATTAATTGTGATGCTGTGCATATATGTGATGATGTTTGTGATCTCTCTGTAAATGTTGCTGATACTGTAAATGAGGTAGATAATCATTCTTGTCACGAATCCAACGCTGAGTTTTTAAAGCTACAAGATTCTTACAATTTACTTTCAAAACGCTTTAATCAACTAGAACAACATTGTATATCTTTAGAATTAAAACAACAAACTCAAAATGAGGATCTTTTGATATCAAATGGTTGTGAAAACGGTGTTGAGACGAGTGACAAGATGATTGCAATTGTTAAGACATTAGAGGAAGAAATCATGAGATTGAAGAGAGATGTGTCATCAAATGAAACACTCAAATTTGAACTAGAGGCTGCAGAGTCTAAAAACCAAGTCTTAGAAATTAGACTTTCGTCTGTTCTACGGAAGATGGATCGGACAAGACAGGGACTATCCGCTCTTTATGGTTCACTAGAAGAACGCTTCGCTTTTAATGCGGCACAGCAACAATCTTATGTTGAACAACTGAACCAAAAGTGCGAGGAAATCTCTGATTTGAACATCCTGCTCATTGACAAAAATATGGTTTTGGCTGAGTTAAAGGAGACACTTCTTCTCACCCGACAATAAGTTGTTGATAACTTAGCTACCGACTCTGCACCGTCCACTAGTGCTCCAACAACCAAGTCAGTAGTGCTTTATAAGAACCCGCTTCATAAGAGAAACCCAGTTACCTATGATGATTATATGAGGAATGCCATTAAGCATGTCGATCTTCTTAGGGATATTTTAGACGATCTTTATGCCTTAGATCCCTCAAGTAGCGACTATTATTCGGCTCATGAATATATTAAGCGAGTTCAATATTGCTTAGCATATTTGCAATACATAGGTACACCAGGTTCTGCACTACTTAATAATAGGCCCATTACTTTAACTCCATTTAATAAGACTCCAGGAGCGAAACCGTCATTGGCACAATCAAGTAAGGCACCTTTAAAATATGTTGCTAATGTTCCCACTTTGCCTTCTACATGATTAAAAGAGACTACTAAGGCTAAAGGATCACCACTCAAGAAAGATAAGATCAAGCCCTCCACTAGTAGTGCCAAAAAGAAGAAAGTAGAAGATCACCATAGGAATGTTAGTTCAGTTTTAAATAAAAAGAATCATGTTAAGACTAAAAGCTCTGCGCCTGTGTAGAAGCCAAAACCATTCGTGAATTCTGATTTGAATTGTTGGAATTGTAATGAATGTATGTTTTCCCAACGTCATGATTTGTGTCTGATTGATCACGTGAATGAAATGAATGCTATTAAGAATGGTCTTGAATGGAAGCCAACGGGTAGAACTCGTGCCTAAGTTGGCTGGCAATGGCGTCCCACTGGTAGGACCTTTACATTAGAAGGAAAAATGTGCTCTTTAACTAGGAATGCATCCATTGAGGTTAGGTCTGAGCGTCCTTTAGTTAGGAACACTCGCACTCAAGTATGGAAACAGCGCCCTTTAATTAGGTCAGCCCCCACTATAGTGCCTATCAGTGAAGAAATACCTCAGGATTTAAGACAACTAGAATCTACACCACCTATTAAGAAAAAGAAGGCTAGGAAATCTAAGAAACCTAGAGTTAGCAAATCTAAGATTATTAAATCTGTACCTGCTAATAACAAGGAACACTCAGATTCCGATACCTCTACATTGTCTTCGTGTGGTGATATTTTCAGGTGGTCCAAATCATCCTGTGGTATTTGGACTCCGGTTGTTCAAAACATATGACCGGAAATCGCTCGATGCTCCGAAATTTCGTCAGCAAGTTTCTTGGTACGGTTAAATTCGGGAATGATCATATAGCAAAGATAATGGGGTATGGTGAATATCAGATTGGAAACGTGACGATTTCAAGGGTATACTATGTAGAAGGTCTTGGTCATAATTTATTCTCAGTAGGACAGTTTTGTGATTCCAACCTTGAGGTTGCTTTTCGACAACACACTTGTTTCATCCGCAACTTGGAAGGAAAAGATTTGTTGAAGGGATCTCGTGGTGCAAATCTCTATACCTTGTCCTTACAAGACATGATGGCCGCCTCTCCAGTATGTCTTCTCTCTAAAGCATCTAAGACCAAGTCATGGTTATGGCATCACAGATTATCTCATCTTAATTTTGATGCTATTAATCATCTGGCTAAAAACGACTTAGTTCGTGGTCTTCCAAAGCTTAAATTTCACAAGGACCATTTATGTTCCGCGTGTTCAAGGGGGAAAAGTACCAAGAAATCTTACAAGCCCAAAGCTGAAGACACCAATCAAGAAAAACTTCATCTTTTGCATATGGATCTTTGTGGGCCAATGAGAACTGAAAGTGTGAGCGGTAAGAAATTCATTCTGGTAATTGTGGATGATTTCTCCAGCTTTACATGGGTTAGATTTCTACGTACAAAGGATGAAGCACCGAAGGCTATCATCACTTTTCTGAAATTCATTCAGGTACGTTTGAATACTACTGTCCGCCGTATTCGTACAGACAATGGTACAGAGTTCGTCAACCAGACTCTTCGTGATTATTATGAAGGAGTTGGTATCTCACATGAAACATCCGCTGCACGCACTCCACAACAAAACGGTGTCGTTGAAAGACGGAATCGTACACTTATGGAAGCTGCTAGGACTATGCTTATTTACGCGAACGCTCCATTGTTCTTGTGGGCAGAGGCTATATCTACTGCATGTTTCACCCAAAACCGTTCTATCATTCGGAAACGCCATGGGAAAACACCTTATGAGCTTCTACATGACCGTAAACCCGATGTTTCATTTTTTCATGTGTTTGGTGCTCTTTGTTATCCAAACATCAATAGTGAGAACTTGGGTAAGCTTCAACCGAAAGCCGATATAGGTATTTTCATTGGTTACTCACCGTCCAAGAAAGCATACCGAATCTATAACCGTCGTCTTGGCAAGATTGTAGAAACTATGGACGCTGCTTTCGATGAGCTGACGGCGATGGCTTCTGAGCAACACAGCTCTGAGACGCGCTTCATGAGATGGGAACCGGTGCTATTAGTTCCGGATTAGTTCCCAACAATCCTACTTCTACATCATTTTTACCACCAACAAGGCCCGAGTGGGATAAACTGTTTCAACCGTTGTTTGATGAATTCTTCGATCCCCCGACTGATGAAGTTCCAGCACCTGTAGTAATCGCTCCAATCCCTGAAGTGGTTGCTCAAGCTAATGAACCTTTATCTAATGCATCTACAATTCACATTGAACCGGATGCACCTTCACCAAGTGGTTCTCAAACTTCACCTGAATCGTCACCCCTACTTGTGCCTAATGATGTGGAAGAGGATTCTATTGATCACGACTTGGAATATGCTCACCTGCAAGAGCTTCCTTTCTTTGGTGTAGCGATACCTGAAAACCCTTCAGCCGCGTCTACCTCAGAAGAAGCTCCTTCTATTGTTCACTCCAGACCACCTAGGATTGAAAACCATAGCACTAAATGGACAAAAGATCACCCAATTAGGAATGTTATTGGAGATCTAGATCGACCAGTCTCTAGACGCCATCAATTACAAGAGAGTGCACTTTATTGCTACTTTGATGCATTTCTCTCTGAAGTTGAACCTAAAAATTGGCAGCAGGCTATGACCCAATCATCTTGGATTGAAGCTATGCAGGAGGAACTAAATGAATTCCAACGACTTGAAGTATGGGAATTGGTTCCTCTCCCTGACAAGGTTAACATCCTTACTTTGTTATGGGTTTATAAGGTTAAACTTGATGAGATGGGTGCGGTATTGAAGAATAAGGCTAGATTGGTCGCTAGAGGATATAAACAAGCCTTGGGTATAGACTTTGAAGAATCTTTTGCTCATGTGGCAAGATTGGAGGCGATTAGACTATTCCTTGCGTATGCTGCTCATATGAACATGATCGTCTATCAAATGGATGTGAAGACGGCATTTTTGAACGGTGAACTAAGGGAAGAAGTCTATGTTAGTCAGCCGGATGGGTTCATCAGTACGGAGTTTCCTAATCATGTGTACAAGCTTAAGAAGGCTCTCTATGGGTTGAAACAAGCTCCACGCGCGTGGTATGATCTCCTGTCCACATATCTCATTTCGGAAGGCTTCTCCAAAGGCAAGGTGGACCCCACTCTATTCACTCTCAAGGAAGGCAACGACATGATTCTGGTACAAATTTATGTTGATGATATAATATTTGCTGCCACTAACATAGAATTGTCAAATCGATTTGAGAAGATAATGTCCACACGCTTTCAGATGTCGATGATGGGAAAAATTTCATTTTTCTTAGGATTACAGATTTCTCAGAATCCAAGAGGCATCTTTATTAATCAATCCAAATATGCTCTAGAATCTCTTAAGAAATATAACTTTGAAAATTGTGACCCCGTGGACACTCCAATGGTGGAGAAATCCAAGTTAGATGAAGATAGAAATGGGACTATTGTCAATCCAAAACTTTACCGTGGGATGATCGGCACCCTTCTATATCTGACTGCTAGCAGGCCTGATTTGCAATTTGCTGTATGCATGTGTGCCCGGTATCAGGCTCAGCCTACCGAAAAGCACCTACATGTTGTGAAAAGGATCTTTCGGTATCTAAAAGGAACACTTCATCGTGGTCTATGGTATCCGAAAGATTCCTCTATTGCCTTAATATCATACGCAGATGCCGATCATGCTGGATGTCAAGACACGAGGCGTAGCACTTCTGGATCTGTGCAACTCCTTGGAGATAGATTGATCAGTTGGTCTTCAAAAAGGCAGAAAAGCGCTGCAATATCAAGCACTGAGGCTGAATACATCGCCATGTCCGGTTGTTGTGCTCAAGTCCTTTGGATGAGATCACAATTAACTGACTACGGTTTGGGATTCAACAAAATCCCGATGTATTGTGACAACAAGAGCGCCATTGCCCTTTGCTGCAACTATGTTCAACACTCCCGGGCCAAGCACATAGACATTCGCTACCATTTCATTAAAGAGCAGGTGGAGAACGGAGTGATCGAGCTGTATTTTGTCACTACTGAGTACCAGCTGGCGGATATGTTCACCAAAGCCTTAGATCGAGGACGAATCGAGTTTTTGATCGACAAGCTTGGCATGAAATCATTCACTCCAGCGACTCTCAAAGAGTTGACAGAAGAATCAGCTGAATAGTCGTGGTAAACTATTCAGAGTATCCTTTGTTCGTGATCATGTATATTATCGTAAATATATAAACCTCAAAAGAAAAATACAAAAATATAAAACCAACAAAAATCATAAAAAATATAAAACCTAGAAAAACCATAAAAATTATAAAATCAAGAAAAACCAAAAATATTTTTCGTTTTTAAATCGGGCATGTCTTTTAGTACGGTAATATTTACGGCCTTAGAAATGTCGATCAATATTGACACGGTGCCATAAATAGAGTCCGTATAAAAGTTATACAATTTTAAAACATGCCCATTATGGCTTGTAGTTATTTCTGACTGCAACCCGGTTTTCATATTAAAGTCACGTATTTCCTTGGAAAACGTTGGCTCAGAACGAGAATTAATTTTCTCGGGCGTGATTTACAAGCCAAATCATGCAAAGGGATCAAGTTTACTTTATAACTTGGTCTAACACGAATTTGTGTACGTCTCAGTGCATTAATTCGTTAAAATAAGAGAAATCTTATTGACACCACGAATCAAACTTTTTCAAGATACAAATTGGAAATGCTTTCATCACTATTTGACTCTTTAAACAATGACTACAGCTCTTTAAATAGAAAACGGGTCATCGTTTAAGGGGGAGAAAATATTAAATCATCTTCGTCATTAAATTGATTTTCAAAAGTGATTGTGGAAAATTAAGGGCTAAATGGTAATTGAGTGGTTTTGCTTTAGAATACGACTTGTGTTCGTTCAATAGGAATGGCTTTAAGATCTTGGAATTTTGCTTATAGATCGATACTTAAGTTGTGTGAGATTGTCGAGTTTAGTTTAACTAAGCAAAATTAAGTCGACTAAAATTATCAATGGAAAGGTAAAATGAAATGAAAATATAAGAGACAAAAAGGAAAAGAATAAGGAGTGTAGGGTATAAAGTGACATTGTATGAAACTTGTAAAAATTTGACCTAAGTCAAATAGATACCCCCGCCCCCTTACCATTTTTCACTTCACTGTTTATCTTACTATTCCCTTGCCGCCATTGTTAAAGCTCTCACACAAGATCTAAAACCTCTCGTTTATTCATCCTATCCCATTCATTCGATTAATAAGGTAATTACATCAATAATTAAACTTCTAATTCACCTTACTTATCCTTTAAATCTGTTAAAAGTGCTCGATTAATCAGTCTAAATCAACTTAGGGTTTATGATTAATTTAGGGTTAATTAACCAGGGTTTTTTGGTGGGTTTTGTGCGGATTAGCATTAGATGATGTTTAATTGCCTTAGATTGCCTTAGAAACTCACATACGCGCATAGATTAATCATCATAGCTACGTTTGAAAAAGTTCCGGATGAACATGGATATGAACTTCCGAATGAAGGATTTTTTCTGAAAAACTTCCGAATGAGGAAGTTCCGAATGAAGAACTTCCGAATGAAGAAGTTCCGAATGAAGAACTTCCGAATGAAGGAAGTTCCGAATGAAGAACTTCCGAATGAAGGAAGTTCCGAATGAAGAACTTCCGAATGAAGAAGTTCCGAATGAAGGACTTCCGAATGAAGAAGTTCCGAATGAAGAACTTCCGAATGAAAGAAGTTCCGAATGAAGAACTTCCGGATGAAGGAAGTTCCGAATGAAGAACTTCCGAATGAAGAAGTTCCGAATGAAGGACTTCCGAATGAAGAAGTTCCGAATGAAGAACTTCCGAATGAAAGAAGTTCCGAATGAAGAACTTCCGAATGAAGAAGTTACGAATGAAGAACTTCCGAATGAAGAAGTTCCGAATGAAGAACTTCCGGATGAAGAAGTTCCGAATGAAGAACTTCCGGATGAAGAAGTTCCGAATGAAGAACTTCCGGATGAAGGAAGTTTCGAATGAAGGAAGTTTCCGAATGAAGAACTTCCGGATGAAGGAAGTTCCGAATGAAGAACTTCCGGATGAAGGAAGTTCCGAATGAAGGAATGTTCCGAATGAAGAAGTTCCAAATGAAGGAAAGTTCCGGATGAAGAGTTGTTTGATTATTATTGTTTACATGTTATATGTACTTGTTGTATTATGTTATGAAATGTGTTATGCTTAGAAGTAAGAATGATATATATCTATATGTTTTTGTGCATCAACCTTTCATGTCTTATCTTAAGCAGACACAATGACTAATCCAACAGTACAAGCAATCCAAGACTCTAGAGAAGCCGCTATTGCTAAAGCACGAACCCTTAAGTTCATACCCAACAATCACCGACTGAAGCAAGTCTCAAAATCCACTCACCATGGATTTAAAGTAGCCATCGCAATCCTTGATCAATCCCATTTTAAGAATGCTTTGAGAAGTAGTGCCTCGGTGCCTTATGATTATATGTATGAGTTTTGGGCTACTAAGGAAATCACTTCAAACAAGATCACCTTCACCATCGACAACAAGCAGCAGACGCTCATAGTTTCAGACTTCCGTAAGATTTTTGGTATACGGGATACACCCAAAGGCATGTCATTTTCGAGGGATCCTACTAAAGATGAACTCATGGAGTTATTTGACGCTCTTGGATGTCCTGACATACGAGTTGCGTCTGAGTTTACCACTGCTAAAGTAGGACAACCTTGGAGAGCATTGTTGGGTATTCTCAGTAGATGTCTTACACCAAAAATAAGTGGCCATGATGCTTTGCGCAGTCCTATAATAAACCTCTTCTATGGCATGTACAAAGCTGTAAATGCAGATTATGCATTGTTAATATGGGAAGAATTCACCTTTCAACTCTTCCAAAACAAGAAGCTGAAGACAAATTTCTTCCCTTATCCTCGGTTTATCAAGCTTATCATTAATTATTTTATGAAGAATGATGCTACTATTGATAGGCGTGCAGCAAGTCGTTATCACACTGAAGAAGCTGATGATACTGTGGATCTAAGGCATGAAGGACCGTCTGGTGGTGTGATTCCTGGTCCTATTCCCGATTATCTTCTGACGGAGAAAATCAAAGGTTCTGCTGATTACAAGCTACTACAGCTAGAAATCAAGAAGCTGAAAGCAAACCTTCAGACTGGAGAAGACTCGTCTACAACGGTCAAGAGTAAAGGTAAACGCAAACAACCAGCTGCGTTACCTGAACCCGAAACCAAGAAGAAGAAGACTGAGGGTAAGAAGGGAAAGGGTAAGGCTGATGAGATGGTTTTACGTGACGAAGAAGATGTTGTTGATCCTGCTCTTGACAAGACAGAGAGAAAAATGATGAAGATAGCAATTCAAAGGAGTAGGAAAGACACTGGCGGTAGTGGTTCAGGTGCAAGGGTAAATGTTGAAGAAGAGTACCAGGAACCAGATGATATTGATGAGTTTGGGTCACCTGAACATTATTCTACTTCGAAGGAGCCATCAATCCCTGTTTCAGCAAGTGTTGAAAAGGAATCCGGTGCTCCTACTATCATGGTGTCTACTCAACCTTTAGCAACTCAACCTCCACCAATCCAACCCTTACCAACCAGACCGGCGTCAACACCATTTCTTCCACCACCCAGAACTCCCATCCTTAGTACCGCAGTAACAACCAAGCCTCTTCAATCAACCCAGAGCAGCTCTGCAACATCTACAATGGCTGCATTGGTGATGGCCGAAATGTTGGATAAACATGTGGATAATCACAAACGAGAAATGGATGAACTTCGCCAAGAGTTACAAAGACGAGCTCAAAGTGAAGAAGCATCTAAGAGAGCCCAAGAGGAGATGATTGCTAGGTTCGCTGCAGATATGGAGTTGACTCGAAAAGCACATGCAGAAGAACTAGCTCGGGTTAAGCAGGCTGAGGCTGATAAGCATGCTGCACGTATCACCAGACTTCAAGCGATGAGGGATAAATATAAGGAGCAAAAAGAAGCACTTGAAGCTTCTGTTGAAGAGAGAGTGCAAGAATCCTTCGAATCCATTATGCCTAAACTGCGTGATGAATTGAAGACGCTAGCAGCTGATAACTTGATGATCAAGTCATCCAATCCTTCAGAATCCGCCTATAAAATTGCTTATGAGTTAACGGATTTTGAATTAAAAAAGACCCTTAAGGCTCGTATGGTGGAACTTGGATCGTTTGATAAGTCTAGGATTCAACGGGCTCTATACAAATCCCTGAATGACGCTATCATGGAGGATGATAGGTTATTCAAAACGTTTGGAAGTGTGGTACCTTATCACATTCTACCTGAGGAAGAAAGGGAAGAAAGTGAGCAGGAAGAGGGTACTGGTGAAGAGGAAGAGGAAGAGGAAGAGGAAGAAGAAGGAGAAGAAGAGGAAAAGGATGACGATGATGGTGATGATGAGAATAAGGATGAGGATGATGATGACGATGATGATGATGGCAATGATGGTGGTGATGGTAATGAGGAGAGTGCTAGGGGGAGCAACGGGGATAACAATGAGGATGATGATGGGGGTGAACAGCCTAAAGAGGGAGATAAGGTTACCAGCTCCAAGAAAACTGCTAAGACTGGAACCAAGTCCAAGAAAGATGCAGCACAGAAGGACAAATCAACATCATCAGAATCAAGACGATCTAAGTGGCGCCACGATGTGAATGCTACTACAGCGTCTTCGGTTCCTGGTACTTCTATTGCTGTATCTATACCTATTACCACTAACCCTATTAGTCCTGTTGTTGTTGCTCCTGTGATTGCAGAATCAGTAACGGAACCCGAAGCTGCACAACACTCACCCGTTCACGACACTGCCGAAATGCCTGAATCAGAACCAGCAGATGTTCGCGCTTCTACTCCTCTACAACAAGCACAACAATCTACGGTTCCTGAACCAAGCACACGAGACTGGGCAGACACGTTGGAGATAGACGAGACTGCACCGCCACAGGCTTGGATCACGGCAGCAGCGCAATATGATCCGATCACAGACGCAGACAAAGATGTGTTGTATCTTCGTATCCGCAGTCCGATTGACTTATGTGCATTTCTTGCTCATGAGTATAAGACTTCGGTTACTCCATCCTTGGTGAAGAAAGCGCTGAAGGATAAGAGACTTCGTGCCAAAACCCGGTTAACCCGAATGGAGTTCGAGTATTATGCCGATGAGATCCTAAAGGCTTTGAATACCGTTTAACGGCCAGGACTTCATGAATCAGAAAGAGCTCCACCTCCAATGGATCCTTCTCAAGATAATAAGATTGCTCTTGACTTCTTCGTCACCAATGATCTTGTGTATCTTCTGAAGGGGTCATCAAAGTACGCAACCTCCCTGACCTTGCTGAAAGCTGCCAACTGGGGGACAATACCCTTTATCGAGGAAAAGGTAAACCGACTCTGGGTCCCAAAGATAAATCGTAATTATGATATGTATGCTGTCATAGGTGCATCTCATTGGGACGAACGAGTCCGAAGGGCGTACAGGGGTTGCTGCCTAGTCAATTTTGGAAGCAACGTTAGATCCGACATCCGCATCTCCAGCATCTTAGGGATGAAAACTGAAGCCAAGAATGGCTATTATCATGTGACGGAGATTCGTTTGAAAAGGGAGGATGACAGGGAATACAAAATCCAGCAGGGAGATTTTTCCATCATTCGCCTTGAGGATATCGAAGATATGCTGCTTCTGATGACCCGAGATCAACTCACACATATTCCTCGTGAAGACCTCATTGCTTTGAATACAACACTTCGTATGTTCACACGAAGCGTTGTCATCACGACACGAGTTGAAGATCTTCAGTTGGGAGTCGAAAGCTATCAAAGGAAGCTTAACCTAACCCGTCCAGTGAATCAAGTGCTACCTCAACATGTAGAAAGATGTCCCTATACCGGCATTTCTGTCCCGAATTACGGCATTTTCTACTTGAACAGTCGAGGTTTAATGAAGTTTATGAGGGTGGGTGAGCTCCATAAGTATAGTGATGGGACTCTTCTACAAGTCAGAGGAAAGTTGGAGCATCGGAACTCGGGTGGGACTTTGCCAGAAATGACGGAGGATTGGCATCCGGGTTACCGGCAGATGGCGAAGTACGTGATCAAGAAGATAGATCAAAAGCTCCGTGAACGTAGATTGATGAGGAGCTTGGAAAGGTTCGTTGGTGGAAGACCATATTTAGTGCACCACAAGCTACTGCAACGATCCATCTAATGGGTCGTACATTTCAGGTCCACTTTATATTGGTTTTCAATTGTGAATATGTATATTTGTGAATATTGTGCATTAATGGCTTGATTTAGTGTTAAAGTATGATAATTTTTCAAGAATTTCTCACGAGATTCTAAATCTTTCAAAATATATCATACCAAAGCACTACAACTATCCCTTATTAAATTAAGGGGGAGCAATAACTTGTTCTATGGCCAAACATCGATTTCATTTTTACCCAAAGACCGGTTAATCCATTCAATATCCCAAATATTAATGGTTAACATTTTGGATAAGGGGAGAAAATGGGATTAAGGAGACGTAAGTGATACTTGGCTAAAAGATGAAAAAGACTTAACGATTATCCAACTTAATATGTGTAAAGCACGTGTTAAGGGGGAGCGTTTTTGATGAACAAAACACCTAAGGTACAAAACTTTTGATTTCAATATCACAAGTACTTTAGGTGATTTTCAATGATTTTTCATGGTGGCAATTCCTTCCCAAAACACGCTTAATTCACGACGAATGTGGTGACAAAAGGGTGGTAGGAATAGGTTTAGTCCAATGATTCATCAGAGCCGATGGAATCTTCCCAAGGACAATTCCCTAGATAGAATTAGAAGTCCTAGGAAAGATGGAGAAAGAATGTGAACGTAGCTGAATGCCGACCAAGTACTTAAGCTAGCACTGGAACAATCACAACAAGGTGCTAGTGATGACGTATTGGTAAGCATTGAAGGGGTTGAAGAATGAAAAAGAATTGTAAAGATAAAGGGTGTAAAGAAAGAAGCCCTCCTTACAACTTTAGGCAGAAACCGGGTCAATACATATGCTATTGAGGTCATTTTTGCTAATGATTCTCGGTATTGAAGAAAGACATCATGGACCCAGTGATGCAATGCACAACCCTTCCCAGCTAACTCAAATATCTCTCAAAAGGTATTTGTTTTAATCACACGGAGATCAACACGTTATCTATTGGTTTATTCACTCCGAATAGACTGGTATTGAAAAGGTGGCACTCCTCTCCAGCCATCGCTCACTAAATCAAAACGCACAATCGAGTCTAGAGCCAAGAGATCATCAAAAGTCTCATTAGGACACTTTCCATTTATTCCTTGCTTTCTCACACACTGTGAAAAGTAAGAGATTTTCATGAGTCCTCCGCAGTATTCCTGTAATATTGCCAGAACATCTGAGTAATACGTAAGTATTACAATGAAGATGGAAATCCTGCTTGAGCCAACATCAAACAACCTCATGGTAGGTTACACGTGCGGTTCTTTTAGAACCAATCTTGTGAAAAACTGGAAGGAAACAGTGGTTTAATTCTTAATTGAACTTAAACTCGTTCCAGGCCTCTTCGCATTATCATATGATCTTGCCAGAACACTCAGAGTGACTCTTTATTGATCACAGTGACGAGTGGAAATCCTTCTAGTTTTAACATCAAACAGCACTTGGTAGGTGACGTGCAAGATTATTTATGAATTGAGCTCGTGACAATTGGAAAGCAACGATGGTGAAAATCTTAATTGAAATTCACTTGTTCCAGGTTTCATGAATTGACGGCTTCAAATCACAAGGATAATTTATCCAAGTGATTCACTCTTTATGTTCGCAGTCAGCTTTGGACGGTCGAATAAAGAGAACGGGTTTACCCGCGAAATCCTGTCAGGAAGTTACTTAATTGAAACTATCCGTCACGGGTACGATATCTAATATCGTCCAACGGTCTTCACCGACCGGAGGTAAAATGCTACCGAATTAGAATAAAATGTTCAAAGCCATTTTATTCGTGTCATTGCTGTGTACCTGTTAAAGACGGTGGCGTTGCTGTGTACCTGTTGAAGACGGTGGCGTTGCTGTGTACCAGTGAAGACGGTGGTGTTGCGGTGTACCTGTAGAAGTCGTTCCCACATGCTTATGTTTTTCTGCATCAAAGTTTAGCAAAAATTCAAGAAAGTACAAGATAAAGTCTTCCGCTGTACCAAACTCTGAAACTTTCGGGAATTCAACAAAAAGATATAAGTGTGTGGAACATGGAGTCACGAGGAGGCAAGTTTTACAAGAAGGCAAAGATCGCACGTGAAAGGCCAAAAGAACAATGCTCTCAAGCCAAAGCCAAAAAGATCAAACCAACATATTCACAACAAAAGAAAGAAAAGAAGAAAAGACTACGAGCTAAAGAACGAAGACTTAGTATAGTATGCTAGGTTTATAACTTTGTAACGTGGAGTGACCTCCCTTAGGGGGAGATTGTTAGAAATACGTTTTTACGTATATTAGAAGTATCAGTCACTCCACAATATTATTAATGTTGTAATAGCTCGTAGTTAACAAATAGTTATTAGTTGCTTATTAAGTTAAGTAAGAACCGGTCCAAGGGCTTGTCATGGACCGGCCCAAGCCCATGTAGCTTGGAAGTATAAATACCCCTTTCCACCATGGAAAGGGGTTGGTGGTTGTCATTTTGCTAGTTCCATTTATTGAAATAACACATAGTTTTCTCTCACTTTCTCTCTCTTGTTTCTCTCTCTAGAAAACAACAAACCCCTTCATAGATTCATAGGTTATCAATATTCTACATAAAGTCATTGGACAAGAGTCTAAGACGAGTATTATTTTTCTAGGTTTCCGTGATTGAAGCACGTACCGTACATCCGAATTGCCGATAATCCGCTTTCCCACATCAACGTGAGTTCATAGCCTCGCACTCTTTTAAATGTTTTTATGAAATGTTTTATAAACCCGCGAGGGAGATAACATGTTAGTTTTTACAAAATAGGACACTAGTTGTCCCGATTGTCTGTTTGTTGATTTGGACCCGAATGACTGTATGACCCGATGAATGATTAAATGACCCGATAGATGAAATGAAATGGATTATTAAAGTTATGTTATGTCACTAAAAGTCCCATTAGCATGAATTGTGAACTACCAGGATTTGGTAGACGCTTATGCATATAATAGTACTATTTGGGGACGATAACTCCAGTTCGCGCCTTGACGGTTGATCCCCGTCGTGCCACATTAATTGGTAAGAGAATTTATGTATGAGAAGATTTACACAAGCGTGATTATTGTGACGACACGCTAATTTAGATGGGCAAATGAGTTTCGGGTTAGCTACCCGTTGTTTGTTTAGTAAGGTAACAATGTCATGCGGCTTATAATAATCCAATTAACGAAATACTGCTATACGCACCGAATTACAATGAATTGCCTGACTAGCAATTCGGGGTCTTATTATTGATTTTATGTTCGTGTTTTGGTTTTTCATAACCATATTCATATAACGGTTTTTATTTAACTCTATACAACGTTATAAAACGTATTGTATGATGTTTTTACGACAATGGCTCGTATAATGAATTTTAAGGCAAAAGCCTATATTATGATTTTGATAAGGATTTGTATAAAATAACTTTGGCTATTTTATGGCCTATTACAAAGATTTGTACAAAATGATTTTCGGTAATAATTTTATACCGATGTTATATTGATGGATTTTATTAAACTCTATGAATTCACTCGGCGTTATCGCTGACCTTTTCTTTTAACATGTTTTATCTCAGGTACTTGAAGGTAATTCTCGGGAAGACAACAAGAATTCATGGCCCGCACTTAAATAACAAATTTCCATTCAAATGCTTTGTAAAATTTGTATGAAATACTATGACTTGGGACCTATGTAAATTTGACATTCATGAATGGAAATGATTTATTATTAAATGACGCGATTTTTAAAACGTTGTCTATGATGTGAGTAATGAGCTATCCCGTAACACCAACGAGTCTTCCGCTGTATTGAATTGTATAAATTTGGGGGTGTTACAGTTTGGTACCAGAGCTCTCGTTATAGAGAACGAAAGATTTTTAAAAACAAGGTTTTGAATAAAACATTTCAAAATCTTTTAACTATAAACATTTTTCTCAAAATGTCTAAAAATATTTTGACTATAACGGTGCCGAAGAATTCTCGAGTTACCGACAAGGCCAGACTGAGAAGTGTTATTTTAATATATATATTACCTGGATTATATATATATGTTGTAATTTGATTACATGATTGTTTGATGATTATTTTGATACTTATACGAGGTATTTATACGAAGTAGATTGTCACAAGGAACCCTAAATCCCCTAGTAAATTAATCTAAGCCATTCCTGTAGGAAATCTAGCTATTCTAGATCTAAACCAAGTTGTGGATATCTATGATCCTAACAAAATGGTTGATATTCGTAGAAATATTGATATTAATTGATTGAGATATTAAAGAAGAATTGGCGAGATTAAATCTGATATCGATACCATGACGATCTTTACTTATAGAGTGGAGTTGGACAAAACCATTACCACCTAGAAAGATGTCATCTGATTCATTGTTACCCAGTTCTTAAATTTGAAATCGAAAGGATGAATGTTGCACTTGAGGCTGTCAATGGAACCATTACCCAAAAGCCTCATGCCACTAGTACCTTTCCGAGAAGTCTAATTAAATATATGAGTCATTTCATACTAGTGACTCATTTGATAATTGTTGTTGTAAGAGCTATAGGATTGGAAATTAAGTGTTGATCATATCAAGCTTTTATTGCCCTTTTAAGGTCTAAGAATAATGATTGAAAGTATTGGAGAATGAAGTAGGATATCGCATTGAGTATAAGTTGGTTAAAACTTGAATAAAGTAAAATTTAACCCGTATGGAATATGAGATTATTAAGAGGAAGTCATTAAGTCATGTGATTGAATTATAAGGTTTTAAATGATTGTTAGTTTGTGTTAAGGGTTGTTCCTAGGCCATTGTCCACTGACGAGGATGCCCAATGTCCAAGAAATAAATTGAAGAAATCCTCTTCTGAAATTGGGACCGATGGATCTTTCGGAACATGTGGAACACCTAATGACTCTTGTAAATTAGTATTCATTGTGGTATCTTTTAAAAATAATCCCTAACTTAACTGAGACATTAGTTGGTAGGATGAGTTCTTGGAATTATATGACATAGTGACACATAATGTGTTACGGTACAATTTTGAATTGTTTGTGATTAATGAAAAGACTACCATTGATTGCTAAATTCTACATGTATCGATGTTATCTATCCTTTATTACTTCATCCTAATGTTCGCATTAGTGATGCAACCATTGAACAAGTACTCATCTTGATTTGAGTTACGTTGTGGATTATTCTTTTCGAGCGCCAGCAAGGTCATGAACCTCATGATTATTTGGCTAAAGCTCATTTCCTGATATATATAGTAGTTAATTCTTGGTGAACAACTTTTCATCACTCTTTTGCAGATCACTCATTGTTTTTATAAGATAAAAAAATATCCCTTGAGAAAAATTGAATTTTCATCACTATAAGGATTATTCAAAGTGAGATTTATAAGTGATTGTTATCGAAATGAAGTTGTTTATAAAACACCTTGGGAGACTTAATTGTTTTCATAACAAAGAAAATCTTTGTAAATTTATTTTTGATTCTTATTTAAGAATTAAGCATGAAAATGTTTTTATCATAAACATGATGATAAAATTTTGACGAACAAATTATTGCATCGTTAATCTTGAAATTATATATAGTTGCACGCCTACATACAATTTGGAATGGACCATGCAAGGCTGATTAGTAGTCACCATGAAATTATTAATAAACATAAAAATTTCTTTGAAGATTGTGAAAGATTAAATTTTATGAGATCTGCAAGAAGTAAAAAATAAGGACATATTGATAGGGACACCTACATATGTGCCCGTACTATTTATTCTTCTGAACCGAATTTACTCATCTGTGGATATTGTCTTATTTGACAATTGATAATTCATTCTTGTCCAATTCCCTCGTAGTGAGATTCTTTGGAAAAGTATCTGATTACCGCGTGTTGATACCCGACTGGATGTATCGACGTTCCTATCATTTCTTTTGATTTGATTCCATTTGAATGACCTGGGTAACGATCCGAGGAGCTTTCGAATGCGTACTCAAATTATGAAAACATGGGATATATTCATATTTGTTAAATGTTTTCGTCTGTATCTGATTTGAAATTCTCTCCCGTAGATTATGCATTGACCTTACTATTTTAAGGTTAGTTATGTCTCCAGATATCCTTGAACTTGTGAGGGATTATGAGTTATTATTAGTCTTTTGAGAAATTCACATCTTATCGACGACAATGAAACTGGAATGTTAATAGTGCCAGTAGAATGGATTGATTGATTATGACATGACGACATTGTCTTAATTGATGGGAACTCGAGTAGATTTCCCCTAAATGATAAGATGTTGATTATCAAAAGTGATCTAAATAATTCTTGATGGATGACCATATCCTGCATTTAGACTTAAAATTATACCGTGAATGGTTGTGAATTAGTCATAGATATTATAATCTAGAAAGAACCTAATATGAATTTATTAAAAGATGTTTCTGTTATCTGAAACTTTAGAAGGTATTTGTTGGTAAATTACCTATACTTTTGCCATTAAGGCAAGTTGAAATTGGTATTGATTATATTCCCGGTGCTGCACTTGTGGCATGTGCACTGTACGTCAGCACCATCTAAATTAAAAGAATTATCCTACAATTGAGGGAGTTGTAGGAGAAGACTTTTATTCTACCAAGCTCGTAATCATGAAGAGCTATGGTGTTATTATTTCTTATATTTATTGATTACCGTGAACTATGTAAATTGACAATTAAAAATCTATATCCACTACCCAAGATGATAGATTTTCTCGATAATTTATGAGATTCTAGCGTATGTTTTAAAAATTTTAATCCTCGGCATGGTTATCATCAATTTCGCATCCGCGAAAAAGATTATCTATTCCAATCACTACATCCGGTACTTGTAATGAACATTATGAGTTTCACATGATGTCGTTTGGATTGACTAATACACATGTAGCATCCATAAATTTTGTGAATCACGTGTGTAGGCTGTAATTTGATAAATTCATGCTTGTGATCATTAAGGACCATTTGTTTATTTATGAGAATAAGAATGAGTTATTAATTATTTGTAGAATGCCCTGAGTCGGCCGAGTAGTGAAAATTTGTACCTTGAATATTTAACATGTGATGAAAGACTTAATCCTTTACATTATTTGACCGTGTGATTAATAGAAAATGGAATATATTTACTCTTTAAAAATTGGAACCATTAAGGCTTTGGGTTTTACCAAAAAGAAAATGGAAATATGTTTTGACAAATGTTTTAACAAAGGATTTTTAAGGGATTATTCCTTTATACATAAATCATTTAACTAAACTCCTGTTTAGGGGTAAATGTTTGTGCATACCTCAATACAACCTAAGAGGGATTGAGGAAACCGTTAAACCATGACCTAAAATTTGAAACGATAATTTTTGCTTTTCAACTAAGAAAGTTTTTACCAAAGAATAAACGAAGATTTTTCGAACATTTACGAATCTCACTAATTATTTTCGATAAATCAACAAAAATTGTGTTAATTAAATTCAAATTTATTCTTTTGAATATTTTTATATAGTTGGTCGGACTGAGAAATTTAAAACCTTTTACGTTTACGTTTCAAAAAAAAGGAAAGTTAAATATTTATTATTTGATAACTTGTAAGAATTATCGACGCTTTAGACGTCAGATTGAGCAAAACCAATGAAGATAATAGTAAAAACGAAACTAAAACTTAGAAAATATGAAGAAAGAAATTCTTAGTGAATTGCGGTCCTATAATTATTTCATCAGGAAAGTGAATATAGATACTGACACATTATGTAGAAAAGATAAAGTACCAATTAGGACATGTTCCTTAATAATGAAGGTGCAAAATAAATTGTCGAACGATATAAAAATAAACAATACCATCAGAATTGAGAAGCCGGTGGCGTTGAATGTATAGAAGGTCGTTTATGGTTGCCTAAATATGGAGATTTTGAGATTTAGTCATGTTGGAATCTTATAAGTTTAAGTATTCTATTCCTGTCATTTCGGATTTAATGTATCTTTATCTGAAGAAGTTGTACTAATGGCAAATTATGAAGGCAGAGATCGCCTCGTACATTAGTAAACGTCTATCTATTGCAAAGGTCGTCATCTGAATTTGATTCGATTTGGGTCATCGTCGACAGACTGACCAAATCTACTAATATCATTCATGTTAATGATAGATTCTTGATGAAGAAATTTACTCTTTGTATTTAAAGGAGTTGCATGTATCGATCATCTCTATCAAGATCCTCGCTTCGCATCGAATTTCTAGAGATTTGCTCAGAAGTCATTGAGAACGAATCTTGATGAGAGTACTGTGTACCACCCCAATCGAAGGGACGAGGTAAAGTAACGATATAAAATACTAGAAGTCTTGTTTTATGTTTGAATGATTGACCTTTGGTAATGAACCGTATAATCTTTTTCCTTTGGATAGATTATCATTGAAAACTATCGTATTAGGATCGAGATCGAATCTTGTGAGAATATATATTAGAGCATCTGTAAGCAGGAGTTGGGATGAAGACACCCGACATACACCCATTGTGAGTTGGACATGTCTTTTAGGTTTAAGATTTCCTATGATGGCGAACCTAACCTTAAAAATACTCGACCCGCGAGACCTGAAATGATTGTTGAAATTAGGATCTGATTATTGACTGTCGGTAGTGGGCAGGAGGTTATGTGAATATGAAATGTAGATCTTGAAATGCTAGATGGGTAGCGAAGTTATGCCAAAATTTTAACCATGGAAAAAAATGAATTGATGATCTGAAAGATCATGGGATATAAGTCCCCGTTGTATGGAACCATTAAGATGATGTAAAAGATTGGTTTGAAAGGCATATAAGCTGGATCTACCCTAGGACTTCAAGAGCTGCGTGAATTATGTTTCGTATATCGAACATGATAAAACGTCTATCAAGTGAGAATCTGATCACTTCTTGATAAAGTTTAGATCGGCGAAAAGTTGCATTCATCAAAAACCCGTGAACATCATGGATAGAGAAAGTAGGTCAACATTAAGCCTGATCTTATTTCGGTAGTTATGTTTGATGAAACTCGCATATTGTAATGAATTACACTTGTGAGAAAAGACCGAATGTGGAGGAAATACCCACATTGCTTTAACTCTATAAGAAGCGAGTAGTAAGGTAAGATGATCTTTGAGGACAAAGATCCTGTTTAGAGGTAAATGCTGTGACAATCCGTCAATTTATGGTTGATATTTTATTCTCAAATATTATTTTAAACTATTATTTTTATGTTATATTATGAACTCACTTATTTTTGGGAAGTAATTTGGATTTACGTCTTGAAGTAGCATCGACTACGTCTAAACCGGAGGATTCTACGTTACGTGCTTACGTTTATATACACCGTCCTTGGTGACAGTCCGACATTTCAGAAAATAAATTTATCCGTAAATATTATTTTGGGATTTTAGTTTTGAGTTGGTTCATAAACTCACAAATTTACGAGAAGAGATTAGGACTTACGTGAATAATTTAACGTCCTTTACGACTAAACCGGAAATCTTAGGATTACGTATTTACGTTTTCGAACTTCGTTTTTGATGAGACAATTTTTATTAGATTCGTTTTGTGCCGTTGATCCATAATTTATAAAAAAGTTTTTCGTAAAACGACCCGAGGGCACGAAAATCAAGGAAACTAGAATCGAGGAATACCCGTAAATTAGCGGGATGGGACAAAACAAGTTTATCCCACCCCACTAAAAGGGATGGCCCAAAAGAGGACACCACATCTCTTGATGTGGCACCCTTATAACTATTAAGCTTACACATTGTTGGGAATAAATCTATGCTTATTTGTTTCCCCTGCTAGTTGATTACTCATACCCCTGCTAGAGTAAGTTCCCCCTGCTAAATAACAAAGGCAGGGGGATTCGTTCCCCTGCTGGAGTCAAAGGCCCTGCTGTCAAGATAAACATGGAATAGATATTTACGCGTTTCAGTTATTATTCCTTAATACTTTCCATAGTTTGTTAGTAGTGATCTTGTACGTGGGTCCTTGCATCTATAAAAGGACTCACTAGGTTAGCATGCAATGGGTGTCTTTCTCATTTCGTTTTTCATTATTATTACTTTAAGGTTTTGTAAACCCTAATACCACTTTGGGTATTCGTATATCTTTGATATATTAAAGTGCAACGTTTGAATCTCATTTGTTCTTGTGCTAAACATTACATTCCGCATCTTGTTTAGTTACTTTGCTTTGCAAAGTTTCTCTAGTGTTAGATTGAATTCTTTCTCTCTATCACAACCCTTAAACAAGCTATTAAGGTTTAAGATCTGACTTTGGGATCAACAAGTGGTATCAGAGCTTGTTGAGAAACTTTGTCTAAATCAAGAACAACATCCTCATAGCAAACATGTCTTCAGATTCATCCACAAACAGCAACAACCATAATAACCTCAAGTTACCCATGTTGGATCCTGAAAACTTTGAATTATGGGAATTCAGAATCCAACAATACCTGAAAATGGAACACTATGTTCTCTGGGAGATCATAGAGTTTGGTGATCAATTCAACAAAATGGTGGCAGTTGAAGAAGGCAAGGATGAAGGTGAAAGTTCCAAAGGTAAGGACAAGAAGAAATCTGCTGCTCTATGTGATAAGGAAATACTGGCTAGAAGGCATGATGTTAGGGCTCACAGCTCATTGCTGTTGGCCCTACCTGATAGACATCAACTAAGATTCAGGAAATACAAAACAGCTAAGGAACTATGGGAAGCCATAGGCACAACCTTTGGAGGAAATGAAGCCACAAAGAAGAAGAAGAAGAACCAAATGCTGGATGATTTTGCTTCTTTCAAAGCAATTGGTGATGAATCAATTGGAGCTATTTACAATAGACTTCAAGACATGGTGGCTCACTTGGAATTCTTTGACATTGAGGTGACAAAAGAGCAGGTGAATACCAGGTTTCTTAACAGCTTACAGAAAGAATGGTTTGTCTATAAGGCAATCTGGCAGAATAAGGATGACTTGGACAACAAGAATATTGATGATATATACAATAACTTAAAAGTCTTTGAACCTATTGTCAATGAAATGAAGTCAAAAGGGACAATTCCCACCAACTCAAGTGGAATCATTGATTCCCCTGCTAACATGGCATTCATATCACAAAGCAGTGGAATCTCCAAGAACAGTGGAATAGAAGTAGCCCCTGCTACTTATTCCCCTGCTACCAGGTCTGGACCTTCCTATGATGAAGAAATACCAGCTACATTCAGCCTTGATACTGCATGTGCCTTCATAGCATCTCAAGGTCCACAAGGATCTACAGTGTTACATGAAGATCTGAATCAAATCAGTAAGCAAGCATTAGAAGAATTGGATATCAAGTGGAATATGGCTTTGCTAAGCATGAGAGCCAACAGGTTCCACAAGAAGTATGGCAAGAAGATCACAATTAATCCATCTGATGTGGCTGGGTTTGATAAATCAAAAGTTGAATGCTACAATTGTGGCAAGAAGGGTCATTTTGCCAGGGAATGCAGAGGACCTAAGTCTGGAAATAGCCATAGAAAGGATGAGGATTCTGGTGCTAAAGCCATGGTAGCAATGCAGGGGATAGATGGAGCTAATGGATGGGACTGGAGTGCTATGACAGAAAGTGTGGAAAGAAACCAAGCTTTGGTGGCTGAGGAAAAGGAAGAAGACTTTGCACTTATGGCCATGTCAAGTTCCAGCTCTGACAATGAGGTATATGATGACTCATACTGTACTAAAGCTTGTAGGAAAAATACTGAATCTTTGAATGATCAAATCAGAAAGGTAAGAGCTGACTATATAAATTGTGATAATGATCTTGATAATTACAAACGTGCTTTAGAACAACTAGAGTCCACCATAAGAGAGTATAGGCAAAGAGAAAGTGATTATAGGGATCATATTGTAATTCTTGAAAGAGATGCCAAGGAGAATAACCAATCTATAAATGTTTTAACTGCTGAACTTGAAATTTTCAAAGCTAACCAAAAGATAGATGAGGAAACTGTTGAAAAATTTGGAAAAGCTTCAAAAGATTTAACCAAGGCATTTGAAATTGGTCAATCTCCTAAGGACAAAACAGGGTTTGGAATTAAGAACATGAATGCTACTATACCTCCACCCCCTGCTAACATCCATGCTGCATATCCTAGAAAAGACTTGTCATGGACTGGTCTCCCTTGTTTTGAAAAACAGGATGACATTGAGTTTGACTTGAGTGCTTATATACCTAATAATCTTGATACAGAAGAGTCTCTAGTTAAAACTAGTGTCATTAGGGATGTTAAACAGGAACAGGTTGGCTTAAAGCAAATTGACAACCCTGTTAGATTTTCAAAAGAAGGAAACTCTTCCAAATCTAATGCTAGGTCACAGTCTCCTAAACCCACCATTAAATATGCTGGTATGTACAGGAATGTCAGAGGAAATCAAAGAAATTGGAATGATCAAAAGTCTCATCAATTAGGAAAAGACTTTGTGATCAATACCAAGCCCTGCTTCACATGTGGCAGTTTTGAACACACTTATCAGGAGTGTAAGGCACCAATGGAGATGGTGGCTGCAAATCCCTTAAAGGATATGCAACCTAGAACCATTCTTCTAAATGCAGGGGCAAAATCCTTTTCCCCTGCCAAGTATGTTGCCCCTGCCTTGAGAAATAGAGTAGCTGAGAAATATGTTGCTCCAGCCCTTAGAAAGGAAAATGATGTTCACCCAAAGCCCAACACTTCTGTGACCACCCCAACACCTTATACTGTATATAGATCTGGCCCTAGACCTTACCAACACATGAACAGAGGCCAAAACAAAAGGTGGGTTCCCTCTGCTAAGCATAAGGATTCCCCTGCTAAAACTGGGGTATCCTCTGCTAGAAAAGTTATACCTTCTAGGAACATGGGAAGATGGGGAAAAGCTGTGAAAGCCTCAGCTCGTTGGGTTTGGGCACCCAAAAGGGGTACTCAATCTAATGGTGTATCTCTAGTTTTTGATAAGCTATCCTACATTGATACACGAGGTAGATCCAAGTCTGTAATGGCTTGGGTCCCCAAGAAAAACCAATTTGTTTTTCCTTTTACAGGTGACAAAGAAGACAAGGGATGATAGAGCATATTGGGATAGTGGATGCTCAAGAAGTATGACTGGACACAAAGTTACTTGTCTAACTTTGTACCCCTGCATGACAATGATGGTGTTTCTTTTGGAGATGGGCATGGAACTATAACAGGAAAAGGAACCATTGTCACAAATGGGATGACTTTTGACAATGTGTACTTGGTGAAGGAACTCAAGTATAATCTCTTCAGTATGTCACAGATGACTGATAACAAGAATTTTGTCTTGTTTACTGACACTGAATGCTTGGTATTAGGAAAGGAATTTGTCTTACCAGAAGACACTCCAATTGTTCTCAGAACACCAAGACAGAAGAACATGCACACAATTGATCTCAAGGATATCTCTCTCCAAGACAATGAAACATGTTTCATTGCCAAAGCTTCAGCAGATGAATGTAAGAAATGGCATAGAAGACTTGGTCATCTTAATTTCAAGAACATGAACAAACTAGTGAAGCATAATCTGGTTCATGGTCTTCCCTCCAAGTCTTTTGCCACTGAACATACTTGTGCAGCATGTCTGAAAGGGAAGCAACACAGAGCATCTTGCAAGTCAAAAACAAGTATGTCCACCACCAAGCCATTGGAACTACTACATATGGATCTTTTTGGTCCTACTTCTGTGGCAAGTATAATGAAGAAATGGTACTGCTTAGTGATTACTGATGACTTTTCAAGATTTACATGGACATTCTTTCTATTTGAAAAGAGTGACACTGCTGATGTACTCATTGGGTTCATCAATCAAATTGAACTGTCAAAAAGCATGAAGGTAGTTACCATAAGGTCAGACAATGGTGGTGAGTTCAGAAATCAGAAATTGGATTCTTTCTGCATAAACAAAGGCATCAAGAGGCAATTTAGCATTGCTAGAACACCTCAACAGAATGGAGTGGCAGAAAGAAGGAATAGGACACTCATTGAAGCTGCAAGAACTATGCTGTCTGATTCCAAACTTCCAGTTATCTTTTGGGCTGAAGCTGTATCCACTGCTTGCTATGTGCAAAACAGGGCCTTGATAGTCAAGGCACACAACAAGACCCCTTATCAGCTGTTTAATGGAAGACCTCCCTTAATTGACTTTTTCAGACCTTTTGGGTGTCATGTTATCATCTTGAATACTATGGACAATCTTGGTAAGTTTAGTGAAAAGGGTGATGATGGATACTTTGTGGGTTATTCCTTAAACAGCAAGGGATATAGGGTCTTCAACAAGAAGACAAGCAAAATCACAGAAAATCTTCATGTGAACTTCCTTGAAGACAAACCTGAAGATGTTCAAACAGGTCCTGACTGGTTCTTTGATATAGATGTACTTTCTAAGTCCATGAATTATGTACCTGTTGTCTTGCAGAACACTAACATTTCAGGTACTCAAGAAACAATTGCTGCTGAGAAATCACCCCTGAGGTACATGAATGTACCCTCATTGTTTCCTAGTGAAGCTGATAAACAAGAGGATAATTCTGCTTCAGGAAAAGAACAGCCAATCTCATCTCCTGCTATGTCTGAAGGCAGTGGAATGGCTAAAAGCAGTGGAATCCTGGATTCCCCTGCTAGAGGAATTGATTCCTCTCTCACAAAGGATCATGATGCTAATGAGACTTCTGATGCAGAAAGAGAATCCCCACTCATCTCATCATCTACACCCATAAATGATGGTCCTATCATATCCAGCAGTGGAAGCAGAATCATCAGGAGTGGAGGTCCTAGTTATTCAGAGCTTCATTCTGCTCACAAGCACCCATCCTTAGGTCATGCTGTCACATTTGGAAGTTCCTTTGAGGACTTCTTTCCTAATCAAAACAGCCCCATCAATTCTGATTTGGAAGAAGATGAAACAGAAGTCATCATGCAACCTACCTATAGAATTAATAAAGATCATCCTATCTCTCAGATTATTGGTGATCCTGAAGCTCCCAGACATACAAGGTATACAGCAAAGGAGCACAGCTTCATTGCTA
Source organism: Glebionis coronaria (assembly GCA_025667525.1). Lineage (NCBI taxonomy): Eukaryota > Viridiplantae > Streptophyta > Magnoliopsida > Asterales > Asteraceae > Glebionis > Glebionis coronaria. The sequence continues at coordinate 356,192,049 of CM046881.1, forward strand.
ACATCACCATGAAGTTCAATCATGACAACATGCAATGTTGTCTGTTTACTGCATTTTTGTCACAAGAAGAGCCAAAGAAGATTTTTCAAGCTTTAAACGACCCAAGCTGGGTTGAAGCTATGCAAGAGGAGCTCTTACAATTTGACATACAAGAGGTTTGGATTCTGGTTGATTGTCCCAAATGGGCAAGGCCTATTGGGACCAAGTGGGTGCTCAGGAACAAAAAGGATGAAAGGGGAATAGTTGTCAGGAACAAGGCAAGGTTAGTAGCACAAGGGTATACTCAGGAAGAAGGGATTGATTATGAAGAGGTGTTTGCTCCAGTAGCAAGGATTGAAGCTATTAGATTATTCCTTGCTTATGCCTCATTCATGGACTTCACTGTTTTTCAGATGGATGTGAAAAGTGCATTCTTATATGGAACCATTGATGAAGAAGTCTATGTCATGCAACCACCAGGGTTTGAAGATCCAGAACATCCTGACAAAGTATACAAAGTGAAAAAGGCCATGTATGGCCTTCACCAAGCTCCCAGAGCCTGGTATGGTACTCTTTCCAAATATCTTCTAGACAATGGATTCAGCAGGGGGAAGATTGATCAGACCCTGTTCACAAAGAAACAAAAGGGTGACCTTCTGCTAGTACAAGTCTATGTGGATGACATCATTTTTGGATCAACTAACTCCATGCTTAGCAAAGAGTTTGCCAAATTGATGCAGGATAAGTTTCAAATGAGTGCTATGGGAGAACTAAACTTCTTTTTGGGGTTACAAGTTCAGCAGCGGAAAGATGGGATATTTATCTCACAAGACAAATATGTAGCTGAGATTGTAAAGAAGTTTGGCATGTCTGATGGGAAGAAGGTATCCACTCCCATGGACAAGGATCATCCATGGGGCAAGGATGGTCCTGGCAAGCCCATTGATGTCAGGAATTACAGGTCTATGATTGGGTCTCTTATGTATCTCACTGCTTCCAGACCTGACATCATGTTTGCAGTCTGCTTATGTGCAAGATACCAGGTGTCACCAACAGAGTGTCACTTATTTGCTGTGAAAAGGATCTTTAGGTATCTCAAATGTCATCCCACCCTAGGACTCTGGTATCCAAAGGAGTCACCATTTGAGCTGATAGCTTATTCAGATAGTGATTATGCTGGTGACAACAATGATAGGAAGTCTACAACAGGGGGATGCCAATTTTTGGGGAGCAGGCTTATATCTTGGCAATGTAAGAAGCAGACTATCATGTCAACATCCACAACTGAAGCTGAGTATGTAGCAGCTGCTGCATGCTGTGGTCAAGTTCTTTGGGTGCAAAATCAATTACTTGATTATGGGTACAACTTTCTTAAAACCAAGATATTTATTGACAACAACAGCACTATTTGCATCATAAAGAACCCTGTTTTTCATAGCAAAACCAAACACATTGAAATTAGACATCACTTTATCAGAGATTGTTTTGAAAAAGGACTGATTGTCCCTGAGAAAATTGATACAGAACTTAATGTTTCTGATCTTTTAACAAAAGCTTTTGAGGTAGGGAGGTTTCAGTATCTGGTTGCAGGTATTGGAATGGTTACTCCTTAAAATCTGATGTCTATTTGTGTCATGTGTAATCAGGGTTACTTCATTGCTGTTGTTGTATAATTGTTAGTCAATTTTACCATTTCTTTCATTCCACTACTTTTTAACACTGATTCCCCTGTTTGGGGTTCATTCCCCTGCCAAGAGAATTTTTCTCTTAAGCTGGGTGTGTTCTGTTTTCAAAAGTGGTTTTATGTGGTTTTAGACTAACAATGCAGAGGTTCATATGGTGCATACTACTCTCCTTGGTGGATCAGGTATATACTCTATGTTTCAGGGGAGGTTAGGTCAAACCATTAGGATTCAGGGTATTCTTAGAATGCTCATATATGGTCTTAGATCATATCCATTGGTGAGTGGGGGTTCAGGGTAATGATGACTTGCTGCATAGCTTGTCTAAACTCTGAAACCTTGAGGCACTGTAGTGTGTGTTTGCATTTCTTTATCCAAACAGCTTGCTGTTCAAAATATAGATGTGTGGCACACATTGCCAAGACTAACTGACCATAGGTAAGGGACAAGGTTGGGATGGTGACTGGGGTATGCATGATTTCTTGGGATTACCTGGTGTAGGGGGACTTATGTATTAACTTTTTGTATTGGGACCATTGCTGAATAGAGGACTCTTGAGATTCTATGTATCTATCTTGTGTATACAAGTGTGTGCATTAGAGCAGAGCTAGTTAGCATTAGTCCCTTCATGACTAGTTTAATACCCCTAGGAAAGTTTCCCCTGCTTTTATTTTTTATTCCCCTGCCTTCACAACATTCCCCTGTTTGACCATTGACCGACAATACCGTTACCCTGTTCATAGCCGTTGGGCCTGCTTGCTTAAAATTTGGTTAGGGAATATTTTATTCTTTTTAAAAGATATTTAAGGCGCTTTCTTAGCTGATTGGTAATCTTTTCCTTCTTTTTCAAATATATTAATTTTTTATCAAGATTTATTCCTGATATTTTTGCAATTTGAAAATTTTGGTCCAATCACAGCTCTTCAATTCGCCTATATAAACTTAATTCCCTTTACCAGCAGGTCCACAAATCTCTTTCGACCTAATCCCACTTACCTCCCATCTCTATAAACCTTTAAACTATTTTTCAAATTCATCATGACTCTTAAAATTGCTCCTAATCATAACCAAATTGCTTTGCTTCATGATGAACCAGCCGAGTTTGCTGAGGCTGTGGCCTTTCTAAAGTCCTCGTACTTCAAAGTGGCCCTTCTCATCAATCCTCGCATTTATACCTCACACATTCAACAGTTCTGGTCTAAAGCCATGACCAAAACAGTGAATGGAGAGGTCATAATACAAAGCACAGTTGATGGTCATTCCAAGGTAATCTCACTTGCCTCCATTAGGGAGAATCTTCTTCTTGATGATGAGGATGTAATAACCAACTTTTCTGAGGCTGAAATTTTTGAAGGTCTTGAAAAATTGGGGTATAAACTTTCTGAAAATCAAAAATTAAAATTTGCTAAAGGCCAGTTTGCCCCTTATTGGAAACTTTTGATTCATACTATTATGCAATGTTTGTCACCCAAAACCACTGCTTTTAATGAAGTTGGTAGTGAGATAGCTTCTGCCCTGATCTGCTTTGCAACAGGAAGGAAGTATTGTTTTTCTCAAATGATTTTTAAAGGCATGGTGAAAAATGTTTCAAGCACCTCAAAGTTTTGTATGTATCCAAGGTTTATAGAAGTTTTGCTGAATATGAGTGATCATGGTCCCATTACACACAGAAACTATTTTTCAGCAACCAAACACACAACCAAACTTTTCACCACATTACTTGCACCATCACCTTTGTTCTCTGGCAGAAATATTCCATTCACTTCAATCATGCTAGACCAAATCAGACGGAAAGAAGCCAAACATCAAACAGCCATAAATCCACCTGCTGAATCCCCTGCCAAGAACCTACCACCTGCTGATCCACACCAAGAAAGGCGTTCCAAATCCAGGTTTGCCAGGTCTCCCTTGCCTGGTGAATCTTCCCAAGTAGCAGAGAGGAGAGTCTCCAAGAGTTTGGAGCAACCTGGGGGTTTGGCTGCCACTACTGTCTCATCCTCAAGGGGTGAGCAGGATAGTGACACCATCAATAAGTCCTCTCCCCCACTCCATGATATCCAACAAGGGGAGAAATTCCCTTCTAGGATTGAGAGCAGTATGAAACCTTTGACAAACTTGGAATTGACGAAAATGTGCATGAGCCTGAAAAGGCAGAATGCACAACTTGTACAAGATGTCAAAAAGCAAGGTCTGGTTATCTCTCATTTGGAAACCAGACTTGCTACTCTTGAGGGGAGGAGAAAGCCCAGACTGATTCTTTCCACAGATGAGGATGCTTCCAAAGGGGAGGAAATTCCAACCAAAGAAGGATCTACTGAGTATTATTCATATCCTGGTAGGGAGCATGGAAAGATAACAGGTACTAAGGAAGGAATGGAGAGGGAAAGTGCTGATAAAGGAAGTGACAAGGGAAGTGCAACCAAAGATATTGCTCACCATGGGCAATCAAGAAGAAGCCCCTGCTTCAAAAGTTTCCCCTGCCATTCCTGATCCCACTGCTGTAAGTTTATCCCCTGCTAAGAACATAACTCAAACATTTGTTAGGAAGAACAGAAAGCAACCAGCTCAGAAGGGGATAACCATCAAAGAACCTGCAACTAAAGCAAAACCAGCACCAGCAGTGGATCCAAAAGATAAAGGAAAAGGAATCATGGTGCAACAGCCCAAGAGAAAATACAAGCATCTGACTCCTGAACAGCAGAAGATCCAAGAAGCTCATGATGCACAAGTAGCTCTCAGGCTACAACAAGAGGAAATGGATATGCAGGATCAAAGGATGGAGAAGATGAGGCCCAAAGATATGCTAAAACAGGTTGAAATTATGCATAGGGAACTAGATGACAGGGTACCTCATGTTGAAGAATTTCTTAATCAATGGGATAAGGAGTTGAAAAATGCTCCTTTGGAAGACAGGTATGAGTTGACTTGCCTTGTTTACAAATTTCAAACTGAATATCTGGAAAGAAGGGCAATGCAAATTCAGAGTGAGAAGTATAGAACATCAGAGAAAGGGCAACTTGATCACTACAAAGTTCTGCTTAAAAGGCATAGAAAGTGGAAGGATGGTGACTTCACAGATATGAGCTTTGAAGCCATAAAGAGAGCAGTCAGACCAGTTCTAAAGTTGTATGATGTGGAGGATTGGATGACAATCAAAACTCCTGAGGAAGCTGAGTATCTCAGGAGACAAAGTGAAGTGCTACAGAAAGCTAGAGCAACAAAGAAAAGAAAAGCTGGAGAGACTACACAAGCAGGTGCATCATCCCCAGCAGGGGAATCACACCAAGCAGGTGAAAGTCTTCCAGAAGTACTTGAGAAGTCAGTACTTAATGCACAAAGAGCAGCAAAGAGACTCAAGAGAATGGAGCAAGTGGGCATAATCACTAAAGAGTCTCAAGGGCCATCAAATGAGGAAATTGACAAACAGCTGATTTTACAGGAAAATGATGAAATCTCACCTAGTGAACTTGGAAAGAAGTTTGCTATTATAGAGTATGCTGTTTATGAACACAAAGGGAGAACTTGGTGGAAGCTTACAAGGGCTGACAATACAGCACAGACTTTTCTAAGCCTAGATGTCATGTTTCAAATTTTGGATAGTGAAGACTTAGAAGATCTGTGGAAAATATTGAAGAAGACGTTTGCTGCAAAACCTCCTACCATGGATGGTGTTGAGAAGGATTGGGTAATCTGGGAGTGCATGCATAGAATGTATGAGCATGAATTATTTGATCCTCTATTTGATGCAGTGAATAAAGGAGATTTGGTGTATTGGAAGCTGTTTACAAATTCTGGGGTTTATGAGGTAGTAATGGAAGGTGTGAGTGTTTATTTACTCAATCATAGGTATTATCCTTTCTCTCAGGAAACCTTGAAGAAGTTAGCACAGGCTAAGTTAATTGTTGATGCCAAAAAGCCTGTTGCTTATGATCTGGTAAGAATGGTTCACAGTCAGATTTGGCCAGAGAGTTTGTAAGCATCCTCATCAACTAGCATTTATTCAGAAACTTGTCTTTAGGGGAAAGCACAAGTTTAGGGGAGGATTGTTGGGAATAAATCTATGCTTATTTGTTTCCCCTGCTAGTTGATTACTCATACCCCTGCTAGAGTAAGTTCCCCCTGCTAAATAACAAAGGCAGGGGGATTCGTTCCCCTGCTGGAGTCAAAGGCCCTACTGTCAAGATAAACATGGAATAGATATTTACGCGTTTCAGTTACTATTCCTTAATACTTTCCATAGTTTGTTAGTAGTGATCTTGTACGTGGGTCCTTGCATCTATAAAAGGACTCACTAGGTTAGCATGCAATGGGTGTCTTTCTCATTTCGTTTTTCATTATTATTACTTTAAGGTTTTGTAAACTCTAATACCACTTTGGGTATTCGTATATCTTTGATATATTAAAGTGCAACGTTTGAATCTCATTTGTTCTTGTGCTAAACATTACATTCCGCATCTTGTTTAGTTACTTTGCTTTGCAAAGTTTCTCTAGTGTTAGATTGAATTCTTTCTCTCTATAACAACCCTTAAACAAGCTATTAAGGTTTAAGATCTGACTTTGGGATCAACACACATGTAAGCCTAAGCTTAACATGTAAGCTACACCTTTCTCAAAACCACTAACTAGCTAAACACATACCACTAGCTTCATTTCCTCCATGCAAAACTCACACAACTCTCCTCCCTCTCTATCTAAATTTCATCCAAGAACCACCATCAAACACCCCATTTTGATCAATTTAACCACAATATCATGTGTTATTCACACATATGTTGTAGAACCTTTGAGGATATGAAGATTGGAGGTGATCTTAACCTATGAAAAAGAGTTTTCATGAGGTTAAAGGGCTGAATTCATGGAGGTGTTCATCTATCCAAAGGACCCAAGAAGTTTCCTTACTAAAGTTAAAGATTTGATAACAAGAACCAAGTCTTGTTCATCAATAACCTCATCTTTTCATCACTAATGGTGGTATAAAGATTGTTCTTCCTATCCTCTTGTTATTTTGATTATGTAATCTTGTATTTTCTTTATTTATGTATATGTATATGATGATGAATTATGATAAAAATATTATGTGGGGATTTGGTGTTGATAAACATGGGTAAAAAGATGGAAAACCACATGTAAAATGGTTAAAATCTTGCTTAATGTGATGGCTGTATAAAAACAGTAAGTAACCAAATGTTAAACTAATAAAATGGTAAAGTGGAATAAATATACAGTAATTATTAGGTGTTATACACATGTGAGAGTTGGCCATACAATGGAATCATCAAAATGAGTGAGATATGATCAAAACAAAATTAGTATACCAATCTGAATAGTCTGTTTTGTAGGGACTGTTAAGGATACTTAGACATGGATTGAGCAGTAGCTATAACTAACTTATTTGTATCACATAATATGGAGTTTATGTCATCCGAAAATGAGCTTCTATCTCCTTATATAACTCAAGATATGATAAAAATGGTGAAAGTGAAACTAAAAATCAGATTTTGTGAAATTAAAGTTTAATAGTATTATATAAGCACTCAAATAAATATAGTATAAAATGTGAATTAAAACCCACTAACTTATATATTTCATTTATATAAATATGCATAAGGATAAATAAATGGACATTATATAAAAATGGTAGTTTGGTAAGTTTTATAAGTTATAAAAACTATAAACATGATTTTTACGTCTTTTCAGCTAGTACCGTAAAATTAACGTTTTTCGTCAATTAAAACTTAGACGATCGGACCCGTCTAATGTAAACTTTTTAAAAGTCATATACTGATATATAAGTACTTAATACAAGTAAAACTGATAAAACCTGAACTATATAACATATGGACATTAACGGGCTAAGTTAGCATTATTGGACTAATAATCCAACTAAATGGACTAAACACTTATAAATTTACTTACTGGGCTTAACCCACTTGGGCCTAACATGAAAAGTATAATACTGATAATAAAGGTGTAAAATGGACTAATATAAAGTATTGGGCTTGTAATAGGCTTATTGGGCCTAAAACATGTAAATAAGTGAAACTAGTAAAACTAGTATAAAAATGTTACCAACACATAAACACTATAATGAATGAGTAAAAATGTACAATCCCATTTGATCATCATCATATGTATACATAATTGTTATTTTTATAAAGTCATTGGACAAGAGTCTAAGACGAGTATTATTTTTCTAGGTTTCCGTGATTGAAGCACGTACCGTACATCCGAATTGCCGATAATCCGCTTTCCCACATCAACGTGAGTTCATAGCCTCGCACTCTTTTAAATGTTTTTATGAAATGTTTTATAAACCCGCGAGGGAGATAACATGTTAGTTTTTACAAAATAGGACACTAGTTGTCCCGATTGTCTGTTTATTGATTTGGACCCGAATGACTGTATGACCCGATGAATGATTAAATGACCCGATAGATGAAATGAAATGGATTATTAAAGTTAGGTTATGTCACTAAAAGTCCCATTAGCACGAATTGTGAACTACCGGGATTTGGTAGACGCTTATGCATATAATAGTACTATTAGGGGACGATCACCCCAGTTCGCGCCTTGACGGTTGATCCCCGTCGAGCCACATTGATTGGTAAGCGAATTTATGTATGAGAAGATTTACACAAGCGTGATTATTGTGACGACACGCTAATTTAGATGGGCAAATGAGTTTCGGGTTAGCTACCCGTTGTTTGTTTAGTAAGGTAACAATGTCATGCGGCTTATAATAATCCAATTAACGAAATACTACTATACGCACCGAATTACAATGAATTGTCTGACTAGCAATTCGGGGTCTTATTATTGATTTTATGTTCGTGTTTTGGTTTTTCATAACCATTTTCATATAACGGTTTTTATTTAACTCTATACAACGTTATAAAACGTATTGTATGATGTTTTTACGACAATGGCTCGTATAATGATTTTTAAGGCAAAAGCCTATATTATGATTTTGATAAGGATTTGTATAAAATAACTTTGGCTATTTTATGGCCTATTACAAAGATTTGTACAAAATGATTTTCGGTAATAATTTTATACCGATGTTATATTGATGGATTTTATTTAACTCTATGAATTCACTCGGCGTTATCGCTGACCTTTTCTTTTAACATGTTTTATCTCAGGTACTTGAAGGTAATTCTCGGGAAGACAACAAGAATTCATGGCCCGCACTTAAATAACAAATTTCCATTCAAATGCTTTGTAAAATTTGTATGAAATACTATGACTTGGGACCTATGTAAATTTGACATTCATGAATGGAAATGCTTTATTATTAAACGACGCGATTTTTAAAGCGTTGTCTATGATGTGAGTAATGTGCTATCCCGTAACACCAACGAGTCTTCCGCTGTATTGAATTGTATAAATTTGGGGGTGTTACACAAAAACATTAAAAAATCATAAAAGCAATTCTTTTCCAAAGGTTTTGCACCAAAAAGATTATATATATATTCTCTGTGTACTAGATCTTCAAACTATTCTGAGCCCGAGACTCGTGAAGATTTAGATATGGATGGTGTTAATAACAACAATAATAACCCACCTCTACCCAATTTGAATAACAATAACAACAACAACAACACTGCCCCCCTACCTGATTTACGAACAATGGAGGAATTGTGTCAACCCACCATGAACGGACGCGGAGGCCCGATTGCGCCGATGCACGTCACGGCTCAGGAGTTTTCGTTGAAGCATCACATGATCCAACAAGTGCAAACTAACCCATTTCGCGGAATTCCGGATGATGATGCCAACAAACACCTCGACAAATTCATTACCATCACCCAAAGCATGAAGTCCCCCGGTGTTTATATGGATGACCTTCGCCTTCAACTCTTTCCCCACTCGCTTTCTCACTATGTCGAAAAATGGTTTGACCGTCTCCCAAAGAATTCTATTCATACTTGGAATGACATGACTCAACGCTTTTTGTCGCGCTACTTCCCACCATCCACGGTCACGAGCCTTCGTAACCAAATTAGTGGATTCATGCAAGACAATGATGAATCGCTCTTTGATGCTTGGGAACGATACAATGATTTGATCGACCGCTGTCCAAATCACAACATGCTCCCCATCACTCTCATTGATACTTTCTACAATGGTCTCACTTTTCGTGATCGTGACACGATCAATGCCGCCGCCGGTGGTACTTTTATGAAAAGGAGACCGGAGGAGTGTAGAGAGTTGATTGAAAACATGACTACTCACCACAAGAATTGGGATTCATCCGCATCCTCAAGATCTAACCCGAGAGTCAATGTTTCTTCTACTACTTCCAATCCCGAGATGACTGAAATTTCTCGACAACTCGCTGAGATGAACAAGAATTTCATGACCTTGGCCACAAACCACTTTCAACAAGCTAAAGTCGTTGCTATTTCTTGTGACACATGTGGTGGTCCTCATTCTTACAATGATTATCCTTCTACCCAATGCAATTTTTCTGAAAACGTTAACGCGGCATACGGTACTTATCCCACGGGAGGCTATCAAGCTCGCCCTCAAGGAGACCGTAGCTTGCTAAGTTATCGTTCAAATAACTATCTTGCTCCACCCGGTTTCGCTCCTACAAACCGAAACCAACAACATAGCTATAACCGAAATAATCAATCCCAACCTCGTGCTACCAATCAATATCAATCCCAAAGAAACCCATACCCAACTCAAGGAAATTCTCAAGCTTACCAAGCTCCACCTCTCAATCAACCGATGGCATTGAATCCAGACGTCGAAACGTTCATGAAGACTAATCGAGAGATGGTGACAAATCTTCAGAGTCAATTTGTCAACTTGAAGAATGACATGGCGAAACAAGGGAGCAATATTCGAGCCGAGCTAAGGAATGACATGGCAAAACAAAGCAATGAAATTCGTGCTGACATCAGAGACTCTTTCAGCACTCAAGCGTTTAACATTCGTGATATGATTGGTTCGCTCATCCAAGGTAATCAACCCTCTTCTTCGGGTACTCTTCCGAGTAACACCGTTGCGAATCCAAGAGGGGAGATGAAAGCAATCACCACTCGTAGTGGAAAAGGTTATATGGAACCCGAGCTTCCTACACCTCCACCCGTGATTGTGAACAACGAAAAAAGAGCAACTTGCCCCACCTCCTTTGCCTTCTACCCCCATTCCCCCACCACCCGTGGTTGTGAGTGATCCTACTCCCCTAAAGCCTTCTTCTTCATCCAATATAACTTATCCTTCAAGGTTGAGGAAAGAGAAGCAAAAGAGCAAGGATGATATTCAAGTTTCAAACTTTCTAAAAATGTTTAAACAATTGAATTTTAACATCTCCTTTGCCGAGGCTCTCGCTCACATGCCCAAATACGCTAAGATGTTTAAAGATCTTTTAAGTCATAAGGAGAAGCTTCTTGACATTGCTCAGACCCAACTTAATGAGAACTGCTCCGCAGTGCTCTTAAGGAAATTGCCCACCAAACTTGGTGATCCGGGTCGCTTCTTGATTCCTTGCAACTTCCCGGGAGTAGAGAATTGCATGGCCCTAGCCGATCTAGGTGCCAGTATAAACTTAATGCCTTTAAGTGTTTAGAAGCAATTATCTCTCCCCGAGCTAGTCCCCACCAAAATGACTTTGGAATTAGCCAACCGTACGGTTGCTTATCCAGTGGGGATAGCCGAAGATGTCTTTGTTGGCGTTGACAAATTCACCTTCCCGGCGGATTTTGTTGTCGTTGACTACGAGATGGATCCTCTTGTTCCATTAATCGTTGGACGTCCATTCCTGAGGACCGGTAGCACTCTCTTTGATGTAGCCGCGGGCGAAATAATCATGAGAGTTGGTGACGATAAAATTGTCTTCAACATGGGTAAGATTTCTAAGCAACCTTATTCATATGAGAGTGTTAATGCTATTGATGTTCTCGATGAGGCTTGTGAAGAACATTTTCATGATGCTTGCAAAAGTACTCCTTCTTCTCCACCTAATGTTGCGACCGTTGCCTCAATTGCTCCGGCATTGACTCCTTTTGGAGAAAGTATCTTGGATGATTTCGAAGCTAGCTTGGGTCCTCTCGATATTAAGTATGATGATTCTTCCACTGACTGGGATGAAGACATTCGTACTATTGAGAGACTTCTCAATGAAGACCCGGTTTCTCCTCCTTCTCCTAAAGAGGTGACTAATGATGATCCATCGTTATTTTCACCATCTATTGAGGATCCTCCTACTCTTGAGCTTAAGGACCTACCTCCTCATCTTGAATACGTTTTCCTTGAAGACAACAAGAAGTTACCGGTCATCATCGCAAAGGACCTGAAAGAAGAAGAAAAATCCCGACTCATCGCCGTGTTGAAGAAGCATAAAAGAGCTATCGCTTGGAAAATCTCCGACATTCGCGGAATTGATCCTTACTTTTGCACACATAAAATTCTCATGGAGGACGACTTTAAGCCCACAATTCAAAGCCAACGAAGGGTGAATCCTAAAATCCATGAAGTCATCAAAAAAGAGGTTATCAAACTTCTTGATGCGGGTATGATTTACCCTATTTCGGATTCACCATGGGTTAGTCCAGTCCATTGTGTGCCTAAGAAAGGCGGAATCACCGTTGTGCCCAATGCCAACAACGAGTTGATTCCTACCAATCTCGTTACTGGGTGGAGAGTTTGTATAGACTACCGCAAACTCAATGATGCCACGAGAAAGGATCATTTCCCTCTACCTTTTATGGACCAAATTCTTGAACATTTAGCGGGTAATGAATATTACTGCTTTCTTGATGGTTTATCGGGTTATTTCCAAATACCCATCGATCCCCAAGATCAAGAGAAGACAACATTCACTTGTCCCTATGGCACATTTGCTTACAAAAGGATGCCTTTTGGCTTATGCAATGCCCCCGGGACTTTCCAAAGGTGCATGTTTGCTATCTTCCATGACATGGTTGAGCAAACCATGGAAGTCTTCATGGATGATTTCTCGGTCTTTGGGGATTCCTTCTCTTCTTTCCTTGCCAATTTGGAACGTATGCTTAAGCGGTGCGAAGACACTCGCCTTTCTGAATTGGGAAAAATGCCATTTTATGGTAAAAGAAGGCACTGTGCTAGGACACAAAATCTCTAAAGCCGGTCTTGAAGTCGACCGTGCTAAAGTAGATGTCATAGCCAAATTACCTCCACCTTCAACCGTGAAGGGTGTGAGAAGTTTTCTGGGTCATGCGGGCTTCTATCGTCGATTCATTCAGGATTTCTCTAAAATCGCTCGCCCGATGACCCACCTCTTGGAAAAAGATACTCCTTTTATCTTTTCTAAAGAGTGTATCGAAGCCTTCAATCTTCTTAAGGATAAGCTAACTAAGGCACCGGTCTTGGTTACCCCTAATTGGGAGCTACCCTTTGAATTGATGTGCGATGCTAGCGACTTTGCTATTGGTGCGGCTTTGGGCCAAAGAGTGAATAAACACTTCCAACCAATCCACTATGCTAGAAAAACAATGACAGGGGCTCAATTGCATTATACGACAACCGTAAAAAAGCTTTTAGCTGTTGTCTATGCTTTTGAAAAATTTCGCCCCTATCTTGTTTTATCCACCACCATCGTATACACGGACCATTCCGCGTTGAAGTACTTGATGACTAAACACGACTCTAAGCCAAGACTTCTCCGTTGGGTTTTACTCCTTCAAGAATTCAACATTGAAATTCGTGACAAGAAGGGTGCTGAAAACCTAGCCGCGGATCATCTGAGTCGACTTGAGGATCCATATCAAGGGGATCATCCGAACAAAGAGATCAATGACTCTTTCCCCCTTGAGACCTTAATGTCTATAAATCTCAATCTTGATGACACCCCGTGGTTTGCCGACATTGCAAACTACTTAGCGGGTGGTGTTCTCATCAAAGGGTTAACATCCCAACAAAAGAAGAAGTTCTTGAATGATGTTAAGACTTACTTTTGGGATGACCCTTTTCTATTCAAACAATGTGCTGATCTGATCATTCGTCGATGTGTTGACGGATCGGCAGCTTTTGACATTCTCCAGGCTTGCCACAAAGGACCCACCGGTGGTCACTTTGGTCCCAACTACACCGCTAAGAAAGTGTTTGACTCTGGATTCTATTAGCCCACCATTTATCGTGACGCTCACAAAATGGTTAAGCATTGTGATGCTTGCCAACGCCAAGGCAAGATCACACATAAAGGGAACAAGTACATCCTCGTAGCCGTTGACTACGTTTCTAAATGGGTTGAAGCTAAGGCTCTCCCAACGAACGATGCGAGGGTGGTTGTGAACTTTTTAAAGCAGCTGTTTGCTCGATTCGGCGTTCTTCGTGCTATTATCAGTGACCGCGGGACTCATTTTTGCAATGATTAATTTGCAAGAGTCATGGCTAAGTATGGTGTCAATCACCGTCTTTCCACCGCCTATCATCCCCAAACCAATGGGCAAGCCGAGATATCCAACCGTGGATTAAAGCGAATTTTGGAGCGTACTGTGGGAGAGCATCGCGCCGCGTGGGCCGATAAGTTAGATGATGCTCTGTGGGCTTTCCGTACTGCTTATAAGACCCCGATCGGTTTTACACCTTATCGTCTTGTGTACGGGAAAGCATGCCACCTCCCCATCAAGCTGGAACATAAGGCGCACTGGGCCTTGAAGTGGGCTAACTTCGACATCAACAAAGCCGGTGATCATCGCAAGATTCAACTCAACAAGCTAAACGAACTGAGTAATGAAGCTTATGAGAACTCACTAATCTACAAGGAGAAGACCATGATCATTCACGACGCAATAATCAAGAACCGAGAGTTCCACGTTGGTGATCAAGTTCTACTCTTTAACTCTCGGTTGAAAATCTTCTCTAGCAAGTTGAAGAGCCGCTGGTCTGGTCCATTCACCGTCGCCAAAGTCTTTCCATATGGGACCATTGAGCTTTCTCAGCCAAATGGGCCCAATTTCAAGGTGAATGGCCAGCGTTTGAAGCTGTACTTTGGTGAGGACATCTCTCATGAGATGATTCCATCCCTCACCATGTTCCCCATGAACTAAATTGGGTCGAGTCAGGATCGTGACTCGGTGAACAAAAACAAGCGCTTCTCGGGAGGCAACCCGTGATCTATCCTTTACTGCTTTCATAATAAGTGTAGGGGGAGCCCCGTATGTGTTTGTTGTCTTGTTTCTTATCTTGTGCAGGGATTCAAGCTTCAAAGAGCATCTTGATGACTTTTGACGAACCCTGATACCGTGTTCCCATCTTCCTGGTTCTATCCTAAACTCTTGTGATTCAATATTTCATATCTTTTATGTCACATTGAATTCACTTTAGTTATCCTTTCCTTAGCAAGATTTAAACAAAGTGCACAATGTCCTAAGTGTAGGGGAGTTTACTCCCACAGGCTTAAACATTGAGGATAATGTTTATCTCAAGTGTAGGGGGACTTCTATCGAAGTAAGTGGTCTTTTCCATGAATTTGCCCTCATTCTTAACAAGAAAATTTGATTTTTCGACATTTTTCAAAATTTTTAATCTATTTTGGCCTAGTTGTATAGTTGTATTTTCCTTTGTTTTGATTATTTTCTTTCCTTGCTAGAATAAATTTTCAGTAAAGTGGTTTTAAATTTTTCTTAGTCGTGAACATTTTGACTCAACCCGAGTTTACTCATCTAAGTTTACTCTAGCTAGTATCCTTAACATGTTTAAGTCAAGTTTTGCTAGGCTTTTATATAGGGAGCTATAAAACGCGATAGTCTTAAATCTCACGGGTTAAGAACAAGAAATTTTCGCAAGTTCCTATAATTGATCCTAGAGAGTCGTTTATCAAGGGAACTTTAAAATGCGATTTCTAAATTTGAAAAAGTCTAAGAATTTGCAAGATCCCATAGATGACTCGAAAACCCAAAACTTTGATTTAATAGGCTAAGCATCCACGAGTCTCATTCCTTGAGATTTTAAATTGTGGAGAACGAGAGATGATAGAGTCAATTATAAGTTTGGTATTCTTTCATGAATTTATGTGAGTTAATTATAAGCCTATTCTCCCTTCGCTTGTTAATAAATTTATCTACAATAAATAAGGTTGTACGATTTAAAAGATTACTTAGCTTCTAGCCCAAGATCGTTTAAAAGTTGCTCGGTACGGATTAGAGTTCATAGCCAAGGCATAACTTACTGAAGCGGGATGCGAAAATTGGCGAGTCCGAAAAGGCCCTAACAAGGCATGAGGGCTACATTTTGTTGATAAAGATCCAAAAGTGATGTGAAGAATCATTTATCGAAAATCAATATGAAGGATCGAGACACACGACGAAAAGCAAACACTCCCCAAAAGATCATGGAGAAGTCTATCCAAAAAGACCCTAACAAGGTATGAGGATAAATAGATCCAAGTCCTAAAAGGAGGCGGATCGTTGTATATCAAAGTCCAAAATAAAGATTGGATAAAAATGAAGAAGTCGTGGTCCAAAGATGAAGAATCTCTCAAAACTTCAAGTGAAGAAATTCCTATTATGAAGAGAAGACCATAATTTCAAGAACGTCTCTCAAAGATTTGAAGTATGAAGTCGCTGCCAAATATCGGTCCGAGAAAGGTCTCAAATCGTGAAGCGAGTTATGCCAAGATATGAACTTTATGAGGTCCCGAGAAGCAGTTTTAAAAGATTTTGTCCTTTAGCTAACTATTGATTAAATCGTTCACTTTATTTTCGGCCTAAATAACTATCGAAATAAGTCAAACAATGCATCCTCATGATCATTCAAGACAAAAATAAAATATAAGAGATACACCTAGGAATAAGGGAGTCTAAGTGAATAATTGGCCCACATGAGTTCGTGTTAGTTTGCTAACTTATAATAACAATGATCTCGTTTTTAAGCATGGTATGGGGAACGTGAAACTTGAGGATGATAAGCGTTCATGGCAGCTAAACCAATGTAAGTCTTTGATTTATTTACTTGTTTCTATCTTTTTATGTTTAGTATTTAATAAAGGCCAAGGTGGGTTATTTATGATGGAAAATGTAAACCATGCTTTAAAATTAATGCATTGCATAAGGGCCTTGCAAAGGTCAAGTGTAGGGGATTTAATAAGTGTGAAAACACTTATCCTTTTACCACTTATTTCCAATAATAACAAGACCAAAACGTGTAATTTATGTCATAAAAGTCGGAATTATGCGTGGTTTGTGTTTTTATTGTGTTTTAGGACCAAAAGATGAAAAAGGAAGAAAACACGGGCTTTCACGGGCTTTTATCGAAGAAAACAGGAAAAGACGCAATCAAAAGATCAAGAATGCTTAAAGAACGGATGTCCAAGACAATTTCTGAATATTTATCGAAGAACAAGTCTAAAGACGGAAGTTTAATGAAGTCGAAGAACTCGAGTCTAAATTAAAGAAGAAAATTAACAAGACAAGTTCAAATTCCGAGACGACGTCGAGAAAAGACAAAGAATTAAATCGAGTCGAGAAGACGTGAAGAAAGAAAGAAAGAAGAAGCAACACATGCAGTCCTTCCTTTTTCCTATAAATACCCTCCTAATACACATTAGGAGGGGAGTTAGTCTTTAGTTTTAAGTTTTTCATTTTTCACTTTTCTTTCTAGTTTTTAGAGAGAGAAAGTTCTAAACTTTCTCTCACCAAGTTTCATCTTTTCTTTTAATCTTTCAAGATTAAACATTTGTGTATTGCTTGTTTCATTAATCAAGTTCTAATTAAGCTTTTAATCCTTAATCTCCTTCTACCTTTCTTTAGTTTTAGATTAACTTTAGTACAAAATACATTAAATCCGTGTTGATCTTGATGTTTTTGTGCTTAAAAAGTTAATTTTTTTGTTCTTACATAAGCTTTCATTTGATTAAGCTTTAAGATTCTTGTGCTTATTGGCTTATTTACATGTTTAGCTTATTTACTTATAAAAAGTTTTCTTAAAAAGTTCATATTTTTATTGTTTGATTTGAAAGTTTGCTTATTTTTGAGTTGGATAAGTTGTGATTAGTGCTTATTTGATCCATTTCATCATTGATTCGTTTAGTTTTGGGTATTAGCTTATGAATAATAGCTTATTACCTAGCTTATTTCGAATCCCTTACAAATCGGAAAGGGACTAAACCCCTTTCCGATCAGTTTATTCCGACCAGTAGCCCCACCCCTCTTTCCGATTGTCAAATCGGAAAAGGGTTTTGTGTTTTCCGATTAAAGCACCCGTTATTTCGATCGTCTGATTGGATTAGGGATTAGTTATATTTCAATTTGACCCTTGTGCATATTCCGATTAGAGTTGTTGTCCCAACATTCCGATTGGTCTCAGTTTTTGGATATTCCGACGGTGCGAAGTGTATACATTCCGATCAACAGATCGGAATACATTCCGATCAGTGCCCTTCCAAACATTCCGATTGTATGAACTTAGATTATTCCGATTTGGGTGGTTTTGTTGACATTCCGACGAGAGTTATTTGTAATATTCCGATTGCCTTATTCCGACCAAACATTCCGACGGTGTACCTTGCATTTTCCAATAGTTTTAGTTTCTTGTTTTTACAAAGTTCTAAGTGTTAGTTTTATTTAGTGTTCAAGTATTTTTCTAAAATTGCCTTTATGTTTTCAAGCATTTATTTCTAACTCGTTATTTTTAATATAATCTTTAAACTTCTACTTTACTCAACGACACTTACTTACTTGCTATTAGTTTAAAATAGATAATCAACCAAACCATTTTCATTTCCACCAAGAACAATTGAGTCGCACTTTGAACCAATAGTCAATTCGAAGAGATTCGGACGATAAGATTTTATACTTAGCCAAAAACTAATTATTATACATCAGTGACCCAATCATACCTCTATATAAGGTCTCATTAACAGAGACCCCTGAGTCATCAGCTCCCAAGTTGTTGGGAGGAAGCATGGGGCATTTCACTGATGCACAATCAGACAGATCATACTTCTTGAGCAAATCCTTAACATATTTTTCTTGTAAAATGGAAATTCCTTTTGAATTTTATTTAATTTGAAAACCCAAGAAAAAAGTTAATTCCCCCATCATGCTCATTTCATACTTTTTGGTCATGAGTTTGGCAAACTGTTTGCTTAAAGTGATATTGGTTGAACCAAAAATTATGTCATCCACAAAAATATGTACTAAAATGACATCACCCTTGGACCTGTAAGTGATCAGGGTTTGATCAATGGTACCTTTGACAAATTTATTTTCAAGTAAGAATTTTGATAGGGTTTCATACCAGGCTCTAGGCACTTGTTTCAGCCCATAGAGTGCTTTGTGAAGTCTGCAGAAGTTATCAGGATACTCACTGCTTTCAAACCCAGGGGGTTGATAGACATATACTTCCTCTGCAAGTTTACCATTTAGAAAAGCACTCTTCACATCCATCTGGTATACAGTAAACCCTATATAAGCTGCAAAGGCTAGGAAGATTCTGATAGCTTCCAATCTGGCTACTGGTGCAAACGTTTAATCATAGTCAATACCCTTAGATTGATTATACCCCATCACCACAAGCCTAGCCTTGTTTTTAACAATCATGCTAGCTTCATCCCTCTTGTTTCTGTAGACCCACTTAGTTCCAACCACTTGTTTTCTAGCTGGAGCTTTTACCAGAGTCCACACCTTGTTCCTCTTGATCTGATTCAACTCATCTTGCATGGCAACAACCCACCCTTCATCTAGAAGCGCAACAGCCACATTCTTAGGTTCATCTTCAGAGAGAAAATCAGCGAAAATGCATTCATTCGCTGAGGCTGTTTCCAGAGATCTCAATTTGCCTCTGGTGGTGACTCCCTCAGAGGGTTCACCAATAATATTCACCAGAAGAATATCTTGGTTCCTACTCCATTTGGATTGAGGAGCAGGAGTCTCTGTGGGTTCAGAAGTCACTACAGGTTCAATGAATGCTGGGGGATCTTCAGATGTTATTTCTTCATCCATAATCTCTTCATCAAGGTGAGAGATTGGTTCGATAAGATCAACATTCACTTCAGTGGGTGGAGTGATAGGTTCAGCATTTTCAACCTTTAGAGTGATGTCAGAGACTGAGTGAGGATCAAATGCATGAAGATAAGGAAAATTATTGTGACAGGCCTGAGATGATTCCTTGGTATTTGAGAAATCATCCTCTAGATATGATTTGACTTCATTGAAATCAATGTCACATTCTTCTGTGTTGGTGTGAGTAATGACAACATCTGCTTCATTAATGATGACATAGATGGATTCTTCTAGTTCTTGCCTACGGGTGTTGAATACTCTAAAGGCCCTGGAGGTGGGAGAGTAGCCAACAAAGAATCCATCATCTGACTTTTCATCAAATTTTCCCAGGTGATCTCTGTAGTTGTGTGTTAGCCCTATATTTATATAGTCGAACAAGAATGTAATAGGTCATCTTAGTCGTTAAAAGGTCTTGTATTGTAATAGGTTAGTCGGGAAAACCGTGCTTGGACTTTAAGCTAATATTGTCTAAGTTAGGGGCGTAAGCCCAAGACTAAGCCAAGCCCGGCCCAAGATGAAGCCCACAAAGGCCTTAGAGCCGTGGGGTATATAACCCTCTTTCACATGTGAAAGAGGGTGTTGGTTCATTTCATTAAACACATAGTTTTAGTGTAAACCTTCCACTTCTCTCTCTACTTTCTCTTTCTACTTTTCTTCTCTTTCTCTCTCTAAGAATCTTGTGTTATGGATTAAATGGGAATAACATTTGGTATCAAGAGCCTATAGTGGATAGGTGATTGAAGATTCATGTGTGGTGTTCTTGAATTTTCGTGGCCTTTTTGATCCATATCTCACGTCCCATATCTTTTTTTTTGTGTTTTTATGGTCTTTTCTTGATACAAATCATCTACATACTAGTAGTAGTGATTTAGGTATCTTGGTTTTGGCTAAAACACAAATTTTTTGGATCAAAAGTTGCGAAATCTCTTGTTTTTCTTCATTCCGAAATTCTAGCAGAAACTTCCATCGGAAAGTACAAATTGTACTTGGGCTTCCATCGCAATAACCTTACCATCGGAAAGGGTTTGGTTCTACATTGCGATCGTGGGTTTTTATTACTTATTCCGATCTGGACATTCCGATCGTACTTTGCGATCTGGATTCCGACGGGTATAAGGAAGTATTTTAAGTCGTCACTCTGCTTGAATTTTGACAGCCACATTGCGATCTGGACATTCCGATAGGCTTTGCGATCTGAGTATTCCGATAGGCTTTGCGATCTGAGTATTCCGATAGGCTATCCGATCTGGACATTACGACTTGGACATTACGATCTGAGCATTGCGATCTGAGCATTGCGATTGAGCATTCCGATCTGGACATTCCGATCTGGACATTCCGATAGGTATTCCGATGGACATTCCGATGGGTATTTTGTTTGAGTAATTTTTAGACTTAGCCACTATCTAGACTAGTTTCGGAACGTAGTTTACACGAAGATTAAAAAAAAAAAAAAAAAAAAAAAAAAAAAAAACGAGTTTTTTGGCGGGAAAACTCAAGAAAAAATTATTTTTTCCTAGACCATTTTTGGGCCATTTAAGCTTCAATTTCAAATTTTGGCGAAGCGAAAAATTTTTCGACCAAAATTTCGAATTTTCGGACCAAAATTCAAATTTTTAGGCCAATTTTAGGTTTTATTTTTGTCAAAATTTTCACTTTTCAAATTTTTTTTCCCTACTAGTTTTTGGCTATTTCTAACCCGATTTCAAAATTTAGTGATTCAAAATTTTTTCGGCTTACCGTTTTGTCGGACTGAGGAATTTATTGTCGGACTGAAAAAAAAAAATCAGATTTTTCGGAATTTCAACCACGATCAAATCACAACACATCCACTAAGATCCGTAATCCATACACTTCATATCCTCTTCGAGACATCCGTTCAATGGACATCTTCGTGGATTCAACACCAACAACGTCCATGACTGAGATGAATAAAGAGAAGATGCAGAATCCAAAGGTTCAGACAGACATTGAGACTCCAATCAGTAAACCTACTAACAAGTCTACAACCAAAACCGTTCATGCAATCAAATACAAGATGTCGAAAGCAAAAGAAAGATGCATGGAACACATAAAGTTGCTTCAGTCACACCTTCAGGTTCTTTCAAGAGAAGACCTAAAAGGCACTCGTATTGAAATTGGATTCAAACGGGTATTCGTTCTACTATTTGGTCAAGATGTTGAGACATTCATCAAAACGATGCTATTTAATATGGACCATCTTCAACTTGAACTTAACGAAGATGATCTTCACGAGACTCTATCAATGGACATCCTTTTATCTCTCAACATTCAGTTCCAGCAATTCATTGACTCAAGTGGCTTATCCAACAACGATCGAGAGTTCACAAATACATACTTTACCAAATATACTCTCGTAGATCCTCAAACGTTTAAAGAGACACTTCGTCAACATTTGAGTACTCTAAAGAAGTCAATTGCTGATAGAATACGCCATCAAAGGCAATTTGAACGAAGGGTGAATCAAAGACTGACAGACAGCAACGTCGATAAAGATCAAGCATTGGATGCTTCATCGGTTGATACAGAGAGCAGCGTGACAGAATCAGAAACGCAGCATACCAGTACCAGCTCAGGAAATGATCAAACAACCAATGATGCGGATATCAGACCCATTTATGATGATCAGCCAATGGCTATGGTACATTTAAATGCTGAATACGATGTTCCTCAACATACTGAGCAATCTGAACCCATTCTTGACACGTATCTAGTGGAAACGGTTGATAGCAATACCACACCTGATTCATCAGATACGAGTACTAATGGAGGAGAGACTTCTCAGGATGTTGATTCTAAGATTCACGAGCTTGAAATTCTGTTAGCTCAGAAGACTAAAGATTTTGAGGATGCCAAACTCGATTTTTCAAAGAAAAATAACAAATTTGAAGCTTACTTTGAAAAACTTGAAAAAGCAAATGCTGTTCTTGAACAAAAATTGGATCGTAAGATTCAAGATTTTAACGTGGAAAAAGAACATTTTGTGAAACAAATAAATTTGTTAGAATCAAAGTTGGCTTCTCAAAATGCAAGTCCTCCGCCTGCTTCATTAACTGAATTTTCTGTGCAACCTATCGACACTGTAGAAAGTAATGATACGAATGCTGATAACGCCATATTTGATAATATGAACATTAAGTTAGAACAACGCGTTGCTCAATTACTTCTACAAAATGAGCAATTAAAGGCTCAGATTCAGGAAAAGGTTTTTGCACTGACAGCGGTGAAAAACGAATTAAGGAAGATAAAAGGAAAAAGTGTGGATACTAAGTTACCAAATCAGTCAGTCTTGGGGAAACCTCCTTCTCAATCATTCAGAAATCGCTCAGTTGCTAGACAACCGAATGCGTTTAAATCTGAACGACTCAAAATGTCGAATCCGAGGTTTGCATCCCAAGTTGACGTGCGTAGCAAGTTGCCTAAACCAGTCACTCCACAATCTAGACCAACCTTAAGACAAACTGCTTCTGCAAAACCCGATCACATGAATGCTTCAAGCAACTCTAGAAATAGCTCCAAGAACATGCCTAGGCGTAGTTCAAATGACACGGGTCATAAAAGCTATCTAGAGGATGTTAAAAATAAGACACAAGCAAGAGATAGGACCAAACCACAACCTAGGAGCGTTGTTCACACATCTAGGAATTCTAGACCCTTCTATGATGTGCACAATTCTGCCAACCCTAGGAACTCTAGAGCCTTCTCAGATGCTAAGCACTTTGTTTGCACGAAATGTAACAAATGCGTGTTTAATGCCATTCATGATGATTGTATCACTAAAGTCCTGAACAAGGTGAACCAAAAAGCTAGAGCACCTCAAAGATGGAACCCTAAAGGAAATAGGTTTTCTCCAACTAAGTCTTCCGCTGTGCATGAAAAACCTATGACTCCTAGATCCTGTCTTAGGTGGATACCAACGGGTAGAACCTTTAAAACAATTGGTCTTAGGTGGGTTCCTACAGGAAAGATATTTCCCTCTAGCACAAAAAAGGTTCAAGGTGAACCCCAACACGGTTCTCACAAAGATATCACTAACCCACAAGCAAGCATACAAACTACTGATAAAAGTGCAGGTATTATAATAAAGGTTCAACAAGAACACAAAGGTTTTCCATATTCATACCGTTCAACAAAAGACACTCTCAGAGTTTGGTTGCTGAAGAAGCAGATATCAGAGAAATACGTGTCTCAAGGGTTTCACAAGTAAGATTCAAGATGACTTACAGTCACATATCAGGCTGTAACTCGAACGTCAAAGAAAGGGAACTTTATCTCTTCAACGATAAGTTACCCTCAAAACGAGAAATTCATATTTCTCGGTCACGAGCTTCTATTAAAACTATTCAAAAGTTTTATGCTCGTGTACAAGGCTTATAGTCAAATTACAAACTGTAACCCGAACTCACAAGACAGGAAAGTTCATCCCGAGTATGACTTATCCTCAAAACGAGAAATTCATCTTTCTCGGTCATGAGCTTCTCATAAAAAGATTCAAAGTTTTTAAGTTCATGAAAAACGATTTCTAAGTAAATGTCAGCTTAGAACTCGATCTTTAACTTAAGGAAAGTTTATCACGGATGATAACTTATCCTTCACAACGGGAAATTTATTTTTCTCGGTCATGAGCTAGTCACAAAACAATCAAAGTTTTGAGCTCATGAAAAACGGACCCGAAAGGGGAGTGTACGTTTCAGTGCGCTTTCCCTAAGCAATAGAAGAGAAGTTTTCTATCCTGATTATTTTAAAACCGTTGAACACAATTTTTCAAGAATTTCTCAAAAGGTTTTTTAAATCTTTCAAAATTGTGTGTTCAACACTCCCTTCCTCATAAGTGGTTTTTATATCTCAAAATTGTCATATGTTATTTTGATCAATTTTTGAGGGGGAGCGTTTTAAAATCAAGCCTTTTAATGTTGTTGGGTACATCTCTAAAATTGTCATATTTTATGTATCCAACACATTCCGAAAATGATATGAAATTGTCAAATGTAATATATTATATCGGAAAAGGCACTCAACTCCGTACCTCAACATATTTTGTGGTGTCACTTTTCTAAGATTTTGTCAAATTTTGTCTCAAGACACACATATATTGTTGAGGGGGAGCGACCCGACTGAAAATGTTCCATGATTCATGCATGCACACATGTTTCTCTCCCAATCGATTTTTCGGAAAATGTCATATTTTAATCAATTGGTATCTCTAATATTATATTTTTATATTAGAGATAGGGGGAGAAAATGGGATTAAAATGTAATATATCGCAACAAGTGATCTTAAAGACTCAAGTGCAACTCTTTCCTTCACATGCCAAACTATTTCGTATATCGATGCATGTGTGTAGGGGGAGCTTTTCGAAAAGATAAAAATTTTCAAAGTGTTAAAAGTTTTGATTTTTATCAAGCACTTTGAATGGTTTTCAATGGTTTTATGGTTACGATCTTTACCCAAAACAACCTACTATCCACGACGGAACGATGGAGTCAAAAGGTGGTTTAGGATAGGAAACTAATTCCTATGATCCAACCAGAACCGGAGGGATCTACCCAAGGACATTCCATAGCTAGAAATAGTTGTCCTTAGGAAAGATGGAGTGGAATGAAGCTGAATGCGGACCAAGTACTTAAGTTAGCACTGGAACAATCACAACAAGGTGCTAATGATGACGTATTGGTAAGCATTGAAGGAGTTGAATATTCTATGCAACTTAGGCAGAAACCGGGTCAATACATCTTTTGAAGACAAGTGTCATGGACCCAGTGACGCGATGCACAACCCTTCCCCAGCCATTCGAGTTTCTCTCAAAAGAAACTTGTCTCATTGTCACGGAGATCAACACGTATCTATTGACTTTCTCACTCCGAGTCAGTTAATATTGAAAAGGTGGCAGTCTGCTCCAGCCTCCGATTACCAAAATGCACTTATTGAGTCTAGAGCCAAACGAGATCTATCTATCATCTCATTAGGACACAATCGATTCCTACGCATTATCCTTGTGATATTGCCAGAACATCTGAGTGATACGATTCACAATGAAGATGGAAATCCTGCTTGAGCCAGCATTAAACAAGCTCATGGTAGGTAACTTGTGCGATTCTACACGAATCAAACTTGTGAGAACTGGAAAGCAACTAAGTTTCGATTCTTAATTGATTCAAACTTGATTCCAGGTTTCTTCGCAAAATCCATGTGATCTTGCCAGAACATTCAGAGTGACACTCATTAGTGTTCACAATGACGAATGGAAATCCTTCCAGTGTCAACATCAAACAGCACTGCGGTAGGTAACTCGCAAGATTCTCTATGAATCAAGCTTGTGACAAACTGGAAAGCAACAATGGTGCGATTCTTTTAGAATCAAACTTGTTCCAGGAAATCTGAATTGACGACTCTAATCAGACGGATAATTTATCCTTATGATTCACTCTTTACGTTCGCAGTCTGATTTGAGACGGTCGAGTAAAGAGAACTGGCTACTACCGCCGGGAAACCCTGTCAAGGAGGTTCTTAATCGAATCTACCTGATCACAGGTACGGTATTTTAATACCGTTTAACGGTCTTCACCGACCGGAGGTAAAACGCTACCAAGTTAGGATGAAATGTTCAAAGCCATTTTATCCATGTCTATACATGTTGCTGCATATCAAGAAGGTGGCGTAGCTGTGATACCGATGTCGATTCAGAAGTCACAAGAGCACAAGATGGCGATAATCAAGATACCTAAGAATGTAAGAATGTAATAGGTCATCTTAGTCACAAGGAGTACAGATGAAGATCTCAAGCACTCAAAGTCAAATGACAAATGCTCAAGATAAAGATCACGAAAGCATGAAGGAACAAAGTTGTTACAAACAAGATCAAGACCAAGATACAAGACCAAAGCAGGAAGATCTCCTCTACAAGAATGTATTCACTCAATCATCTTATGCTTTTTAAGCTTTTTAAGATGACCGATACATTGGGGGAGATTGTTAGCCCTATATTTATATAGTCGAACAAGAATGTAATAGGTCATCTTAGTCGTTAAAAGGTCTTGTATTGTAATAGGTTAGTCGGGAAAACCGTGCTTGGACTTTAAGCTAATATTGTCTAAGTTAGGGGCGTTAGCCCAAGACTAAGCCAAGCCCGACCCAAGATGAAGCCCACAAAGGCCTTAGAGCCGTGGGGTATATAACCCTCTTTCACATGTGAAAGAGGGTGTTGGTTCATTTCATTAAACACATAGTTTTAGTGTAAACCTTCCACTTCTCTCTCTACTTTCTCTTTCTACTTTTCTTCTCTTTCTCTCTCTAAGAATCTTGTGTTATGGATTGATTAGGAACAACATTGTGAATGAAAACAGGGCAACGAAAGACATGGAAGTAGCTTACATCAGGGGCTCTCTTCCTATACACTTCATAAGAGGTCTTTCCGTGTCTCTTCACAATAATATATATGTTTTGTGTGTAACAAGCTGTGTTCACAGCTTCACCCCAAAATTGTTTTGGAAGTCTTGATTCGCTGAGCATAGTTCTAGCTGCCTCTATGAGTGTTCTATTTCTTCTTTCAGCGACACCATTTTGTTCAGGGGGTGCCTCGGTTAGAAAAGTTCTGTGATATTCCCTTTTCATCACAAAAGGCTTCCATGGCATGGTTCTTGAATTTAGTGCCATTGTCACTTATGATAGCCTTAACTCTACAGTCATTGAAGTTCTCTATTTCTCTGATGAAGGACATTATTCTTTCAGCAGCATCACTCTTTCTTTTGAGAAAAAATACCCATGTGAATTTGGAGAATTCATCTACAATGACTAGTGTATACTTGTTGTGATTAAGGGACTGAGGTTTTACTGGTCCAAATAAGTCCTTGTGAAGAAGATCGATGCACTTATTTATGGAGAATGATTTCTTTGTCTTAAATGAGGCTCTGTGGTGCTTCCCTTTCTCGCAGGCTGAGCAGGGTCTATCTTTGGTGAAGGTCAGAGAGAGAAGCCCAACCACTAAATCATTCTTGGCCAGTTTGTTGATGTTCTTGAAGTTGAGGTAGGAGAGTCTCTTATGCCATAGCCAATTTTCACTATCAGATGCTTTGGCAAAGAGACAGGTGTTCATCCCTTCTAGACATGATGTCATATCAATGACATACACATCCCTTCTTCTGGGTGCAATTAGAACAACATCATCATTTTGATTGAAGATTGTTCCTTGGGTCTTGATGAACAGAACTTTGAAACCAGCATCGCAGAGTTGACTAATGCTGATTAAGTTGTGCATCAGTCCATTGACATAAGCGACCCTTGTGAAGGTTATTCCGTTGTAATCCACTGAGCCATAGCCCTCAGTAGCCCCTAAGGAGTCATCTCCAAAGACTACTTTTGGACCAGAATCCTTCTTATATCTATGCAGATATTGTTTAACCCCTGTCATATGTCAGGAGCACCCACTATCCAGATACCAAACTATTCCTACATAGATATAACAAAGCCAGATCAGTTTCGATGATGAACCCACTTTCTAGTGGGTCCATGCTGTCGCTGACTAGCGACATTTGGTCTTCTCTGATTTCTATCTCCCCTCTTTGGTTGCAGTCTCTAGGTTCATGACGCATACTTCCACAGATGTCACATCCGGGATAATGCTCACACTCATCAGAGTGATGGTCAAAGAACCCATAGTACTTGCATGGGGGATTTGGTCTGTAACGCTGAGGATTGTCTCTGGGTTTGGGCTCAACTCATCTAGAGGGCCTATGAGGAGTTTTCGACCTTAACTGAGTTCTGGTTCTTTGAACAGCAATAATCTCCTCATGCTCTCTAGAGGTGTGTTCAATAGACTCGCATGTGATACATTTTGGTTTCTTTGAGCAGTCCTCAGAAGAATGATTTTGAAACCGCAATGCTTGAAAGGCTCGAATAAAGCTTCCCCCTTAGAGCTACTAGATCCTTCACCAAGAGAGTTAACAGATGGACTGTTAACTCTGAGGTTGATTTGTTCTTTCAACCCCTTTACTTCTTCCATCAAGGTGAGGAGAAGTTGTTTGGTGGGTGAAATCTCTTCAGGGGGAGGAGTGGATTTTTTGGAGTCCTTGGCCACAAAAACCTTTTTGTGCGCTTTATCAGCGACTTTGAGGATTGAATTCCCTGGGGTTTTGGTTAGAGGTTTTGGGCTACAAGAGATTTTGTATGTAAAAAGTTATCATCTCGTCTCGATTCGAACTGAAAAAGGTTAATCGTGCGACTTAGTCGTTCTTGGTGGAAAATAAAGGGGAGTGATTATCTATTTTAAACTAAAAGTAAATGTCGTTTAATAAAAATTAAAGCTTTAAAAGTTAAACTAAAAATTAAGGCTGAAACATAAATGAAGAAAAAGTAAAACTTTGAAAGTAAATTTGAAACTTAAAACTTATAAAAATGTAAACTTTATGAAAATTAAGATAAAATAAAATAGATAAAATAATGCTTAAGAAAACTGGCGGGAAAAAATTAAAGTTTGAAAATAATTCGGAAAACACAAATTGAACATAAGTCGAATTATATGTCCTTCTGATGTAATTCGGTATCTGAATCCCTAACACAAGTCGGAATAACAGAATCCCAACCTAATTCGGAATAATGAAAATTGGACCTAGTGAGGAATAATGAAAAATGGACCTAGTGAGGAATAATGAAAACTAGACCTAGTGAGGAATAATGAAAACTGGACCTAATGAGGAATAATGAAAACTGGACCTAGTGAGGAATAATGAAAACTGGACCTAATGAGGAATAATGAAAACCGGATCTAATGAGGAATAATGAAAACTGGACATAGTGAGGAATAATGAAAACTGGACCTAATGAGGAATAATGAAAACTGGACCTAATGAGGAATAATTAAAACTGGACCTAATGAGGAATAATGAAAACTGGACCGAGTGAGGAATAATGAAAACTGGACCTAGTGAGGAATAATGAAAACTAGACCTAATGAGGAATAATGAAAACTGGACCTAATGAGGAATAATGAAAACTGGACCTAATGAGGAATAATGAAAACTGGACCTAGTGAGGAATAATGAAAGCTGGACCTAGTGAGGAATAATGAAAACTGGACCTAATGAGGAATAATGAAAACTGGACCTAATGAGGAATAATGAAAACTGGACCTAATGAGGAATAATTAAAACTTGACCTAATGAGGAATAATGAAAACTAGACCTAATGAGTAATAATGAAAACAGGACCTAGTGAGGAATAATGAAAACTGGACCTAATGAGGAATAATGAAAACTGGACCTAATGAGGAATAATGAAAACTGGACCTAATGAGGAATAATGAAAACTTGACCTAATGAGGAATAATGAAAACTGGACCTAGTGAGGAATAATGAAAACTGGACCTAATGAGGAATAATGAAAACTGGACCTAATGAGGAATAATGAAAACTAGACCTAATGAGGAATAATGAAAACTGGACCTAATGAGGAATAATGAAAACTGGACCTAATGAGGAATAGTGAAAACTGGACCTAGTTAGGGAAACTAGGGTTTTAAAATAATCCAAACTAGATCAAAAATAACAAAAACTAAAAATAAGCTAAAATCAAATAAGCACTTATCTAAAAGTTTAACGAAAACAAGTTTAAGAAAAAGCAAATAAGCCAAAATTTAAAAACTTTTAAAAACACTAAATAATAAAAATATTTAAAAACAACTTTTTATAAAAATAAACTAATAAGCACTTAATTAAAAATAAGGAAATAACACCATAAGCTAGAAAAGCAATAAGCTAAAACATCAAACACTTAAAAATCAATAAGAACAACCATAAAGCAAATAAGCATAAAGATCAAATCAAACTACATGATTAACCAATTCAAAACACGAGATTAAAAAGATTAAGAAAGGAACAATGAGAATGATTAATTGAAAAAGCTTGAAATTAAGATGATTAAGATTCAAATTACAAGATTAATGAAAAAGCATGAAAAACATTAAGAAAAGCTAGAGAGAGAAAGTATATTAATCTACTACTAATTACCTTACAATATTAAAACTAACTAAAAATTATCTAACCCCCTCCTAATGACACATTAGGAGGGTATTTATAGGAGAAGTACATGTGATGATGCTTTCTTCTCTCTTTCTTCTTGTCTCGACTCGATTTAAATTCTTTGTCTTTCTCGACGTCGTCTCGGGATTTTATGATATAAATTGAACTCGTCTTATAATTTTCTTCTTTAATTAGACTTGGTTCTTCGACTTCATTAAACTTCCATCTTTAGACTTTTTCTTCGATAAATCTTTAGAATAGGCCTTGGAGTTCCGTTCTTTTTGTACTCTTGATTTTTTGACTTCGTCTTTTCTCGTTTTCTTCGATAAAAGCCCGTGAAAGCCCGTGTTTTCTTCCCTTTTCACATTTTGGTCCTAAATCACAACAAAAACACAAACCACGCATAATTCTGACATTTACGACATAAAATACACGTTTTGGCTTGGTTATTATTATAGTTAAGTGGTAAAAGGATGGGTGTTTTCACACCTATCAAATCCCCTACACTTGACCATTGCAATGCCCTCATGCAATGCATTAGTTACAAAGAAAGTTTTACATTTTCCATCTTAATCAATCCACCTTGGCCTTTATTAAACACAAGACATAGAAAATTGTAAAATATTCAAAGGAAGAAAACAAGTAAAGAGATAAAAGACTTACATTAAGGTTTTGGAAATGTCATGAATGTTTATCATCCTCAAGTTTCACGTTCCCCTTACCAAGCTTAAAAACAAGATCATTGTTATTATAAGTTAGCAAACTATCACAAACTCATGTGGGCCAATTATTTACTTAGACTCCTTTGTTCCTAGGTTGATCTCTTATATTTTATTGTTGTCTTGAATGATCACGAAGATGAATTGTTGACTTATTTCGATAGTTATTTAGGCTGAAAATAAAGTAGGACGATTTAATCAATAGTTAGCTAAAAGACAAAATCTTTTAAAACGGCTTCTCGGAACCTTATAAAGTTCATATCTTGGCATAACTCGCTTCACGATTTGAGACCTTTCATAGATCGATATTTGGCATTGACTTCATACTACAAATCTTGAGAGACGTTCATGAAATAATGGTCTTCTCTTCATAATAGGAATTTCTTCACTTGAACTTTTTGAGAGATTCTTCATATTTGGACCACGACTTCTTCATTTTTCTCCAATCTTTATTTGGGATTTTGATATACAACGATCCGCCTCCTTTTAGGACTTGGATCTATTTATCCTCATACCTTGATAGGGCCTTTTTGGATAGACTTCTCCATGATCTTTACGGGAGTATTTGCTTTTCGTCGTGTGTCTCAATCCTTCATATTGGTTTTTGATAAATGATTCTTCACATCACTTGGGATCTTTAGCAACAAAATGTATCCCTCATGCCTTGTTAGGGCCTTTTTGGACTCGCCAATCTTCGCATCCCGCTTCAATAAGTTATGCCTTGGCTATGAACTCTAATCAATACCGAACAACTTTTAAACGATCTTGTGCTAGAAGCTAAGTAACTTTTCAAATCGTACAACCTTATTTATTGCAATTAAATTTATTAGCAAGCGATGGGAGAAAAAGCTCATAATTAAATCACATAAATTTAATGTATGAATTTTTCAATTCTTTATAAAATCTAATTATTCATTCCTCGACTCGACTCGAATTGATATCCAATTTATACGTAGAGATTAATTGTTCTTGGTTAATAAAACTTTGTTTAGTATTTAAAAACTATAAACTATTTAAACTAATTAAAAAGAAAATATGTAATTAAAGATACTTTTTTAACTATTAAAAATCTTAATTAAAACTAATTAAACTAATTTAAAACTATTTAAAATTATAGACTAATGAAGTTAACTAAAACTTAACTATTTAAAATTTATAAACTAATTTAGACTATTTAAAATAAAATTATTTAAACAAATTTAAAAACTATTTTATAAACAAAACTTAAAACTAGTTTTATATAAAACTAAATTAATTAAAAACTAATTTATTAAAAACAATTTAAATTTCTAAAAGTAATAAAATATTTTTATGAATTTATTTAAACTATATGTTTTTTTAAATTTCTAAAAAGTAATAAAACTATGTATAAAAATAAAACTTAAAAAGCTGACAGCTCCAAATCTAATAAGCTATATTAATTTACTCTTACTGAATTAAAACAAAACAGATAACTAGAGCAAGTGGTTAACACGTCTGGCTGTTGTCCTAGAGGTCGAGGGTTCGAGTCTAGTTGTGGACTATTTTTTATTTTTTCAGAATTAAATTTTTTTGACAGGTAAACTAAATATTGCAAGTCACATGAATGACTTGATGGCTGCCATTTGGACTGAAAAATCAGTTTAAATTCTATCAGACCAAGTGAGTCTAATAGCTTATGTAATCAGCTAAATAAGAACCAAAACTCAAATGTAAGCAAGACAAGAACAATTAAGCTAATAATAAGCAAATAAGACCTAATTAATCAACAAATCTAAACACCAATAATATCAGTACACTACTAACTCAAAATCAACAAAAAGAACTTGAATATCAGCAAATCTAAAACCAAATAAACTAGCAGATTTAATTCCAAAAAGTCAGATTAAAAACTTATTTAAGACCTAGCAAATAAAAATCTAGCCAAATAACTATATAAGCAGATCAAAGCAAAAAATTATCAGATATTTCAACTTATCAGTAAAAACCATTTTAGCAGCCAAATGCAACTTTATCTACACAGATAACAAAAACTAATTCAAAAGAAGTAACTCAATATTATTTATAAAAATGACTTTCATAAAACAGAATATTTCCAATATAACAGCTTATCCAAAACCAAATAAGCTAGCAGATTAGAATGATATCCAAACCTCCATACAAATCGACTACTCAACTAGAATAAGACAGATTCTATAAAAAACTCAGCAAATTAACAGCTTAGCAAACTCAAAACAAAACTAAACTTAAATCATAAATCAACTAAACAGATCTAGTAAACAGAAACTTAAATAGATAACAAAATTAATCTAAAATTAACATAAAATAAAAAGAGATTAAAACCTTATGGAGAACCCTTTGAGCAGTAGATCAGCGCTGAGCTGTCTATTAAACTGAATAAACACCACCATTCTTTTAACCATCAAACACCATTCGAACCATACAACTTTTTCACAAAAACTTTCCAGTGGGGAAAGCTTTTCCCAAATATTACTTTTACTTATTATAATCAAACTATTGGATATATTTGACCAAATAATAGTTCATATTATTTCTGAATAGATTAAAAATGAAGACAATGTTGCGATAACTTTTTAACAAAAACTAAAAAAACAGATGAATGAAACTTTAAATAAACTTTTATTAATAACTAAAACTTTCTTACAATACTTGAAAAAGAAATTACAAAAGTTCCTAATCTATTTGTGCATAATAAAAACTAAAGTAAAAAAATGGGACAGATTACTGAATAAAAGAGAGGGGTATTTATAGGTAAACCATAGCCTTGTTGATGAAGATTTGCTGAGATGCATCTCTAATATTGACCGTCCAATCCATCTTTTCTCTCTCTTTTTCTTGATCTACGGCTGATAAACATTTACCCATCACACGGATTGCCACCGTGGATGGGTTTGTGCTAGTTGTGCTTCTTCCGTGGGGACGTGGCCTAATTTGATTGGAGGAGTGGTGATGGTGATGTGTATCATCCAATTAAAACAGGGAAGGAGTGCCACGTTTTATTATTCCCCCATCATCATGCTCCGAGAAAGATGGTGATTTATTTGGGGCGCGTGTGTTACACACACACGCAGGAATAAGAAATCCCCAAATTAAATTGTTTAGGGTTTGTGGTAATAAAAAGCTGCGTTTCTATTTCTTTGGTGAGAGAGAGAAGTAACATAGGTTGTATCGACATGAGAAAGAGAGATGGTAAATTGGTGTATGAAGTGTGTTGACTGAGTGAATGAAAAGTGAATAGATTTTCACTTAATACCCGTCCCAAGTTAAAAACCTAATGGGCTTATGAAAACGTTTACTCCTTTTGCTAAAATGGGCCTTGATTTTGGACCCAAAACTTAAATATACTCCAATCCGTCTATTATTATGCTTATGGGCCTATTGGGCTTGGACCAATATAAATAGCTACTTAAATCCATTAATGGGTTTAAAGGCCCATTAAGCATAAGTGGGACCCACAAGGCCCAATTAACTTTGATAAACTTTAATCCTCGAAAACGAACTCCTCTTTTGGGATCTTTTCTTCAAATCTCGTGTTGTTTTTGCCGGTTTTCGTGATCTTCGGTACACTTTTGGTTCTTTGACTTTGTCTTTGTCTCTTTCTTTGACTTTTCTTCAACAATTGACCGTGAAATCACGTGTTTTCTTTCCTTTTGATCTTTTGTACCAATTTTCACAACAAAAACACAAACCACGCATAATTCCGACTTTTACGATATCAAACACATGATTAGGTCTTGGTTTTCATTGTTTTTAGTGGTAAATGGATAAGTGTTTACACACTTATTAAATCCCTACACTTGACCATTGCAATGACCCCATGCAATGCATAATTTTAAAGCATAAAGTTACATTTTCCTCATAATTAATCCATTTTGGCCTTTATTAAGATATACTATTACTACTACAATAAAAAGAAACCAAAAAACGCTGAAAAGATAAAAACTTTATTCAAGGAAACAAAAGTTGTAATAATTTTCATTTATTTATTAACTTTGAAATTGTTTGATGGAAGAAACTCGTAAAGAAATCTAAGACTTAAATTAGGGCTTTGATGTCATGAATATTAATCACCCTCAAGTTTCACGTTCCCCATACCAAGCTTAAAAACAAGATCATTGTTTACCATAAGTTCTTAAGTTAAAACCACTTATATAAGACAATTGTGTAATACTCTTTCTCCAATTCCTAAGTTGTATCTCTAGATTTTAAGGATTGTCATTCAGCCGTAGGCTCATTTGACTTATTTAATAATCTTTAATCCAAAAATGAAGGCAAAACGGTGCAAATCCGGCACTCAGAACCTAGCCTCATCCTAAAAAACGTTGTCACTAAAGTAAGACCACATCAAGGATAATTTAACACGATTTGGGGAATAAATTCCTGGATCCGAAATTTGGCCAATTAGTACTACTTATTAATTCCTACAAAGTCAAGTAGACTTTATGTGGAGTTTAGCAAGATCACATCATATAACCTTTAGGCTCTTTAAGATGTAAAAATGCTCCTCATCTATGGTCCACACCCTAAGGCTCCTTGAACCATAAACAAGGGAATTGATTTTTGATCAATTTTTATACAACACTTACCATGCCATACACCCTAAGGATCTAATGAGAAGGTTCATGCTACATGCCCCACACCCTAAGGCTCCTTGAGGTCATGTTTTAATCTTATTCTTTCTTTATTTATGATATATATATTAGGCCAAATTTTGCGGTCCCATGGTCTGAATACCTCCTACTTAGTGGTTATGAGCCACCTTAGTCGGAAGTTCACAACGCTGGCACCCCCAATGTGTTCATGCTTTAATTACAAGGAGATAAAAGATTTGGCTAAGAGCTAAGATATCGAATCTACACCACAAAAATCCTCATTTATTAAGCAATTAAATATACAAGCGGGAAGAAAGAGCCACAAAAACTCATATAAGCAAGAATTAACCCTTAAACTTATTATCAACTCTATCATCTCTTGTTCTCCACAATTTAAAATCTCAAGGAATAAGACTCGTGGATGCTTAGTCTAATAAACCAATTAAGGTCCATATGGTTAAGGATACTAGCTAGAGTAAACTTGGATAAGTGAACTCGGGTTGAGTCAAAATATTCACGACGGGCCTAATATATTAAAGACATCTAAACTTGTTAAAACCATTTTATTCACTTTTATTAGCCTAATATATCATCTCTGAATAAGCAAGATTGATCCGGAATGAGAGGTTGATCCGGAATGTCCAATATTCCGGATGAACGGTTTGATCCAGAATAAATAATTATTCCGAATAAACACCACTGATCCGGAATATCTAATATTCCGGATGAACACCCTTTGATCTGGAACTTCTTGAACAACAACCTTCACTTGGAATAAACTTGGCTTGATCCGGAATAATCTTGGGAATACAGTAACAGAAACGAAGAACACGGAAAAGGAAAACAACACGAATCTACCAAATATAATCAAATTAAACCACAAGATTAAATCAAATTAATCACAAAACGTCTACTAATGATAATCAAACAATCCAAAACAATCAAACTAACAAATATAACCAAAATAATCAAAACCCACTTAAATCAATAAAAACTCAAAAACATAAACATGAACATGAACAATAAACATAAAGATCAAAGATTAAAGAAAGGTAGAATGAGAGATAAACAATAAAAATAAAGATTGACAAGAATTAAAAGAGCACTTACTTGAAATTAAATGTATTTAAGGTGCAAGACAAGGTATTTAAATGGACATGAAATTAAATGTGCAGGAAAGTAAAATGGAAGAAATAGTTTGTCAAGCTATCCAACAAAATGAAAATGAATCTAGTCTAATCTATATATAGGGGAGATTAAGGAGTGCTTAGGAAGCTTCCTCCCTCTTTCATCTTTTCTTAATTGCACATTAAGTCCTTCTCTTCTTAATCTTTTGTTAATCTTGGACTTTAATGGCTTTGTCTCGGGATTTCTTTGAACTCGTCTTGTAATTTTCTTCATAAATAAGACTTGAGTTCTTCGGCTTTTAGTAAACTTCCGTCTTTTGACTTTTTCTTCGATAAATATTCAGAATTTGTCTTGGACTTCCGTTCTTTTTGCACTCTTGACTTCTTGACTTTGTCTTTCGTCTTTTTCTTCGATAAAAGCCCGTGAATGCCCGTGTTTTCTCCACTTTTCACCTTTTCGTCCTAAATCACAACAAAAACACAAACCACGCATAATTCCGACATAAATGACATAAAATACACGTTTTGGCTCGGTTATTATTGTAATTAAGTGGTAAAAAGGATGGGTGTTTACACACCTGTCAATACTACTAGGCCAAAATAGATCAAAAATTTGAAAAACGTTGAAAAATATTAATTTTCCGGTTAAATGAGGTTAAATTCATGGAAAAGTCCACTAAAATTCGATAGAAGTCCCCCCTACACTTAATATAAACATTGCCCTCAATTTTTAAGCATATGGGAGAATAAACACCCCTACACTTAGGACATTGAGTACGTTGTTTAAGTCTTGCCAAGGAAGAGACAACTAAAGTGATAAATTTCTCGTTTTATTTATATACAAAATTGAATCACAATAGCAAAAACTTATCAAAGAAACTGGGTACATGGAAACACGGGATCACGGGTCGCGTCAAAAACACCAAAAGTGGATCATTAAAGCACACATCCTTGCACAACATCACAACACAAACAACCTACTTGGCTCCCCCCTACACTTATTGGTGGAAATAGGTGAAGGTGAAAAAGGATGGAAAGGGTGGAAAAGGTAAAAATCTAATCTAGTTATACGATGCCTGATTTATTTATCACGAGTCTCTAGCTCGACTTGATTTCCCGAATTAATTCAAGGGAAACGTGGAGAGGGATGGAATCATCTCATTAGAGATGTCCTCTCCAAAGTACAACTTAACCAGTTGGCCATTCACCTTAAAGTTGGGCCCATTTGGTTGGGATAACTCATTGGTGCCATAAGGGAAGATTTGGGCCACGGTGAATGGACCGGACCAACGGCTCTTAAGTTTACCCGAAAAGATTTTCAACCGAGAGTTAAAGAGTAAAACTTGATCACCAACATGGAACTCTCGGTTCTTAATCTTGGAATCATGAATGAGCTTAGTCTTATCCTTGTAGATCAAAGAATTCTCATAAGCCTCATTCCTAAGTTCATTTAGCTCATTGAGTTGGATTTTCCTAAGATCACCGACTTTGTTTATGTCAAAATTAGCCCATTTCAAGGCCCAATAAGCCTTATGCTCAACTCAATGGGGGAGGTAGCACGCCTTTCCGTACACAAGGCGATAAGGAGTACAACCTATAGGTGTCTTATAAACGGTACGGAAATCCCACAAAGCATCATCTAATTTATCGGCACATGAGGCATGATGCTCTCCCACGGTACGCTCTAAGATTCACTTAAGTCCACGGTTGGAAACCTCAGATTGACCATTAGTTTGTGGATGATATGCGGTGGAAAGTCGGTGATTGACACCATACTTAGCCATGACTCGTGCGAATTGATCATTGCAAAAATGAGTCCCGCGATCACTAATAATAGCACGAGGCACACCGAATCGAGCAAACAATTGTTTCAAGAAGTTAACAACCACCCTCACATCGTTAGTAGGTAAAGCCTTTGCTTCAACCCATTTTGATACGTAGTCAATGGCTACGTACTTGTTCCCTTTGGATGATGGAAATGGCCCCATAAAGTCGATGCCCCATACGTCAAAGATTTCACATTCTTGTATGAAATTTTGAGGCATCTCATCTTTATGTGTGATCTTTCCTTGTCTTTGGCAAGCATCACAATGCTTAACCATTTCATGAGCGTCATGAAAATGGTGGGCAAATAGAATCCGGAGTCGAAAACTTTCTTAGCGGTGTAGTTAGGACCAAAGTAACCACCGGTGGGTCCTTTGTGGCAAGCTTCAAGGATTTGTAAAGCCGCCGGCCCATCGACACATCCACGAATGATAAGATCCGCACATTGCTTGAAAAGATAAGGGTCGTCCCAATAATAGTGCTTAACATCCTTAAAGAATTTTTTCTTTTGTTAGGACGTTAACCCCTCAATAAGAACACCACCCGCCAAATAGTTTGCAATGTCCGCAAACCATGGGGTATCATCAAGATTGGAATTAATAGACATTAAGGTCTCAAGGGGAAAAGATTCATTAATCTCTTGATTTGGAAGTTCCCCTTGATAAGGATCCTCGAGTCTACTAAGATGATCCGCGGCTAGGTTTTCCGCTCCCTTTTTATCACAAATTTTGATTTTAAATTCTTGTAGGAGAAAAACCCAATGAAGGAGTCTCGGTTTAGCATCTTGCTTGGTCAACAAGTATTTCAAGGCGGAATGGTCGGTGTAAATGATGGTGGTGGAAAGCACAAGATAGGGGCGAAATTTCTCAAAAGCATACACTACAACTAAAAGCTCTTTTTCAGTAGTGGTATAATGCAACTGAGCCCCCGTCATTGTCTTACTAGCATAATGGATTGGTTGGAAGTGTTTGTTCACTCGTTGACATAAAACCACTCCTACCGCGAAATCACTAACATCGCACATGAGCTCGAAAGGTAACTCCCAATTTGGAGAGACTAAGACCGGTGCCTTAGTTAATTTACTTTTAAGAAGTTCGAAAGAGTCGAGACAATCTTGAGAAAAGATAAAAGGAGCATCTTTCTCTAAGAGATGAGTCATTGGACGAGCTATTTTAGAGAAATCTTGGATGAAACGTCGATAAAATCCCGCATGACCTAGAAAACTTCTAACTCCTTTGACGGTGGTAGGTGGAGGCAACTTAGAAATGACGTCAACTTTAGCACGGTCGACTTCGATACCGGCTTTTGAAATTTTGTGACCGAGGACGATGCCTTCTTTTACCATGAAATGGCATTTTTCCCAATTAAGAACGAGATGAGTGTCTTCACACCGTTTAAGCATACTTTCTAAATTAGCAAGGCAAGAAGAGAAAGAATCGCCATAGACCGAGAAATCGTCCCTAAAGACTTCCATAGTTTCTTCAACCATGTCATGAAATATTGCCATCATACACCTTTGGAAAGTCCCGGAAGCATTGCATAAGCCGAAAGGCATTCGTTTGTAAGCAAATGTTCCATAAGGACAAGTGAACGTGGTTTTCTCTTGGTCCTTTGGATCGATAGGGATTTGAAAATATCCGGAAAAACTATCTAAGAAGCAATAGTAGTCATTACCCGCTAAACGCTCGAGCATTTGATCCATGAAAGGAAGAGGAAAATGATCCTTACGAGTGGCATCATTGAGCTTACGATAGTCTATGCAAACTCGCCAAACCGTTACGAGTCGAGTAGGAATCAACTCGTTGTTTTCATTTGGAACAACGGTTATTCCGCCTTTCTTAGGCACACAATGGACGGGACTAACCCATGGTGAATCCGAAATAGGGTAAATCATTCCGGCATCTAGAAGTTTGATAACTTCTTTCTTAATGACTTCATGAATTTTTGGATTTACCCTTCTTTGATTTTGGATTGCGGGTTTAAAGTCATCTTCCATGAGAATTTTATGAGTGCAAAAGTTAGGATCAATTCCGCGGATGTCGGAGATTTTCGACGCCTGCCTTAAAAAAAGGGGTATGATGCAGGTGTTTGTATTAGCGAATACCCTCTATAGCTGAGGTATAGGTGGATCAGAGGATGACTTTAGCGGAAGTAATATTTGTTCAGGGATCTCTGAGCTCACCAGAGATTAAACGGTCAAGTGTCGTTGTTCCTGATATATATAATTGGCTGAATGATCAGTTGTGACACTAGATGGTCTGACCTCATGCCAAGACGTCCTGAACACGACAGAGGTCGCTGACCTGTCACAGAGGTTCTTGGACTCTTAAATATTTTTTTGGTCTGGGGATACGAGTCGCTGAGATAATAAGAATGCAATCACCCAAGGTCAGCGAAGGTTAACTCCAAGCAAGGCAGTAGAACCTGTCAACACAGGTCTCGAGCCTTGTCGCTAAACCTGTGAAACTCTGTCTGTCTCTGGACTGCTGAACCCACATCCACAGCTAAACCTCAAACAACAGATATAGCTGAATGAATCATAGGTTGCTGTGTTAACACAACCGCAACCAATAACACAAATGAGGCGTCATGGTTCATCAGAGGTTATCTATCCAGCACACTTAGCTTTAAAAGAAGCTGGCAAAGTGGCTGTGAAGAAAGTCCCTGAAGTTGCAGCTCAGTAGTTGGACTGCTGAACCCCCTGTGAACACCTACAACTGTTGATCCCCAAGCTTCAGCCGCTGAACCCATAACAAGTTAAATCCGAAGCCGCTGAACCGACAGCCACATCCATTGCTCACCTCCAGCTGTTGATTTGAATTTCCAGTTGTTGATTCCACATACACAGCCCCTACAGCTGTTGATCAAATGAACTTCCAGCTGTTGATTCCACAGCCACAGCTAAACATGTACCAATGTTTACATTGTTTTGAAGAAGGGTTATGTTCACCACGTTATGTTAATATTGAAGAATGATTGTTTGGCATAGATGAAGTGCCTGATCACCACCAAAGTCCACTTAAACAATCCACGATTCATACATTACCAGAACCTCTGAACCACTTAACCCGAACAAAACCTTACACTAAACCCAAGTTGCTGAAGACAAAGTCCAGCAATGAATTATGCTATCTTCAGAGCCTTCAGCATTTGAAGGACTTGGTCACTCAGGAACTATTTTCTTATACAAAGATAAAGAAAGAAGATATCTTCACAGGTTATTACCTCAAAGCACAGCCAAATGGTTGAACTTTCCATCTGTTGATCCCACAGCCATTGTCTAAACTCTCCAGCTGTTGATCTCCACAGCCACCCCCTCCCCAGCAGCTGTCCACCTCCCCCCACCGCTGTGGCCCCATCTGTTGTAACCTCAGCTGTAGAGTTTTTGAGAAACTAGGTTGTACAAAGACAGGGAATTGGTGAAACAGTGATTATACAAGGGTTTGATAACATCAGTGTTTGATAGAAGATGAAATTCAGGGGGAGTTGTAATTCAGGCGAGATGAACACCATCACGCTATGATTGTGTAATAGTGTGTAGCCGGTCAAAACTTGCTTGGTTTCCTAGCAAATTTTGAGGGGGAGAAAAACGAGGATGGAAGTAAACTTGTGTTTTTGTGAAGAAACATCAAGTTTACTCACGTTACATACACACTATCATATATCATAACACATAACCTTCAGGGACTTAGAAGTTTAATTGCTTTCTTATGATTTTGAGAAACTTCGATAAGTCGATATTTTTCATCTTCTTTTAAGTCCTTAGAAATTATAACGGGTAACTTATCATTCTCTTCTAAGAAAACGTATTCTATATGAGACGGTAAATCCTTAAGCTCTAAATCCGGTGGATTGTCGGTGGAAGGCTTAGTCAAATTTGGATCATCATTTGTAACTTCCTTAGGAGAAGGTGGAGAAATATGGTCCTCATTGAGAAGTCTCTTAATGGTACTGTAACACCCCATTTTGATAAATGGAATGTCACACGTAATTATGGCGTGTCATCAAAGCATACATGGATAAATGTCTAAAACATTACATGACCATAAAAAAGGAAATACCGGAATCAAACATCGGCAGTCCAAAAGAAAAGCTCATCACACACAAACATAAGTACTGTAAATGAAAGGACTAAACAATGTCCATGGAAAGAGTATCAAAGTATAGATAATGCATAAGGTAAAGAAAGGGTAGAAAGCTTCCAGTCCATATGCACGTACGCTTAAAGTCTACGAGCGTCCCTGAGTACCTGCCGTTTTGGGAACATGAAAAGGAAAATGGCTGAGCAATACGCTCAGTGCACGGATGTGCAATAAAGCATGAATAATATAAGCATATAAGCATATAACAACGGAAGAAACTAAGTCCCGAATAACCCGGTTAAGTCTTAATAAAACTGGTTTTATAGTTTGAAAAGCCTTATGTTTATCTTGTAAAAAATGTTTAACATAGTTTACCATTAGCCAATATAGGTCATGAAAATCAACGTTGCATGAATACTTGGAGGGGTGACCTCGTCATACAAATTAGAGGGGCTGCCTCTAATTTAATATACTGGTTTTTGGGTAGGAGGGATCAGCTCCTTGTGAAGGATGCAAGGCACACACCACATTCACACTGAGTAATCTGCTGAAAAACAAGTAACTAGGATGCACCCATACGCCCCACATGATAAATATAATAATATGGCGAAAAGCTGAAGGGACGCCACGAGCAATCACTCCGCCGTGGGGAAGTCATAACACCAGTGCCTCTAGTGTTATGGTTATGGTACCTCCATAACTAGGTGAAACTGGTCATGCATGTATATGGCTTCAGGTATTCTAAATTAAACTTAAGCACTCAAACATATAAACTTATACTATGGGAAAACAGTTGGCTGCATACGGGGAATCCTAATAAGGAAAGAATGTCCATACTGAAAGGACGGGAATCCGTACCTTATGTCCAGTGAACGAAGAAGACGAACGGAAGAGAGTCCTACTTCGGTATCACTAATGCTACATAAATACATACGTGTATAAGTATCTGATTACTAAATACGTAACTGGTTTTATATCATGTCTTAGCTTGTTTTATATGTTCATGTCATGTTCTACTGTTTTAAGCTTTATGTTGTGTTTGTCTTATATTCTGTCTATTCTGATTAAGTATTACTTGTATTTCATGTATCATTATACTTGTTGTGTAATAATAAGTAACTTTCTAAAAATAGCAGGTTTCCTAAAATAGTAAGTTTCCAAAAATAGCTGTTAAGAACAACCGAGATCCAATGAAAATTTCCGCGTAGCTTCTGGTCTTTGACATCAAAAAAGAAGGTTGTAATAATGAAAGGGACATCTGATAATTTCAATTTGATCCTAGATAGTGGAACAATAAAGACGAAGTGTCTAATTATACTTATGGTCCTTTTTTTCCAAATAGAAAGACACCAAATTCCTAAAGTACTTGCTGCACTTCTTGGGAAAGAAGTCATCTTGGTATTGGATCCGCTCTTCTCAACATGAACATTCATTCTATTCTATTCGTCTTCTTTATTCAGCCCCCACCCGAACCATTCTTAAGACCACCAAGCTTGCCGGCAGACCACTGCCGTCCCATTCTTGAGTGAGCTGGAGCGCAGCCATCTTATCCACTGAACTAGCTAGAAGCTATCGCTTCGGGTCGAAGCACTAAAAGAAAAGGACCGGGAAAGGCGGCGGCGTAGGAACCACGGGACCCCTACTAGTAAAGG
Organism: Glebionis coronaria; assembly: GCA_025667525.1. Classification (NCBI taxonomy): domain Eukaryota; kingdom Viridiplantae; phylum Streptophyta; class Magnoliopsida; order Asterales; family Asteraceae; genus Glebionis; species Glebionis coronaria. Next base: position 356,236,733 of record CM046881.1, read on the forward strand.
GAAAACGGAAGTGCGCTACTGCACACCAGCTGAAAAAGCCCTTTCCCTTTTTAATAAAAAGAAGGTAAGCTTCATAGCTCCAATCTAGTAAAGGGGCTCAATTCTACTCGGTAACAACACGATGGGGTAAGTAAGAGGAATGAAATAGCTTGATTGAAAAGGAGATGAAATCACCTCCTAGGAAGAAACCACAGCTGACATCTCTCTATAGCAAGATATCAGCACTCATTCAGCTATCAGGGCTTTAGTCAAGAAGATAATATCATAATAAATGAGATACTTGAATCCGGAAGAACGGACTAGTTCAATGAAATAGATAGAACGAAAAGTCGCGGGGTAGAGGAACGGTCAACTCATCAGGCTCATGAGCTTTTGCCTAGGAGCTCGGATTCCAGTCTTATCGTTAGAAGGCAGCATAGTTGGAATTTCTTCCTGCGGCGAATAAAGGAAGAGAAAGGGCTATCCAATGCCTTATTTGTACGATATGATGCAAACAAGGAATCCTATTAGAGTGATGCAAGTTAGCCTATAAGATGAAACCGAAGATACTAAGCCTGGAATCAGTCGCTCTCTATGTCAATTTATCTTTAGCAAGAAGCCCTGTGAAAGCTATCAGATAATGACTTTATAGAGGTCCCTCGCTGACGCCTTCATTTTGATTTTTTTCATCTCTTTATGATATGCTATCATCCTTTAGCCAGACTTGCTATATCCGATCTTGGTTGGCCTTTCACCCCTAGCCACAAGTCATCCCCGTATTTTGCCACATACGTGGGTTCGGTCCTCCAAGGCCTGTTAGAGCTCTCTTCAACCTGCTCATGGCTAGATCGATCGGTTTCCCGAACTGTCAGTGATTCAAACAAAGACGCGGGTGCGAGTATTCCTCGGTTGAAGTCAAAAAAGTCCTCCTCCTTTATCTTATTCCTACCATCCGGGGCGAAAGGATGATACGGAATAGCGTGTCATTTCGGAACCGTTCATAAGCTTTCCCTTGACTAATATAAAAGTAAAAGCAGCTATCTAGAGAATTTTGGGCCGAAGGCATCACAAGATCGAGAGGAGCCATCTTGATTCGGACTAGAGGAGGAAGGAACCTGAGCCCATAGGTGTAGGAATCAATCCATTGTCTCGTTGCCAATTAGAGTAGAGCCAAAGGCAGCTATCGCGATGAATTGTTACAATGTGTGCCTCCTTTTCCCTTTACTAGTAGGGGTCCCGTGGTTCCTATGCCGCCGCCTTTCCCGGTCCTTTTCTTTTAGTGCTTCGACCCGAAGCGATAGCTTCTAGCTAGTTCAGTGGATAAGATGGCTACGCTCCAGCTCACTCAAGAATGGGACGGTAGTGGTCCGCCGGCAAGCTCGTTCTGATCTTGGATGCAGTACATTGGAATCCTGAAGCACCACCACGAACTCCAGCTCACTCAAGAATGGGACGGCAGTGGTCCGCCGGCAAGCTCGTTCTGATCTTGGACGTAGTACATTGGAATCCTGAAGCACCACCACGAACGCTACCGCGCGTCCGCCTGCGGTGCGGTAAGGCACCACCCTGTTGTGCCAGCAGCCAACTCCGGCGTGTCAGCTTAGTTATCCTCATCAAGCCACTTACTTGATGTCTAGCTTCCCAACTGGTAGACGGTTCCTTTTCCCCCCAGATCAATGAAGAAGGGAGAAGTCACTTGATTCTTCCGAAGAACCGAAAGTTACCAAAAATAGAAATTTTCCAAAAATAGAAAGTTTCCAAAAATAGGAAGTTTCCAAAAACAGAAAGTTTCCAAAAATAGAAAGTTTCCAAAAATAAAATTACTGCTTAAAATAGATAAGTTTCTAAATATAGAAAGTTTCCATAAATAGATTAGCTACCTTAATTAAATAAGTTTCTAAAAACAGAAAGTTTCCATAAATAGATATAAGCTGGTTAAATAAGCTAATTATATAAGCTTAAGTGTTTTCTGATTATTATTCTAAGTCATGTAGTTATAAAGTATAGTTTATTAATTATTACATGTAAATTAAATAAACTATAGGTTAAAAGTATTTAATTAAATATATCTTGATTTTAATTAAATAAAGGTAAAATACTTAGGTTAAAACATGTATTATTAACTATTAATAATATAACATAAGTCATGTTAACTAATTAATTATAGTCATAGTTTTAATAATTAATTAATTATAAAGTCTAATAAAATATAAATACTTAGGTTAAAATTCATGATCTAATAATTAACTTTATAACCTAAGTCATGTACATTAAATTAATCATGTCATGTTTTATTAATTTAATCTTAAAACATAACTAGTAAAATCATAAACCTTAAAAATAATTTATGAACCGGACCCGTGACTAAAAACCATGAACCGGACCCGTAACTAACACCATAACCCGAACCATGTCGGGTTTCCCCTTGGTTTTGCTGCTGCCGTGGGACCACCACCACCATACCGAGACCATATGGTCTCGGTGGTGTTACATAAGCCAAGCCGAGACCCCTATGGGGCTCGGTTAGGCGTCGGCTAGACCACAAACACCCCTAAACCATTGATTTGATTTACCCCATGATCATTAACATGTTTTAATAATTATTTTTAATTAGTTTTTAAAAACATCATGATTTTATGTGATTCATTAAATCAAAACATAAAAGAAAAGGTTAAAAAGGTTATACCGATTACGTGACACAAATGAGGATGAACACACGTGAATCCTAGCAAAATATCCAAGATCAAAATCAACCCGAAACACCCTTGTGGTGTTGTATATCCGGCGGCCAAAGAGGACAAGGAAGAAGGAAGAAAACTTTTAGGGTTTTAGTTATTTTCTAGATTTGTAAATAATAAAACAAGTTTTTACCTTAACCCCCTTGTTAGTTAACTTTGTACGGGCTAAGCCCATGTCCTTGTGTATGCCGCGGGTAGGAGGCCCCACATGGGGTAACCCGTACTTTTGTCGAGTCTAAATATTATAGTGTGTTCTCGTGTTTTATCGTGTTCGTGATTTACTTGTTCTAATTAATTATTAATCGTGACTTAATATATTTATTCGTGTTCGTAATAAATATATATACGTAAATAATATTATCTCGTGATTAAATTACGTTCATGATTTCATGATCGCATGTTCGTGATTACAATTATTATTTGAATAATTATCGTGTGTTCATACATAATAAATAATTATCGTGTTCTAACACGTACGTAATACTTAAAATTCTTATACGTGAAACGTAAACATGCTATAAAAGGAAAGTTCTAATCTTGTACGTACGATCTAAAGGGTACTATTCATGGTAAAAGCATGCGGGTTTTACAGGTACGAATGTCTTCTTCCCAATCGGTGGGAGAATCGTCATATTTTAAATCCACATCCCCTAAACTTGCTTCAAATTCTTATAAAAGAAAGTCACTTTCTCCAAATGGAGTCAATGATGGAGCAATAGAAGCAACGGTCTCAACATGAGGTAAATGAGAAATCCCGCTCTTACAAGCCTCGTGAAAATGTTCTTCACATGCTTCGTCGAGCAAATCGATGTGATTCACGGATTCGGGCTCATCGGGAAGTTTGGAAAGTTTACCCATGTTAAAGACGATTTTATCATCCCCTACCCTCATGATAAGCTCACCCGCGGCTACATTAATCAATGTACGCCCGGTCCTCAAGAAGGGTCGTCCCAAAATTAAGGGAACACGGGGATCCATCTCATAGTCGACTACAACAAAATCGGCAGGAAAAGTGAATTTGTCGACTCCTACGAAAACATCCTCGGCTATCGCTACCGGATAAGCAACCGTACGGTTAGCTAATTCCAAAGTCATACGAGTGGGGACTAGCTCGGGTAAAGATAATGGTTTCCACACGGACAATGGCATAAGATTGATACTCGCTCCGAGATCCGCCAAGGCCATACAATTCTCACCACCTAGAAAATTGCAAGGAATAAGGAATCGACCGGGATCTCCTAACTTAACCGATAATTTTCTCCAAAGAACCGCAGAACAAGTCTCGTTCAATTGAGTATTGGCAATATCGAAAAACTTTTCCTTATCACTTAAAAGGTATTTAAACATTTTAGCATACTTAGGCATGTGAGCGAGAGCCTCGGCAAAGGTGATATTAAAATTTAATTGTTTGAACATTTTTAGGAAGTTTGAAACTTGAATATCATCCTTATTCTTCAATTTCTCTTTCCTCAACCTTGAGGGATAAGGTATATTGGGTTGAGATGAAGGCTTTATAGTGGATTTCTCACTCACATCCTTTGGTGGAGGAGGGTTAGAAATGAAAGGTGAAGGAACCGGTTTGGGAACCGAAGGTGTGGTATAAGATTTAGGTAAAGGTGGAACATAAGGTGTAGACGAAGGCATAATGGGTGGTATGTCACAAGTATAAGGTGAAGGAGGGTGGGTAGAAGTAGAAGGAATCTCGGGTCATTGGTTAGGTGGGGAATAAGAAGGTTCTTCGATGGTCTTACCGCTCCTAGTAGTGATGGCATTAACGTTAGCCCTAGGATTGGTCACGGTGTTAGAAGGGAGGGCACCTTGGGGATGAAGGGTTTGAATCATTTGCAAAAAAAATTTATCAATCGATTCTTGCATTTCTCTCATGGTTCGTTCATGTTCGGTTAATTTTTGTAGAACCAAGTCCATTTAAGGATTATGCATGTTCATTTGATTATACCCTTGATTGTTAAACCCTTGATTAGGAAAACCTTGGTTTTGATATTGATTATAATTTTGAAAACCTTGATTAAAACCTTGATTTGGAAAACCTTGGTTATTAAATCCTTGATTTTGATTATTAAACCCTTGGTTTTGCCCTTGAAAATTCCCTTGATTTTGATTAAAACCCCTTGTATTTGAATTCCCTTGAAAATTACCCTGTTCAGGACCTTGGTTCCTATTTTGGGCGGGTGGGGGTGGTCTTTGTGGAGCTACAAAACCCGGGGGAGCCAAATAGTTATTAGACTTATAAGATAAATGGTTAACATCAACATTTGGTTTGAAATGAACCCGCTCATTTTCATTGTTGTTATAAGCATAAACTTCTTGTTGTTGATTGTAAACCTTGTCACAATTATAGTACGAATGTGGTCCACCACAAGTCTCAGACGTTTCACAAGTCTCTTTTAAGGCATTTACTTGCACATTGTTCTTAGAATGTAAAGCAAGGTCGGTCATGATTGAAGTAAGCTTGTCAATTTTCTTGTCGGCCTCACTAGTACTAGCACTTGCCATAGTAGCCCTAACACTCTTGGTTTGCACTTTTGCCTTATTTTCAATTATTGCCCAAGCCTCGTTCATGGATTTCACAAGAATATTACCCCCCGCGACACTATTAAGTGATTCTTGGTCATTAAGAGTTAAACCATTGTAAAACGTATTGATTTGATGCACTTTTGTAAAACCATGTTGTGGACATTTTCGTAAAAGTTCCTTAAAACGGTCCCAAGACTCACTAAACGTTTCCCCATATTTTTGTTCAAAGGTAATGATGTCATTCCCTAAAGCGGTGGTCCGTGATGGTGGGAAAAAGTAGTTAATGAACTTGGTCTCTAAATCAACCCATGTGGTGATACTTTGGGGTGGTTCCTTATCAAGCCAAATCCGGGCTTGTCCCTCGAGGGAAAAAGGGAAGAGGAGTAAACGAATGGCCTCTTGTGGCACCCCATTGTATTTGACGGTGTTTGCCAATTGTATGAAACGTTAATAACTGAGATTTTGCTAGTTAAAAAGTTTGTTTTCTCGGTGTCTAATCGAATTGATCTCCGGTTGAAAGTGCGACTCAGTTGTCTTTGGTGAAACAAATAGTTGTGTCGTTGTAGTAAAATTAAAAGTGCAAAAACTTTAACGTAAATGGCGGTAAAATAAATCTAAATCTAAGTAAAATGTAAATGGTGCAATATTAAAAATTTTATAAGTAAATTAATTAAATGACGTAAAATTAAAAACTTGAAAAGTAAATGACGAAAAATTAAGGCTTGACAAAAAGTAAATTGAAAATTAAATAAGACAAAACAAGTAAAAATAAAGCTAAGTAAAATTAAGACAAAACAATTAAAATAAAGCTAAGTAAAAATGGCGGGAAAAATAAATTTAAAAATTAAATTTGAATAAAAACTAATTAATTTCGAAATTCTAGAAAAATATGAAATAATTTTGCAATTAAAACCCAAGATTTCGCAATTATGTCAAAAGTGACATAATTCCGCAATTAGCAAAAGACACAATTTCGCAATTGCTAGAAAATGAAAGATTTCGCAATGTTGCACAATGTCGCAATAATTGCACAATGTCGCAATAGTGCACAATGTCGCAATAGTGCACAATGTCACAATAGTGCACAATGTCGCAATAGTGCACAATGTCGCAATAGTGCACAATGTCGCAATAATTGCACAATGTCGCAATAATTGCAAAATCGAATTAGATTTCGCAATATTGAAAAACAATGATTTCGCAACTTGGAACAAGATTTCGCAACTTTGTAGAGGATTCAATTTCGCAATTATGGAAGAATTGCAAAATTGAATCATACACAAATTCGTAATACACAAGTATTGCAAAATCGAATCAGCTTTCCTAAAAACTAGGAAAACGTAAAAGTACGAGATTAAGCACTAAAATATTAACTTTTTAAGCACAATAAGCAAAATAAAACACCAATAAGCTAACTAAAAAGCCTAGATTAATGATAAAACTTATAAAAACATTAAGAACAAGCCACGAAAATTAAAAAAATTCAAACTTTATGTAAAAAATAGATGAAGAAGATTTAGATTGAATACATAAAATCAACACAAACAAAGATTATGAAAAAGATTAAGAATAAGCAAAAAGAAAAGATGAACAAGATGATTAAAAAGCTTAAAGATAAAAGATTAAACAAAACAAAATTAAAAGACTTACTTGGAATTAAAAAATTAAAGTGCAAGACAAGTATTTAAAATGACAATTAATTAAAATGACATGAAAATAAGGTGGAAGAACTAATGTGTCAAATTAGCCAACAAAATGAAAATGAAATACTAATGGCCTACTTATAGGAGGATTAGGGAGGTGCTTAGGAAGCTTCCTCCCCTCTTTCTTCTTTCTTTAATTGCATCATTAAGTCCTTAATCTTCATAGTTCTTTGACTTTAATGACTTTGTCTCGAGATTTCTTTAAACTCGTCTTGTAATTCTTCAATAAATTAGACTTGAGTTCTTCGGCTTTTAGTAAACTTCCGTCTTTTGACTTTTTCTTCGATAAATCTTCAGAATTGGTCTTGGACTTCCGTTCTTTTTGCACTCTTGATTTCTTGACTTCGTCTTTCGTCTTTTTCATCGATAAAAGCTCGTGAATGCCCGTGTGATAGGTGTGAAAACACCCATCCTTTTACCACTTAATTCTGGCTAAAACGAGACCAAAACGCGTATTTAATATCATTTGTTTGGAATTATGCGTGGATTTTGTGTTTATTGTGTTTTCAGAGCCAACCGGATGATTATTGAAGAAAACATGGGATTGCACGGGATTTATCGAAGAAAAAGACTCAAGATGAAGTCTATTTTCCAATAGATGCAAAAGATTTGAAGTCACTGGGCCTATTCGAAGATTTATCGAAGAAAAGGACCAAAGATGGAAGATTTACAAAAGTCGAAGAAACTCAAGTCTATTAAATGAAGAAATTAAAAGACGAGTTGAATTTAATCGACAATTAATCCTGAATCAAAATCGAAAACGTCAACTTTTCTGAAAAGACGAGAATACAAGAAGAACGGGAGAAAGCCCACTCACCAACCAAAGGGAACACCTATATAAAGGGTTCCCCTCACACACTTTGCATCCAGTTTTTTGTTTTTCATTCCTCCTTCTTTTTAGTTCGTAGCATCACCAACACCACTAGGGTGTTTGGTGATTTTAATCTTTGTTTTTCAAATCTTATAATTTTAATCTTTGTTTTGTGATTGTTAAAACATTAATCATCAATACAAGTTCTTGTTTAATATTTCTATTTCATCTTGTTCATCATCATCTTTTATTTCAAGTTCTTAAGTTTTTTATTTAGTTCAAGTTTGATCTTAAAAAGTTGTTGGGTTTTGTGTTTTTATTGATGGGATTTGATCCTTGTAATCAGTAGATGATTTGTGGTTAATTTGGTTAAAACGTTTTTAGTTTATTTGGATCGATTGGGTAAAAAGTCGCATCCCCTGTTTTTCTCATGTTTCTGTTCTTGATTCCCAGAACATTCCGTTTAGTCCATTTTCGTTGCCCCTTATTAGGAATATTTAAATATTCCGGATTGCCCATCTGATTTTTCCCTTACTCGGAATACTAGTATATTCCGCATAGATCTCTATTTTCCGAATAGCCTTTCTTGAAATTATTCCGCATAAGCCAATTGTTCCGAACAGAAGATTTATTCCGCATGGTGGTAGTTTATTCCGCATAGTATGTTCATTCCGAATAAGCATAAGTATTCCGCATAAGCCCATTATTCCGAATAGCAGCTTTTATTCCGTATAGGTCATTTATTCCGTATAGGTCATTTATTCCGCATAGAACTTTTATTCCCAGTAGAAGGTTTATTCCGGATCATCATTTATTCCGCATAGAGCAAGTTTTCAGTAAGGATATTCTTCTGTTTAATCATTTAATTGTCTTAATTAAGTTTAATTTCATTCACTGCTTTTAGTATAGAAAACCAAATCCACTTTTTGTCACCAAGAACAAATCATTCCACTTTAGGCTGTGATCAATTCGAGAGGATTCCGAGAATCGAACTTTCAAATGAGTAAAATAATTTGTATCAAATGGCGCCGCTGCCGGCTCTTCTTGTTAAGATCAACAGTTTTTTGTGAGAACTTGGATTTTGGGATCCGTTCCCCGTGAACGTTAATTTTTCATATAAACTTTCAAAAAAAAACACAAAAAAATATATAAAATTTTTAAAAAAAAATCCTAAAAATTAAAAAAAACATAAAAACCAAAAATATTTTTGCTTTCTTTTTGCCTTGTTAGTTCTTTTGCAGGTGTATGCGCACTCGATCCACGTCTTATCAAGAGCCCGAGCCTCTCGATCACCTAGACATGGCCGGTGTACAACACAACAACAACATACCACCTCCAAACAATAATAATAACAACAACAACCCACCTTTCAACAACATGAATAATAACAACAACAATGAGCCTCTACCGGATAATCGCCCGATGATTGAACTGCTGCAAGCCCATGTAGATGGCAACACTGATCCAATTGTTATACCAGCAATTGCAGCCAACAACTTTGAGCTAAAATCAGGCTTTATCCAGATGGTCTCCGCTCAACCGTTCTTGGGGCGTACCATTGATGACCCACATGACCATATCAAGAGATTCTTGCAACTCACTAACACGGTCAAGTTCAAAAACAAGCGCTCCTCGGGAGGCAGCCCGAGTATCTATCCTTTTCTATTTAACCTCCTAAGTGTAGGGGGACCTCTATAGGTGTTTGTATTTGTGTGGTGATGTGATTACAGGGATAACTGCACTCTTGGAACCTACAAAGAACCGTGCTCCCGTGTTATCCGAAATCTGGTTCTATCTCTCAACTATCGTGATTCAATTTTCTTCATACTCACATTTGAAATTGATCACGTTAGTCGTCTCTTCCTTAACTTGATTTAACCAACGTGCACAATGTCATAAGTGTAGGGGAGACTTTTCCCACATGCTTAAACATTGAGGACAATGTTTATCTTAAGTGTAGGGGGGACTTCTATCGATGTTTTAAGTGGAAAAGTGACTTTTCCATGAAAATGCCTTCATTTAACCGGAAAATCCTATTTTTCAACATTTTTCAAATTTTTTATTAACTTTGGCCATTTAGTCGCAATTTTTAAATTTTTATCGTTGCTTTCATATGTGTATATCCCGCAATAAAGTCAAAAATTTTAATAAAGTGGTGTAGCTAGTTGAGAAGTCTTTGACATATTAGGCCCGTTGCGTTTATTTTGACTCAACCCGAATAGACTTATCCAAGTTTATTCTAGCTTGTATCCTTAACCATGTAGACCTTAATTGGTTTATTAGGCTAAGTATCCACGAGTCTCATTACTTGAGATTTTAAATTGTGGAGGACGAGAAATGATAGAGTCAATTATAAGTCGGTATTCTTGCACAAGCTCACTTGGTGTAATTATTTGCCTATTCTCTCATCACTTGCTAATAATTTATCTGCAATAAGTAAGGTCGCACGATTTGAAAAGTTACTTAGCTTCTAGCCTAAGATCGTTTAAAAGTTGCTCGGTAATGATAAGAGTTCATAGCCAAGGCATAACTTATGAAGCGGGGCGCGAAGATTGGCGAGTCCGAAAAGGCCCTAACAAGGCATGAGGATTCCATTTTATTGCTAAAGATCCAAAGTGATGTGAAAAGCATTATTCCCAAAGTCAATGTGAAGGATCAAGACTCACGACGAAAAGCAATCAACTCCCATAAAGATCATGGAGAAATCTATCCGAAAAGACCCTAACAAGGTATGAGGATAAATAGATCCAACTCCGAAAAGGAGGCGGATCGTTGTATCTCAAAATCCCAATTAGAGATTGAAGAAATAATCATGAAGTCGTGGTCAACAAAGTTGGAGTATCCCTCAAATGTCTCCAAGTGAAGAAACTCTATTACGATGAGAAGACCATTATCTCAAGAACGTCTCTCAAGATATGAAGTATGAAGTACATGCCAAATATCGGCCCGAGAAAGGTCTCAAATCGTGAACCGAGTTATGCCAAGATATGAACTTTTTGATATCCCGAGAAGCAGTTTTAAGAGATTTTGTCCTTTAGCTAACTATTGATCAAATCGTCCTACTTTGCTTTCAGCCTAAATAAACTATCGAAATAAGTCCAAAAATGCATCTTCATGATCATTCTAAGACAAAGATAAAATATAAGAGATACCCCTAGGAATAAGGGAGTTTAAGCATATAATTAAGCCATGTGTGTAAGTGTTTGATTTGCTAACTTATAATAACAATGATCTCGTTTTTAAGCTTAGTTTGGGGAACATGAAACTTGAGGGTGATAAATCTTCGCAGCACCAAAGCCCTAATGTAAGTCCTTGATTTCTTTGCAAGTTATTTCCATCCTTTTGTTTATTTTAAAGTTTTAATTTCTCTTAGTATTTTAATTTTTATTTAGTAGTATTTGAATAAGGCCAAGGTTGATTGATTATGAGAAAAGTGTAAAATTGCTTTATCACTAAGCATTGCATGAGGGCATGGCAATGGTTAAGTGTAGGGGATTTGATAGGTGTGAAAACACCCATCCTTTTACCACTTAATTCTGGCTAAAACGAGACCAAAACGCGTATTTAATATCATTTGTTTGAAATTATGCGTGGATTTTGTGTTGATTGTGTTTTCAGAGCCAACCGGATGATTATTGAAGAAAACATGAGATTGCACGGGATTTATCGAAGAAAAAGACTCAAGATGAAGTCTATTTTCCAAGAGATGCAAAAGATTTGAAGTCACTGGGCCTATTCGAAGATTTATCAAAGAAAAGAACCAAAGATGGAAGATTTACAAAAGTCGAAGAAACTCAACTCTATTAAACGAAGAAATTAAAAGACGAGTTGAATTTAATCGACAACAAATCCCGAATCAGAATCGAAAACGTCAACTTTTCTGAAAAGACGAGAATACAAGAAGAACGGGAGAAAGCCCACTCACCAACCAAAGGGAACACCTATATAAAGGGTTCCCCTCACACACTTTGCATCCAGTTTTTTCTTTTTCATTCCTCCTTCTTTTTAGTTCGTAGCATCACCAACACCACTAGGGTGTTTGGTGATTTTAATCTTTGTTTTTCAAATCTTATAATTTTAATCTTTGTTTTGTGATTGTTAAAACATTAATCATCAATACAAGTTCTTGTTTAATCTTTCCATTTCATCTTGTTCATCATCATCTTTTATTTCAAGTTCTTAAGTTTTTTATTTAGTTCAAGTTTGATCTTAAAAAGTTGTTGGGTTTTGTGTTTTTATTGATGGGATTTGATCCTTGTAATCAGTAGATGATTTGTGGTTAATTTGGTTAAAACGTTTTTAGTTTATTTGGATCGATTGGGTAAAAAGTCGCATCCCCTGTTTTTCTCATGTTTCTGTTCTTGATTCCCAGAACATTCCGTTTAGTCCATTTTCGTTGCCCCTTATTCGGAATATTTAAATATTCCGGATTGCCCATCTGATTTTTCCCTTACTCGGAATACTAGTATATTCCGCATAGATCTCTATTTTCCGAATAGCCTTTCTTGAAATTATTCCGCATAAGCCAATTGTTCCGAACAGAAGATTTATTCCGCATGGTGGTAGTTTATTCCGCATAGTATGTTCATTCTGAATAAGCATAAGTATTCCGCATAAGCCCATTATTCCGAATAGCAGCTTTTATTCCGTATAGGTCATTTATTCCGTATAGATAGAACTTTTATTCCCAGTAGAAGGTTTATTCCGGATCATCATTTATTCCGCATAGAGCAAGTTTTCAGTAAGGATATTCTTCTGTTTAATCATTTAATTGTCTTATTTAAGTTTAATTTCATTCACTGCTTTTAGTATAGAAAACCAAATCCACTTTTTGTCACCAAGAACAAATCATTCCACTTTAGGCTGTGATCAATTCGAGAGGATTCCGAGAATCGAACTTTCAAATGAGTAAAATAATTTGTATCACCGTGTTTTCTCCCTTTTCCACAATTTCGTCCTAAATCACAACAAAAACACAAACCACGCATAATTTCGACATAAATGACATAAATTACACGTTTTGGCTTGGTTATTATTGTAGTTAAGTGGTAAAAAGGATGGGTGTTTACACACCTATCAAATCCCCTACACTTGACCATTGCAATGTCCTCATGCAATGCAGTAGTTACAAAGCACGATTACATTATCCATCATAATCAATCCACATTGGCCTTTATTAAAGAGATAGAAAATTATAAACATTCAAAGGAAAGAAATCAAAAACATACCTTCGGGTTTTGAAAATGTCATTAAAGATCATCATCCTCAAGTTTTCACTTCCTCCAAACCAAGCTTAAAAACGAGATCACTGTTATTATAAGTTAGCAAACTAACACGAACTCATGTGGGCCAATTAGTCACTTAGACTCCCTTATTCCTAGGTGTATCTCTTATATTTTATTGTTGTCTTGAATGATCACGAGGATGCATTGTTTGATTTATCTCGATAGTTATTAAGTCTGAAAATAAAGTGGGACGATTTAATCAATAGTTAGCTAAAGGACAAAATCTTTTAAAACTGCTTCTCGGGACCTCATAAAGTTCATATCTTGGCATAACTCGCTTCGCGATTTGAGACCTTTCTCGGACCGATATTTGGCAGCGACTTAATACTTCAAATCTTGAGAGACGTTCATGAAATACTGGTCTTCTCTTCATAATAGGAATTTCTTCACTTGAAGTTTTGAGAGATTCTTCATATTTGGACCACGACTTCTTCATTTTTCTCCAATCTTTATTTGGGATATTGATATACAACGATCCGCCTCCTTTTTGGACTTGGATCTATTTATCCTCATACCTTGCTAGGGTCTTTTCGGATAGACTTCTCCATGATCTTTTGGGGAGTACTTCCTTTTCGTCGTGTGTCTCGATCCTTCATATTGATTTTTGATAAATGATTCTTCACATCACTTGGGATCTTTAGCAACAAAATGTAGCCCTCATGTCTTGTTAGGACCTTTTCGGACTCGCCAATCTTCGCATCCCGCTTCAATAAGTTATGCCTTGGCTATGAACTCTAATCCATACCGAGTAACTTTTAAACGATCTTGGGCTAGAAGCTAAGTAGCTTTTCAAATCGTACAACCTTATTTATTGTAGATAGATTTATTAGCAGGCGATGGGAGAATAGGCTTATAATTAACTCACATAAATTCACGAAAGGATACCAAACTTATAATTGACTCTATCATCTCTCGTTCTCCACAATTTAAAATCTCAAGGAATGAGACTCGTGATGCTTAGCCTATTAAATCAAAGTTTTGGGTTTTCGAGTCATCTATAGGATCTTGCAAACTCCTAGACTCTTTCAAGTTTAGCATTCGCATTTTAAAGTTCCCTTGATAAACGACTCTCTAGGGTCAATTATAGGAACTTGCGAAAAGTTTTTGTTCTTAACCCGTGAGAGTTAAGACTTTCACGTTTTATAGCTCCCTATATAAAAGCCTAGCAAAACTTGACTTAAACACGTTAAGGATACTAGCTAGAGTAAACTTTGATAAGTAAACTCGGGTTGAGTCAAAAGATTCACAACGTTTGAAAATTAAAACCACTTTATTAAAAAATTTATTCTAGCAAAGAAAGAAAATAACTATACAAAGGTAAAAACTAATAGGCCAAAATAGATCAAAAATTTTGAAAAATGTCAAACAATTGATTTTCCGGTTAAAATGAGGACAAATACAAGGAAAAGACCACTTAACTTTGATTGAAGTCCCCCCTACACTTAATATAAACATTGTCCTTAATGTTTAAGCATGTGGGAGTAAACTCCCCTACACTTAGGACATTGTGCACTTTGTTTAAATCTTGCTAAGGAAGAGACAACTAAAGGGATTCCTATTTTAATATTGTAAAATATAAAATAGTGAATCGAAAAGAGTTTAGGATAGAACCGGGAAGACGGGAACACGGAATCACGGTTCGTCAAAAGTCATCAAGAGTGTGTCTTTGAAGCTCTAATCCCTGCACATGATAAGAAAGAAAACAAGAAACACCACGGGGCTCCCCCTACACTTATGGTGAAAACATGTAAAGATAGATAGATAATTGGGTTGCCTCCCAAAAAGCGCTTGTTTATATTAACCGAGTTACGAGCCTGACTCGTCCTCGAATTAAATGGTCCTTGGGGAAGCCTCGAATGTAATACCGCGATCAAAGACCTTGTCCTCGTTCCCGGAGGAATATAATAAAGGAGAGGCAAGAGGATAAGTCTTGAATGGTAGGAAGGTCCTTTCAACATACGAGAAGTATGTGAAATCTTGATCCACGGGAGGTGGGGTGGGTAAAGGAATCACATTGTCATCCTCCAAAGACAATGGATGTTGACCAATTGGCAAAGCCGTAAGGTTATCAATCATAGAATGGTCATTGTCACCTCCCGGGTCAAAGCACTCATCGTCATTTCCCGGAGAGTGAAATTGATACATCACCCGCTTGGGCGTGTACGTAGTAGGATGAGGTAGCAATATAGTATGAGAAGTAAGAGAAGAATTACCTTCCATCCGCATCACCTCTCCAGTAGAGTCAAATCTCTCCACCTCTGCGATAGAAGGGGGCATGGCTAACAAAGTATGCTCCTCAATAGCAAGAGAATCAGAGCTATCAATGTCCTCAATCCCTTCGTCAAAGAGAGGATTCACCTCACTAGATATGTAAGCATCATCAAAATCAAATAAAGGGTTCGAATAAATCTTGAAAGTTTCCTTCGGAACGTCTTCATCAGATAGTGACTCGTCATCACTAGAAGTAAAATCATCATCTTGATCAAAAAGAGGATTAGAGAAAGCCAAAGAATCCTCTCCCAAAGTGTTGGTGGAAGGAACATCATCAGAAGAAAGTGCATCATACTCATCGTCACTGTCGGATGTCAACTCAGATTCACTTGAAATTGGGACAAGGTTATCAACACTAGACTTTATGAATTCGTCGGATTCCTTTGCAGGAATTGTGCTAAGATCCTCATCCCCTAGGATGGGTGAATCCTGAGGCTCCAGAGCCGATAAGTCGGGAGAAGGAATAGAATTCTCATCGTTCCAAGAAATAGGACTCTCATCGTCATCACTATCATAATAATATGGAGGCACCAGAGGAGGAGTATAAGCACTAAGGTTAGATACCTGCTCTTGTTGCTGATCCGCTTGACATTTTTCGATGATCTTGTTGCAAGCTACTTGAACTTTTTGAAAGTTGTCAAAAAGTGTGGCAATTTGCTCAGGAGGAAGTGCACAAAAGGGTTGATGATTGACGGTGTGACGTGGGGGCTCAAAAGTATACACACTGGGATGATAGCACGGAATTTTCTCAAAGACCTTCGACGGATCACAAGAAGAAGCATAGTGAGGGCCCCCACAAATACAGCACCACGGGTATGGAGAAAAACCCGGTGCATCTTGAGGATAAGGATTGTCATAGACGGGAGAGGGTGAGAAAGTATTGTAAGAGGAGAAGTACGAATTTGTTGAATTACAAAATGGACAAAATCCAAATTGTGTATCGTCGATATTAAAACCACACCGCTCACAAGTACACCATTGACATGTTTGAAAACCATGCCATGGTCTCCCACACTGTACGCAAGACGAATCCATGAAGAATTATAAACAAGAGGGGTAAAGAAAAGAATTAAACATAATAGAGGATAAAGAGGAATATTTTTGGTGCAAAACTTTTGAAAAAGAAATACTTTTTATGATTTTTCAAATGTTGTTGGGATTTTTTGAAAATTTTAGACACGAAAAATAACAATCACGAGTGAACGGATCCCAAAAAGCAACGCGTCTCTCACAGAAAACCGTTAATCTTTACGAAAAGTGTCGGAAGCGGCGCCATTTAATAACTGAGATTTTGCTAGTTAAAAAGTTCGTTTTCTCGGTGTCTAATCGAATTGATCTCCGGTCAAAAGTGCGACTCAGTTGTCTTTGGTGAAACAAATAGTTGTGTCGTTGTAGTAAAACTAAAAGTGCAAAAACTTTAACGTAGATGGCGGTAAAATAAATCTAAATCTAAGTAAAATGTAAATGGTGCAATATTAAAACTTTTAAAACTAAATTAATTAAATGACGTAAAATTAAAAACTTGAAAAGTAAATGACGAAAAATTAAGGCTTGACGAAAAGTAAATTTGAAAATTAAATAAGACAAAACAAGTAAAAATAAAGCTAAGTAAAATTAAGACAAAACAATTAAAATAAAGCTAAGTAAAAATGGCGGGAAAAATAAATTTAAAAATTAAATTTGAATAAAAACTAATTAATTTCGAAATTCTAGAAAAATATGAAATAATTTTGCAAATAAAACCCAAGATTTCGCAATTATGTCAAAATTGACATAATTCCGCAATTAGCAAAAGACACAATTTCGCAATTGCTAGAAAATGAAAGATTTCGCAATGTTGCACAATGTCGCAATAATTGCACAATGTCGCAATAGTGCACAATGTCGCAATAATTGCACAATGTCGCAATAGTGCACAATGTCACAATAGTGCACAATGTCGCAATAGTGCACAATGTCGCAATAATTGCACAATGTCGCAATATTTGCAAAATCGAATCAGATTTCGCAATATTGAAAAACAATGATTTCGCAACTTGGAACAAGATTTCGCAACTTTGTAGAGGATTCAATTTCGCATTTATGGAAGAATTGCGAAATTGAATCAGGACACAAATTCGCAATACACAAGTATTGCAAAATCGAATTAGCTTTTCCTAAAAACTAGGAAAACGTAAAAGTACGATATTAAGCACTAAAATCTTAACTTTTTAAGCACAATAAGCAAAATAAAACACCAATAAGCTAACTAAAAAGCCTAGATTAATGATAAAACTTATAAAAACATTAAGAACAAGCCACGAATATTAAAAAGATTCAAACTTTATGTAAAAAATAGATGAAGAAGATTTAGATTGAAAACATAAAATCAACATAAACAACGATTATGAAAAAGATTAAGAATAAGCAAAAAGAAAAGATGAACAAGATGATTAAAAAGCTTAAAGATAAAAGATTAAACAATACAAAATTAAAAGACTTACTTGGAATTAAAGAAATTAAAGTGCAAGACAAGTATTTAAAATGACATGAAAATAAGGTGCAAGAACTAATGTGTCAAATTAGCCAACAAAATGAAAATGAAATACTAATGGCCTATTTATAGGAGGATTAAGGAGGTGCTTAGGAAGCTTCCTCCCCTCTTTCTTCTTTCTTTAATTGCATCATTAAGTCCTTAATCTTCATAGTTCTTTGACTTTAATGACTTTGTCTCGGGATTTCTTTAAACTCGTCTTGTAATTCTTCAATAAATTAGACTTGAGTTCTTCGGCTTTTAGTAAACTTCCGTCTTTTGACTTTTTCTTCGATAAATCTTCAGAATTGGTCTTGGACTTCCGTTCTTTTTGCACTCTTGTTTTCTTGACTTCGTCTTTCGTCTTTTTCATCGATAAAAGCTCGTGAATGCCCGTGTTTTCTCCCTTTTCCACAATTTCGTCCTAAATCACAACAAAAACACAAACCACGCATAAATCCAACATAAATGACATAAAATACACGTTTTGGCTTGGTTATTATTGTAGTTAAGTGGTAAAAAGGATGGGTGTTTACACACCTATCAAATCCCCTACACTTGACCATTGCAATGTCCTCATGCAATGCATTAGTTACAAAGGACGATTACATTTTCCATCATAATCAATCCACATCAGCCTTTACTAAAGAGATAGAAAATTATAAACATTCAAAGGAAAGAAATCAAAAAACATACCTTCGGGTTTTGAAAATGTCATGAAAGATCATCATCCTCAAGTTTTCACTTTCTCTAAACCAAGCTTAAAAACGAGATCATTGTTATTATAAGTTAGCAAACTAACACGACCTCATGTGGGCCAATTAGTCACTTAGACTCCCTTATTCCTAGGTGTATCTCTTATATTTTATTGTTGTCTTGAATGATCACGAGGATGCATTGTTTGACTTATCTCGATGGTTATTAAGTCTGAAAATAAAGTGGGACGATTTAATCAGTAGTTAGCTAAAGGACAAAATCTTTTAAAACTGCTTCTCGGAACCTCATAAAGTTCATATCTTGGCATAACTCGCTTCGCGATTTGAGACCTTTCTCGGACCGATATTTGGCAGCGACTTCATACTTCAAATCTTGAGAGACGTTCATGAAATAATGGTCTTCTCTTCATAATAGGAATTTCTTCACTTGAAGTTTTGAGAGATTCTTCATATTTAGACCACGACTTCTTCATTTTTCTCCAATCTTTATTTGGGATATTGATATACAACGATCCGCCTCCTTTTTGGACTTGGATCTATTTATCCTCATACCTTGCTAGGGTCTTTTCGGATAGACTTCTCCATGATCTTTTGGGGAGTAATTCCTTTTCGTCGTGTGTCTCGATCCTTCATATTGATTTTTGATAAATGATTCTTCACATCACTTGGGATCTTTAGCAACAAAATGTAGCCCTCATGTCTTGTTAGGACCTTTTCGGACTCGCCAATCTTCGCATCCCGCTTCAATAAGTTATGCCTTGGCTATGAACTCTAATCCATACCGAGCAACTTTTAAACGATCTTGGTCTAGAAGCTAAGTAACTTTTCAAATCGTACAACCTTATTTATTGTAGATAAATTTATTAGCAGGCGATGGGAGAATAGGCTTATATCACATAAATTCACGAAAGAATACCAAACTTATAATTGACTCTATCGTCTCTCGTTCTCCACAATTTAAAATCTCAAGGAATGAGACTCGTGGATGCTTAGCCTATTAAATCAAAGTTTTAGGTTTTCGAGTCATCTATAGGATCTTGTGAACTCTTAGACTCTTTCAAGTTTAGCATTCGCATTTTAAAGTTCCCTTGATAAACGACTCTCTAGGGTCAATTATAGGAACTTGCGAAAAGTTCTTGTTCTTAACCCGTGAGAGTTAAGACTTTCGCGTTTTATAGCTCCCTATATAAAAGCCTAGCAAAACTTGACTTAAACACGTTAAGGATACTAGCTAGAGTAAACTTTGATAAGTAAACTCGGGTTGAGTCAAAATATTCACAACGTTTGAAAATTAAAACCACTTTATTAAAAATTTATTCTAGCAAAGAAAGAAAATAACTATACAAAGGTAAAAACTAATAGGCCAAAATAGATCAAAAATTTTGAAAAATGTCGAAAAATTGATTTTCCGGTTAAAATGAGGACAAATACAAGGAAAAGACCACTTAACTTCGATTGAAGTCCCCCCTACACTTAATATAAACATTGTCCTCAATGTTTAAGCTTGTGGGAGTAAACTCCCCTACACTTAGGACATTGTGCACTTTGTTTAAATCTCGCTAAGGAAGAGACAACTAAAGGGATTCCTATTTTAATATTGGAAAATATAAAATAGTGAATCGAAAAGATTTTAGGATAGAACCGGGAAGACGTGAACACGGAATCACGGTTCGTCAAAAGTCATCAAGAGTGTGTCTTTGAAGCTTTAATCCCTGCACATGATAAGAAAGAAAACAAGAAACACCACGGGGCTCCCCCTACACTTATGGTGAAAATAGGTAAAGATAAATAGATAATTGGGTTGCCTCCCAAAAAGCGCTTGTTTATATTAACCGAGTCACGAGCCTGACTTGTCCCCGAATTAAATGGTCCATGGGGAAGCCTCGAATGTAATACCGGGATCAAAGACCTTGTCCTCGTTCCCGGAGGAATATAATAAAGGAGAGGCAGGAGGATAAGTCTTGAATGGTAGGAAGGTCCTTTCAACATACGAGAAGTATGTGAAATCTTTATCCACGGGAGGTGGGGTGGGTAAAGGAATCACATTGTCATCCTCCAAAGACAATAGATGCTGACCAATTGGCAAAGCCGTAAGGTTATCAATCATAGAATGGTCATTGTCACCTCCCGGGTCAAAGCACTCATCCTCATTTCCCGGAGAGTGAAATTGATACATCACCCGCTTGGGCGTGCACGCAGTAGGATGAGGTGGCAATATAGTATGAGAAGTAAGAGAAGAATTACCTTCCATCCGCGTCACCTCTCCAGTAGAGTCAAATCTCTCCACCTCTGTGATAGAAGGGGGGATGGCTAACAAAGTATGCTCCTCAATAGCAAGAGAATCAGAGCTATCAATGTCCTCAATCCCTTCGTCAAAGAGAGGATTCACCTCACTAGATATGTAAGCGTCATCAAAATCAAATAAAGGGTTCGAATAAATATTGAAAGTTTCCTTCGGAACGTCTTCATCAGATAGTGACTCGTCATCACTAGAAGTAAAATCATCATCTTGATCAAAAAAAGGATTAGAGAAAGCCAAAGAATCCTCTCCCAAAGTGTTGGTGGAAGAAACATCATCAGAAGAAAGTGCATCATACTCATCGTCACTGTCGGATGTCAACTCAAATTCACTTGAAATTAGGACAAGGTTATCAGCACTAGACTTTATGAATTCGTCGGATTCCTTTGCAGGAATTGTGCTAAGATCCTCATCCCCTAGGATGGGTGAATCTTGAGGCTCCAGAGCCGGCAAGTCAGGAGAAGGAATAGAATTCTCATCGTTCCAAGAAATAGGACTCTCATCGTCATTACTATCATAATAATATGGAGGCACCAGAGGAGGAGTATAAGCACTAAGGTTAGATACTTGCTCTTGTTGCTGATTCGCTTGACATTTTTCGATGATCTTGTTGCAAGCTTCTTGAACTTTTTGAAAGTTGTCAAAAAGTGTGGCAATTTGCTCAGGAGGAAGTGCACAAAAGTGTTGATGATTGACGATGTGACGTGGGGGCTCAAAAGTATACACACTGGGATGATAGCACGGAATTTTCTCAAAGACCTTCGACGGATCACAAGAAGAAGCATCGTGAGGGCCCCCACAAATATAGCACCACGGGTATGGAGAAAAACCCGGTGCATCTTGAGGATAAGGATTGTCATAGACGGGAGAGGGTGAGAAAGTATTGTAAGAGGAGAAGTACGAATTTGTTGAATTACAAAATGGACAAAATCCAAATTGTGTATCGTCGATATTAAAACCACACCGCTCACAAGTACACCATTGACATGTTTGAATACCATGCCATGGTCTCCCACACCGTACGCAAGACGAATCCATGAAGAATTATAAATAAGAGGGGTAAAGAAAAGAATTAAACATAATAGAGGATAAAGAGGAATATTTTTGGTGCAAAACTTTTGAAAAAGAAATGCTTTTTTATGATTTTTCAAATGTTTTTGGGATTTTTTGAAAATTTTAGACACGAAAAATACAAAATTAAAGGACTTACTTTTGATCTTGTAATCTTTTGATCTTAATCTTCAATTTAATAAAGCTTATTTCTTAATTCTCATTCTACCTTTCTTAATAATCTATTGATTTTGCTTAGTTAAACATGTAGTTGGTTTAATTTTGTTGATGATGTGATTGTTTTGCTTATTTGATTGTGCTAATTAAATTGGTTTGTTGAGATTTTTATATTAAGGTGCTTATTTGCTTAATTTCTATGTTTAATAGTTTTTAAAATAAGTTGATTTTGATAAGTTTAATATTTTTATAAAAAGTTGATTTTTAATATTTAGATTATTTGGTGTTTTCGTAGTTTTTAAATTGTGGCTTATTCGTTTTTCTTAAAAATCTTTTTGGTTAAAGTTTTGGTTAGTGCTTATTTTGGATTTGCTTATTTGCTTGATTTTTGTGTTGTTCGGGTTTCTCAAACCCTTGTTTTCCGAATAGGATCCTAAATTATCATTCCGAATAGTTACAAGTCATCATCATTCCGGATAAACCCAAGTACCTAGAATTCCAGATAAGGTTCTTAACTCCAAATTTCGGATAAGGGATCGAATTACCATATTCCAGATAGTGTGTTTAAAGTATTCCGGATAAGCCCCTTCATCAACAATTCCGGATAAGCTCAGGTTATTGTATTCCCGATATAATTTTGGACACTTATTCTGGATTTTGAACATTCCGAATATAGGTTAGAAAGAATTCCGGATAAGCTTCTTTTGCGAATTCCGGATAAGCGTTGTTTTAAGGATTCCGGATAGTCATACAATACGAATTCCGTATAACAAGAAGATCATCATTCCGGATAGTGTTGATAACAGATTCCTAATAACTTGTTGAAGATTAGTATTCCGGATTTCATTAAGATCTAGCATTCCGGATAAGGTCATAATCCTTATTCCGAATTAGATTCATTTTTAGTTTACTGTTTAATTTCAAACTTTAATTTTTCCCGCCTTTTTACTTAGCATTGTTCTAACTTGTCTTGTTTTAATTTAATTTTTAAAGTTTACATTTTTATAAGTTTTCATCATTTATTTTTTAATTTTTAAAGTCTTTATTTTTAGTTTAAATTTTCAAGCTTTCATTTTTACTTATTTACTCAACGACATTTTCACTTTTAGCTTAAAATAGAAAATCAAACCTTTTGATTTTCCACCAAGAACGACTGAGCCGCACTTTCAACTTGTAATCAATTCGAAAAGACTGGAACAACGAAGTTTCATACGAGGCAAAACCTTGTATTAAATGGCGCCGCTGCCGGCTCTCTTCGTTAAGATTAACGGTTTTTAGTGAGAGACGCGTTGGATTTTGGGATCCGTTCATTTTTGAACGTTATTTTTCTTGCTTAAAAATTTTTCATAAAAAAAAATCTATAAAAATTAAAAATTTTCAAAAATCCAAAAAAATTAGAAAATCCTAAAAAACCAAAAAAATTTCTTGTCTATTTTTCTTTTCCTTTTGTAGGTGTGTATGTGTACCCGTGCTCGTAAGAAGAAAGCAGCTCAAGCCGAAGTCATTACTCCACCTATTGTCACCATGGACAATAGACCAATGATCGAGCTTTTGCAATCGCAAGTAGAGGGAAACACCGATGCAATTGTGATACCCGAGATTGGAGCCAACAACTTTGAACTAAAATCCGGCTTCATTCAAATGGTCTCTGCTCAACCATTCTTGGGGCGTACACTTGATGATCCTCATGACCGTATAAAAAGGTTTCTTCAACTCACTAATTCGGTTAAGTATAATGGGGTTTCGCAAGAAGTTATTCGCTTGCAACTTTTTCCTTTCTCCTTAGAGGGACAAGCCCGGCATTGGCTTGATAAAGAACCGCCACAAAGTATTCTTACGTGGACGGATTTAGAGACTAAATTCATCAACTACTTTTTCCCACCCTCACGTACTACCGCTTTGCGGAATGAAATCATTACCTTTGAACAAAAGTACGGTGAGAGATTTAGTGAATCTTGGGACCGTTTTAAGGAACTTTTAAGAAAGTGTTCACAACATGGTTTCACAAAAGTACATAAAATAAATACTTTTTACAATGGTTTAAGCATGAATGACCAAGATTCACTAAATAGTGCCTCGGGGGGTAATATTTTGGTTAAGTATTCTAATGCCGCATGGGACATTATTGAGAATAATTCTAGAGTGCAAACCAAGAGTGTTCGGACTAATGTGGCTAGTGCTAGTACTAATGACACCGACAAAAGAATTGATAAGCTCACTTCGCTTGTTGAAACACTTGCTCTACAAACCGCTAACAATACCAAAAGCATCAATGCGCAAGTTAAGGCTTTGAGTCAGTCATATGAAATATGTGGGGGATCTCATTCATACACCGATTGTCCTTTGACTCATCACAATCCGGAAAATGTGTATGCCGCCAGTTGTAACTTTTCTACGGGAGGCTATCAAGCACGTCCTCAAGGTGACTACAATTTGCTCAGTTATCGTCCAAACAACTTCCTTTCACCACCCGGTTTTCCACCTCAAAACCAAAACAACCTCAATCAAAACAATCAAAACCAACCACGAGCTCCAAATCAATATCATTCCCAAAGAAACCCATATCCACCTCAAGGAAACAATCAACTTCACCAACAACCCGCTTATCAACCACCTGCCTACCATGCTCTTCCTCCCACCCAACCCACCGTATTTAATCAAGAGGTTGACAAGTGCTGAATCTTCAGCGGTAAATCATCAACTTGAAAGGAGATATGGAAAAACAAGGGAATGATCTTCGAACCGATATGCGAAACTCTTTGACCAGTCAAACGAATGACTTAAGGGATATGATGGCTAGTATTTTCCAAAGTAATCAAGCCTCTGGTTCGGGTTCTCTTCCGAGTAACACTGTTGCTAATCCAAGAGGGGAGATGAAAGAAATCACCACTCGATGTGGAAAAGTTTTAAAGGAACCCGAGCTTCCTACACCTACACCGGTGATTGTGACAAAGGAAAACAAGTCCCCTTCTCCTATTCCTCCACCTTCTATTTCTCCATTTCCTCCACTTTCTACTTCCACCCCTCCACCACCCAAGGATGTGAGTGAGAATTCCATTCCAAAGACTTCATCTCAACCCAATATACCTTATCCCTCAGGGTTGAGGAAAGAGAAGTTGAAGAACAAGGATGATATTCAGGTTTCTAACTTTCTTAAAATGTTTAAACAACTGAATTTCAATATATCCTTTGCTGAGGCTCTCGCTCACATGCTGAAATATGCTAAAATGTTTAAAGATCTTCTCAGTGATAAAGAGAAACTTCTTGATATCGCTCAAACCCAACTTAACGAGAATTGCTCCGCAGTGCTCTTAAGGAAATTACCCACCAAACTTGGTGATCCGGGTCGTTTTCTCATTCCTTGCAACTTCCCCGGGGTAGAGAATTGTATGGCCCTAGCCGATCTAGGTGCTAGTATAACCTTAATGCCATTAAGTGTTTGGAAACAATTATCTCTACCCGAGCTAGTCCCCACTCGAATGACTTTGGAAATAGCTAACCGTACGGTTGCTTATCCAGTAGGGATAGCCGAAGATGTCTTCGTCGGTGTCGACAAATTCACCTTTCTGGCGGATTTTATTGTCGTTGACTACGAGATGGATCTCCGTGTTCCATTAATCGTTGGACGTCCATTCTTGAGGACCAGTCGCACTCTCATTGATGTAGCCGCGGGCGAATTAATCATGAGAGTTAGTGACGATAAAATCGTCTTCAACATGGGTAAACTTTCTAAGCAGCCTTCTGACAACGAGAGTGTTACTTTCATTGACGTTCTTGATGAGGCATGTGAAGAACATTTCCAAGATGCTTGTAAAAGTGGATCTTCTTCACTACCCATTGTTGAGACCGTTGCCTCTATTGCTCCATCCCTAACTCCATTTGGAGAAAGTGATTTCCTTTTAAAGAATTTGAAGCAACTTTGGGAGATGTGGACTTACAATATGACGATTCTCCCTCCAATTGGGATGAAGACATTCGTACCATTGAGAAATTCTCAATGAGGGCCATATTTCTCCACCATCTCCTAAGGAAATCTCTATCGATGATCCGAATTTGACTATGCCGTCCATCGAAAATCCTCCGGATTTAGAGCTTAAGGATATGTCGTCTCATCTCGAATACGTGTTCCTTGACGACAATAAGAAGTTACCTGTCATCATCGCTAAGGATTTGAAAGAGGATGAAAAGTCTCGACTTATCGACGTGCTGAAGAATAATAAGAAAACTATTGCTTGGAAAATCTCCGATATTCGTGGAATTGATCCTCACTTTTGCACACATAAAATTCTCATGGAGGACGACTTTAAACCCACTATTCAAAACCAAAGAAGGGTGAATCCCAAGATCCATGACGTTATCAAAAAAGAGGTTATCAAACTTCTTGATGCGGGAATGATCTACCCTATCTCGGATTCACCATGGGTTAGTCCGGTCCATTGTGTGCCTAAGAAAGGCGGAATCACCGTTGTGCCCAATGAAAACAACGAGTTGATTCCTACTCGTCTCGTTACAGGGTGGAGAGTTTGTATAGACTATCACAAACTCAATGATGCTACGAGAAAGGATCATTTTCCCCTTCCTTTTATGGACCAAATGCTTGAACGTCTAGCGGGTAATGACTATTATTGCTTCTTAGACGGTTTCTCCGGGTATTTTCAAATTTCCATCGATCCTAAAGACCAAGAGAAAACCACATTCACTTGTCTTTATGGAACATTTTCTTACAAAAGAATGCCTTTCGGCTTATGCAATGCTCCTGGGACGTTCCAAAGGTGTATGATGGCTATCTTCCATGACATGGTTGAAGAAACTATGGAAGTCTTCATGGATGATTTCTCGATCTATGGTGATTCTTTCTCTCATTGCCTTGCCAATTTAGAACGTATGCTCCAACGGTGTGAAGACACTCGTCTCGTTCTTAATTAGGAAAAATGCCATTTCATGGTAAAAGAAGGCATTGTGCTTGGACATAAAATCTCAAAATCCGGTCTTGAAGTGGACCGTGCTAAAGTTGATGTCATAGCCAAATTACTTCCACCTTCAACCGTGAAGGGTGTGAGAAGTTTCCTTGGTCATGCGGGCTTCTATCGTCGATTCATTCAAGATTTTTCTAAAATCGCTCACCTGATGACCCACCTCTTGGAAAAAGATTCTCCCTTTATCTTCTCTAAAGAGTGTCTTGAATACTTCAATCTTCTTAAGGACAAGCTAACTTAGGCACCGGTCTTGGTTACCCCTAATTGGGAGCTACCTTTTGAATTGATGTG
Source organism: Glebionis coronaria (assembly GCA_025667525.1). Lineage (NCBI taxonomy): Eukaryota > Viridiplantae > Streptophyta > Magnoliopsida > Asterales > Asteraceae > Glebionis > Glebionis coronaria. The sequence goes on from CM046881.1 coordinate 356,264,076, forward strand.
CGATAATAGCGACTTTGCCATTGGAGCAGTTTTGGGCCAAAGAGTGAACAAACACTTCCAACCAATCCATTATGCTAGCAAGACAATGACGGGGGCTCAATTGCATTATACCACTACCGAAAAAGAGCTTTTAGCTGTATTGTATGCTTTTGAAAAATTCCGCCCCTATCTTGTTCTTTCCACCACTATTGTCTATACCGACCATTCCGCGTTGAAGTACTTGTTAACCAAACTAGATTCCAAGCCAAGACTTCTTCGTTGGGTTTTGCTCCTTTAAGAATTTAAAATCAAAATTCGTGACAAGAAGGGAGCCGAAAACCTAGCCGCGGACCATCTAAGTTGACTTGAGGATCCTTATCAAGGGGATCATCCGAATCAAGAGATCAATGACTCTTTTCCCCTTGAGGCCTTAATGTCTATCAATTCCAATCGTGATGACACCCTGTGGTTTGCGGACATTGCAAACTACTTAGCGGGTGGTATTCTCATCGAAGGGTTAACATCCCAACAAAAGAAGAAGTTCTTTAGAGATGTTAAGACTTACTTTTGGGATGACCCTTATCTCTTCAAACAATGTGCTGATCTGATTATTCGTTGGTGTGTTGACGGACCCGCAACTTTAGACATTCTCGAAGCTTGCCATAAAGGACCCACCGGTGGTCATTTTGATCCCAACTACACCGCGAAGAAAGTGTTTGACTCGGGATTCTATTGGCCCACCATTTATCGTGACGCTCACGAGATGGTTAAAAATTGTGATGCTTGCCAACGCCAAGGCAAGATCACACATAAAGATGAGATGCCTCAAAATTTCATACAAGAATTTGAAATCTTTGATGTATGGGGCATCGACTTTATGGGGCCATTTCCATCATCCAAAGGGAACAAGTACATCCTCGTAGCTATTGACTACGTATCTAAATGGGTGGAAGCAAAGGCTCTCCCTACGAACGATGTGAGGGTGGTTGTGAACTTTCTGAAGCAACTTTTTGCTCGATTCGGTGTTCCTCGTGCTATCTTCAGTGACCGCGGGACTCATTTTTGCAATGATCAATTTGTTCGAGTCATGGCTAAGTACAGTGTCAATCACCGTCTTTCCACCGCTTATCATCCTCAAACAAATGGTCAAGCCGAGATATCTAACCATAGATTGAAGCGAATTCTTGAGCGTACTGTGGGAGAGCATCGTGCCTCGTGGGCCGATAAGTTGGACGATGCGTTGTGGGCTTTCCGTACCGCATATAAGACACCTATTGGTTGTACTCCATACTCCGTATTGAGCTGGAACATAAGGCGCACTGGGCCTTGAAGTGGGCCAATTTTGATATCAACAAAGCCGGTGATCGTCAGAAGATTCAACTCAACGAGCTAAATGAACTGAGGAAAGAAGCTTATGAGAATTCATTGATTTAAAAGGAGAAAACCAAGATCATCCATGATTCAAGGATTAAGAACCGAGAGTTCCACGTTGATGATCAGGTTTTACTATTTAACTCTCGGTTGAAGATTTTCTCGGGCAAGCTGAAGAGCCGTTGGGCTGGTCCATTCATCGTCGCCAAAGTCTTCCCCTATGACACCATTGAGCTTTCTCAGCCAAATGGGCCAGTGAATGGCCAGCGCGTGAAGCTGTACTTTGATGAGGACATCTCTCATGAGATGATTCCATCCCTCACCATGTTTCCCTTGAATTAGTTCTGGGTCGAGTCAGGCTCGTGACTCGGTTATAAAAACAAGCTCTTCTCGGGAGGCAACCCGTTGATCTATCCTTTACCGTTTTCATAATAAGTGTAGGGGGAGCCCCGTATGTGTTTGTTGTCTTGTTTCTTTTGATGTGCAGGAATTAAAAGCTTCAAGATCCATTCTCGATGACTTTTGACGAACCGTGATCCCGTGTACCCGTCTTCCTGGTTCTATCATAAACTGTCTTGATTCAACATTTCATATCTTATATGTTCACATTGAAATTACTATAGTTATACTTCCTTTAGCAAGATTTAAACAAAGTGCACAATGTCCTAAGTGTTGGGGAGTTTTCTCCCATATGCTTAAACATTGAGGACAATGTTTGTATCAAGTGTAGGGGGACTTCTATCGAAGTAAGTGGGCTTTTCCATGTATTTGTCCTCATTTTAACCGAAAAATTTGATTTTTCGACATTTTTCAAAATTTTTAATCTATTTTGGCCTAGTAGTATAGTAGTATTTTCCTTTGTTATCGTTATTTACTTTCTGTGTTAGAATAAATTTTTCATAAAGTGGTTTTTATTTTTTAACGTTGTGAATTTTTTTACTCAACCCGAGTTTACTTATCTAAGTCTACTCTAGCTAGTAACCTTAACGTGTTTAAGTCAAGTTTTGCTAGGCTTTTATATAGGGAACTTTAAAACGCGAAAGTCTTAACTCTCACAGGTTAAGAACAAGAACTTTTCGCAAGTTCCTATAATTGATCCTAGAAAGTCATTTATCAAGGGAACTTTAAAATGCGAATTCTGAACTTGAAAGAGTCTAAGAGTTTGCAAGATCCTATAGATGACTTGAAAACCCAAAACTTTGATTTAATTGGCTAAGCATCCACAAGTCTCATTCCTTGAGATTTTAAATTATGGAGAACGAGAGATGATAGAGTCAATTATAAGTTTGGTATTCTTTCATGAATTTATGTGAGTTGATTATAAGCTTATTCTCCCATTGCTTGTTAATAAATATATTTGCAATAAATAAGGTCGTATGATTTGAGAAAGTTACTTAGCTTCTAGCAAAAGATCGTTTAAAAGTTGCTCGGTATTAATTAGAGTTCATAGCCAAGGCATAACTTATTGAAGAGGGATGCGAAGATTGGCGAGTCCGAAAAGGTCCTAACAAGACATGAGGGCTACATTTTGTTGCTAAAGATCCAAAAGTGATGTGAAGAATCATTTATCAAAAATCAATATGAAGGATCGAGACACACGACGAAAAGCAAATACTCCCCTAAAGATCATGGAGAAGTCTATCCAAAAAGATCCTAGCAAGGTATGAGGATAAATAGATCCAAGTCCTAAAAGGAGGCGGATCGTTGTATATCAAAGTCCAAAATAAAGACTGGAGAAAAATGAAGAAGTCGTGGTCCAAATATGAAGAATCTCTCAAAAAGATCAGGTGAAGAAATTCCTAATATGAAGAGAAGACCATAATTTCAAGAACGTCTCTCAAGATTCGAAGTATGAAGTCTCTGCCAAATATCGGTCCGAGAAAGGTCTCAAATCGTGAAGCGATTTATGCCAAGATATGAACTTTAAGAGGTCCCGAGAAGCAGTTTTAAAAGATTTTGTCCTTTAGCTAACTATTGATTAAATCGTCCCACTTTATTTTCGGCCTAAATAAACTATCGAAAAAAGTCAAACAATGTATCCTCGTGATCATTCAAGACTAAATTAAAATATAAGAGATACACCTAGGAATAAGGGAGTCTAAGTAAATAATTGAGCCACATGAGTTCGTGTTAGTTTGCTAACTTATAATAACAATGATCTCGTTTCTAAGCTTGGTCTAGGGAACGTGAAACTTGAGGATGATAAACATTCATGACAACCAAAACCCCAATGCAAGTCTTTGATTTCTTTACTTGTTTTGTTCTTTTAGTTTCCTTAGTGTTTAGTATTTAATAAAGGCCAAGGTGGGTTAGTTATGATGAAAAATGTAAACCATGCTTTGAAATTAATGCATTGCATGAGGGCATTGCAATAGTCAAGTGTAGGGGATTTAATAAGTGTGAAAACACTTATCCTTTTACCACTTATTTCCAATAATAACAAGACCAAAACGTGTATTTTATTTCGTAAAAGTCAGAATTATGCGTGGTTTGTGTTTTTATTGTGTTTCAGGATAAAAATATGAAAAAGGAAGAAAACATGGGCTATCACAGGCTTTTATCGAAGAAAAAGACAAAAGACGAAGTCAAAAGATTAAGAGTGCAAAAAGAACGGAAGTCAAAGGCGTATTCTGAAGATTTATCGAAGAAAAAGTCTAAAGACGGAAGTTTTATGAAGTCGAAGAACTCAAGTCTAATTATAGAAGAAAATTATAGGACGAGTTCAATTTATATCGACAAATCTCGAGACGACGTCGAGAAAGACAAAGAATTTAAATCGAGTCGAGACGTGAAAGAAGAAAGAAGTAAGCATCAACATTTAACCTCCCCACCTCCTATATATACCCTCCTAATATGTCATTAGGAGGGTGTTAGTTATTTTTATTAGTCAATTTTTAGTTTTTATTTTTAAGTGTGTTTAATTTTCTTCTCTCTAGTTTTTCAAGCTTATCAAACATTAATCTTGTAATCTTTTGTTCTTAATCTTTAATTTAATCAAGCTTATTTCTTAATTCTCATTCTACCTTTCTTAATAATCTATTGATTTTGCTTAGTTAATCATGTAGTTGGTTTAATTTTGTTGATGATGTGATTGTTTTGCTTATTTGATTGTGCTTATTGAATTGGTTTTTTGAGAGTTTTTAGATTAAGGTGCTTATTTGCTTAATTTCTATGTTTAATAGTTTTTAAAATAAGTTGATTTTAAAAAAGTTGATTTTTAATATTTAGATTATTTGGTGTTTTCATAGTATTTAAATTGTGGCTTATTAGTTTTTCTTAAAAATCTTTTTGGTTAAATAGTGCCTATTTTGGATTTGCTTATTTGCTTGATTTTTGTGTTGTTCGGGTTTCTCAAACCCTTGTTTTCCGAATAGGCTCCTAAATCATCATTCCGAATAGTTACAAGTCATCATCATTCCGGATAAACCCAAGTACCTAGAATTCCGGATAAGGTTCTTAACTCCAAATTCCGGATAAGGGATCGAATTACCATATTCCGGATAGTGTGTTTAAAGTATTCCGGATAAGCCCCTTCATCAACAATTCCGGATAAGCTCAGGTTATTGTATTCCGGATATAAGTTTGGACACTTATTCCGGATTGTGAACATTCTGAATATAGGTTAGACAGAATTCCGGATAAGCTTCTTTTGCGAATTCTGAATAAGCGTTGTTTTAAGGATTTTGGATAGTCATACAATACGAATTCCGGATAACAAGAAGATCATCATTCCGGATAGTGTTGATAACAGATTCCGGATAACTTGTTGAAGATTAGTATTCCGGATTTCATTCAGATCTAGCATTCCGGATAAGGTCATAATCCTTATTCCGGATTAGATTCATTTTTAGTTTACTGTTTAATTTCAAACTTTAATTTTTCCCGCCTTTTTACTTAGCATTCTTCTAACTTGTCTTGTTTTAATTTAATTTTTAAGTTTACATTTTTATAAGTTTTAATCATTTATTTTTTAATTTTTAAAGTCTTTATTTTTAGTTTAAATTTTCAAGCTTTCATTTTTACTTATTTACTCAACGACATTTTCACTTTTAGCTTAAAATAGATAATCAAACCTTTTTATTTTCCACCAAGAAGAACTGAGTCGCACTTTCAACTTGTAATCAATTTGAAAAGACTGGAACAACGAACTTTCATACGAGGCAAAACCTTGTATTAGTCATCATTAGTACGGCCTGAAAATGGTGTAGCGGAAACCATTTGAATAAAACCCGTTTTTAGTTCAAAATTATTCGCTCCAATATCCGGCACCACAATCGTGTCATCATTTCCTTCAACGTGAGATTGTAAAATCTCAATCATTGGTCGATTATCTGTTGCCATCGTGTTGTTCATATCTCGATTCTTGGGATCGGCTTTATTGACGGTCTTTATGTTCTTCTTCTTCTTTTTGGAAGAATTAGAAGTATTTGGTACACCACTCGGTATGTGTGTACGCGCGCGAGTGCGCATACAACTAAACTCGAGGAATGAGGTAGGAGACCTCAGTTGACTTTGAGAGGAAAGGGATTATCCCTCTTGAGGTTCAATATCAAAAAGCTACAAAAAAATATATACGTAATAGTACTTGAGTTGGCAAACCAATAATCGGTCGTCCCTCTCAATATACGCACAAGCAAGCGGGGAAACGAGGTGGCGCAAAGTACTTAAAAACCTTTTTCCTTAGACGGCCTTTTATTGCACGTCGCCTTATACCCACCTTATAGTTTGTATAAATCAAGTTCAAACTTTTTACTAGTATTTATCTATTTTGCCTTTTTTTCGTTTTGGATTCGAATACAATAGCTAGGTGATGAAATCCCAACTAAGGTCTTATTTGGAAGTAGGTAAATTGATTGTTCTACGTAATACAATATAGTAAAAGAAAAAACTTTTTGTATTTTTTTTAAAATATATATTCACAATAAAAAACGAAAGAAATCCAAATAAGAAAAATAACAATAATACGTAATATTTTTGGTGTAATACTTTAGGAAAAGTATTACTTTTGGATTTTTTATTTTTTTTGGTGCAAATCTTAGGAAAGAGTTTGCTTTTGTGATTTTTTATTTTTTTTGTATTTTTAAGTTTTTTATTTTCTTTTTGTTTTTGACTTTTAAACAAGAAAAGTAACGTTAAAAGTTGAACGGATCCCAAAATCCAAAGCTTCTCACGAAAAATCGTCAATCGTAACGAGCGAAGCGGCAGCGGCGCCATTTTATACAAGAGATATTGTATGTAAAAAGTTATCGTCTCGTCTCGATTCGAATTGAAAAAGGTTAATCGTGCGACTCAGTTGTTCTTGGTGGAAAATAAAAGGGAGTGATTATCTATTTTAAACTAAAACTAAATGTCGTTTAATAAAAATTAAAGCTTTAAAAGTTAAACTAAAAATTAAGGCTGAAACATAAATGAAGAAAAATTAAAACTTTGAAAGTAAATTTGAAACTTAAAACTTATAAAAATATAAACTTTATGAAAATTAAGCTAAGATAAAATAGATAAAATAATGCTTAAGAAAACTGGCGAGAAAAAATTAAAGTTTGAAAATAATTCGGAAAACACGAATTGAACATAAGTCAGAATATGTCCTTTTGATGTAATTCGGAATCTGAATCCCTATCACAAGTCGGAATAACAGAATCCCAACCTAATCCGGAATAATGAAAACTGGACCTAGTTCGGAATAATGAAAACTGGACCTAGTGAGGAATAATGAAAACTGGACCTATTGAGGAATAATGAAAACTGGACCTAATGAGGAATAATGAAAACTAGACCTAGTGAGGAATAATGAAAATTGGACCTAGTGAGGAATGATGAAAACTGGACCTAATGAGGAATAATGAAAACTAGACCTAGTGAGGAATAATGAAAACTGGACCTAATGAGGAATAATGAAAACTGGACCTAATGAGGAATAATGAAAACTGGACGTAATGAGGAATAATGAAAACTGTACCTAATGAGGAATAATGAAAGCTGGACCTAGTGAGGAATAATGAAAACTGGACCAAGTGAGGAATAATGAAAACTGGACCTAATGAAGAATAATGAAAACTGGACCTAATGAGGAATAATGAAAACTAGACCTAATGAGGAATAATGAAAACTGGACCTAATGAGGAATAATGAAAACTGGACCTAGTGAGGAATAATGAAAACTGGACCTAATGAGGAATAATGAAAACTGGACCTAATGAGGAATAATGAAGACTGGACCTAGTGAGGAATAATGAAAACTGGACCTAGTGAGGAATAATGAAAACTGGACCTAATGAGGAATAATGAAATATGGACCTAATGAGGAATAATGAAAACTAGACCTAATGAGGAATAATGAAAACTGGACCTAATGAGGAATAATGAAAACTGGACCTAATGAGGAATAATGAAAACTGGACCTAGTGAGGAATAATGAAAATTGAACCTAATGAGGAATAATGAAAACTGGACCTAATGAGGAATAATGAAAACTGGACCTAATGAGGAATAATGAAAACTGGAAGTAATGAGGAATAATGAAAACTGGACCTAATGAGGAATAATGAAAACTAGACCTAGTTAGGGAAACTAGGGTTTTAAAATAATCCGAACTAGATCAAAAATAACAAAAACTAAAAATAAGCTAAAATCAAATAAGAACTTATCTAAAAGTTTAACCAAAACAACTTTAAGAAAAAGCAAATAAGCCAAAATTTAAAAACTTTTAAAAACACTAAATAATAAAATATTTAAAAACAACTTTTTATAAAAATAAACTAATAAGCACTTAATTAAAAATAAGGAATTAACACCATAAGCTAGAAAAGCAATAAGCTAAAACATCAAACACTTAAAAATCAATAAGAACAACCATAAAGCAAATAAGCATAAAGATCAAATCAAACTACATGATTAACCAATTCAAAACACGATATTAAAAAGATTAAGAAAGGAAGAATGAGAATGATTAATTGAAAAAGCTTGAAATTAAGATGATTAAGATTCAAATTACAAGATTAATGAAAAATCATGAAAAACATTAAGAAAAGCTAGAGAGAGAAAGTATATTAATCTACTCCTAATTGCCTTACAATTTTAAAACTAACTAAAAATTATCTAACCCCCTCCTAATGACACATTAGGAGGGTATTTATAGGAGAAGTACATGTGATGATGCTTTCTTCTCTCTTTCTTCTTGTCTCAACTCGATTTAAGTTCTTTGTCTTTCTCGACGTCGTCTCGGGATTTGACGATATAAATTGAACTCGTCTTATATTTTTTCTTCTTTAATTAGACTTGGTTCTTCGACTTCATTAAACTTCCATCTTTAGACTTTTTCTTCGATAAATCTTCAGAATAGGCCTTGGACTTCCGTTCTTTTTGCACTCTTGATCTTTTGACTTCGTCTTTTCTTGTTTTCTTCGATAAAAGCCCGCGAAAGCCCGTGTTTTCTTCCCTTTTCACATTTTTGTCCTAAATCACAACAAAAACACAAACCACGCATAATTCCGACATTTACGACATAAAATACACGTTTTGGCTTGGTTATTATTATAGTTAAGTGGTAAAAGGATGGGTGTTTTCACACCTATCATGGGCTAGTCAAGGAATCAGATGGGATAGCACCAGCTAGTCTTGGTAAAGCTGGTACCTCTAATTTCTTGTCAGAGTTTATCTCATCCACAGAGGTGGAAGATGGAGAAGAAACATCTGAAGGGACAAATTTAACAATGGGTACAGGTATATGATTTTTATATCTACCCTTCCCCCCAATAGCCTGAACCACATCACCTGATATGGCTTCAGCAACTATTTCTTCCACTGTGGATTGAGCTAAATTCCATTTTTCAATGGTTTTTCTAAGTTCAGTGTTTTCATTAGTTAAAGACTTATTTTCAATGGAAAATTTGCTTACTTTTGAAATTGATTTGCAAGATTCACAAAGGGTTTAAGATTTGTTAATTCAGATTGACAATGATTTAACTCTGTTTTAAGACTATGAAACTTGTTTAACAGGTTTTTTCTTTGCTCTTCCACAAAGTGAAGGTCAACTAAGGTATAGTCACTGACATGGTCTCTATCAGGACCTTCAGGCATAGATAGCAGTCTTTGTACCTTTTTCATGGTGATGTCCACCCATTGACCAGATCTTGCTTTGCTTTTTCCCACAGCAGGTTCTTTATCAACGACTGCCATAAAGGCACTGACGGTAGTGGTTCCTTCATCCTTAGATGTAAGGGGTTCATCATCCCATTCAAATGAAGCAGCAATCAGACCTTTTTCAGCCTTCTTAACATCCTTTTTCTTAGCTGCATCTTCAACTTTCTGGTTGAGTTTTAACAGCTCAGTTTTCAAGGCTTTGTACTTAACTTTGTAGTCCTTTTTTTCCTTTGAGTCAGAGTGGGAAGTTTGCTTGAAAGGTGAGGTAGAAAACTTCTTGCAGCTGTGGTTGTTTTTGGATGAAGGAAAGCTTGGAGAGGAGGTTTTGTTTGACCAACAATCTTTCTGAAAGAGACCAGTCTTTCCACAGGTGTAGCATGACACCTTGGATTTATCAACCTTAGCAGCTCCAACTCTACCAGATCTCTTGTAGTACCTCTTTTGAGCAGCTAGAAGGGATCTGTCATGGAACTCAGCATGTAATTCATCAAGAAATTCTTGACTGCTTCTGGTGTCCTCTTCTATGTCAGAGTCACTGTCCTGAAAAGAATGGTTAGCAACAAGAGCTTTTGATCGAGTGATATTGGTGGTAAACCTATCAGTCTCTGATTTGTAAATGGAGTCAATTAGCCCTTCTTCATAGTTATATCTACCAAACAGTTGGGCTAAAGTATCATTTTTGATAGCATTATTTGCTCTTAAGGTCTGGTTTAGGCTAAGCCATTTTCTAGGTAAACTATTGACAAATGTAGAATTAACCTCAGCCTTAGGTAGAACAACTCCATTGTTTCCCAAGTCATTCAACAAAATCTTAAGCCTAGTATAAGTTTGAGCAACAGTTTTTGTTTCCAAAGCTTTAAAAGCATTAAATTTAAGTCTAAGGGCTTGGATTTTGGTTTCTTTTGTTTCCTCTGGACCTTCATACCCTAGAACTAACACGGTCCACATCTCCTTAGCAGAGTTGCATTTTATGATGGACTTCATAATGTTCTTGGGTAGGCAAGAGACTATGATACTTTTGAGTCTCTTGTCCTGGTTAGCTAGACGTCTATCCGCTAGAGACCATTGCTTAACAGGCTTCTTGATGGGTCTCTCAGGGGTAGAGGAAACGGCCAGTGGTACGTAGGGACCATTTTCTAAGATTTCTATCAAGAATGGTTCTAAGCATTGGACGCATGTGACCCCCCACGAACATCAAGTAGTTGGGAAGGTCATCATCATTATTACCAGTGCTTACAACCGATGTAGGCATGGTAGTAGATGTGGTCGCCGATGCGGTGGTCAAAGTGGTACCTTGACTGGTTTGACCAAAGGGTGGACAAGGTATAGTATCACTCATATTAGGATCTTGATTTTAAAAAAAAGAACGGTTTATAAAATGTTTTATAAATCAAACTGCTCTGATGCCAATTGAAAGTCTCTTAATATGACAATTGTTGAAACTATAACTCGTATAACCACAAAAACACAACGAAATACATTTCAAACGCGTAATGCTTTATTACCTGTTATAAACAAAGTATTACAAAGTGCTATGAATACACCCGTTGAATGACAATAAGAAATGAACCCTAGAACAAGTAAACTAGATTCGAGACTCAAGTTTACAAGGGAACCAATGAGACGCTGGTAGACAGCTGAGGGCTCAGTGGTTCCAAAGTGAGAAATAACTTAGATAATTTATCCAAGCACAAGGGTTGCCTTAACTCTTCTTTCTCACTCCTATTTATAGTGGTACGAGGTTGCTTCCTTAGTGGGAGTAGTTGATACGTGTCATCTTCTGAATGGAAGAGTACAATGTATTAAATGCATGTACAAATCGAGACATACCTTTAAACAACTTTAGGTGAACAGTTCTACCAACTGTTCACCTTTTGTCCCACTAGGTCGTACTAGGCTTTATCTTGAATCTCTTGTTTTGTCCCGCTCAAAACACTTAGTAGATTCTCCCGCCTAAACTATAAAGGATTAGAAAAGCTTTGCTTGTATCAGACTTCTAGGGTTCTTAAGTGATCTCTGAGTATTGTCAACTCAGAGATCCTTGAACACCAGCACATTCCTTCTACATCCCAGCTATCCATAATCACTGGTGAGTATGACTTCAGATTGTCTTCGAATTCTCTGACGTGGTCTTTGACTTGAATGTTCCTGGTGTGCCAGTTGACGCTTTGCCTTCCACTGGTCTGGTCTCTGTTGCTGGTCCTCTCAGCGCTCAGTAACACTTAGTCTAATTTAAACAAATCTAGACTGGGCCATAGTTAAAACTTTCATTAGCCCAACACTTTCTCGGATCGATATTTGGCATTGACTTCATACTTCGAATCTTGAGAGACGTTCTTGAAATAATGGTCTTCTCTTCATAATAGGAATTTCTTCACTTGAAGTTTTTGAGAGATTCTTCAAACTTGGACCACGACTTCTTTATTTTTCTCCAATCTTTATTTGGGATTTTGATATACAACGATCCACCTCCTTTTCGGACTTGGATCTATTTATCCTCATACCTTGTTAGGGTCTTTTCGGATAGACTTCTCCATGATCTTTACGGGAGTAATTTCTTCTCGTTGTGTGTCTCGATCCTTCATATTGATTTTTGAATAATGATTCTTCACATCACTTTGGATCTTTAGCAACAAAATGTAGCCCTCATGCATTGTACGGCCTTTTTGGACTCGCCAATCTTTGCATCCCGCTTCAATAAGTTATGCATTGGCTATGAACTCTAACTAATTCCGAGCAACTTTTAAACGATCTTGTGCTAGAAGCTAAGTAACTTTTCAAATCGTACGACCTAAATTATTGCAATTATTTATTAACAAGCGATGGGAGAAAAAGCTCATAATTAACTCACATAAATTCATGAAAGAATACAATACTTATAATTGACTCTATCATCTGTCGTTCTCCATAATTTAAAATCTCAAGGAATGAGACTCGTGGATGCTTAGCCTAAGAAACCAATTAAGGTCCATATGGTTAAGGATACTAGCTAGAGTAAACTCAAATAAGTAAACTCGGGTCGAGTCAAAATATTCACGACGGGCCTAATATATCAAAGACATCTAAACTTGTTTAAACAATTTTATTAAATAATTTATGAAGAACGAAAATAACAATAACAAAGGAAATTACTACTAGGCCAAAATAGATCAAAAATTTTGAAAAATGTCAAAAAATCAATTTTCCGATTAAAATGAGGACAAATTCACGGAAAAGCCTACTTAACTTTGATAGAAGTCCCCCTACACTTAATATAAACATTGTCCTCAATGTTTAAGCATGTGGGAGTAAACTCCCCTACACTTAGGACATTGTGCACGTTGTTTAAATCTTGCTAAGGAAGAGACAACTAAAGTGATTCCTATTTCAACATATATATGATAAAATTCTGAATCAAAAGAGTTCAGGATAGAACCAGGAAGACGGGTACACGGAATCACGGGGCGTCAAAAGTCTTTAAAAGTGGATCTTTGAAAGCTCTAATCCCTACACATCATAAGAAAGAAAACAACAAACACATACTTGGGTCCCGCCACACTTATTATGAAAACGGATAAAGAAGGATAGATCATCGGGTTACCTCCTGAGAAGCGCTTGTTTTTGTTAACCGAGTCACGAGCCTGACTCGACCCCGAATTAAGAATTCAAAGGGAAGCCTCTAATATTGATACCAGGATCAAAAATCTTGTCCTCGTTCCAGGAGGAAAATAATAAATGAGAGGCTGGGGGATAGGTCATGAAAGGTAAAAAGGTCTACATACGAGAAGTATGTGAAGTTATCATACATGGGAGGTAGGGTGGGTAAAGGAATCACAATGTCATCCCCAATAGACATATGATGGTTATTAAGCGGAAAAGCCGTAAAGGTATCAATCCTAGAATAATCAATGTCACCTCCCCGGTCAAAACACTCATCCTCAGTAATAGTCTCTGAAGTATGGAATGAAAGGTGCTCGAGAGGGGGAATTGGGACAATATCTTCATGCATCAAAGTATCAAAAAGAATATCCCCCTCCGTGTCATCATCATCAATACCCAGAGGTATTGAGAGAATGTAGATTTCCTCCATAATGTGTAAAATCCATGATTAAATGTAATAAATTTCGCCCAATAATCCTAGAACACTCTCTCATATGTTTTATTTCTTTAAGATGTGTGTGAACTTGTCCATTGAGTACTTATACTTTTGCAAACCATCTCTATTGTAATAAGTTACATAACTTGAATCATGTACTTAAAAACTAGAAGAACAAGTAATGAAAAGTATAACTAATTATGTATACATAACATTTAACAAAATTTGAGAACAATGTTACATCATACGTACATAGTCGTGTATGTATATGTGTACATCATAGGCATACATACACTTTCTTGGACTAGCCCAAGATCACCTCCTCTTTGTGTTCTAGCCCAACACAAGCCCATAACAAGCCCACCTTTCTTTTGGTATCCATACACGGCACACACATCCACTATGTGGAAGAAGAAGAGTTGCTTTGGAAATACAAGAGCCTACACTTGGCATAAGAGTTCTTACCAAGGCAATCACGCCTTTTTGCCTTGCCCTTCTCTCTCTTCTTTAAGCCGAAAACACACACTCTTCATTATCTCACATGCAAATCAAATCTCATTTCTCTCATCTCCTTTCTCTTTCAAATCATACGAATACCACCAAGAATATACATTAACTTCACTAGATCTTTGTCTTCATCTTTACTAAGAATCATTTAGTAGTATCTCCACCTTTTGGAACCATTATAGCAAGCCTTAGCCGAATCCATGAAGGTCACAACTTGGTTATAGTTAGGGTTTTCATCTTCATCAATTTTAGATCCCTAATCTCCCTTGTTCTTTAGATCTCCCTTGGTAACTTTAGCAAGAAGGTATTACTCTTTATACTTTCTTCATTTTTACTTGCATGCACTAACATCCACCTATAAACATATGTAACAAACTTGTTAAAAATCAAGATATGATAAAACCATGGTAATCCAAGGTCACGACATATTTTGGAATACCATTAGTCATGGTTAAAAACTTTTGATAAAGAACCTATGACTAGTATTCTATGTTTAAACTTGATTAAAAATCATATAACTCATTTTATTTATTTAAATGTGGCTGTGGGTTACAAACCTCACTTTTGGGATTTTGGTTAACTAATAATCACAAATCTCATATGTAAACTTGTGTAACTCAAAACCATGAAAAACCATGACCTTAAAGGCCATGGAATAATTAAATGGGCATCTATGATTTATGTACTAAGTTTTAAACAATGGAATATGTATTTATACATGTATAATTTATGGTCCATGACACTTGTGCAAACATATAATCAATAAAGATAAATGAAGAACATTAGCACAATTAAACCAATTGACTAACTAATAACACAAGTTTATACTTTTCATCGTTTGTATATCTTATTAATAATGAATCAACAAATATACAAGACTTGCCCGGTTGTTTGCGGAACAACAACCAGGTGATGAATGACAAACTAAACTCCTATGTTCATAGCTAGCTAAGCATATGCAACAATGGGAGGATGAAACCCCTATCCACTAAAGTGTTACATGTGTGTTTTCTGTGGTGGGAATCATTAGCCTATTCTATTACAAGGACCACATATATAGTGGGTGTAAAGCTTCCTTGAGAAGCTTTTACTAAAATACAAGTAACCACCTTGTACTTTGTAGTCTTCCACTAATACTTCAGATAGACACTTCTTCAGGTCTTCTAACGTCTTCAGGTCTTGTAATAAGTAATAGTCTTAAGGAGTTAGTAAGCTGTTATGTCATCACTTACTAACTCCATCATCCTTGGTTCTTTGCATCACTTACTGAAATTCGCGTCAGCTAATGACGAGTCTATCTCGTAGACTCTAAAGAACTCCAAAGAATGACACACTAAACTTATAACATACGAAGTTCAGTGACTAACTGTAAAACCCGCATGCTTTTACCATGAATAGTACCCTTATGATCGTACGTACATGATTAGAACTTTCCTTTTATAGCACGTTTACGTTTCACGAACAAGATTTACGAGTATTACGTACGTGTTATAACACGATAAGTATTTAATATGTATTAAGACACGATAATTATTTCAATAATAATTATAATCACGAACATACGAACATGAAATCATGAACGTAAATAATCACGAGCTTAGTATTACGTATTTATGTATATTTATTACGATCATGAATAAATATAATAAGACACGAATGATAACTATTTAAATCACGTAATACACGAACATGAGAACAAGTATAATATTAGACACGAGGAAATGTATGGGTTACCCCCATGTGGGCCCATATACCCGCGGCTAGAAACAAGACAAAGGGCCAAGCCCATGCAATTTTTACTAAACAGGGAAAAAGGGAAAAACTTATTTTCATAATTACAAAAATTGGAAAATAATCAAAACCCTAAATATCTCTTTCTCCTCTCCTTGGCCGCCGGGTAGAACACACACCAAGGGTGTGTTTGGTTGATTTTGGTGATTGATTTATTGCAAGGTTGTTAGTGTGTTCGTTCTCCTTTGATTCACGTAATCGGTATATCCTTAAACCTCTTTTCCTTTATGTTTTTATTTAATCAAGAACACATGAATCATGAATGCTATAAACAAGTAATTACATGTTAATAAAATCAAGAGGGTAAAATTAATTAGGGTTAAAGGGTGTTTGTTTTTGGCTGACGCAAGGAACCGAGACCCAAGGGGGTCTCGGCTTGTTTTTGATTCACACCAACCGAGACCTCAAGGTCTCGGTGTGTGTTGTGTGTCTCGGCCGCAGGAGAAAAGGGAACCCCGACCTCGGTCGGGGTGTGTTTTGGCTCGGGTGGGTCTCGGCTAAGACAAGGACCACCACCGGCTTATGTCGGTGGCTAATTAAGGAAAGCAGGGGGAACCCCAAGCCGCGACAACAAGAGGAACCACCAGCTAGCCGGTGGGAACTTTTGCTAGCCGGCGGCTAGACATGACCAAGGGTGCGTTTGGATGCCGATTCACGGGTTAAAACCGGTCCGGTTCACAACATGTTTAGATTAAAACACGGGTTCGGTTCATGGGTGATTTTTGCAAGTTAATTTTTTTACAAGTTTAATTATTTTTACAAGGTTAAATTAAATTAATTAAAACCTGTACATGATTAATTTAATTTATACATGACTTAGGTTATTAATATTATTATTAATACATGAATTTTAACCTAAGTAATTATCATTTTAATTAGACTATATAATTAATTAATTATTGAAATCATGACTTATAATTAATTAAATTACATGACTTAGGTTATATTATTAATAGATAATAATACATGTTTTAACCTAAGTATTTTTACCTTTATTTAATTAAACCATGTTATATTTAGTTAAATACTTTAACCTATAGTTATTTTAATTTACATGAAATAATTAATAAACTATACTATATAATTACATGACTTAGAATATAAATCAGTAAACACTTAAGCTTATATTATTAGCTTAATAATCTAGCTTATTTATATTTATGGAAACTTTCTGTTTTTAGAAACTTATTAATTAAGGCAGCTAATCTATTTATGGAAACTTTCTGTTTTTAGAAACTTATCTATTTTAAGCAGTAAATCTATTTTTGGAAACTTTCTATTTTTAGAAACTTTCTATTTTTGGAAACTTTCTATTTTAGGAAACCAGCTATTTTTAGAAAGTTACTTATTATTACACAACAAATATAATAATACATGAAATGCAAGTAATACTTAAACAGAATAGACAGAATACATGATAAACACAGTATAAAGCTTTAATCAGTAAAACATGACATGAACATAAAAAACAAGCTAAGACATGATCTAAAACCAGTTACGTACTCAGTAATCAGATACTTATACACGTATGTATTTATGTAGCATTAGTGATACCGAAGTAGGACTCTCTTCCGTTCGTCTTCTTCGTTCACTGGACACGAGGTACGGATTCTCCGTCCTTTCAGTATGGACATTCTTCCTTATTAGGATTCCCCGTATGCAGCCAACTGTTTTCCCAGTATATGTTTTTGAATTTCTTATGTTTAATTAGATACCTAAAGCCATATACATGCATGACTAGTTTCACCTAGTTATGGAGGTACCATAACCATAACACTGGAGGCAACAATGTTATGACTCCACCACGACGGAGTGATAGCTCGTGGCGTTCCTTCAGCTTTTAGCCATATTATTATTATCAGGTGGGCGTATGGGTGCATCCTAGTTTACATGTTTTCAGCAGATTATTCAGGTGAATGTGGTGTGTGCCTTGCATCCTTCACAAGGAGATGATCCCTCCTACACTAACCAGTATATTAATTTAGAGACAGCCCCTCTAATTTGCATGACGAGGTCACCCCTCCAAATATTCATGCACGTTGATAATTCATGACCTATATTGGCTAATGGTAAACATGTTAAACAGTTTTTATAATATAAACATAAGGCTTTTCAAACTATAAAACCAGTTTTAATAAGACATGCCAGGTTATTCAAGACTTAGTCTTTTCCACTGCTTCATGCTTATATGCTTATATGCTTATGTTATTCATGCTTTATTTGTATATCCGTGCACTGAGCGTTATGCTCAGCCATTTTCCTTTTCATCTTCCCAAAACGGCAGGTACACAGGGACGCTCGTAGACTTTAAGCGTACGTGCATATGGATTGGAAGCTTCATAGCCTTCTTTACTTTATGCATTACTTTATACTTTGATACTCATTTCCATGGACATTGTTTAGTCCTTTTCATTTACAGTACTTATGTTTGTGTGTGATGAGTTCTACTTTTGGGATACCGATGTTTGATTCCGGTATTTCCTTTAAGGTCATGTGATGTTTAATACATTATCCTTGTATGCTTTGATGACACGCCATAATCACGCGTGACATTCCATTTATCAAAATGGGGTGTTACAATTATGGTATCAGAGCCAAGGCTTCGACCTGTAGGCTCTCAAAACACGACATGTGATTAGTGGGTAGTCATTATGGTCTTCCTAGAACTGACAGTCGGTTTTCATGCATTCATCATTTTCAAGCATACATAAATATGTCATTGTCGCAGGTTTATGACTAAGTAATGGTTGGTACAGGACTGCCCCTATTTAGTCGCATGTGCTTTTATCGAAACTTTTAAATTTGGGACCAACCCATTGGTGTCCCCTCGCTATGTCTTTTGTTTTGGGTGAACTGACCATAGGCGTTCACTCTCGCGCATACAAAAGTTTTCATAAAACTGCATCATGCATTCATGTACTAGTTTTTCTACATAAAATTTTTCTCATGATTTATTGGTATAAATTTTTTTCATGTATATAGTTTATGTTTTGATCCCTTTAATCATGTATTTTATGTTATACTGTCAGATGGTTCTCACACGCGAGCAGGAACAACTCAATGCAGCAATCCAAGCTGCAATGCAAGCTATGCTTCCTCAGCCGATGAACGAAATCAGGGCTGAGGTTCAGGCTGCCAACAACCAGCAGCAACACCCACTACCTCCTCCTCCTCCAGCAACATTGGTCACATGGCTGGAGAGATTCAATAAGCTCCGGCCCTCGAGCTTTCGAGAGAACAGATAGCCCTAGTGAAGTTGAAAACTGGTTGGCTCACATTGAGAAGATCTTCGATGCTATGGGTTGTGACCCCGTCTTCAAGTCAAGGTTGGCTTGCTACAGATTCGAAGGTGATGTACTATCATGATGGATGGCACTGAAGCAGTCTGAGGGAGGTGATAATTGGGTGGCTGGTTTGACTTGGGCTCAGTTCAGGGATTTGGTGATGGGAAAATTCTTTCCCAAGGCCGAGCAAGACAAGTTGAAGAGGGAGTACCATGGAATCCGACAGAGAGCTGGGGAGAATAGCAACGAGTTCATGAAGCACTTTCTTCGCTTGGCTGGGTTCCTTGGTGCAGCAGCAGGTTTTCCTGAAGAGCAAGCACACCACTTCAGGTGGGCTCTTCGTACATCGGTCGCAAACAACTTGGTGTGTGCTACGTTCAACACGATAGCACAAGTGGCCGATGCAGCACGCAAGCTGGAGATGCTGCAGGAAAGAGATGAGTTCGGGGAAGCAGAGAGACCCGATAAGAGGTAAACATTCGTATTAAAACGGTGACCAACCCGTATTCTTTCAGTATATGTCAATATTTAATCTCTTTAAACTGTATCTTCCAGGCAGAAGACTGGGGACCGGTCTCAACCGGCTACTCAGCAACAGCCTACTCAGCCCAAGGGAAACAGTCAGACTCACGATCGTTCTGCTACGAACAGGCGTGGCGGTAATGATACTTACCGTAACAACGCTGGATACTCCAACAGCAGCAGGTCCTTATACTTACTCATTTCTTATGATTACATGTTATAATTCTTAATTCTGACACATTAGCAAATCTTCCACCAGGAATCATGGTAACGGGAAGGACCAGAACCAAAGAGGTTCACAGCCGAACCGTCCAGCTACTACTGGTATTCAATCTTACAATTAACCGCATTGTCCTTTGTACCTATTACCATGTCTCATGTATATTATTTTTAGCAGGCTCTCAGCCAGTCAGGACACCTGCTGGAGGATATACTCATCCTCTTTGCTCTACTTGCCACCGTAGGCACCCAGGGCCATGTCGCCGCGACAGCGACACATGATACAAGTGTGGTCTTCCTGGCCATCGCATGAAGGATTACCGCAAGGGCGAGATGGAGGGTACATCAGGACATGCTGATACCAAGCCGCCTCCTACTAGTGGACGCGTTTACATGACATCTCGCGATCAGGCCAACAAGTCTACAGGTACCATCACTGGAATCTTGTATATGTATGGTCAAGCTGCATGTGTTCTGCTTGATACGGGTGCTACTCACTCGGTTATTTCTACTGCTTATGCCAAGAATGTTAGGATACTCCCCATGCCACTAGAGAACATACTGAGTATTTCCACGCCATTGAGAGACTATGTACGCATAACCCATGTGTACAAGAGCCTTCCCCTAGAGTTTGACGACAAGATTCGTCATGTTGACGCACTTTCGCTGGACATGAATGATTTTGACATGATTTTGGGAATGGATTGGCTATCCAAGCATCATGCTACCATAGACTCCCATTCATATCGATTCATCTTCGGTGATGTTGATGCACCAGAGTACATTCACAACGGGTTCGTACTCGGAAGGTCTGTACAAATCATATCAACCCTGCAAGCACGTGCTTTACTTTCACATGGCTATGAGGGTTATCTAGCTATTGTTCATGACATGGATGCTGAATCCCCATCAATTCAGGATCAGCCGATAGTGTTAGAATTTCCAGATGTATTTCTAGAAGAACTTCCGGGTATACCACCTGCACGTGAAGTAGAATTTAACATCGAGCTCATCCCAGGAGCTGAGCCGATTCCCAAGGCTCCTTATCGCATGGCTCCCATAGACTTGAAGGAGCTGAAGGATCAATTGCAAGAACTTCTGAAACGAGGTTTTATTCGACCGAGCGCATCTCCATGGGGCGCACCGGTCTTATTCGTCAAGAAGAAGGACGGTGATAGGTGTGTAAACACCCATCCTTTTACCACTTAATTCGGGCTAAAACGAGACCAAAACACGTATTTAATATCATTTGTTTGGAATTATGCGTGGTTTTTGTGTTTATTGTGTTTTCAGAGACAACCGGATAAATATTGAAGAAAACATGGGATTGCACGGGTTTTACTGAAGAAAAAGACTCAAGATAAAGTCTATTGTCCAAGAGATGCAAAAGATTTGAAGTCACTGGGCCTATTCGAAGATTTATCGAAGAAAAGGACCAAAGATGGAAGATTTATATAAGTCGAAGAAACTCAAGTCTATTAAATGAAGAAATTAAAAGACGAGTTGAATTTAATCGACGACAAATCCCGAATCAGAATCGAAAACGGAAACTTTTCTGAAAAGACGAAAAGACACGAAGAACGGGAGAAAGCCCACTCACCAACCAAAGGAAACACCTATAAATAGGCCATCCCACACACATTTTAGCTAGCTAGTTTTTCTTTCTTCCTCCCTTTTCTTTCCTCCTGGTTCGTATAACACCATCACCACTAGGGTGATTGGTGAATTTTATCTTTAGTTCTTAAATCTTGTAATTTTAATCTTTGTTTCATCTTGTCAAAACATCAATCATTCAATACTAAGTTCTTGTTTAATCTTTCATTTCATCTTGTTCATCATCATCTTTATCTTCAAGTTCTTAAGTTTTTATTTTCTTGATTTGATCTTCAAAAGTTGTTTGGATTTGTGTTTTTATTAGTGGGATTTGTTGCTTATATTGTCTAAACGATTTGTGTTTAATTTGGTAAAACCTTTTTAAGTGTTTGATTCGATTTTGATTAATTTTGTGTTCCGTGTTCTTCGCTTTAACTGCTACTGTATCTGGGTTTCCATACTTCCGAACCAAGCAAAAAGTTCCGAATGAAGCATTCATTCGGAATCTTCCGAACCAAACATTAAGTTCCGGATCAGTATCTTCCGAGTCAGTTATTTCCGAATCAAACTGTTCCGAACCAAGCCCTTCATTCGGAAGTTTAAAACTTCCGAACCAGTGACTTTCGGACGAAGCAAAAGTTCCGAATCAGCTCAGACTTCCGAATCAAGGAGAAGTTCCGAATCAACCTTTTCATTCGGAAAGTTCCGAATCAATATGAAAGTTCCGAATCAGCCATTAAGTTCCGGATGAGTATGTTCCGAATGAGCAAGTTCCGGATGAGTGAATAGTATCTTCCGAATCAGTTAGTTCCGAATCAAGGTTTAAAGTTCCGGATCAGTTATTTTTGGGTATTTTAAAGTTACTGTTTTACTGTTGATGTTTTACTATTTCTCTGCTCATATTTCACTATTTACATTTTAACTTTAATTTTAATTTGAACTTTAAATTTTCAACCAAGTTTTTGTTAATCTTAATTAAAGTAATTACCTTTGATTTAAAGTTTCATTTCCACTTTCTTATTAGAATAGAAAACCCAACCCCTTTATTTAGTAACCAAGAACAATCATTCCACTTAAGACCTAGATCAATTCGAGAGGATATCGAGACTAAAATTGAACCCTAGCAAAATGCGAATATCAAATGGCGCCGCTGCCGGCTCTTCTCGTTAAGATCAAAAGTTTTTTGTAGAACTTGGATTTTGGGATCCGTTCCCCGTGAACGTTACTTTTTCATAAAAATTTTCAAAAACAACTAAAAATATAAAATTTTCAAAAATTCTAAAAATGAAAAAACAATAAAAAACCAAAAAATATTTTTGCTTTGTTTGTTCGTTCTTTTGCAGGTGTATGCGCACTCGATCCACGTCTTATCAAGAGCCCGAGCCTCTCGATAACTTAGACATGGCTGGTGTACAAAACAACAATAACATACCACCTCCGAACAACAATAATAACAACAACAATCCACCTTTCAACAACATGAATAACAACAACAATGAGCACCTTCCGGATAATCGCCCAATGATTGAATTGCTGCAAGCTCATGTTGATGGCAACACGGATCCAATTGTTATACCACCAATTGCCGCCAACAATTTCGAGCTCAAGTCAGGCTTTATCCAGATGGTCTCAGCTCAACCGTTCTTGGGACGCACCATTGATGACCCACACGACCATATCAAGAGATTTCTACAACTCACCAACACGGTCAAGTTCAATGGAGTTTCACAAGAAGTGATAAGGTTACAACTTTTTCCCTTTTCTTTAGAGGGACAAGCCCGGCATTGGCTTGCTAAGGAACCGCCACAGAGTATTCTCTCGTGGACGGATTTGGAAACAAAGTTTATCAACTACTTTTTTCCACCCTCTCGTACTACCGCTTTGCGGAATGAGATTATAAACTTTGAACAAAAGTACGATGAGTCATTTAGTGAATCTTGGGATCGTTTTAAAGATCTTTTAAGAAAATGCCCACAACATGGTTTTACCAAAGTTCATCAAATAAATACTTTTTACAATGGTTTAAGCATGAGTGACCAAGATTCACTGAATAGTGCCTCAGGGGGTAATTTATTGGCTAAGACTTCTAATGCTGCTTGGGACATCATTGAGAACAAATCTCGTGTGCAAACCAAGAGCGTTAGGACCAATGTTGCTAGTGCTAGCACTAATGACAGCGACAAGCGATTAGACAAAATCACTACGCTTCTTGAATCGCTTGTCACCCACACCGTCAGCAACAACAACAGCAACAACGCCAAAAATGCACAAGTGAACGCTGTCAGCCAACCTTGTGAGATATGCGGTGGTCCCCATTCTTACACAACTTGTACCGCCACCCAAGATTACCCTGCTGAGAATGTGAATGCGGCATATGGCACCTACCAACAACCTGCTTATCAAGCTAGACCTCAAGGTGACCGTAACTTGCTTAGCTACCGCAGCAACAACTATCTTTCACCACCTGGCTTTCCTCCAACCAACCCAAACCAACAACAAAACCTTAACCGCCCTGCTCAACAACAACAACAACCTCGCCAACCATATATCCCACCTCACAAGCAGCAACAACCACCTCAACGTAACAATCAAATCTACCAACAACCTGCTTACCAACCACCTGCATACAATGCTCCTTCCAACCAATCCAACACTGCACTACACCAAGAGGTCGCCACCTATATGAGGACCAATGATGTGATAGTGGGAAATCTCCAAGAGGAAGTGCGCAATTTGAAGGCAGACTTGGTCAAGCAAGGAAATGATTTGCGAGCTGATATGAGAAACACGTTGGATAGCCAGACTAACGATCTAAGGAACATGATGGCTAGTTTTTTCCAAAGTAGTCAACCCTCTTCTTCGGGTACTCTACCGAGTAACACCGTTGCGAATCCAAGAGGGGAGATGAAAGCAATCACCACTCGAAGTGGCAAAGGTACCAAGGAACCCGAGCTTCCTATACCGCCACCGGTGGTTGTGACTAAGGAGATCGAGTCGCCTGCTCCCATTCCTCATCCTTCTCCTTCCCCAATTTCTCCACCTCTTCTTTCTACCCCTCCTCCACCCGTGGTTGTGAGTGATCCTATACTCCCAAAGACTTCCTCTTCTTCCAATATACCTTATCCTTCTAGGTTGAGGAAAGAGAAGCAAAAGAGCAAGGATGATATTCAGGTTTCTAACTTTCTTAAAATGTTTAAACAACTGAATTTCAATATCTCCTTCGCTGAGGCTCTCGCTCACATGCCCAAATACGCCAAAATGTTTAAAGACCTTCTGAGCGACAAGGAAAAGCTCCTCGACATTGCTAACACCCAACTTAATGAGAACTGCTCTGCAGTGCTCTTAAGGAAATTACCAACCAAGCTTGGTGATCCGGGTCGTTTTCTTATCCCTTGCAATTTCCCGGGAGTAGAGAATTGCAAGGCCCTAGCCGATCTAGGTGCCAGTATTAATCTCATGCCTCTAAGTGTTTGGAAGCAATTATCTCTCCCAGAGCTAGTCCCCACTAAAATGACTTTGGAATTGGCCAACCGCACGGTTGCTTATCCAGTGGGGATAGCCGAAGATGTTATCGTAGGAGTCGACAAATTCACCTTCCCTGCTGATTTTGTTGTCGTCGACTACGAGATGGACCCCCGTGTGCCACTTATTGTTGGTCGTCCATTCTTGAGGACCGGTCGCACTCTTATTGATGTTGAAGCCGGAGAGCTTATCATGAGAGTGGGTGACGACAAAGTAGTCTTCAACATGGGAAAGTTGTCTAAACAGCCTTATTCATATGAGAGCGTTAATTGTATTGACGTTCTTGATGAGGCTTGTGAAGAACACTTTAATGATGCTTGCAAAAGTATTCCTACCTCTCTTCCCAATGTTGAGACCGTGTCCTCTATTGATTCATCGTTGTCTCTATTTGGAGATAGTGATTTATTCTGGAACAATCTTGAAGATACCATGGGAGATAGGACTCTTGCTACTAATGATTCTCCCACCGAGGGGGATGAAGATATGAGTTTCTTTGACAATCTTCTCACCGAAGACAATCCTTCGCCTCCATCTCCCACGGTCATTGCTATCGATACTCCGACGTTGAAAACGCCTCCCGTCGAAAACCCTCCGGATTTGGAACTTAAGGAGTTGCCGCCACATCTCGAGTACGTGTTCCTTGACGACAACAAGAAGTCGCCCGTTATTATTGCAAAGGATTTGAAAGATGCAGAGAAGACCCGCCTCGTTGCTGTGTTGAAAGCTCACAAGAAGGCTATTGCGTGGAAAATCTCGGATATTCGTGGAATTGATCCTCACTTCTGCACGCACAAAATTCTCATGGAGGACGACTATAAGCCCACTATTCAAAGCCAACGAAGGGTGAATCCAAAAATACATGAAGTCATCAAAACAGAGGTTATCAAACTTCTTGATGCGGGTATGATTTACCCTATTTTGGATTCACCGTGGGTTAGTCCAATCCATTGTGTGCCCAAGAAGGGCGGAATAACCGTTGTTCCCAATGAACACAACGAGTTGATTCCCACTCGTCTCGTTACTGGGTGGAGAGTTTGTATAGACTACCGCAAACTCAATGATGCCACGAGAAAGGATCATTTCCCTCTACCTTTCATGGACCAAATGCTTGAACGATTAGCCGGTAATGAATATTACTGCTTTCTTGATGGTTTCTCGGGTTATTTTCAAATACCCATCGATCCCCAAGATCAAGAGAAGACTACATTCACTTGTCCCTATGGCACTTTCGCTTACAAAAGAATGCCTTTTGGCTTATGTAATGCGCCCGGGACTTTCCAAAGGTGTATGTTAGCTATCTTCCATGACATGGTTGAACAAACCATGGAAGTCTTCATGGATGATTTCTCGGTCTTCGGGGATTCCTTCTCTGCTTGCCTTGCCAATTTAGAACGTATGCTAAAGCGGTGCGAAGACACTCGCCTTGTTCTAAATTGGGAAAAATGCCATTTTATGGTAAAAGAAGGCGTCGTGCTTGGACATAAGATTTCGAAAGCCGGTCTCGAAGTAGACCGTGCTAAAGTTGATGTTATAGCAAAGTTGCCTCCACCTTCCACTGTGAAGGGTGTGAGAAGTTTCTTGGGTCATGCGGGCTTCTACCGTCGATTTATCAAAGACTTTTCTCAAATCGCTCGCCCGATGACCCACCTCTTGGAAAAAGATACTCCTTTTATCTTTTCCAAAGAGTGCCTTGAAGCCTTCAACTCGCTTAAGGATAAGCTAACTAAGGCACCCGTCTTAGTTACCCCTAATTGGGAGCTGCCTTTTGAGTTGATGTGCGATGCTAGTGATTTTGCTATTGGAGCGGTTCTTGGACAAAGAGTGAACAAACACTTCCAACCGATCCATTACGCTAGCAAGACAATGACTGGGGCACAATTGCATTATACGACAACCGAGAAAGAGCTTTTAGCCGTTGTCTATGCTTTTGAAAAATTCCGCCCCTATCTTGTCCTCTCCACCACCATTGTGTACACCGATCATTCCGCGTTGAAGTACTTGTTGACAAAGCAAGATTCCAAACCAAGACTTCTTCGTTGGGTTTTGCTGCTCCAGGAATTTAAAATCGAAATCCGGGATAAAAAAGGAGCAGAAAACTTAGCCGCGGACCATCTTAGTAGACTTGAGGATCCATACCAAGGGGATCATCCGACCAAAGAAATCAATGATTCTTTTCCCTTGGAGACCTTAATGTCTATAAACTCGAAGCCGAATGAAACCCCGTGGTTTGCGGACTTTGCAAACTACTTGGCGGGTGGAATTCTCAAGGAAGGGTTGACGTCCCAACAAAAGAAGAAGTTTTTCACCGACATTAAGACTTACTTTTGGGACGACCCTTACCTATTCAAACAATGTGCTGATTTGATAATTCGCCGATGTGTTGATGGACCGGCAGCGTCGGACATCCTTGATGCTTGCCACAAAGGACCCACCGGTGGTCACTTTGGTCCCAACTACACCGCTAAAAAAGTGTTTGATTCGGGATTTTATTGGCCCTCCATATACCGTGACGCTCACGATATGGTCAAAAGATGTGATGTTTGCCAAAAGCAAGGCAAAATCACACATAAAGACGAGATGCCTCAGAATTTCATTCAAGAGTGTGAAATTTTTGATGTTTGGGGTATCGACTTTATGGGGCCATTCCCTTCATCTAAAGGAAACAAATACATCCTTGTAGCCGTTGACTACGTTTCAAAGTGGGTTGAAGCCAAAGCTTTGCCTACTAATGACGCAAGGGTGGTTTGTAACTTTTTGAAAGCTCTATTCGCTAGATTCGGTGTGCCTCGCGCCATTATTAGTGATCGTGGGACTCATTTCTGCAATGACCAATTTGCTCGAGTCATGGCTAAGTACGGTGTAAATCATCGTCTTTCCACAGCCTACCACCCACAAACTAATGGCCAGGCTGAAATATCAAACCGAGGGCTGAAGCGAATTCTTGAAAGGACTGTGGGAGAGCATCGTGCCTCATGGGCTGATAAACTCGATGATGCTTTGTGGGCTTTCCGTACTGCTTACAAGACACCGATCGGCTGTACGCCTTATCGTCTTGTGTACGGGAAAGCGTGCCACCTCCCCATTGAGTTGGAGCACAAGGCTTATTGGGCCTTGAAGTGGGCCAATTTTGATATACACAAAGCCGGTGACCTACGCAAGATCCAACTCAATGAGCTCAATGAACTTCGGAATGAGGCTTATGAAAATTCTTTGATCTATAAGGAAAGAACTAAGCTCATTCACGACTCTAAGATCAAAAACCGAGAGTTCCATGTTGGAGACAAAGTCTTACTTTTTAACTCTCGGTTGAAAATCTTCTCGGGAAAGCTCAAATCTCGTTGGTCCGGCCCATTCACCATCGCCCAAATTTTTCCATATGGTACTATCGAGCTCGCTCAACCTGATGGACCAAATTTTAAGGTGAATGGCCAACGAGTGAAGTTGTACTTTGGTGAGGACACCTCTCACGAGGTGATTCCATCCCTCACCACGTTCCCCATGAACTAATTTTGGGTCGAGTCAGGCTCGTGACTCGGTTATCAAAAACAAGCGCTCCTCGGGAGGCAGCCCGAGTATCTATCCTTGCATGTTTTAATCCCCTAAGTGTAGGGGGGGCTTCTATATGTGCTTGCCTTTGTGTGGTGATGTGATTACAGGGATCAGTGCACTCTTGGAATCTTTGAAGAACCGTGCTCCCGTGTTTATCCGAAATCCGGTTCTATCTCTCAACTATCGTGATTCAATTTTCTTCATACTCACATTTGAAATTGATCACTTTAGTCGTCTCTTCCTTAACTTGAGTTAACCAACGTGCACAATGTCATAAGTGTAGGGGAAACTTCTCCCACATGCTTAAACATTGAGGACAATGTTTATCTTAAGTGTAGGGGGGACTTCTATCGAAGTTTTAAGTGGACTTTTCCATGAAAATGCCTTCAATTAACCGGAAAATCCTATTTTTCAGCATTTTTCAAATTTTTTATTAACTTTGGCCATTTAGTCGTAATTTTTAAATTTTTCTCTTTGCTTTCATGTGTATATATTCCGCAATAAAGTCAAAAATATTAATAAAGTGGTGTAGCTAGTTTAGGAATCTTTGACATATTTGGCCCGTTGCGTTTATTTTGACTCAACCCGAATAGACTTATCCAAGTTTATTCTAGCTAGTATCCTTAACCATATGGACCTTAATTGGTTTATTAGGCTAAGTGTCCACGAGTCTCATTACTTGAGATTTTAAATTGTGGAGGACGAGAAATGATAGAGTCAATTATAAGTCGGTATTCTTGCACAAGCTCACTTGGTGTAATTATTTGCCTATTCTCCCATCACTTGCTAATAATTTATCTGCAATAAGTAAGGTCTTACGATTTGAAAAGTTACTTAGCTTCTAGCCCAAGATCGTTTAAAAGTTGCTCGGTAATGATAAGAGTTCATAGCCAAGGCATAACTTATGAAGCGGGGCGCGAAGATTGGCGAGTCCGAAAAGGCCCTAACAAGGCATGAGGATTCAATTTTATTGCTGAAGATCCAAAGTGATGTGAAAAGCATTATTCCTAAAGTCAATATGAAGGATCAAGACTCACGACGAAAAGCAATCAACTCCCATAAAGATCATGGAGAAGTCTATCCGAAAAGACCCTAACAAGGTATGAGGATAAATAGATCCAAGTCCGAAAAGGAGGCGGATCGTTGTATCTCAAAATCCCAATTAGAGATTGAAGAAATAATCATGAAGTCGTGGTCAACAAAGTTGGAGAACCCCTCAAAAGTCTCCAAGTGAAGAAACTCTATTATGATGAGAAGACCATTATCTCAAGAACGTCTCTCGAAGATATGAAGTATGAAGTACATGCCAAATATCGGCCCGAGAAAGGTCTCAAATCGTGAACCAAGTTATGCCAAGATATGAACTTTTTGATATCCCGAGAAGCAGTTTTAAGAGATTTTGTCCTTTAGCTAACTATTGATCAAATCGTCCTACTTTGCTTTCAGCCCTAATAAACTATCGAAATAAGTCCAAAAATGCATCTTCATGATCATTCTAAGACAAAAATAAAATATAAGAGATACACCTAGGAATAAGGGAGTTTAAGCGTTTAATTAAGCCATGTGTGTAAGTGTTTGAATTGCTAACTTATAATAACAATGATCTCGTTTTTAAGCTTAGTTTGGGGAACGTGAAACTTGAGGGTGATAAATCTTCGCAGCACCAAAGCCCTAATGTAAGTCATCGATTTCTCTACAAGTTATTTCCATGTAGCTATTTTCACGTGAAAATGGTTTTCTATCTCTTTGTTATCTTTGAAGTTTTATTTCTTTAATTTTTGTTTAGTAGAATTTTAAATAAGGCCAAGGTTGATTAATTATGAGAAAAGTGTAAACTTGCTTTATCACTAAGCATTGCATGAGGGCATGGCAATGGTTAAGTGTAGGGGATTTGATAGGTGTGTAAACACCCATCCTTTTACCACTTAATTCGGGCTAAAACGAGACCAAAACACGTATTTAATATCATTTGTTTGGAATTATGCGTGGTTTTTGTGTTTATTGTGTTTTCAGAGACAACCGGATAAATATTGAAGAAAACATGGGATTGCACGGGTTTTACTGAAGAAAAAGACTCAAGATAAAGTCTATTGTCCAAGAGATGCAAAAGATTTGAAGTCACTGGGCCTATTCGAAGATTTATCGAAGAAAAGGACCAAAGATGGAAGATTTATATAAGTCGAAGAAACTCAAGTCTATTAAATGAAGAAATTAAAAGACGAGTTGAATTTAATCGACGACAAATCCCGAATCAGAATCGAAAACGGAAACTTTTCTGAAAAGACGAAAAGACACGAAGAACGGGAGAAAGCCCACTCACCAACCAAAGGAAACACCTATAAATAGGCCATCCCACACACATTTTAGCTAGCTAGTTTTTCTTTCTTCCTCCCTTTTCTTTCCTCCTGGTTCGTATAACACCATCACCACTAGGGTGATTGGTGAATTTTATCTTTAGTTCTTAAATCTTGTAATTTTAATCTTTGTTTCATCTTGTCAAAACATCAATCATTCAATACTAAGTTCTTGTTTAATCTTTCATTTCATCTTGTTCATCATCATCTTTATCTTCAAGTTCTTAAGTTTTTATTTTCTTGATTTGATCTTCAAAAGTTGTTTGGATTTGTGTTTTTATTAGTGGGATTTGTTGCTTATATTGTCTAAACGATTTGTGTTTAATTTGGTAAAACCTTTTTAAGTGTTTGATTCGATTTTGATTAATTTTGTGTTCCGTGTTCTTCGCTTTAACTGCTACTGTATCTGGGTTTCCATACTTCCGAACCAAGCAAAAAGTTCCGAATGAAGCATTCATTCGGAATCTTCCGAACCAAACATTAAGTTCCGGATCAGTATCTTCCGAGTCAGTTATTTCCGAATCAAACTGTTCCGAACCAAGCCCTTCATTCGGAAGTTTAAAACTTCCGAACCAGTGACTTCCGGACGAAGCAAAAGTTCCGAATCAGCTCAGACTTCCGAATCAAGGAGAAGTTCCGAATCAACCTTTTCATTCGGAAAGTTCCGAATCAATATGAAAGTTCCGAATCAGCCATTAAGTTCCGGATGAGTATGTTCCGAATGAGCAAGTTCCGGATGAGTGAATAGTATCTTCCGAATCAGTTAGTTCCGAATCAAGGTTTAAAGTTCCGGATCAGTTATTTTTGGGTATTTTAAAGTTACTGTTTTACTGTTGATGTTTTACTATTTCTCTGCTCATATTTCACTATTTACATTTTAACTTTAATTTTAATTTGAACTTTAAATTTTCAACCAAGTTTTTGTTAATCTTAATTAAAGTAATTACCTTTGATTTAAAGTTTCATTTCCACTTTCTTATTAGAATAGAAAACCCAACCCCTTTATTTAGTAACCAAGAACAATCATTCCACTTAATACCTAGATCAATTCGAGAGGATATCGAGACTAAAATTGAACCCTAGCAAAATGCGAATATCAGACGGCAATATGCGTCTTTGCATAGACTATCGCGAGCTCAACAAGATTACAATCAGAAATAGGTATCCACTACCACGTATAGATGATCTGTTTGACCAACTCCAAGGGGCCAAACATTTCTCCAAGATTGATCTTAGGTCGGGCTATCATCAACTACAGGTTAAGGAGCAGGACATCGCCAAGAATGCTTTCCGTACACGCTATGGCCACTACGAATTTGTAGTCATGCCATTTGGCCTTACCAATGCTCCAGCAGTGTTCATGGATTTGATGAACATAATCTTCCATGAATTTCTGGACAAGTTCGTCATTGTCTTCATTAACGACATCCTGATTTTCTCTAAGTCCAAGGAGGAACACGGAGACCATCTTCGTATAGTACTACAGATTCTTCGCCAGAAGCAGCTGTATGCTAAATTCTCCAAGTGTGAGTTCTGGTTAGACAAGGTGGCATTCTTAGGTCACATTGTATCAGCACAAGGAATTACGATGGATCCATAAAGGGTTGAGGCTATTACCAAGTGGTTATTACCGTAGGTTCGTGGAGAACTTTTCCTGTTTAGCACTACCATTGACCAAACTGATGCGGAAAGGGGAGAAATTCGTCTGGACTGAAGAAAGAGAGAAGAGCTTTGAAGACCTGAAGCAGAAGTTAGTATCTGCACTGATTCTTACTCTTCCATCTGGTATAGGTGGATTTCAGATCTACAGTGATGCATCGGGGAAGGGACTTGGCTGTGTTCTCATGCAACATGGGAAAGTGATCGCGTACACTTCATGACAGCTCAAGCCTTACGAGGAAAATTACCCCACACATGACTTGGAACTTGCAGCAGTCGTGTTTGCATTAAAGATATGGAGACACTACTTGTATGGAGAATCATGTGACATTTTCACGGACCACAAGAGCTTGAAGTATATCTTCACTCAACGTGAATTGAACATGAGACAGATGAGATGGTTAGAGCTGTTGAAGGATTATGACATTAATCTGCAGTATCATCCCAGCAAGGCAACTGTAGTGGCAGATGCACTTAGCAGAAAGTCCGGAATTATAAACGGCATTAAAATTGAGGAGGAAATTATAAGAGACTTAGAGAGACTAGACATAGAGATCATGGTACGTGGACAACACAGTTACTGGGCTAATCTTAGAGTGGAACCCGAGTTACTCTCTAATATTAAGGAAGCTCAGAAGGATGAGGGTGAAATGTGGGCGATAATTCAAAATTTGGAGAAGCAGACAAAATTTCGAGTAGACGCGGATGGTATCTTATGGCAGGGCACGAGACTTTGTTTTCCTGATGATCAAGAACTCGGGGAAGCATTGTTAGCTGAGGCTCATAGCTCCCCATTCTCTATTCATCCTGGTTTGACCAAGATGTACCATGACATCAAGCAGTACTTTTGGTGGAGTGGTATGAAACAGGATGTTGCAACTTACGTCTCCAAATGTCTTACCTACCAGCAGGTTAAGATCGAGCATCAGCGATCTGGCGGTCTTCTTCAACCGTTAGATATTCTAGAGTAGAAGTGGGACAAAATCACCATGTATTTTGTTATTGGTCTTCCGCCGACAAAGAAGAAGCACGATGCAATTTGGGTTATCGTTGATCGACTTACCAAATCAGCTCATTTCTTACCGATCTGCAAGGAAGATTCGGTTAGTAAACTCGCCGATACGTATAGGAGGGAGATCATGAGACTTCACGGTGCTCCATCCAGCATCGTCTCAGACAGAGATCCTCGGTTCACTTCGCGATTTTGGCAAAGTCTATAGAAAGCTTGGAGAACAAAACTTAAGCTTAGCACAGCTTTTCATCCTCAAACAGAGGGGCAGTCGGAGCGAACGATTCAGACATTGGAAGACATGTTGAGGTCATGCGCGTTGGAATGGACGGGTGATTGGGACAATTATATATGTTTGGTGGAGTTTGCATACAACAACAGTTGGCATGCAAGTATCAAGTGTGCTCCTTTCAAGATGTTGTATGGTAGAAAGTGTCGCGCCCCAATCTGCTGGGATCAAGTTGGTGAGCGAACACTTGAAGGGCCAGAAATGATAGAGTTGACTAATGAGAAGGTCTCAGTAGCTAAGCAGAAACTGCAAGAAGCACGATCACGTCAGAAGAGTTATGCAGACAAGCATCGTAGGGACTTACATTTTAACGTAGGAGATCACGTTTTCCTTAAGGTTTCGCCGGCACGTGGTGTTAGACGTTTTAGAATCAAAGGGAAGCTCAGTCCTCGGTTCATCGGACCGTTTGATGTCATTGAACGAGTCAGTGAAGTATCTTACCGTTTAGCGTTACCTCCGCAACTTTCTCATGTTCACGATGTTTTCCATGTGTCCTTACTCAGAGGGTACAAGTATCATCCCCTTCACATGGTTCAGTATCCACTGGAACAGATTCGTGAAGATCTCACTTTCATAGAAGAACCCGAACGAGTTCTTGACAGACAAGAACGAGTCATGAGAAGGAAAACAATTCCATTCGTCAAAATCCTTTGGAGGAATCATACCGAGCGGGAAGCCACTTGGGAAACAGAGGAGTCTATCCGGGCTTCTTACCCTCATTTCATATTTTGAATTCGGGTATGTTTTTCTTTTCCAGTTTACGTTATCTATAATTCAAGGACGAATTATTCTTTTTAGGGGGGAAGAGTTGTAAAACCCGCATGCTTTTACCGTGAATAGTACCCTTATGATCGTACGTACATGATTAGAACTTTCCTTTTATAGCACGTTTACGTTTCATGAATAAGATTTACAAGCATTACGTACGTGTTATAAAACGATAAGTATTTAATACGTATTAAGACACGATAATTATTTCAATAATAATTATAATCATGAACATACGAACATGAAATCATGAACGTAAATAATCATGAGCTTAGTATTACGTATTTATGTATATTTATTACGATCTTCAATAAATATAATAAGACACGAACGATAACTATTTAAATCACGT
Organism: Glebionis coronaria; assembly: GCA_025667525.1. NCBI lineage: Eukaryota > Viridiplantae > Streptophyta > Magnoliopsida > Asterales > Asteraceae > Glebionis > Glebionis coronaria. The sequence goes on from CM046881.1 coordinate 356,299,061, forward strand.
AATACATGAACATGAGAACAAGTATAATATTAGACACGAGAAAACGTATGGGTTACCCTATGTGGGCCCATATACCCACGGCTAGAAACAAGACAAAGGGCCAAGCCCATGCAATTTTTACTAAACAAGCAAAAAGGGAAAAACTTATTTTCATAATTACAATAATTAGAAAATAATCAAAACCCTAAATCTCTCTTTCTCCTCTCCTTGGACGCCGGGTATAACATACACCAAGTGTGTGTTTGGTTGATTTTGGTGATTGATTTATTACAAGGTTGTTAGTGTGTTCGTTCTCCTTTGATTCACGTAATCGTTATATCCTTAAACCTCTTTTCCTTTATGTTTTTATTTAATCAAGAACACATGAATCATGAATGCTATAAACAAGTAATTACATGTTAATAAAATCAAGAGGGTAAAATTAATTAGGGTTAAGGGGTGTTTGTTTTTGGCCGACGCAAGGAACCGAGACCCAATGGGGTCTCGGTTTATTTTTGATTCACACCAACCGAGACCTCAAGGTCTCGGTGTGTGTTGTGTGTCTTAGCCGCAGGAGAAAAGGGAACGCCGACCTTGGTCGGGGTGTGTTTTGGCTCGGGTGGGTCTCGGCTAAGACAAGGACCACCACCGGCTTATGCCGGTGGCTAATTAAGGAAAGCAGGGGAACCCCAAGCCGCGGCAGCAAGGGGAACCACCGGCTAGCCGGTGGGAACTTTTGCCAGCCGGCGGCTAGACATGACCAAGGGTGCGTTTGGTTGCCGGTTCATGGGTTAAAACCGGTCCGGTTCACAACATGTTTAGATTAAAACTCGGGTTCGGTTCATGGGTGATTTTTGTAAGTTAATTATTTTACAAGGTTAATTATTTTTACAAGGTTAAATTAAATAAATTAAAACATGTACATGATTAATGTAATTTATACATGACTTAGGTTATTATTATTATTATTAATACATGAATTTTAACCTAAGTAATTATCATTTTAATTAGACTATATAATTAATTAATTATTGAAATCATGACTTATAATTAATTAAATTACATGACTTAGGTTATATTATTAATGGATAATAATACATGTTTTAACCTAAGTATTTTTACCTTTATTAAATTAAATCATGTTATATTTAATTAAATACTTTAACCTATAGTTTATTTAATTTACATGAAATAATTAATAAACTATACTATATAATTACATGACTTAGAATATTAATCAGTAAACACTTAAGCTTATATAAATAGCTTAATAATCCAACTTATTTATATTTATGGAAACTTTCTATTTTTAGAAACTTATTATTTAAGGCAGCTAATCTATTTATGTAAACTTTCTATTTTTAGAAACTTGTCTATTTTAAGCAGTAAATCTATTTTTTGAAACTTTCTATTTTTGGAAACTTTCTATTTTTGGAAACTTTCTATTTTAGGAAACCTGCTATTTTTAAAAATTTACTTATTATTACACAACAAATATAATAATACATGAAATGCAAGTAATACTTAAACAGAATAGACAGAATACATGATAAACACAGTATAAAGCTTTAATCAGTAAAACATGACATGAACATATAAAACAAGCTAAGACATGATCTAAAACCAGTTACGTACTCAGTAATCAGATACTTATACATGTATGTATTTATGTAGCATTAGTGATACCGAAGTAGGACTCTCTTCCGTTCGTCTTCTTCCTTAACTGGACACGAGGTACGGATTCTCCGTCCTTTCAGTATGGACATTCTTCCTTATTAGGTTTCCCCGTGTATAGCCAACTGTTTTCCCAGTATATGTTTTATATGTTTTTGAATTGGTTATGTTTAATTAGATACCTAAAGCCATATACATGCATGACCAGTTTCACCTAGTTATGGAGATACCATAACCATAACACCGGAGGCACCAGTGTTATGACTACACCACGACGGAGTGATAGCTCGTGGCGTCCCTTCAGCTTTTGGCCATATTATTATTATCAGGTGGGGCGTATGGGTGCATCCTAGTTTACATTTTTTCAACAGATTATTCAGGTGAATGTGGTGTGTGCCTTGCATCCTTCACAAGGAGTTGATCCCTCCTACCCAAACCAGTGTATTAAATTAGAGGCAGCCCCTCTAATTTGCATGACGAGGTCACCCCTCCTAGTATTCATGCACGTTGACAATTCATTACCTATATTGGCTAATGGTAAACATGTTAAACAATTTTTATAATATAAACATAAGGCTTTTCAAACTATAAAACCAGTTTTAATAAGACATGCCAGGTTATTCAGGACTTAGTCTTTTCCGCTGCTTCATGCTTATATGCTTATATGCTTATGTTATTCATGCTTTATTTGTATATCCATGCACTGAACGTTATGCTCAGCCGTTTTCCTTTTCATGTTCCCAAAACGGAAAGTACTCAGGGACGCTCGTAGACTTTAAGCGTACGTGCATATGGATTGGAAATTTCCTAGCCTTCTTTACTATATGCATTCCTTTATACTTTGATACTCATTTCCATGGACATTGTTTAGTACTTTTCATTTACAGTACTTATGTTTGTGTGTGATGAGTTCTACTTTTAGGATACCGATGTTTGATTCCGGTATTTTCTTTATGGTCATGTGATGTTTAATACATTATCCTTGATGACACGCCATAATCACGCGTGACATTCCATTTATCAAAATGGGGTGTTACACTAACACTACTTAGGATACTTTACATCCAAATCCTATGCAAGGGACAAATCAGGCATTGAATTGGCCCAACAATCTCCCCCCTATTTGGATAGAAAAGTAGCCTAAGTTAAATAGCAGTAAGTGAGCATAAAGGCTTCTTCTTACCTGCTATATTACAAAAAAGTATACCAAGAATACCTAGCTTCACTAGTCTTGTCCCTGTTGTAGTTGTTACAAACAATGTCTGATGTTGTAACTTTAACCCTTGAACAACTCTTGATGTATAACTCATAACACCTGATATATATAAAGTTGTATAACAATAACTTCATCTTAGGTCAGCAGGGAAGTATGTATATGCACGTAGAGCGGAGTGGTTCAGATGTTTATTCAGTGACATCTTCAAAGATCAGACAATGTAGCTCCTGTTCAGCAACCCGTCTTCAGTGACTTTGCTCAATCAGCCAAACTTGTCAAAGAAGCTTAGGCCCGACCTCCACACTGTTTGAACATATTGTATTGAGAAGTATGGTATACGACAATGTACCAATAATTTGGAGGTAATTGACAATTAATAAATCTCCTGTCTTAATAGACCTACAAGGGAGTATCTAAGGGCTCGGTTCCATGAGCTTATTGCAATTTATGCTGTATAACAATTATTATTGTTGATGCAAATTATTAGATGCTTGTTGCCTTCAAGTATGCCACAAACTTATAATCTTTGCTTGTGTTCAAAATGATTTGTAAAACCTATAGACTTGCTCAACATTTGTGTTGATTTTACACATGTATTTCAGGTAATCAAGATGGATAGCAGCGGAGCATATGAGGAGGAAGTTGGTTCTTACTTGTCTAAACTTTATATTATTTTTCCATCCTTTGAAATAAATAAACTGCTTTTAAGCATTTAATGTATATGTTGTGATTGGTAACGGTTTTTGGGACTAAACGTTACTCTGATTTAATATATATTGGGAAGGGAAACCTTTTTAGACAAGATTGTATAATATTTCAACGTCTCTTTTGAGGTCGTTTTCTATGATTGTGTGTGATGTGCTATGAGTAGCGCCCCAAAGTGGTATTCCGTTGCGTGGTAATTTGGGGGTGTTACATCACGAATCAGTAGCTAAGTATATGTGAGATTGAATAAGTAATAAGAAATGAAGAAATGATGTTTATTTATGGAAGAATCGGTTGTTACAACGGTAAAACTGTTCTAACTAACTATTGGTAACTAACTGGGATGTGAATTAATAAGTGTGAAAACACTTATCCTTTTACCACTTAAAACAATTAAAAATGAGACCAACACGTGTATTTAATGTCGTAAAAGTCAGAATTATGCGTGTTTTGTGTTTTTACTATGTTTTAGGACCAAAATATGAAAAAGGAATAAAACACGGGCTTTTATCGAAGAAAAAAACAAAAGGCGAAGTCAAAAGATCAAAAGTGAAAAAAGAACGGAAGTCAAAGGCCTATTCTAAAGATTTATCGAAGAAAAAGACCAAAGACGGAAGTTTAACGAAGTCGAAGGACCAAGTCTAATAAAAGAAGAAAATTAGAAGACGAGTTCATTTTATCTATCGACAAATCCCTAGACAAAGTCAAGAAAGACGGATTAATTAAAAGACAAAAAGACAAAGTGAAAGATGGAAGCAACAACACGATACACTCCTTCCACCTATATATAGAGAAAGAATTAGTCTTTTTCATTAATTAGATAATTAGATAGATTAGTGTAGGAGTAGGAGTAGGTTAATTACTTTCTATCTCTAAACTTCCTTCAATATTTTCAAGCTTTTCAATTTGAATCTTGTAATTTTGAATCTTTAATCTTCATCTTAATTTCAAGCTTTTTATAATCATTCTCATTCTTCATTTCTTGTTTTAAATCTATTGTTTGGTTTGATTAATCATGTAGTTTGTTTCATCTTTATGCTTATTTGTTTGATTGATTGAAGTGCTTATTCCATTGATCTTATGGTTTTGATGTGGCAGATGTTTTAGCTTATTGTGCTTATTGATTAATTTTTGTTTTTCTTATTTTTAGTTAAGTGGTTTTAATAGTTTAATCTTTTAAAAAGTTGATTTTATTAATTTTGATTATTTTGTGTTTCTAGAGTTTTTGATTTGTGGCTTATTTAGCTTTTTCTAAAATTAGTTTGGTTTAATTTTTGGTTAAGTGCTTATTTGGTTTTAGCTTATTTTTCATTTATCCGAACTCTTAAACCCTTAAATTCCGAACTGTGGACTTTTATTTTTCCCGACTTATGTTTATACATGTATTCCGAATTACATGTTGTTTTTACATTCCGAATTAGTAAACTAAACACACATTCCGAATTAATATAATTTCCCTATTTCGAAGTCCTATTCAGAATGTATTCCGAATTAGTTTTATGAGTATTTTTCCTAATTACAGTTTTGATGCTTATTCTGAATTGCCTTGCTCACATTATACCGAACTTAGTTCGGAATCCATGAGATTCCGAATTAAGTGATCTTCACATTCCGGATTAGATCAGTCTAGTGGATTCCGAATTGAATGATGAACATAGATTCCGGATTAGTTTTGTTAGGTTTTCTAAATTAAGAACTTGTGTGTTTTCTGGATTGTTATATTCTGTATTCCGAACTAAGTACCAATTTCATGTTTTCCGAATTATGTTTCATTCAGATTCCGAATTAGGTATTGAGTTGTTTATTCCGGATTACATGTTTGTCTTATTTTCCGAATTAGCTTTTGATCTTGTTTCCCGAATTATATTGTTTTCAAACTTTATTTTTCCCGCCAATTTTGTTAGTCTTATTTTCAAAGTGATTTATTTTATTTTATTTTCAATTTTATTTTTACTCAAGTTTTAATTTTGTTTAATTTACTTTCTTTTTTAGTTTTAATTTTTAAAGTTTTCCTTTTTAGTTTAAAATAGATAGCCAACTTTTTTCATTTACACCAAGAACAACTGAGTCACACGTAAAACCTGAGATCAATTCGATTAGACTAATTCAAAGAACTAAAAATTCCTATATTAAAATGGCGTCGCTGCCGGCTCTTTTCGTAAAGATTAACGGTTTTTTTGTGAGAGACACGTTATTTTTCTTGCTTAAATTTCAAAAAAAATTCAAAAATTAAAAAAAATTAAAATTTTTAAAAATCCAAAAACATTTAAAAAATCATAAAAAGCATTTCTTTTTCAAAAGTTTTGCATCCAAAAATATTCCTCTTAATCCTCTATTGTGTTTAATACTTAATGGATTCGTATGTTGATTGTGTAGGGTGTGGGAGACCATCGTCAGGTAGTAAATCATGTCCATAGTGTTCCTGCGAACGGTGCGGAAGAGATATCCTAAATTGCGGATTTGGACATTGTCTATCGTGCAATTCGATCAATTCATTCTTCACCAATGATTACACTATCTCACCTTCTTCTATATATGAGGATCCATATCCGCAAAATGCACCGGGTTTTTTCAATACCCGTGTTGCAACAATTGTGGGGGCCCTCACGATACTTTTTCTTGTCAATCGATGAATTATTATGACCCAAATCCGTGCTATAATTCCGGTTTTCATAATTTTGAGCCCCCACGTTACACCCTAGGTCATCAACCTTATTTTGCAATGAGTGAAGACCAACGAGGCACTATTTTGAATGCACTCCTAAAAGTTCGAGAAGAATTAGATCGACTTCAAGATAAATTGCAAGAGGAAAGGCGACAAGAGCAAGTATCTAATCTTAGTGTTTATACCTATACGCCTCTTATGAGACCATATTGTTATGATGATGAAGAGGATGATATTTTTGATCTCAACCCATCTTCTGAGATTACTACTCATACTCTTGATGTCCCAAATACATCTAAGGATAGTGATACATCGAGTGAGATTAGTGAATTTGGTCTCGACAAATTCTTTGATGAGGTTTATGATGAACCAACTTTTGCGGAGCTTACTATTCGGATCTCTGGAATAGATATTTGTAATAGATAAGCTAGGAGGTATGTAGTTCCTCCTGGTCCTAGTAGTAGTAGGAGCAACACGTGCTCCTCGTCTAAGTAGAAAGTCAAACATTATTATTATGAGTAGTTTGTTAGGATATGCATGAGATATGTTAGGAAATGATATGCATATCAGAAGATACACGTTTTGGTTTAATGTAGTATTAGGGTTCCCTTGTAGTATAAAAGGAACCATTGGCAGAAGGGTTATACACACCTTCATCAAACATTATTCATTTCATATTAATAGTAGAAATCCTTAGTAAGGATCAAGTTATTTAGTTATTCTGTTTCTTCTTGTTCATAGTATTTGTATTACGCACTTATACTGTGTGTTTCATCTAGAGTCTCTCTATGAATAGACTTGTGATTACAGAAGTTGTTTACCATGCTTAACAGGCTACAAGATCCATATCTAGTGGACCCAACAAGTGGTATCAGAGACTGAGAGAGTCTCTGCTCAAGAAGAATCAATTTTTCTTTTTACTAACATCATTGTTTAATCATGTCTGCTTCTAGTTCTATTGAAGCAGGAGAAGCAAGCACCTCTAAAACACAACAACCTTAGAAAATCATTGCTACTGTCTCCAATACTAATGGAAATTCCCCACTCTTGAAGAAGGATGGGTATGATAGTTGGGCCATAAAGATGGAATGCTGGATCACCAAAACTGATCTAGACCTTTGGAAGATTGTCTAGAATGGCAACACCAAGAAAACTACTGACAGAGACAAGAATGGTAATATCACCATTCCCGATCCTAAAACTCATGATGAAATCACTATTGTTCAGAAGGAAATCAAAGCAAAAACTATTTTGCTTCAATCCCTTCCGGATGATCACATGGGTGACTTTTATCACTTGGATGATGATAGGGAGATTTGAAATGGAATAAAGGCCAGATTTGGAGCGAATGAGGAATCCAAGAAGATGCGCAGATCAATGCTGAGAGATGAATTCACAGAATTCAAGATTTCTGAAACAGAAGGTCTTCATCAAGGTTATGACAGGTTCCAAAAGATTCTTAGCCAATTGAATCAACTCAGGTCCAAACCTGACAATGAAGACATCAATGCCAGGTTTCTTAGAGCCCTACCTTACTCATAGAATCAGGTAGTCATCTCTCTAATGGCAAAAGGAGGCCTTGACTATCTTGCTTTTGATGACTTATTTTATAAACTCAAAACCTTTGAGACTCATGTGAGAGGATACTCAAGTGATTCCTTTCCTACTCCTGCTAACTCTGCTTTTGTGAGTTCCATGGGATCTAGTCCAATGTCTTATGCTAGTAGCCCAAGCTAAATGTTGTCATCTTAACATACTTCTACTCCTAAAACAAAAGCCAAGACTGATAGCATGGTAGAAGTTGTTCTTCACTCTTTTGTTGTTGATGTTGATCCACAACAGCAGCTTGCTTTTGATGATTTCAAATAGTTTGATAAACTTGACTTGGATGAAATGGATCTAAAATGGTAGAAGGCTATGCTCACTCTCCGGGTTCATAAGTTTGAAAAGAAAGTCGGTCGAAAATTCAACTACAACCCAAGAGAACCAGCCAGGTTTAATAGAAGCAAGGTGAGATGCTATAACTGCCAGCAGCAAGGACATTTTTCTAGGGAATGCCCTAACAAAATTGACCAGGATAAGAACAGGTATTCAGCCTTCAAGGTTCAAGAGCTCAAGGATGAAAAGAAAGCTTTAGTGTCTATTGACTCCATGGTGAACTAGAATGATCATTAGACTGCTACCTTGGAATCAGCTGAAGCTTCTACTGATGTATTTGCTATGATTGCTGGGAACCTATCTGATGCCAAGGAAGCAGAAGAATTTTCTCTTATGGGAATCTTGCCTTAGGTACAAAATTGCCCTCTTGGTTGTCATGATAAATATTCAGAATTATTGACTCAATACAATGAACTAAATGAACAAAATGACAAATATTTTTTAGAAGTTCAAGCGTATAAGAGTTCTCTAAAAACTTTGGAACAACAAAAAAGGTGGCTTCAAGATACTCAACGTGAATATGAGGATAAAATTAGAATTCTAAGCATTGAATTAGAAAACACCACTAACATGCTTACATATACTGAAAAACTAAACAATGACAGCATTAAGGCTAAGCAAGACATGCAAGGAAAATTGGATGCTACACTTTTACGATTTAAAAAATGGCAAAAAGCACCCAAAAATCTTTCAAAGTTAATTGATAGTAGCATGTCTGGTAGGAATAAGAGAGGTTTAGGCTTTGATAAATATATTGATTCAAAAGATGTATTTGATTTATCTTTTTCAAGTGTCTTTGATCCTGACAAGGATGAGGAGGGAAAACCTAGTTACAATAGGTTTAAACCAGATGCAACAATGCATGTTGTTCCTCCACCTCTTACATAAACTTTTATGCCCATATCTAGGCATACTGACTTGGATGGATCATAGATGCATCGGTCTCCAAAAAGCTCTACTAATACTAATGACTTTGTCTCTTGTACTTTCATTGACAAGGCTAGTGACTATGCATCCTGTAGTTCAAGTGAAGAGTCAAGACCTTCAAGTTCCAAGACAAATGACCCTGCTGCTACTAGTGCTAGGATGAGTGATGAGAGAGTTGCTTCTGCTTCTACTTCCACTGTGTCTAGTTCTAGTTTATTGAGTCCTAGGAATGTTGATTCTCCTAGAATTATTTGTAATAAATTTAGTAGTGTGAAACAATGTCATTTGAATAAAAGGTTCTTTAAAACATGCTTTGTTTGTGGTAGTAAATTTCATTTGATTAAGGATTGTGATTTTTATGATCAAACTCCTTTTGTTTATCAAGCTTATCCTGCTCATGGTCCACCAGGAGTTGCTCTTTTTTATTCTAGAAGACTAAACCCATGTGCCCAATCTTATTCTTCTTCTAGAAGGACCTCTTCTTCAGCTTCTAAATTTTGGAGAAGCAATGGTTATACCTACAATAGACCAACCATCAACTATTTTTCGAACTTTAATCAGAATTATGCTTTTAATTCAGACCAAATGTATTTTGGGTTGGGACAATTGGGTTATGTTGTTAAGCCCTCAGTAGGTTGTTCTTGGTCACAAAATAACACCCATATGATGAACAGGCAACCTAAGAAAAACAGTGGATCTCATCGATCTTCTTAGCTATCTACTACAGATCCACAAGGCAAACTCAAGCCTGAAAAGGTCTGGGTCCCCTTAAGACACTAACTTTTGCATATGACTTTTTTGTTGTTGTAGATTACTCCATAACAAGATCCTTCTCTTGGAATAGTTGATAGTGGATGCTCTAGGAGCATGACAGGAAATAAAGGACTTTTATCTAACTTTGTACCATTTCAAGGCGAAAAGGTCTACTTCAGAGGAGTTGAAGGAAGAATCTCTGGCAAAGGAACTATTCAGACACCTAACCTTAATTTTGAGCAGGTCTACTATGTAGAAGCACTTCAACACTTCAACGTGATCTCTGTCTCTCATATTTGTGACAAGAAGCAGTTTGTCCTCTTTACGGATACTGAAGCACTGGTGTTATCCAAAGACTTTAAGCTACCGGATGACTCCCAAGTTCTACTCAAAATCCCTAGAAGACACAATCTCTATAGTATCAAGCTGAATGAAGTTAATCCTACTGGTCAACTAGCTTGTTTGGTTGCCAAAGTATAAGAAGATGAAGCCATCAAATGGCATAGAAGGATGGGCCATGTAAACTTCAAGACCATTCACAAACTGGCGAATATGAACTTGGTCTCTGGTTTACCTCCCAAAACTTTCAGAAATGACATCAATTGCCTTGGGTGCAGCAAAGACAAACAACACAAAGCATCCTTCAAGGCCATTACTGCTCTCAGCCTCATAACTGAACCATTGCAGCTACTACACATGGATTTATTTGGTCCTACCTCCATTAGGAGCGTTGACCATAAACAATACTGTCTTGTGGTAACTGATGGGTATAGCAGGTTCACGTGGGTTTTCTTTCTGGCTGCTAAAAGTGAGACCTACATGATTCTCAAAGACTTCATAACACTCATTGAGAATCAGTTGTCCAAGAAGGTGAAAGGTATCCGATGTGACAATGGAACAGAATTCAAAAATGCAGACCTCATAGCACTCTACAATTCCAAAGGTATCAAAAGAGATTATAGTGCTGCTAGGACTCCTCAACAGCATGGTGTTGCAGAAAGGAAGAACAGGACTCTAATAGAAACTACAAGAACCATGCTTGCCGATTCCAAGCTTCCAACTATGTTTTGGACAGAAGCTGTCAACACTGCAAGTTATTTGTAACACTCTCAAATTTCGTATCGGTATAGCGGAAGAGTCTTTTAGAGTGTTACGGGATAGCACAATAACTCCAATCATAGACAACACATAAAAATGGTTGTACAAGGTTTAACATACATTCATTCGATAAAAAGTTTCAAGTGTACAACAGGTCCCCAATTATACAGGTCATTAAGTTTACAAAACATAGATCGAATGAACATTTTTATTATTATGTGGGCCATCAGAGTCGATCTCCATCCGAATTACCTTCAAGCACCTGAGATAAAAACATGCAAAAATCATATCAGAGAATGCCGAGTGAATTCATAGAGTTTAATAAAACCGTTATATAAAACAATCGTTGAAATCAGAACACAAGTATAATATCAGAAGTAAGTCCTCATATTGCTAGTCAGGAAATATATAGATCAAAGCATACATCTTAAACCGTCCATGAGACCGTAGCCTCAATATTACCATTATAGGTAATATTATCATCGTTATTAGCATCGTATCATGTCAGATATTTAGATTACATTGGATTATTATTAGCCGCATGACATTGTTACCTTACTATCACAAACAACGGGCCGCGAACCCGACAAACAATTTGCCCATCTAAGTTAGCGTGTCGTCACAAAAATCACGCTATGTAAATCTTCTCATACATAAATTCGCTTACCAATCAATGTGGTACGACGGGGATCAACCATCAAGGCGCGAACTGGGGTGATCGTCCACAAATAGTACTATCATATGCATAAGCGTCTACCAAATCCCGGTAGTTCACATTTCATACTAATGGGACTTTGAGTGACATAACCTAACTACTAATAATCCTTTTTATCTCTTTTATTGGGTCATCGCATCATTCGGGTCCATATCATTAAGCATACCATCGGGACTACTTGTGTTCTATTTTATCAAAAACTAGCTTGTTATCTCCCTCGCGGGTTTACAAATCATTTTATAAAACATTTAAAAGAGTGTGAGGCTATGAACTCACGTTGATAATGAAAGGCGGATTATCGGCTATGGGCGTGCTTCGTTCACGGAAACCTATATAAATAATACTCGGTCTTAGACTCTTATCCAATGACTTTATCAAAATAACAAGTATACATATGATGATTTTATACATATGATGATGATCAAGTGGGTTTATATATTCTTATTTACTCATTTTAGTATTTATGTATTGGTAACTTTTATACTAGTTTACTAGTTTTACCTATTTACATGTTTTAGGTCCAATAAGACTATTATAAGACCATTAACTTGTATTAATCCATTTTATACTTTTATTATCATTATTATACTTTACATGTTGGGCCCAAGTGGGTTAAGCCCAATAAGTAAATTTATAAGTGTTTAGCCATTTAGTTGGATTAATAGTCCAATAATGCTAACTTAGCCCGTTAATGTCCATATATTATATAGTTCAGGTTTTATCGGTTTTTACTTGTATTAGGTACTTATATATCAGTATATGACTTTTAAAAAGTTTACATTAGACGGGTCCGATCGTCTAAGTTTTAATTGGCGAAAAACGTTAATTTTACGGTAATAGCCAAAAAGACGTAAAAATCATGTTTATAGTTTTTGTAACTTATAAATATTACCAAGCTACTATTTTTATAAAATGTCCATTTATTTATCCTTATACATATTTATATAAATAAAATATATAAGTTAGTGGGTTTTAATTCACATTTTATACTATATTATTTTGATTGCTTATATAATACTATTAAACTTTAATTTCACAAAATCTGATTTTTAGTTTCATCTTCACCATTTTTATCATATCTTGAGTTCTATGAGGAGATAGAAGCTCATTTTTGGATGGCATAAACTTCATATTATGTGCTACAAATAAGTTAGTTATAGCTACTGCTCAGTCTATGTCTAAGTATCCTTAACAGTCCCTACAAAACAGACTATTCATATTGGTATACTAATTTTGTTTTGATCATATCTCACTCATTTTGATGATTCCATTGCATGGCCAACTCTCACATGTGTATGACATCTAATACTTACTGTAAATTGATTCCACCATGCAATTTTATCAGTTTATAACTTGGTTACTTACTGTTTTTATACAGCCAATATTTTAAGCATGATGTTAACATTGTTACTTATGGTTTTTCATCTTTTTAATCATATTCATCAACACTTGATCCCCACACAATATTTTTATCATCATATATTCATCATATACATATACAATAAGAAAGAAAATACATTTGATCTTTACAAAAATAACAAGAGAAATGGAAAGGATGATCTTCTTTACCAACCAAGATTATATCTTGTTTTTGGATGACAATAACTTGATGAACACCAAATATATCTTCAAGATCATCAACCACCAAGATTGTTTGTTGAGAAATTAGCCCTAGGACACAAGCAAATCACCTTCTTTTATGTTAATATGATCACCAATCAATCAAGGCTTCAAGGTTTCTCCATAATATGAATAGATAACATAAGATTTGTGGCTTGAATTGATCAAATGGGGTGTTTGATGGTGGATATGGGACGGCAAAGGGAGGGGTGTGAAAGAGTTTGTGAGTTGTTTTGCATGTGTGAATGAGTGCAAATGGTATGGTTAAGTGGTTTTGTTAGTTTGGTGGGAGAGTATAGCTTACATGTTAAGCATAAGCTTACATGTGTAAGCTTGTAGCTAAAACTTTGACACATCACTTGTGTGGTGTCAAGTTTTGGCCGTCCCTTAGTAGTGGGGTGGGATAAACTTGTTTTGTCCCATCCCTCTAATTTACGGGTATTCCTCGATTCTAGTTTCCTCGATTTGCGTGCCCTCGGGTCGTTTTACCAAAAACGTTTTTATAAATTATGAATCAACGGCACAAAACGAATCTAATAAAAATTGTCTCATCAAAAACGGAGTTCAAAAACGTAAATACGTAATCCTAAGGTTTCCGGTTTAGTCGTAAAGGACGCTAAATTTTGCACGTAAGCCCAAATTTAAATCCGTAAATTGTGAGTTCATTAACCAACACAAAAATAAGTTTCAAAATATTATACGAGAAAATAATTCACTACCTGAAAATGTTAGATGGTCACAGCTTTTCCTCCTAAAAAGGATCAACGTCCTCGTGATCCATTTCATTTTGATGTCCGTTTCTTATTGAAATCAAAGAGGTGCGGATATTTCTTCCACATTTCATCCTCTTGTTCCCAAGTAAATTCCGGTCCATGCTTTGAATTCCATCGGTTCTTGACAATAGGTATCCGACTTTGTTTCAGTTGCTTTACCTCACGATCCATAACCTATACGGGTTCCTCGATAAAATGCAACTTCCCATCTATTCGAACCTTACCCAACGAAATTTTCTCATCACTCACTGCTAAACATTTCTTCATATTAGATACATGGAATGTGTTGTGAACACCATGAAGTTCTGGGGGTAACTCTAGTTTATATGCCACCGGACCTACTCTATATAAAATCTTAAAGGGTCCAATATAATGGGGATTCAATTTCCCTCGCTTTCCAAATCTTATAACGCCTTTCAATGGTGATACTTTCAACATTACTCAGTCACCCACTTTAAACTCCATCGGCTTCCGCCGCACATCCGCGTAACTTTTCTGTCTACTACGGGCAGTCAACTGTCACACCCCACCATGGCGGAATATGGGGCGCGACGTATGAATATCATCACAACAATAGCGTGTCTATAGAGTAAACTAAATGAAATAGAAATGTCATAAAAAGGTGACACAATGTCATGACAATATCTCAAACGATGCAGGCGTCTAGGTAAGTAGGTAACAGGCCTACCTCTTACCAAAGACATTCAAATAACACACATCAAACATATAGGTATCAAACAATATACTGAATCAAAAGACAAAATAAAATCTAAGAGGAAAGGGATTCCTCCTAATGCAATTCTAGCAGCCTCTAAACTCTAGCCACACTTCTAATAACATCCTTCTCAACTACCTCACCTGAAAATGACACTAAAATCTGTCAACATAAAGTTGGTGAGAACATAGGTTTAAATTATCAAAACATCTTAAGAACCTTTAACAACCGCTGTAAATAGTTGAAGAAAAACAATTTATAGTAATGGACCATAATGTGATAATCATGCTACATGCATCCACAACAAAACTCAATCCAAGTACCAATCACATCTACAATTCACAAAGCACACTATAATAGTCAAGAAGTATCCCGTCACACACACAAGAACACACACCACACTATCCAGATCTTTCCCACACCACCTGTGGAAGATGAACTATATCCCCGTCGAGATATCTTGCCTCCGAAGAGACGATGCACAAGTACTCAGGACGGATCGTGTCCCCCGAACCAAGAACTCAGGACGGATCGTGCCCTACGAACCAAGAACGAACCAAGAACTCAGGACAGATCGTGCCCCACGCTCCACACACATCACAACAGGTCCCATAGACGCCTATACATCTATGTATCAATCCCAATCATATCACAATCAAGATACACATATCATATCACATATCAAAGCACATATGAGAACACATAAGCACGCAAGTCACACAATATCACATGTATGTCCACACATATAGTACTAAATCATGTTAAAGAACATTGCAAGTGTCATCTCCATCCATACTGGAAAAACATTTAAAAACGTAGCAAAACGGGACTATGAACTCACCTGATAGCACAGCAAGCTAGCACTCCTGCAAACCTATAAAATCATACACAACATACTTAGCTCAGGTCCTAACACCCAAGTTAAGTAACAACCACGGAGATGAATCTAATCCCCCAATCCTCGCTATCTAGTTCTCACACTACAAGCTATTCTATACGTAAAAATTCAGTTTTTCCCGGTACGGTTTACTAGTCAATAAACGATCACATGAAGTGAACTTAACACCGCACTTGGCTCCTACCCTACTGGAGTTATGTTTTTATATCATCTAAGAACTTCAAAAACCAATTTTACTTTCTACTTAAACGTTTAACCCTTTCGTTTAGTCTCTACACCAAAAGTCGATTTCACAAAGCTGATTTTCTGTACATGCTAAATGTTCGACACCAAAAGCACGACCTAAACACCATAACTTTTATTGAAAACCTCCAGTCCTTTTATATACATTATAAAGAGTTCCCAAATTAAAAATCTTTGGCTATCTCATTCGTTTGGTTAGGTTTTGGCTCAAATTTCCGAAATCCAATTTTATTCCTGAACTGCGCACTGTTTTTGTAACAATTGTTTGACGACCTTCCCGAACTCTATTCTTGACAAATCTTACATTTTTTAAAAGTAGACTCTCTGAACTTAATTTCAAAAAAAAAGAAACGCGACCAAAGGTGCTACCAACTGCCCGTAACAGTCAACACAAGACAGACCTAAAAATCAGACTGTTTTACACATTTATGCACTAACCCTCTAAACATCATTAATTATCCCTAAATTTATAACATAAACCCTAAAATCATTAATGGATCTTAATTAATATACTTTTCCAGAAAATTAATAAAACCCTAATCATCTCAATGATGGTTAATTAACAATACAATTATGATTAATTAATAAAAACATAAATTATATTAAGGTTTAATTGATCACTTACCTTGAAACAAGAAAAGTTAATGAACCCTAATCATAATTTCGACTTCTCTTGATATCCATGGAAGATTTAGACTGATTTTAGGTTTATTTAGGGTTATTAGTCGTTTTTAGGGGTCTAGGGGTGTTTATATAGGCCTTGGTAACCTTCTGGACAAGTTTAGGCCCAATTAGTAGTTTTAAATGGTAATTATCCTATTTTTATTAATTTAATTATTAAAATTAAGGCTATGGGACCCACAAATTCGACTCCTCTCTGTGTTTTATCATATTTACACTCTCCCCCTTCTATTTTATGTTTACTTATACTCATATACACTTTCGGGACCAAACCGGGTACCCTTTTGCTAATTTTTCGACTTTTTACGCGATTTTTGAACTAGCCTTCATTTCTAAAAGTTTCTAAATATAGAAAGTAACTATAAAACTTATCATAACCATATTATATATACTTAATACATACATACAACATACGATACGTACACGAAACCTTATCAAAACGATACCCGAACTTTTCTGCAGTTCATTTCTGAACTCATTTCATTTCATTTCGTTTCATTTCCAACTTATACCATGATTTATACATTCATGTGAACTCATGAGCACGAACCAACCCCATCACATCATCATATAACGTACCATGTACTACATAAACAATGTCTAATATCATGATAAAGTCTCAAATATGAGCACATAACACATAAACGCACACCAAGCACATGATCAACATCAAACAGTCAAAAGTGAAAAATCCAAAATCTAGGGTTGTCACATCACTCCCTCCTAATAGAAATCTCGTCCCGAGATTTACTCCATAAGCTCAAAAAATTTCATTTCACAACCAACTCGCTATCTCTTTCATATGAACGTAACCGGATCATCCGTATGACTACAACAACCCCCTCAATGAATATAAGCTCACGACAAATTTTAGGACCCCCAACTTCGGATAAACGATCAAGCCCATGGACAACTAACGGACGTTTACGTGAACGAATTTAAAAGAATGAACCAAAATGAGACTCCAAAAGATACTCAACATAAAACATGTATCGACTCCCAACAAACCATGGAAACGGACCAATGACAACAAGCACCCAACGACAACTGAAATGTGTTACGACCGGCGACATACTATTAAAACCTTGTGGAAAACCAAATTTTACCCCAGAATGGATTTTTTTACTGTAATTGTATATTAGTTGTTCTAAAACCATGGTATCACATTAGTAATTTATGTAATCATCTAACGAAAATCAATCTAATGTCTCTTCACGAACGATCAATTGTCTAAAGCACACAACACAATATCACACGTCAACATTGACTCCGGAACCCACATCCTTCATCAATGTACAATCCTTATGGTGGATACATCTCAAATCCTATCCCAAATAAGCCCTATGTTAGCCCTCTAAGTGTTCATCCCAAAATATCCAAAACACAAGTTTAAACCATATCGTTTGAAAATTAATTTTGAACTCGACACTTGTACAATTAATTCGACCAATCTACTGACTTCCAATTACCAAAATTTTGGAATATTTGAAAAGTACGTTCCGAGTACATAATTTTAGGCTTTTGAATGTCCCAAAAAGCTTTAAAAACGAATAAGTTATGACCAAAACGATTTTACCTAAAATCTGCCCAGACATTAGCGATAGTTTCTGACAGTTTAGCGACGAATTTTGACATTTTAGCGACAGTTTCTGCCTACCCCGATTGATAACAAAAAAAATGATTTGAAACCCTAAAACCCCTCATTAATTACCAAATTCAAGACCTAATTTATTTTAATTCCAGAAAATTAGAAACCCTTACCCATCATATGAGTAACTACATGATTTTAACATATTTAATTAAATAAGAACAAGAATTTAACTAAAGATCATTAGCTTTAGGTGATCTAAACCAATTTTAGTTTTTTTTTTAAAATAAACAAG
Organism: Glebionis coronaria; assembly: GCA_025667525.1. Taxonomy (NCBI): domain Eukaryota; kingdom Viridiplantae; phylum Streptophyta; class Magnoliopsida; order Asterales; family Asteraceae; genus Glebionis; species Glebionis coronaria. Next base: position 356,317,544 of record CM046881.1, read on the forward strand.
CCATACTTATATGTTAAAAAAAATATGTATCCCATCTTATTTTAAACACGCTTACGACACTTAACCCTTATTTCACCGACTACTGATGTAGTTGTTTTTACACACCTTTAGGAAAAGGAAGGTAAAATAGTGGTAAGCGTTAAGCGTACGTTTAGGAAAACGTAAACACTTATGACCCTTAATGGGAATCGTTCTCTCGAGGAGGCACGTGCGTTGTGTAATGAATGATTGATTTTGTTTTTGATTATTAACAAGAAGAAAAGAAGAGAAAATGACGAAGACGAAAAAAATAGAAAAATAAGACAAAAACACTACTAGAAAGTTACGACGTAGAAACGTAAAAAGCACAAAATTTAAAATTTTAACCTAAAAATTCCTAAAAATTACTAAGAATCCCAAATAATATTCTAAGAGTTTACAAAAAATCCAAACTTGCCAAAACCTTTTAATTAATTTAATAATGACTTTTTAATGCTAATTAAAGCCCTAAAAATCACTTTTAAATATTAAAAAGCCCTAAACAAGATTTTATAGTTTGTAAACCTCAAAAATGACCTAATTAAGCTAAAAACTATTTTTAAAAATTTTAAAACCAATTTAAACTATTTTTAAACTCCTAAAAACTATTAAAATCTATTAAATCTTAAATTAATTCTAAAAATTAATTGAAAAGCCTAAAAATTAATTGGAAAGTGAAAAAGTTCCTAATTTAATGTCTAGAATCTAGGAAAAATGAAAAAAATTTAAAAATAAAACTTTGAGTTTTTATGAATAAAATAATAATAAAATATTCCAAAAAATGAAAAGTTCAAAAATAAATTCTAAAAAATTCTCAAAAATCCTAAATATTCTAATTAAGAAGAAAATGCAAATTAAAGTTTCTAAAACCTCTTAATTAATTTTATATTAATTTTTAAAGTTGTCTAAAAACCCTAAAATTAAATAAAATTAAAAATTAAAGTTTTTGAAAACTTTTTGATATGTAAACCTCAAAAATATAAATTAAAACCTAAAAGCTATTTTTCCCTAATTAAAAACTACTTTTTTCTATTTTTTATTCAATTAATAAAAAACGTCTAATAAATAAATGATAAAAAATAAATAAAGAAAAGGAAAAATTAAACTAATAGCCAGAAAAATCCTAATTACTATCTAGGCCCTAGGAAAAATAAAAAGGAACAAAAAAGCTAAACCAATAAGCTCAATTGAGCTTATTTGGTCACGGCTTATTTTCAAAAAGTGAATCTGAAAAGGGGTCAAATACCTATTGAAATGAAACCTTAACGAAAAAAACACATCTAGATCACCGGTAGAACCCCTTACTCCTGAGCTGCAGGTCGGGGGTTCGAGTCCGGTGCGGGTGATGTTTTTGCTATTTTTTTCTTTTTTTATATTTTTACTTTCCAAATCCAACTGACACCTTGTATGCTAGAAAACTCAAATCAGTGTCCAATTTTAACAAGAATTAAGCCAAAATCAAATGGAAAACGTGTCCAGTTCCTCTTTTAACCACACAAGCTTTTGTGTTCTTTCTTCACAGGTGGATAGACTCCAAAAGGATTTGGAGTGTCGCTTATTTGGTGTTGATTGTTGGACAGGGGGCACCCTTGTGCTCTTTGGAGCACAAGGAGTCAAATATAAGCAGATATCAAGCACACTTAGCACAAAAGTTGGACAATCAAAACAAAACAAAGCATATGAATGTAGCTGAGGTCTTTAGACTAGGTCTGGTGACTTAGATGCTTATAACATGCACACAAGTGAGATTCAAAATCCAATATTTTGCATACACAATCACAAACTGATGCACAAACAAACTCAACTTCTAAATGACCCTAACACTTAACAGATTTCAAAATCCAAGCACAATTTTAAGCAAAAAAAACAAGCAGATTAGTAATTTAGAAGATTTTGCTATATGTTTTCCCTTTTTACTCAACAAACTTGCTTCAAATCTTCACCAATTTAAACTAATACCAAACTACAACCTAACACAATCATACTCACACTCTCTAACACGTTTTTAAAACACAATTGATGATTTTTACCCTGCTAAAACACGTATCCAAACAACCCTTTAAATCTGTTTTTCAATTTTTATCAAACCAAAACCTTTCTAAACATACTCAAACTTATCCTCTAGGCATTTAACATGCATACAACACTAGTTAAACACAACTCAAACCAATTTCACACACTTAGCATGCAATCAAACCAATCTCATACAAAATCAACCAAACTGAAAGTAAAAAGGGAAAAATGATTTCTTACCAAAGAACCCTACATCCAGGGTTCTTTGTGGATGTTAATCCACCTCCCTATACACCCGGGTGTATGCTGACTATTATCAACAACAATCTCCAAGTCCTGCTCAAAGAAAATCAAAAAAAGAAATACAAGCAATAATATTATTATTCTGTTTTCTTTTCTTCTTTCTTAAAACCTTTTCTAAAAATCTTCAAACCTTAAAACACACGTTTTTACAACTCTACAATCTCAAATCTCCAAGGAAGTCAGTCCACTTTCACTTTCTAACCTCTTGGATTTTTGAAGATTAAAAAGAAATTTTCACAATCTTTTTGAAAACCTTTTTGAAAATCAAACACAATCTTTTTAAATTGGAACTCAGTATTAGCAATCCAAACACACAAACTTTTTATAATTAATAAAAGGAATTACAATTTATATCAAAAATACCAAACTTTAATAATTTATAAAAAAGGAATTACAATGAGATTGCTAAAAACTGGAACAAAGCTCTTCTCACAGGTTGGGAGATGCTTTTATAGGCATAATAGAACTATCTAGATGCTGAATAAACAAATAATAAAAAGGAAAACCCTAAAGCTTGGAAAATCCGATTTTGCCCTTGTTCATTTGACTGAATTTTGGTCAAGATGCCCATGTGATGTTGCCAGCCTTGCTTGGTTGATCTTGGACGTTGGTTTGATCTTGGGGACAAAGGAATTCCATCCAGCCGTTTATGTTGTCGGGTTTAGGGTTTGGGAATGAAAGTGACGCAGCAGGGGAGGTCCCTACTACCCACATGGGTAAAGTGGTGAGGGTTTTTGGGGTTGGGAAATTATAAGGATGGGATTAATTAGTATTCTGGAGGATTTGGGGAAAAACCCCCTTTGAATTGAGGGTGATTAAGGTTTGGGAAAATTAGGGTTCGTCTGGGATTAGGGGAAAGTTTAATCTGAAAAAGGGATTAACTTTTTAAACTTTGTGTTTACCACCAAAAATTAATCAGATTATTTAAATCTGATATTTAAATAGGGTGAGTGGAATGTTGACGTGGAGGAGGGGATGAAGTGGGGGTTTGTGATTGGTGGTGGAGGGTGAGGTGGCAGTTTGATAGGTTGTGGGTTGTTTGGCTGTCTGGCAAATATGGTCCCCAATGTATTTCATTCCTTCCACTTTGTTTTTAAATGCTGTCAGCGCCTAGTTTCCTTTTATCAACTTTGCACAAGTTGTCAAAAATGGCACAACAACTTTTAAAACTTTATCCAAGGGTTTCTTTTGTATATTCTTCAAACTTTAAGGACTGGTCTTGTAAAATCTTCAAACAATAAGGACCATACTTGTACAAATGACATTTGGAGGGTCAATTGTGACAAGTTCTTCAAAGATGAGGGACCAAAATTGCCAATCTTCAATTCTTCAAGGGTCATTTTGCAAAATTCCAAACTTGGGCCCGGTTCATTGTGCGACTTCGTTTCCCGTGTTCGTTTTTGATTGATTCTTGTGATCTTTTGCCAATTCCTCAATATCCGTACCTAAAAATACACAAGTAACAAACACGAGCATATATTTGGCATATTTTATGATATTTAATGCATTTAAAGGCCGTTTTGGACGATGAGACCATGTATAAAAGCAGTCTCATCACTCCCCCATACTAAACCATTGCCGTGCCCTCACGCAATGCTGGAATAAAGTATCGTAACAACTCCAAAATTTTATTTTATTCACTTTTATTGAAATGGAAAACTAGCTACACACTACAATTACCACTACTTGCGTTTTAGACATAATGTATGATTCTCATCGCAAAATGGGACGTTTAGGTTCATAGAATAAGAACACGTGAGTGCCTCATAGAGATAAATTCGTCGTCCTCGATTTTCACCTTAATTCCATGCCAAGCGTGCAACGAGATCATTGTCATTATAAGTTAGTAATGCTAACACTACTCATATGCCCTAATCACATACTTATTCTCCTATTATTCCTAAGTTGTATCTCTTATATTTTATTATGTCTTAATGATCACGAGGATACATCATTGACTTATGCGATAATAGAGATTTAGGTCTAAAAATAGAGTCTTAACGGTGTAACTAAGACCATCAAATCAATAGCCCCTCCTAATAGACAACGATGTTAAAAAATTAGTTTGACAAGAAGAATCGATAAACACGGTTTTATAACGGTTTTGAACATGAGACTTATTACCAATACTTTTATACGCCCCCTAACGGAAGGACCTTATTATCTTTGGTTTACCTCCATCTTTTATTCAACTTCGCCATGAAGCTTTTATTATGACTTCGGTCTTGCCTTGCCTTTTATTATCCGCCTCATCGGTGGTTTTATTAGCCAAAGACGTATATCCTCACGCTAAAGCGAATTTTGGATCTTTAAAGCTTCGAAGATTAAGGCTTGATTCACTTTCAATTTTGCATAGATTTTAGGCCTTGTGGGGCTTCAAATTGTTTGCTAGATTTTGGTGAGCACTTGAAATCTTATTATTAAGTGAAGCTTTCGATTATTAGGGTGCCAATACTTCAAAACCGTGACGCTGGCGATACCTTAATGTCTTCCCAATTTAATTACACGGAAGCTACTAGAAAAGACTAGAAACCCAACAATCAAAACTAAACCGCTAAGTCAATATTTATTAAGCAAAAAATATTTACAAGCGAAGGGAGAATAAGCAAACAACGAGAACACATGAGTTTTTGAAAGAATACGAGTACTCTACGTTTAGCATAGTAACTTATAATTAACTCTATCATTTCTCGTCCTCATTTAAGAGACTTAGCCTAATGTGTAGTTAAGGAATCAAAGCTAAGTGCTCAACACGCACGGTCGAGTCAAAAATTACTCTTATTCTCGCCATCGGAAAATCTACATTCGTGTCTTCAAACACTTATGAAACATGAGAAAAAAATTTAAAATTTGGCCATTTTTAGCCTTATTTTGCAACAAAACGATAACAAAGCGATAAACTTTGGAAAACGTGAAGGTTTGGCAAGGCAAGTATCTATTCACCCCCCATACTAAAGTTAAACATTGTCCTCAATGTTTCGAGTCTAGGGGTGCAAACACCCCCATACTAGAGACGTAGTCGAATGCCTAATCTAGCATGGAAAGGGTGTAACCATTAAGTAATAGCCGTTTATGAGGTGTGCTAAAAAGCTAAGGTTAGAACATAAAAGGATATATCATATGGATATTGGGAAAGGCCTCCAAAGCAAACGATCGAGTGCTCCCATGAAACGAACACGAGAGGCTCCAATCGTGAAGATCATGATCATCTAAAAACCACAATTCACAAACAACCACGGAACAAAGGTTGGAAGGGCACAAATCCCCTCACATTACACTAATTAGAAGGCAATAATATGTACATGGATAAGCATGGGTCTCCCCCACGAGGCACCTTGTTTTTGATAACCGAGTCAAAAGCTCGACTCGAATCCCCATAAATGTGATCATTTAGGGATAATCATGGTATGGTCAATTTTTGGTGGGGCTTACATGATAAACAAGGCCTAAAAGCACGTGGAGTACTTTAAAAATCCGATAAACGTATACCAGGGTCAAAGATAGCGTCTTCGTTTTCGGATGAAAGACGAAACAACACTACTCCCATACAAATCCCAATGGGATAGAAGAAAATAGGATAGAAGAAATAGAAGGGTGGGACAATGGGTAAGTCAAAACATTGAGCTACTCGAGGTAGACTCGCACCAATCAAATGAAAAGATTTTCCATTTATTGCATCGGTGGAAGACCGAGATTTCCCTATAAAAGCAATTCCAGGATCAAATATCTCGTCCTCGGTGGAGAAAGGAGAGGGAACATAAGGGGCTTCCCCCACACTAGGTCCACACAAAGCATCGTCAAAAGGAGAAGACGAGCTTGTAGTACTCAATAAACGCGGTGATGACGGAGTTAGAATTGTAGAAAAATCTTTTAAATTAGATTCAAAATCTTTTCCTTTTGCATCTTTAACACTCTCCTTGTGAAAACCCGATTTAATTATGTCAAAAATATTTGGTGTATCTAAAACAATGTTAGTCACACTAAAAATTCTCACATTTTGAAATCTTTTTGGTTTAGGTGGTGGCAAGTTTTCAAATCTTTTGTCAACAAAGAAAACCTCCCCATCGGGATCAACGTATTCATCATCCGAAGATTCACTCGAGATTGGAATCATAGGCTTAACACTCTTAACCTCCATCGGCGGAGGGGACGGAACTTCATTTTTATCAACAACTCCTAAAACTCTATTTGAAATCTTTTGACAAATGTTTTTGATGGGATTGACATTGTACAAAGATGTGATCGAATAAACATGAGAAAGAGTGGAGTTTTGGGTTGCATTAATGACGAGTTCTTCCTCATTGAAACGAAGAGTGATTTTTCTTGCATGCACATCGATAAGTGCTCTCGAGGTATCCAAAAAAGATCGACCTAAAATTAACGGAACTTTAGGATCGATAGGAATGTCAACAACTATGAAGTCCACGGGATAATAGAATTTCCCAACTTTCACAAAGACGTCCTCGGCAACTCCACAAGCTAGAATCATAGAATGATCGGCCATTTCGATTGACATTCTTGAAGGAGTGAGATTTGGAAGATTGAGCGATTTAAAAATCTCAAGAGGCATCAAATTAATACTAGCACCAAGATCGGCCAAGGCGTAGCATTCTTCCATGTCTTGGATAGCACATGGGATTAAAAACTTTCCAGGATCACCGACCTTTTGAGGTATGCGGCTTAGAAAAACCGATGAACAACTAGACGATTTTTGTAATTTTTCTTTGTTATTCAACATACTTTTGAAGTTTGCGGCAAATCGAGGCATCATGACTAAGGCGTCGGCAAAACTTATATTAAAATGCAAGTCACGAAACATTTTCATAAAGAGTTCAAATTGATAATTATTTCGTTCTTGTGCCTTTTCCTTGTCTCGTCTTGATGGGTAGGGTAAAGGTGGTGTGGGTTGGGGCAAATTAGGCATAGGCAACGGCCTTGGAATCTCGGGTTCCATTATGGGTATTGGTTCAACCGTAGGTGTGGTTTGAGCGGTACTTCGTGGGCTTGTAATGTGCTCCTTTTCAACCACAACCTCGGGTTCTTTCTCTCTTTCCTTCTCCATAGAAGTACTTGGACGAGAAATGGGTTCTTTGAAAGTTTTACCACTACGAGTAGTAATAACCTTCAATTCTCCTTTCGGGTTCACGATGGTATCACTAGGAAGACCACCCGAAGAAGAGGGCTTACACATGATAGCTTCAAACATTTTAGCCATTCGGTCTTCAAACTTAGATTGCCTAGCATCCGCTTTTAACAATTCTTGCTTAATCTCATGTTGTCCTTGCTCCATTTTTTGTTGATTTTGTTGGAGTCGTGTGACATTTCCTTCCATTTTATTAGCATGAGTTTTAAGTTCATTAGCAAGTTCGTTTTTAAGCTCGTTTTTCAACTCGGACCTTAAGCTAACCATTTCACGTTGCATGTTATCAAACTTAGCATCATTAGCCTTTGCATAACTCAAAAACTCTCCTTGAAGATTTTTGGTGTGATCGTTTTGAAAACCTTGGGCATTGTTTTGAAAATCACGGTTTTGGTTTTGATTAGAAATTTGCCCATTTCCACTTTGGTAATTACCTTTGTTATAGTTTCTTTGATTTCCTTGGTAATTTCCACCTTGGTTGTTGTTGCGATAATTATTAGCATTTTGATTGGGTGGAGCTTGATTTGAACGAGAACCTTGACCGACTTGGTTATAAGTTCCCGTGGCTACAAAAGCATTCGAAGTGTTACCATCCGCGGTAATGCACTCGGAAAGATCATGAGCTCCCCCACACGACAAACAACTTTTAGAAACCGCTTTGACCGAAGCGGTGTTAGAAGCTTCTTGAGCCTTCCAATGGGACATAAGGTTAGCAAATCTATCGAAAAATCGGTTTTCTTCATTTGCTTCATCATGTAATGCATTGATACTTTGAGATGATGATGAGCCCCTTTTGGCAACACTCGGTGTGTGACGAGGGCTATAAACCTTAGACCTATTCTCGATTATGACCAAAGCTTCTTCAACCGTTTTACACAAAAAATTACCACCCGCGGCGGCATTTAAATAATCTCTTTCATGATCGTTAAGTCCATTGTAAAACGTGTCGATTTGGTGCAAATCGGAAAAACCGTGATGAGGACATTCATGTAACATCTCCTTAAACCTATTCCAAGCCGTAGAAAAACTTTCATTTGATTCTTGTGAAAATTTAGAAATCTCATTTTTCAAATGCGTAGTCTTAGAGGGCGGAAAAAATTGGTTCACAAATTTCGAAACGAGATCCTTCCATGTCAATACAGAATTGAGTGGCTCTTTCTCTAACCAAATTTTAGCGGGCCCCGCTAAGGAATACGGAAAAAGCATCATCTTAATCGAGTCATTCGAGACATCCTTGAATTTGCACGTGGCGGTAAGACGATTAAATTGGCGGATATGGTTGTGGGGATTGTCCTTCTCATCACCACGGAATTTGTTGTTTTGGATCATCGACAACAAACCCGTTTTCACCTCAAAATTCTCCGCAAGGATTGCGGGAATCACAATTGCTTCTCCATAACCCTCGGTGGGTGCTTGAAGTAACTCCATCATAGTTCGATTCGCCATGGTTGGTTCTTCTTGTACAATGGGTTCGTCAATGGGAGACTCCTCACTAGAATGAGTTGGAGTGGGAGTCTTGTTCTTGCGTCTACGTGCACGTTTTGCTTGATTACGAGTGAGCATAAACGTCACGTACAACGTGGAGACGAGCAAAGAAGATTCTTTTTGGTATTTTGTGTTTTTTCAATTTTTTTGTGGTTTTTGATTGTATTAACTTTTTTGGAAATTGGTGAATGTATTAAGTAGACAAAAAGTCCACAAATCTCCTCCTCAATCAAATCTCTTGATTAAAAAGGCCTCAAAGAATGAAAACGATCACGTGGAGTGAACGCCTTCGATGACTTTAGAACGATGGTGGAACACCAAATTGTTCAAGAGGGTTTAATCAAATGAAACCAAGAAAATATATATGATATGTAATAATACTTTGGGCGGCAAAACCCTCGATTCACTCTCAAAATCAAATACGCACAAGCAAGCGGAGGAAACGAGGCGGCGCGAAGCACTTAAGAGCCTTTTTCCTTTAGGTTGTGAAATACAACCGCCTTATACCCACCTTATAGTTTGTATTATCAAGATTAAGCTTCACGAATGTATTTATCTATTTTTGCCTTTCTTTCTTTGGTTTGAGATTCGAATACAATGATCGAGTGATGAAATCCCGAATCAAGGTTGTGATTGCTCACGTATTTGGAGTACTTGTGAATTTATTGTTCTACGTATACAATATAGTAATAGTATTCACACAAAAACCGAAAAACGATAATACGTATTAATAGAGTGCTATTAATACAAATACTATTATGGCTAATATAGAAAAGCAACAATTGTTCAATCAAAACACAACACGCCTCCCCGGCAGCGGCGCCAAAAAATTGATGTAGTTGTTTTTGCACACCTTTAGGAAAAGGAAGGTAAAATAGTGGTAAGCGTTAAGCGTACGTTTAGGAAAACGTAAACACTTATGACCCTTAATGGGAATCGTTCTCTCGAGGAGGCACGTGCGTTGTGTAATGAATGATTGATTTTGTTTTTGATTATTAACAAGAAGAAAAGAAGAGAAAATGACGAAGACGAAAAAAATAGAAAAATAAGACAAAAACACTACTAGAAAGTTACGACGTAGAAACGTAAAAAGCACAAAATTTAAAATTTTAACCTAAAAATTCCTAAAAATTACTAAAAATCCCAAATAATATTCTAAGAGTTTACAAAAAATCCAAACTTGCCAAACCCTTTTAATTAATTTAATAATGACTTTTTAATGCTAATTAAAGCCCTAAAAATCACTTTTAAATATTAAAAAGCCCTAAACAAGATTTTATAGTTTGTAAACCTCAAAAATGACCTAATTAAGCTAAAAACTATTTTTAAAAATTTTAAAACCAATTTAAACTATTTTTAAACTCCTAAAAACTATTAAAATCTATTAAATCTTAAATTAATTCTAAAAATTAATTGAAAAGCCTAAAAATTAATTGGAAAGTGAAAAAGTTCCTAATTTAATGTCTAGAATCTAGGAAAAATGAAAAAAAGTTAAAGATAAAACTTTGAGTTTTTATGAATAAAATAATAATAAAATATTCCAAAAAATGAAAAGTTCAAAAATAAATTCTAAAAAATTCTCAAAAATCCTAAATATTCTAATTAAGAAGAAAATGCAAATTAAAGTTTCTAAAACCTCTTAATTAATTTTATTAATTTTTAAAGTTGTCTAAAAACCCTAAAATTAAATAAAATTAAAAATTAAAGTTTTTGAAAACTTTTTGATATGTAAACCTCAAAAATATAAATTAAAACCTAAAAACTATTTTTCCCTAATTAAAAACTACTTTTTTCTATTTTTTATTCAATTAACAAAAAACGTCTAATAAATAAATGATAAAAAATAAATAAAGAAAAGGAAAAATTAAACTAATAGCCAGAAAAATCCTAATTACTATCTAGGCCCTAGGAAAAATAAAAAGGAACAAAAAAGCTAAACCAATAAGCTCAATTGAGCTTATTTGGTCACGGCTTATTTTCAAAAAGTGAAACTGAAAAGGGGTCAAATACCTATTGAAATGAAACATTAACGAAAAAAACACATCTAGATCACCGGTAGAACCCCTTACTCCTGAGCTGGAGGTCGGGGGTTCGAGTCCGGTGCGGGTGATGTTTTTGCTATTTTTTTCTTTTTTTTATTTTTTTACTTTCCAAATCCAACTGACACCTTGTATGCTAGAAAACTCAAATCAGTGTCCAATTTTAACAAGAATTAAGCCAAAATCAAATGGAAAACGTGTCCAGTTCCTCTTTTAACCACACAAGCTTTTGTGTTCTTTCTTCACAGGTGGATAGACTCCAAAAGGATTTGGAGTGTGGCTTATTTGGTGTTGATTGTTGGACAGGGGGGCACCCTTGTGCTCTTTGGAGCACAAGGAGTCAAATATAAGCAGATATCAAGCACACTTAGCACAAAAGTTGGACAATCAAAACAAAACAAAGCATATGAATGTTGCTGAGGTCTTTAGACTAGGTCTGGTGACTTAGATGCTTATAACATGCACACAAGTGAGATTCAAAATCCAATATTTTGCATACACAATCACCAACTGATGCACAAACAAACTCAACTTCTAAATGACCCTAACACTTAACAGATTTCAAAATCCAAGCACAATTTTAAGCAAAAAAAACAAGCAGATTAGTAATTTAGCAGATTTTGCTATATGTTTTCCCTTTTTACTCAACAAACTTGCTTCAAATCTTCACCAATTTAAACTAATACCAAACTACAACCTAACACAATCATACTCACACTCTCTAACACGTTTTTAAAACATAATTGAAGATTTTTACCCTGCTAAAACACGTATCCAAACAACCCTTTAAATCTGTTTTTCAATTTTTATCAAACCAAAACCTTTCTAAACATACTCAAATTTATCCTCTAGGCATTTAACATGCATACAACACTAGTTAAACACAACTCAAACCAATTTCACACACTTAGCATGCAATCAAACCAATCTCATACAAAATCAACCAAACTGAAAGTAAAAAGGGAAAAATGATTTCTTACCAAAGAACCCTACATCCAGGGTTCTTTGTGGATGTTAATCCACCTCCCTATACACCCGGGTGTATGCTGACTATTATCAACAACAATCTCCAAGTCCTGCTCAAAGAAAATCAAAAAAAGAAATACAAGCAATAATATTATTATTCTGTTTTCTTTTCTTCTTTCTTAAAACCTTTTCTAAAAATCTTCAAACCTTAAAACACACGTTTTTACAAATCTACAATCTCAAATCTCCAAGGAAGTCAGTCCACTTTCACTTTCTAACCTCTTGGATTTTTGAAGATTAAAAAGAAATTTTCACAATCTTTTTGAAAACCTTTTTGAAAATCAAACACAATCTTTTTAAATTGGAACTCAGTATTAGCAATCCAAACACACAAACTTTTTATAATTAATAAAAGGAATTACAATTTATATCAAAAATACCAAACTTTAATAATTTATAAAAAAGGAATTACAATGAGATTGCTAAAAACTGGAACAAAGCTCTTCTCACAGGTTGAGAGATGCTTTTATAGGCATAATAGAACTATCTAGATGCTGAATAAACAAATAATAAAAAGGAAAACCCTAAAGCTTGGAAAATCCGATTTTGCCCTTGTTCATTTGACTGAATTTTGGTCAAGATGCCCATGTGATGTTGCCAGCCTTGCTTGGTTGATCTTGGACGTTGGTTTGATCTTGGGGACAAAGGAATTCCATCCAGCCGTTTATGTTGTCGGGTTTAGGGTTTGGGAATGAAAGTGACGCAGCAGGGGAGGTCCCTACTGCCCACATGGGTAAAGTGGTGAGGGTTTTTGAGGTTGGGAAATGATAAGGATGGGATTAATTAGTATTCTGGAGGATTTGGGGAAAAACCCCTTTGAATTGAGGGTGATTAAGGTTTGGGAAAATTAGGGTTCGTCTGGGATTAGGGGAAAGTTTAATCTGAAAAAGGGATTAACTTTTTAAACTTTGTGTTTACCACCAAAAATTAATCAGATTATTTAAATCTGATATTTAAATAGGGTGAGTGGAATGTTGACGTGGAGGAGGGGATGAAGTGGGGGTTTGTGATTGGTGGTGGAGGGTGAGGTGGCAGTTTGATAGGTTGTGGGTTGTTTGGCTGTCTGGCAAATATGGTCCCCAATGTATTTCATTCCTTCCACTTTGTTTTTAAATGCTGTCAGCGCCTAGTTTCCTTTTATCAACTTTGCACAAGTTGTCAAAAATGGCACAACAACTTTTAAAACTTTATCCAAGGGTTTCTTTTGTATATTCTTCAAACTTTAAGGACTGGTCTTGTACAATATTCAAACAATAAGGACCATACTTGTACAAATGACATTTGGAGGGTCAATTGTGACAAGTTCTTCAAAGATGAGGGACCAAAATTGCCAATCTTCAATTCTTCAAGGGTCATTTTGCAAAATTCCAAACTTGGGCCCGGTTCATTGTGCGACTTCGTTTCCCGTGTTCGTTTTTGATTGATTCTTGTGATCTTTTGCCAATTCCTCAATATTCGTACCTAAAAATACACAAGTAACAAACACGAGCATATATTTGGCATATTTTATGATATTTAATGCATTTAAAGGCCGTTTTGGACGATGAGACCATGTATAAAAGCAGTCTCATCAACTACCAACAAATATTTTAACTATTTACAAATTCCATTTCTTTTACCACGTAAAATTCAAACTAAAAGATACCGTGATCCCAAAAAGAATTCTCCACCCTCTCAATATCCTCTACACCAAAAGTACCGTACAAACAAATACGTGAAATGAGGTCTCGATAAATGCGCTACTACGAAAGTTGAACATCTCAAAGAGAAACGAGCTAGCAAACCATCCTAAGAATACAATCGATAAGTAGAAGGGATATATACATATATAGGCATAGGCGTACATACACTCAAATCCATACAACATATACAATACAAGCATGTATTAACATCTTTCATGCAACCATACTTAGGAATCCATTGATGTCGTGGTACTTGTATAACTATGTTGGCCACCATACTTATACCAGTCCCCTTTCACTAATGTACTCCCTCCTATGATGGCACTTATAAGAATTAATACTACCCATAACACATCAATCTACCAACTCAAATAAGCGCATAGATCCTACAACTCATATAAGCACATAACCACAATATAAAATAAGATCCAAAATCCATGTATTAAAATAAAGTAGCCAATGCATGAAACAAATAAACTCGTATTCCAGCTGAACCAGCGTAGACAAAATTCAAAATGTATAATGAACATGAAAACATAATTAAGCGAATACAACAATGACTAACGTATACGACCATGGTTCAACCCGCACTAGTCAAAACTCGTAAAGAAAATAACATGTAGTTAAGTATGAACAATACTAATTCATAACTTAACAAATATCGCAAAAATAACATCCAAAAACATCAACATTTATAAAATGCACACATACCCCTATGACGCCTATATGCAGGGACCCTTAAGCTATAGATTAGGCTACGCGACTAGGCAACCTAATTCTCTATAACCATTGTCTCTGATACCATTCTGTCACACCCCACCATGGCGGAATATGGGGCGCGAGTATGAATATCATCACAACAATAGCGTGTCTATAGAGTAAACTAAATGAAATAGAAATGTCATAAAAAGGTGACACAATGTCATGACAATATCTCAAACGATGCAGGCGTCTAGGTAAGTAGGTAACAGGCCTACCTCTTACCAAAGACATTCAAATAACACACATCAAACATATAGGTATCAAACAATATACTAAATCAAAAGACAAAATAAAATCTAAGAGGAAAGGGATTTCTCCTAATGCAATTCTAGCAGCCTCTAAACTCTAGCCACACTTCTAATAGCATCCTTCTCAACTACCTCACCTAAAAATGACACTAAAATCTGTCAACATAAAGTTGGTGAGAACATAGGTTTAAATTATCAAAACATCTTAAGAACCCTTAACAACCGCTGTAAATAGTTGAAGAAAAACAATTTATAGTAATGGACCATAATGTGATAATCATGATACATGCATCCACAACAAAACTCAATCCAAGTACCAATCACATCTACAATTCACAAAGCACACTATAATAGTCAAGAAGTATCCCGTCAGACACACAAGAACACACACCACACTATCCGGATCTTTCCCACACCACCTGTGGAAGATGAACTATATCCCCGTCGAGATATCTTGCCTCCGAAGAGACGATGCACAAGTACTCAGGACGGACCGTGTCCCTCGAACCAAGAACTCAGGACGGATCGTGCCCCACGAACCAAGAACTCAGGACGGATCGTGCCCCACGCTCCACACACATCACAACAGGTCCCATAGACGCCCATACATCTATGTACCAATCCCAATCATATCACAATCAAGATTCACATATCATATCACATATCAAAGCACATATGAGAACACATAAGCACGCAAGTCACACAATATCACATGTATGTCCACACATTTTAAAACATAGTACTAAATCATGTTAAAGAACATTGCAAGTGTCATCTCCATCCCATACTGGAAAAACATTTAAAAACGTAGCAAAACGGGACTATGAACTCACCTGATAGCACAACAAGCTAGCACTCCTACAAACCT
This sequence comes from Glebionis coronaria, assembly GCA_025667525.1. Classification (NCBI taxonomy): domain Eukaryota; kingdom Viridiplantae; phylum Streptophyta; class Magnoliopsida; order Asterales; family Asteraceae; genus Glebionis; species Glebionis coronaria. The sequence goes on from CM046881.1 coordinate 356,333,128, forward strand.
ATAAAATCATACACAACATACTTAGCTCAGGTCCTAACACCCAAGTTAAGTAACAACCACGGAGATGAATCTAATCCCCCAATCCTCGCTATCTAGTTCTCACACTACAAGCTATTCTATACGTAAAAATTCAGTTTTTCCCGGTACGGTTTACTAGTCAATAAACGATCACATGAAGTGAACTTAACACCGCACTTGGCTCCTACCCTACTGGAGTTATGTTTTTATATCATCTAAGAACTCCAAAAACCAATTTTACTTTCTACTTACACGTTTAACCCTTTCGTTTAGTCTCTACACCAAAAGTCGATTTCACAAAGCTGATTTTCTGTACATGCTAAATGTTCGACACCAAAAGCACGACCTAAACACCATAACTTTTATTGAAAACCTCCAGTCCTTTTATATACATTATAAAGAGTTCCCAAATTAAAAATCTTTGGCTATCTCATTCGTTTGGTTAGGTTTTGGCTCAAATTTCCGAAATCCAATTTTATTCCTGAACTGCGCACTGTTTTTGTAACAATTGTTTGACGACCTTCCCGAACTCTATTCTTGACAAATCTTACATTTTTTAAAAGTAGACTCTCTGAACTTAATTTCAAAAAAAAAGAAACGCGACCAAAGGTGCTACCAACTGCCCGTAACAGTCAACACAAGACAGACCTAAAAATCAGACTGTTTTACACATTTATGCACTAACCCTCTAAACATCATTAATTATCCCTAAATTTATAACATAAACCCTAAAATCATTAATGGATATTAATTAATATACTTTTCCAGAAAATAAATAAAACCCTAATTATCTCAATGATGGTTAATTAACAATACAATTATGATTAATTAATAAAAACATAAATTATATTAAGGTTTAATTGATCACTTACCTTGAAACAAGAAAAATTAATGAACCCTAATCATAATTTCGACTTCTCTTGATATCCATGGAAGATTTAGACTGATTTTAGGTTTATTTAGGGTTATTAGACGTTTTTAGGGGTCTAGGGGTATTTATATAGGCCTTGGTAACCTTCTGGACAAGTTTAGGCCTAATTAGGACTTTTAAATGGTAATTATCCTATTTTTATTAATTTAATTATTAAAATTAAGGCTATGGGACCCACAAATTCGGCTCCTCTCTGTGTTTTATCATATTTACACTCTCCCCTTCTATTTTATGTTTACTTATACTCATATACACTTTCGGGACCAAACCGGGTACCCTTTTGCTTATTTTTCGACTTTTTACGCGATTTTTGAACTAGTCTTCATTTCTAAAAGTTTCTAAATATAGAAAGTAACTATAAAACTTATCCTAACCATATTATATATACTAAATACATACATACAACATACGATACGTACACGAAACCTTATCAAAACGATACCCGAACTTTTCTGCAGTTCATTTCTGAACTCATTTCATTTCATTTCATTTCGTTTCATTTCCAACTTATACCATGATTTATACATTCATGTGAACTCATGAGCACGAACCAACCCCATCACATCATCATATAACGTACCATGTACTACATAAACAATGTCTAACATCATGATAAAGTCTCAAATATGAGCACATAACACATAAACGCACACCAAGCACATGATCAACATCAAACAGTCAAAAGTGAAAAATCCAAAATCTAAGGTTGTCACATCAACAGCCTATTCTTAATCTGAACTATCATCTCCGTAGTCTCCCGGATCAATTCCGGTCCCGTGAGCTGGGTATCCCCAACTTCACTCCAACATACAGGAGATCTACACTTTCTACTATACAAAGCTTCAAACGGTGCAGCCTTAATACTAGAATGGTAACTATTGTTATACGAAAACTCTGCTAAAGGCAAATGTTTATCCCAATTCTTACCAAAATCTATCACACAAGCTCTCAACATATCTTCTAGTGTTTGTATCATTCTTTTACTCTGCCCATCAATCTGGGGGTGATAAGCAGTGCTCATGTCGAGATTCGTTCCCAAAGATCTTTGGAGAGATTTCCAAAATTTGATGCGAATCTAGGATCTCGATCTGAAATGATCGATACAGGCACTCCATGCTTGCGTACGACATTATCAAGATAAATACGAGTCAACTTCTCCGGTGAGAACTTCTCTTTAACCGAAATGAAGTGTGCGGATTTGGTCAGTCTGTCGACAATGACCCAAATCGAGTTATTTCAAGATGATGTTCTAGGAAGCTTGGTGATAAAGTCCATCGTAATTCGCTCCCACTTCCATTCAGGAATCTTTGGTTATTGAAGTAGTCCTGATGGCTTTTGATGTTCAGCTTTGACTCTAGCACAAGTCAAGCATTGAAGAACATACATAGCAATATCAGCTTTCATATTCGGCCACCAGTACAACTTCTTCAAATCATGGTACATCTTATCAGATCCGGGATGAATGGAATACTTAGATTTATGGGATTCTAACATAATCAAATCTCTTAAGCCTCCAAACTTAGGTACCCACATACGACCTCTTAATCATTTCACTCCATCAGCTCTAACTTCTAAAGGATCTCCTTCTCCTCAGAACCCTTCATTAACAAAATTTTCTTTCTTACAGGCTTTTATTTCCGCATTTCTAATTTGCTCAGGCAAATTATTATGCACGGTCAAGACTAGGAAATGTACCCTGATAGGCTCTCTATATTTTCTACTTAATGCATCGACAACAACATTCGCTTTTCCTGGGTGATATTTTATATCACAATCATAATCACTTAACAATTCTATCCATCTTCATTGCCTCATGTTCAATTCCTTCTGATCGAGAATATACTGTAGGCTTTTGTGATCGGTGAATACCGTACACTTGGTGCCATACAGATAATGTCTCCACAACCTAAGAGCAAAGATTACAGCTCCTAACTCAAGATCATGAGTAGTATAATTCTCCTCATTCTTCCTTAATTGTCTAGAAGCATAAGCTATTACCTTTTCTCGCTGCATCAAAACAAATTCATAATCTCTAAGAGATGCATCACAATACACTACAAAATCTTCACTCCCGTCGGGTAATGATAGAATTGGTGCACTACATAATTTTTGCTTCAATGTCTGAAATGCTCCATCTTCATCACTTTCCCAAACGAAAGGGTTTATTCTTATGGGTAAGCTTAGTCAAGGGTTTAACTATTAAAGAAAATTCTTTAATGAATCGCCTATAATAGCCAGCCAATCCTAAGAACTGTCGCACTTCCGTTGGCGTTGTCGGTGCAGACCAATTCTTAATGGCTTCAACCTTTGCAGGATCAACATGAATTCCATCCTTGTTAATCACATGACCAAGAAATTGCACAGAATCTAACCAAAAATCACATTTCGAAAACTTAGCATACAACTTTTCATCTTTTAACAAACTCAAAATAATCCTTAAATGTTCTCCATGTTCATCCTCATTCTTAGAATAGATTAGAATATCGTCAATAAACACAATCACAAATTTGTCCAAGTAGGATTTGCACACTCGATTCATTAAATCCATGAAAACCGCAGGTGCGTTAGTTAACCCAAATGGTATTACTTGAAATTCATAGTATCCATAACTAGTTCTAAATGCAGTTATAGGAATATCTTCTTCACAGACGCGAAGTTGGTGATATCCAGACCACAAATCTATCTTAGAATACACACTAGATCCTTGTAGTTGATCAAACAAATCATCAATCCTTGGTAAAGGATATCGATTTTTAATCGTCAACTTATTCAGTTCCCTATAATCAATACACATACGGAAAGATCCATCCTTATTCTTAACGAACAACACTAGATCTCCCCAAGGGGACGAGCTCGGTCGAATAAAACCTTTTTCAAACAACTCCTTAAGTTGCTCAGATAACTCCTTTAATTCAGAAGGGGCTAATCGGTATGGCGCACGTGCCACCGGTGCAGCACCAGGAATTAAATCGATTCGAAACTCAACTTGCCTTATCGGTGGAAGTCCGGGTAAATCTTTAGGAAATACCTTAGGAAATTCACAGATAATAGGTACATCTTCCAATCGTTTCTCCTTAGACTCATTCTCGGTCACTTGAGCTAAGAATAACTTGCAACCGTTCCTGATGTACTTCTGGACTTTAATACATGAAACAATTTTCAAACGGGATTCACCTCGATTACCATCATTTACTAACGTCCTATTCCTAAGAGGAATCTTAACCTTCTTTTCTACACATAAAATAGTAGCATTATTGAACGACAACCAATCCATACCAATAATAATATCAAAACTACTTAATTCTATCAACATTAAATCAATCGGAAAGGAATAGTTTAAGAGATTTAGAGAGCATCCTTCTAATAGCTTATTAGTTTTCACTAATTTACCATCAGCCAATTCCACCTCGTAACTGGTATTTACCTCAACAGGTTCAATGTCAATAAGGGCACTAAATTTAGTGGATACAAAGCTCCAAACAACACCCGAATCAAATAAAGCAACAACATAATGATTGTTGAGTAAAAAGGTACCAGTAACCACATTTGGATCCTCTTTCTTCACCTCGACTGTTCCAAGTTGATAAACACCACCCTGGGGGTTTCTTCCAGGTACAATCGCTTTCAACTTAGGGCAATCCGATTTCCTATGACCTTCTTCATTACAGTTGAAGCAAATGGTTCCATTCTTACAACTTTCAACCTTGTGTCCAAGCTTTCCACAATTTCGGCACTTCCAGCAGTCGCCAGCATGCCTCTTGTTGCCACACTTAGGACATCTATCATCGTTGCACGGTGTGTTGTTGGTAAGAGCATTTACATTCCCCTTTCTCTGGTTACGACGGCGATTGAAATTCTTCCTATTATCACCTCTATCTACACGATCACCGTCACCCTTTCTTTTCTCACCAACACGGGCTTCATCTTCCCTATCCTGAATTATCTGTCCAATGAGTTGGTAAGCCATTCGAACAACATCATCAATGGTCGGTGGTTTAGATGATGTCACGTCCCCTCGGATATTCTTTGTCAACCCTATAATATATTGTTCAATTCGGATCTCTTCGGGTTCCACCAATCGAGGACACAACAAGGCCAACTCATGGAATCGGTTTGTGTAACTATCAATGTCCACACCTTTCATTCTCAAATGAATCAACTCTTGTTCTAACCTAATGATCACACTACGGGGACAGATCCAAAGTCATCCACTTCCTAATTTCAGCCCAAGGAGTAGCATTAGCAGCATCAATACCCATGAAAGCAATTCTCCCGTTCCACCAAGTCAACGCACGACCTTTAAGAGTAGCCATAGCAAAAGTCACCTTATCTTCCTCCTTACACTTACTGATCCAAAACACCGACTCAATCTTCTCAATCCACTGGCTTAATCCTACAACACCTTCAGTTCCATTAAAAGGTGGAGGTTCACACTTTATGAACGTCACATAAGTACAGCCACCAACTTTAGGTGCATTATTTCCAAGTCCTCCTACATTTCCTCTAGCATTAGCATTCACATTATTAGCATTTACATTCACATTAGTACCACCAATTCCACTACCGCCAGCTCCACTACCGCCAGCTCCACTACCGCCAGCTTCATTTCTAGCATTTGCCATAAATTCAGTCATAGATGCGGTAACTTGCTCCGCAATAATCCTACGTACATCATCCTCAGTCACAACTTTCTTGGGCGGAATAGTTCTATAATTTCACAATTTCAAAGTATTAAGCATTCACCCAATAAGGGATTCATATAATATGGATTGAATTCATAATCAAGATATAAATAAGGCACAATATGAAATTCAAGACAAGATACATATTTCATTGGATTTGAAACAAAATCATTGTCTTAATTACATCCCATATCAAAGTTCTAGCACTATACATACTCAAAATTCGTGCCAGGTCTACTACTAACAAGTCGGTTCATTCAAAGTTACAAAAGGTACAAAAGATACAAAGGTCACTACTAAACACAGACTGGTTTACTGAGAACCGCCAGATGGTCCATCATCCATCGTCTTCTGTATCTTTGTCGGACGATCACTAGACACATCTTCAGTTGGGCGCTTGCGGATCACTCCTCTTTCAACCATATCAGCATAAAATCTACTGTTCAAACCCACAGATATATTCAACTCCTTCTCAGCTTTCTCACGCATCGCACGAGCTACATTCAACTGAATCTCCATAGAATTCACCTTTTTCTTCATTGCAGCAAACTCACCACTTTCTAACACAGATTGTCTCCTAAAAGCCTCATTCAACCCACGCTCTACATCAGTCAAATCCAAACTCAGCAATTCCCGCTCTTTCTCACCAACCTTAGTCTTCGACTCCAAATAAGCAACATGAGTCTGAACAACACCTAATCAAATCTCTGTCATACTACTCTGAGCACGGGAAGCATCTAAATCACGTCTCAAGGCCCAAGGTGCAAGACCATCCATATGAGTAGTCTCTCGAACCCTAGACGACTCTCCTACCACATGTCTACGAGTAGCAATACCATCAGTACCGTCAGGTGCATTATCATCCTCATCCTCCTCTGATTCAGAATCAGATTCAGACGATTCAGACATTTCATCTCTAGGTAGCTCAACCTCAGAATCAGAAAAATAAACTAGAGGGGGTAAGGGCTCGCCCTCTGGAACATCATAAGGGTAAATAGGCTCCGCTTCCTCATCATCATCAACCTCATCGTCTATACCAATATCCTCCTCGACATCCTCGTCGTCATCCTCATTATCTATATTATCTATCCCAATCTCATCATCATTCTCAATATCAACATTATCAATCTCATTCTCAACCATATCAACCCGAGGGGCAATTTGATCTCCTAGTCCTATCTCGGGCTCGGGATCCTCAAATGGTTCCTCCTCATCATCATCCATATCATAATCTACTAAGTCTAAATAAGGGTCATCATCTACATTAGGTTCAGAAATAGCATGGTTCTCTACAGGAATATTAGGGTCAGCCATGACAATCTGCATTTATATATATATCTCGTATTAGGATAACATACTTATGAAACAATTACATACTGAAACCACGATATATACATATATATAAATTAAGTTATATATATCAAAATATATATCTTCTCAATAGGGCTTGTTGGTAACATCGGAGATCTTTGGCACCGTTATAGTTAAAAGATTTTTTCAAATATTTTCTTAAATGTTTATAGTTAAAAGATTTTGAAAAGCGTTGTTCAAAACCTTGGTTTTTAAAATCTTCCGTTCTCTATAACGAGAGCTCTGGTACCAAACTGTAACACTCTCAAATTTTGTATCGGTACAGCGGAAGAGTCTTTTAGAGTGTTACGGGATAGCACAATAACTCCAATCATAGACAACACATAAAAATGGTTGTACAAGGTTTAACATACATTCATTCGATAAAAAGAACAGGTCCCAAATTATACAGGTCATTAAGTTTACAAAACATAGATCGAATGAACATTTTTATTATTATGTGGGCCATCAGAGTCAATATCCATCCGAATTACCTTCAAGCACCTGATATAAAAACATGCAAAAATCATATCAGCGAATGCCGAGTGAATTCATAGAGTTTAATAAAACCGTTATATAAAAAAATCGTTGAAATCAGAACACAAGTATAATATCAGAAGTAAGTCCTCGTATTGCTAGTCAGGCAATATATAAATCAAAGCATACATCTTAAACCTTCCATGAGACCGTAGCCTCAATATTACGACTATAGGTAATATTATCATCGTTATTAGCATCGTATCATGTCAGATATTAAGATTACATTGGATTATTATTAGCCGCATGACATTGTTACCTTACTATCACAAACAACGGGCCGCGAAATCGATAAACAATTTTCCCATCTAAGTTAGTGTGTCGTCACAAAAATCAAGCTATGTAAATCTTCTCATACATAAATTCTCTTACCAATCAATGTGGTACGACGGGGATCAACCGTCAAGGCGCGAACTGGGGTGATCGTCCCCAAATAGTACTATCATATGCATAAGCGTCTACCAAATCCCGGTAGTTCATAATTCATGCTAATGGGACTTTGAATGACATAACCTAACTACTAAGAATCCTTTTTATCTCTTTTATTGGGTCATCGCATCATTCGGGTCTATATCATTAAGCATACAATCGGGACTACTTGTGTTCTATTTAATCAAAAACTAGCATGTTATCTCCCTCGCGGGTTTACAAATCATTTTATAAAACATTTAAAATAGTGTGAGGCTATGAACTCACGTTGATAATGAAAGGCGGATTATCGGCTACGGGCGTTGTAACACCCCCAAATTTTTACAACTCAGTACAGCGGAAGACTCGTTGGTGTTACGGGATAGCACATTACTCACATCATAGACAACGCATAAAAATCGCGTCGTTTAATAATAAAAGCATTTCCATTCATAAATATCAAAGTTACATCGGTCCCAAGTCATTATTTCATACAAAGTTTTACAAAGTATTTGAATGGAAAATATTGTTTAACTGCGGGCCATGAATTCTTGTCGTCTTCCCGAGAATTACCTTCAAGTACCTGAGATAAAACATGTTAAAAGAAAAGGTCAGCGATAACGCCGAGTGAATTCATAGAGTTTAATAAACCATCAATATAACATCGGTATAAACTTATTACCGAAAAACATTTTTATACAAATCTTTGTAATAGGCCATAAAATAGCCAAAATCATTTTATACAAATCTTTATCAAAATCATAATATAGGCATTTGCCTTAAAAATTATTGTACGAGCCAATGTCGTAAAAACATCATACAATACGTCTTATGACGTTGTATAAAATCAAATAAAAACCGTTATATGAATATGGTTATGAAAACCAAAACACAAACATAATATCATTAGTATGACCCTGTATTGCTAGTCAGGCAACACATCGTAATTCGAAGCGTCTAGTAGTATTTCGTTAGTTTTGGATTATTACAAGCCGCATGACATTGTTACCTTACTAAACCAAACGGGTAGCTAACCCGATACCAATTTTGCCCATCTAAGGTAGCGTGTCGTCACAAAGGTCACGCTATGGAAATCTTCTCATACATAAATTCGCTTACCAATCAATGTGGCACGACGGGGATCAACCGTCAAGGCGCGAACTGGGGTGATCGTCCCAAATAGTACTATTAAATGCATAAGCGTCTACCAAATCCCGGTAGTTCACAATTCATGCTAATGGGACTTTTAGTGACATAACCTAACTTTAATAATCCATTTAATTTCATCTATCGGGTCCTTTAATCACTTATCGGGTCATACAATCGGGTCATTCAATCATTCGGGTCCAAAATCAATAAACAAACAATCGGGACAAATGGTGTCCTTTTAATAAAAACTAACATGTTATCTCCCTCGCGGGTTTATAAAACATTTATAAAAACATTTAAAAGAGTGCGAGGCTATGAACTCACGTTGATGTGGGAAGGCGATTATCGGCGATTTGGATGTACGGTACGTGCTTCAATCACGAAAACCTAGACAAATAATACTCGTCTTAGACTCATGTCCAATGACTTTATAAAAATACCAATTATGTATACATATGATGATTATATATATATGATGATCAAGTGGGTTTACATATCCTCATTTACTCATTTTTGTGTTATGTGTCGATAACTTTTATACTAGTTTACTAGTTTTACCTATTTACGTGGTTTTAGGTCCAATAAGCCTATTATAAGTTTATTAACTTGTATTAATCCATTTCATACTTATATTATTAGTATTTAAACTTTCAAGTTGGGCCCAAATGGGTTAAGTCCAATATGTTCTTTTTATAAGGGTTTAACTTATTTAGTCCAATTATTAGTCCAATATGTTTACTTAACTCGTTAATGTCCGTTTGTCCTATAGTTCGGGTTTTTATTGATTTTTACTTGTTATACATGTCTATATATCAGTATATAAGTTTTATAAAGTTTTCATTAGACGGGTCCAACCATCTAAGTTTTATTTAACAAAAACGTTAATTTTACGGTATTAGCCGAAAAAGTCGTAAAAATCATGTTTATAGTTTTATAACTTATAAAACTTAGCAAGTTACCATTTTCATAAAATTTCCACTTATTTACCATTGTAAATATTTATATAAATGTATTATATAAGTTAGTGGGTTTTAATTTATATTTTATACTATTAAATTTTGAGTGCTTATATAATAGTATTATACTTTAATTTCCAAAATCTGATTTTTATCTTCACTTTCACCAAAACTGCCATATCTTGAGTTCTATATGGAGATAGAAGCTCAAATTTTTATCACATAAACTAAATGATATGTGCTACATTTAACTCTACTATAGCTACTGTTGAATCATCTTCTAAGTATTTTCTAAAAATCGTCCAAAACAGTGAACTCAGATTTGTACCTTAAACTTGTTTTGACCATATCTTACTCATTACAATGATTCCATTGCATGGACAACTCTCACATGTGTACAAGACATATAGATTACTGTAAATGGATTCTACTTCATCACTTTATCAGTTCATAATATGTTTCTTTACTATTTTATACAGCCATGTAAATTAAGCAAGATTTTAGCCTTGTTCTTTATAGTTTTTCACCTTTTTAAGCATGTTTATCAACACCAAATCCCCACATAACATTTTTATCATCATATAATCATCATATACATATACAATAGGAAATAAAATACATGTTTACATAACCAAAATAACAAGAAGATGAGGAGGACAATCTTTATACCACCATGATGATGTAGGTTGTGATCAAAACATGGATTTTGATGGAGAAACTTGTACATAGGCAAGACCATCTTCAAGACCATCATTCTTCATAAACTCCTTGTGGAAAATCAGCCCTACTACTCCATGAAAACTCCTCCTTGGATGTTATAACTTGCACCAATCTTCATCTTTTTGAATGGAGATTAACATATGTTAATTATAACATATGTTTATGGTTAAATTTTGTATGAATGGTGGTGTTTTGTGGAGAAATCGGACGGCCAAAAATGGAGGGTGAGAGAGAGTTTGAGTTGTTTTGCATGTAGTGTGTGTGGTAAATGAGAAACTAGTTGTTGGTTTGATGGTTTTGTGTAAGTGAAAGCTTACTTTGTAAGCTTAAGTGACAAGTGTTCACTTAGCTTACAACTTGACACAAAAATAGGGTCGTGTGGCTTGGTTAGGCCGGTTTTGAGTGGGGGTGGTACAAGTGTCCCACTTGTCTCATCCCCATTTATTTACGGGTACTCCTCGATTCTAGTTTCCTCGATTTGCGTGCCCTCGGGTCATTTTACGAAAAACGTTTTTATAAATTATGAATCAACGGCACAAAACGAATCTAATAAAAATTTTTTCATCAAAAACGGAGTTCGAAAACGTAAATACATAATCCTAGGGTTTCCGGTTTAGTCGTAAAGGACGTTAAAATAAAATCGTAAGTCCTAATCTCTTCTCGTAAATGTGTGAGTTTATGAACCAACACAAATTTAAAATCTCAAAATAATATTCACGGATAAATTTATTTTCTGAAATGTCGGACTGTCACCAAAGACGGTGTATGTAAACGTAAGCACGTAACGTTGAATCCTCCGGTTTAGACGTAGTCGACGCTACTTCAAGACGTAAATCCAAATTTCTTCCCAAAAATAAGTGAGTTCATAATATAACATTAAGATAATGTTTTTAAATAATATTTGAGAATAAAATATCAATCATAAATTGACGGATTGTCACAGCATTTACCCCTAAACAGGATCTTTGTCCTCAAAGATCATCTTACCTTACTACTCGCTTCTTATAGAGTTAAAGCCATGTGGGTATTTCCTCCAAACTCGGTCTTTTCTCACAAGTGTAATCCATTATAATACGCGAGTTTCATCAAATATAACTACGGGAATAAGATCAGGCTAAATGTTGACTTACTTTCTCTATCCATGATGTTCACGGGTTTTTGATGAATGCAACTTTTCGCCGATCTAAGCTCTACTAAGAATAATCAGATTCTCACTTGATAGATATTCCATCAAGTTCGATATACGAAACATAATTCACGCAGTTCTTGAAGTCCTAGGGTAGATCCAGCTTATATGCCTTTCAATCCCAACTTTTACATCATCTCAATGGTCCCATACAACGGGGACTTATATCCCATGATTTGTCAGATCATGAATTCATTTTTCCAAGGTTAAAAATTGTGGCATAACTTCGCTACCCATTTGGCACTTCAAGATCTACATTTCATATTCACATAACCTCTTTGCCCACTACCGGCTGTCAGTAATCAGATCCTAATTTCAACAATCATTTCAGATCTCGCGGGTCGGGTATTTTGTAAGGTTAGGTTCGCCATCATAGGAAACTTTAAACCTAAAAGACATGTCCAACCACAATGGGTGTATGTCGGGTGTCTTCATCTCAACTCCTGCTTACAGATGCTCTAATATTTAGATCCTAACAAGATTCGATCTCGATCCTAATACGATGATTATCAAGGATAATCTCTCCAAAGGAAAACGATTATATGGTTCATTACCAAAGGTCAATCATTTAAACATAAAACAGCGCTTATAGTATTTTGTATCGTTACTTTACCTCGTCCCTTCGATTGGAGTGGTACATAGTACTCTCATCAAGGTTCGTTCTCAGTGACTTCTGAGCAAATCTCTAGAAATTCGATGCGAAGCGAGGATCTTGATATATAGATGATCGATACAGGCACACTATGTTTACATAACTCTTTTAAATAAAAGAGTCTATTTCTTCATCAAGATTCTATCATTAACGAGAATGATATTAGCAGATTTGGTCAGTCTGTCGACGATGACCCAAATCGAATCAAATTCAGATGATGACCTTTGCAATAGCTAGACGTTTATTAATGTATGAGGCGATGTCTGCCTTCATAATTTGTCATTAGTACAATTTCTTCAGACAAAGATACTTTTAGTCATAAATGACATAAACAGAATACTTATACTTACAAATTCCAACATAACTATATCTCACAATCTCCATAGTTAGGCAACCACAAGTGGCCTTTAAAACATTTAACGTTATTGGCTTCTCAATTCTAATGGTTCACATTAGCCGCGAACTCCTTCTTATTATCAATATTATCCTTTTCACAAACATTGTTTATTTTTATATCGTTCGACAATTTATTTTGCACCTTCATTATTAAGGAGCATGTCCTAATTGGTTCTTTACATTTTCTACATAATGCGTCGGTGTCTATATTCACTTCTCATGATGATATATTTATCATGTCCACAATTCACTTAGATATTCTTTCTACATTATGCGTCAGTAATTACGTTCACCTTCCTGATGAAATAAATATCACAACCGTATTTATTCAAAATTCTTTCTTCATATCTTCTATGTTTTAGTTTCGTCTCCACTATTATTTTTATCCGTTTTACTCAATCCATCGTCTAAAGCGTCGATAATCATTATAATTAATTAAATAATTATTTATTAAATTTTTATGAAACGTAAACGTAAAGATTTTAAATTTCTTAGTCCATCCAATTATATAAAATGTTCAAAATTAAATTTGAATTTAATTAACAAGATTTTTGTTGATTTATCGAAAATAATTAAAATAATTAATAAGATGCGTAAATGTTCGAAAAATCTTTGGTTATACCATGGTCAAAATTTTCTTTGTTTGAAAAGCAAAATGTGTCGTTTCGAATTTCAAGTCATGATTTAAAAGGTTTCCTCAATTCCTCTTAAGTTATCTTGAGGCATACACAAACATTTACCCCTAAACAGAAGTTTAGTTAAATGGTTTGTGTGTAAGGGAATAATCCCTAAAAATCCTTTGTTAAAACATTTGTCAAATTGTATCTGCACTTTCTTTTTAGTATAACTCAAAGTCTTAGATGACTTCTAAATTTTTAAGAGTCAATTTATATTCCATTATCTATTAATCACACGGTTAAATTATGTAAAGGATTAAGTCTTTAGTCACATGTTATATATTCAAGGTACAAGTTTTAATTGTTCGGCCAATTTAGGGCAATCTATAAATCATTATTAACTTCATTCTTATTCTTATAAACAAACAAATAAATAGTCCTTAATGATCACGAGCATGAATTTATCAAATTACAGCCTACACACGTGATTCATCATATTTATGAATGCTACGTGTGTATTAGTCAATCCAAACGACATCACGTGAAACTCATAATGTTCATTACAAGTACCGGATGTAGTGATTGGAATACATAATCTTTTTCGCAGATGCGAAGTTTGATGATAACCATGTCGTGGATCAAATCTTTAAAACATACGCTAAAACCTTGTAAATGATCGAACAAATCTTCCATTTCGAGTTATGGATATCGTTTTCGATTGTCAATTTAATCAGTTCACAGTAACCTATAAATATAAGGAATGATAACACCATAGCTCTTCAGGATGACAGGCTTAGTATAATAAAATCTTTCTCCGACAACTCTCTCAGTTGTACGGTAATTCCTTTAATTTAGATGGTGCTGGCGTACAGTGCACATGCCACAGGTGCAGCACCGGAAATATAATCAAATACTAAATTCTACTTGCCTTAATGGCGAAAGTCTAGGTAATTCATTAACAAATACTTACTAAAGTTTCAGATAACAGAATTATCTTTTTAATAACTTCATTTTTAAGTTCTTTCTAGATTATAATATCTATGACTAATTCACAACCATTCACGGTATAATTTTAAGTCTAAATACAGGATATCGTCATCCACCAAGAATTATTTATATCACTTTTGATAATCAACATCTTATCATTTAGGGGAATTCTACTCGAGTTCCCATCAATTAAGACAATGTCGTCATGTCATAACCAATCAATCCATTCTATTGGCATTACCAACTTTTCAGTTTTATTGCCGTCGATAAGATGTGAACTTCTCAAAAGAATAATAATAACTCATAATCCTTCATAATTCAAGGATATCAGGAGACACAACTAACCTTAAAAGAGTAAGTTCAACGCATGATTTACGCGATAGAATTTCAAATCAGATACAAACGGAAACATTTAAAGAATATGAATATCCCATGTTTTCATAATTTGAGTACGCATTCGAAAGCTCCTCAGATCGTTACCCAGGTCATTCAAATGAAATCAAATCAAAAGAAATGATAAGAACGTCAATACATCCAGTCGGGTATCAACACTCAGTAATCAGATACTTTTCCTAAGAATCTCACTACGGGAGAATTGGACAAGAAAGAATTGTCAATTGTCAAATAAGACAATTTCCACAGATGAGTAAATTCGACTCAGAAGAATAGATGCTTCAGGCACATATGTAGGTGTCCCTAACACTATGGCCTTATTTTTCACTTCTTGCAGATCTCATAAAATTTAATCTTTCTCAATCTTCAAAGAAAATGTAGTGTTTATTAATCAGTTTTATGGTGACTACTAATCAGCCTTGCATGGTCCATTCCAAATTGTATGTAGGCGCGCAACTATATACAATTTCAAGATTAACGATGCAATACTCAGTTCGTCAAAATTTTATCATCATGTTTATAATAAAAACATTTTCATGCTTAATTCTTAAGTAAGAATCAAAATAAATTTACAAAGATTTTCCTTGTTATGAAAACAATTAAGTTTTCCAAGGTGTTTCATAAACAACTTCATTTCCATAACAATCAATTATAAATTTCACTCGGAATAATCCTTATAGTGATGAAAATTCAATTTCCTCAAATGATACTGTTTTATCTTAAAACAATGATTTATTTGCAAAAGAGTGATGAAGAGTTGTTCACCAAGAACTAACTACAATATGATAGGAAATGAGCTTAGCCAATTAATCATGAGGTTCATGACTTCGATGGCACTCAGGAATACAAAGAGAATAATCCACAACGTAACTCGATTTAAGATGAGTACTTGTTCAATGGTTGCATCACTAATGCGAGCATTAGAGACAAGCAAGAAAAGATAGATAACATCGATACACGTAGAATTTAGCAATCAAAGGTAGTCTTTTTATTAATAAAAAACAAGTCAAAATTGTACCGTAACACATTACGTGTCACTATGTCATACAATTCCTGGAACTCATCCTACCAATTGATGTCACAGTTAAGTTAGGGATTTTTAAAAGATACCACAATGAATACTAATATACAAGAGTCATTAGGTGTTCCACATGTCCTAGAAGATCCATCGGTCCCAATTCAGAAGAAGATCTCTTCAATTTATTTGTTGGACACTGGGCATCCTCATTAGTGGACAATGGCCTAGGAACAACCCTTAACACGAATCAACAATCAATTAAAACCTTATAATTCAATCAAAGAACTTAACGACTTCTTCTTAACAATCTCATATTCCATACAGGTTAAATTTTACTTTATTCAAGTTTCAACCAGCTTTATACTCAATTCGATATCCTACCTCATTTTCCAATTCTTTCAATCTTATTCATAGGCCTTAATAGGCAATAAAAGCTCGATATGAACAACACTTAATTTCCAATCCTATATCTCTTACAACAACAATTATCAAATGAGTCATTAATATGAAATGACTTGATCATTCAACTAGACTTCTCGGAAAGGTACTAGTGCCATGAGGCTTTTGGGTAATGGTTCCAATGACAGCCTCAAGTGCAACATTCACCCTTTCGATTTCAATTTAAGAATTGAATGACAACGAATCAGATGACATCTTTCCAGGTGATAACGTTTTGTCAAACTCCACTCTATAAGGAAAGATCGTCATGACATCGATATCAGTTTTAATCTCGCCAATTCTTTTTTTCAATATCACAATCAACTAATATCTACATTTCTACGAATATCAACCATTTGTTGGGATCATAAATATCCACAACTTGGTTTAGATCTAGGATAGCTAGAATTCCTACGAGAATAGCTTCGATTAATTTACTAGGGGATTTAGGGTTCCTTGTGACAATCTATGTCGTATAAATACCTCGTATAAATATCAAAATAATCATCAAACAATCATGTAATAAAATTACATCATATATATATATATATATATATATATATATATATATATATATATATATATATATATATATATATATATATATATATATATATATATATATATATATATATATATATATATATATATATATATCTTTACATTATATATAAGAGGAGGGATATGCCACATAAGCATGCATAAATCCACGTCAGCAATATTAGTTCCACAAAATTTGGAACTATTTAAAAAAACTGTCATTTGATAGAGATTCGAACTCGGGTTTGAAAATTAACACCAAACGCTTCACCCATTAGAGCAAGCTGGATGTTGTGATGAAGAATCCAAAACAAACTTAATATAGTTACATAAACATTACCTACTCCGCTTGCAAAATCTCTTTCGTGATGTAAAATTTAAATATATCAAATCTTCTTAATCAATAACCCAGATCATCATAACCTAAAGAATATTCTGCAGAACCCTAATCCCTATTCGATTCATATTATCCGGAATCGCCAATAATTTCAGCTCCATCGCACCATGATCGAATCTATCTTTACAATTAACATCTTCTAAGGTAATTTTATAGATATCAATAATTCATTTAAAGGAGGTCCACCCGATGTTTCATCTGTTTACTCCATGTAATTTTCTATTACGTTTGTGGTATATATTAGAGATTTAAACTGTTTTATATTGAGAGTCTTCTGTGTTAATTATGGAATAATATCAGGGGCAGCAACGTGGACTCAAAGCATTGTGAGCTGCTACTATAACTAAACTGGAGTAGGCACTTTCTAAGCTCCAACAGGAGGTACACACATGTTAGCACCATTTTTTGACTCATAAGCTAGATTTTTATTTTTAGGAACTCTGTTGCAGGTTAGAAGATCAATAAATAATTTGGATTTCTATACATATGCATTTAGATATAGCCGAACAGGTTTGAGATAGTCATGAAAGATTAGTTTTTTTTTGAATTTTTTGTAGATGCGGTTCACTAATTAGTATGGGTTTTCATGGTAATGTAGAGGATAAGCACAAGTGCATAAATATCGAAAGTATATATTGGAGCTTATTTTGGGATCGCAGATCCATCCATAGGTGGTTATAAGTTTTAATGCTCAAGAATTAAAAATCATTTTTTGTTGTTTCAGTTGCTTATATTTGTGTTTGTGTCCAAGCAATCAATGGAACTGTTCATAACTAAACACCCTTATGTATTTGTTTTGCATGTTTGTCAATTAAAATCTTCAAGTGGCAGCATGGACAAAAACTCTCCAGGTATATATCAATGATCTATAGGGATTAAATTTGATTTTTATGATATATACTTATATACTTTTCTCAATGCTCCAAAGATATTTGATCATATTATCTTAAAATAGTTTCATCACATAGAACTTATATGTTTGCCCTTGATCACGTCTTTATTTTGTATTTGAAAACATTCGATAAAAACTACCTGAAGGTATAGATTCCTTTAAAAGAGCATGTATCAACCTTATAACTTTCAGTTAAGCCCAGAGAATAAGCTAATCCAAACACCCGTGTTCTAATCAGCTTATTAAACTTTGAAAAATCTGACATGGTTACTTTTTTGTGTGGATTATGAGCTTATTTTAGTTGAGGTTATGGTTTGAAAATCTGACATTGTTACTTTTTTGTGTGGATTATGATCTTATAGAAGTTGAGGTTATTGTTTTTAATTAAGGCCATAAGCCTAATGTTATAAGCTGATTACCTCAAAAAAGTGAACTTCTCTGCTTTTTTCAGAATTTGATAAGTTAATACTCAAGTAAGTTGCCCAATGTTTCCAAACACCCCGAATCAAATTACTTGGTTTAGTGTGATAGAGGAACGAGTCGACTGATCCTTATCAAATTTGAGTAAGATGTTGTATTAATTTAGAATGTTTGATTTTAGCTTGAAACTGTATGATCCTTATCATTATTTACATTTTCAGTTTTTCTAATTAAATGTAAATACCCACGGCGTCACCATTCAGAGTTTAAGTGGCAAAATAATCGGGTAGGGTACTCGGTCAAAACGGGTTTTGGTTGAAACATGTCATTTTTTGTACGGACTAAAACGATTTTTGTCTGGTATGGGTTGACCTGCTAAAGGTACCAATACTCTGAATCTTTCTTAGGACATTTGCTTGGGATTACATAACGATAATGAATGGTATACTATTACGGGGATCAAAGCAGCAACCCATCTGTAAGTTAGAATACCAATGCACATTATAGGGGTCTGGCATTCAAATATGCTCCATTGATCTTTATTATGATAAATCTTTGATAAGGTTCTTTCAGTCGGATAACAGCTCAAAGGAATAGTTCTGAACTTGGTCATGGGCTAACTCACCACAGATAGGCTAGGTGGCTAACTGTAATTTATGTTGCTTTATTTCCTTTATTTGACAGGATCAATTTCCCGTAACATTTTAATGGACCTTGAATGTCACAGATACAAGCCCATATTGGAACTGTAAACGGTTTTGCTTTTTCTCATTGGAACAAGCAACTTAGTATTGATTACCAAGTTACCAACACTGATCTTACACCTAAAATAAGAACCACACATTCTTATTTTCTCACAACTAGCAGGTGAATCAGAGTGTCTTATACTTTTGATTTATGAATATGAATGACTATAATGCTGCATTTCAGAGAATTTTAACCGTTTATAACAGTGTTAAGTTTTTTTATTCTAAAGGTTCCTAATTTTGGTTACTCTCCAAGATTCCACACAGTTAAGTATCAAATCTGATAGATAGCCAATACATGGTTGCTCCGGTTATACATTAAATCTTGAACTTCTATCTGTCACAACCGGCAAGGAGCAAGAGAGTTAAGTTCTTAGATCAAAGGATCGACAACTATACGGTTCTTGAAACCCAACAGGTACAATTTTTTATTGGAAAATCCTTTTATTATATGTTATTGGTTTCATTTGTGTTGATTTTTGTTCTTATTTACTTGTGAATAAGAAAAGACTAGCAAGCTTATTACGTCCTCTTTTTTAGTTTCCAAGGGTAATAGTCATATCTTATGGTACAGTCCCTTTATGCTGAAAATAAAGGTTACATCGAAACAGGAAGACTTTAACATTAATCTATGATTTAGGTGGCGAGAAACCGTTTTTTCCATTCGACAAAAGAGACGAGCATGAAGAGAAAGAAAAATATTGTAGGCAGAGGCTGAAATTAATTAAAAGCAAGCAAAATGAAAGAACTTATTGTTAAGAAGCGGACTGAACTTAAGGAAATATATAGACGATCACATATGGCGGTCCCTTCGCTAGCAGGCTTAAAAGAATGTGTATAGGTCCGCTCAATCCAACCCCACATATTCTAATCACCAGTAATATTTTACTCATTTTGACATCTTTCCCAAACCGCCCATTTTGCCAACTCTTGCATTATATGTTACTATGATTTTTGGACATCACCACTTTTACACTGGCCACTTGGTTGTACCACGGGCTCTGCTTCAAACACAATTAACCGTTCACAATTGATTGACAGGCATGCTTGCGGATATCACAAAAACATTAGCAGATGTTGGTGTCACAATATGCTCATGTGTAGTAAGTCACTGACCTCTATGTGTCTTCCTTAATACACATTTCATTTCTTTAATCCATCTCTGTTTGTTAGCTGCAACCCAATAGGCCAAGATGGATAAAGAAAGTGGAATGGCTGTTGTTCTTTTCCATGTGGAATTGAGCTTGGACAATATGGTAAATGTATATAATATGTAAAAAAATATATGCACTTTGAAGGACTTCTAGCCTTTTTGACCAGTTTCTCTATCACTATGTTAATAGAACCCATAAGCATACCCCAAATTAATTCTTTGATAGGTAAATGTTTTTACCACCCAAAGTGTCTATTTTACCAGATTTGTTGTTTGTTTGATCTGCTTTGGGCTATTTAATGTGTATGTAAGTAAAGAGTTAATTTGTGTTCCACAGGCTGTTGAATAATCTAACACATGCACTGGGTTCAACTGGGGTTGATTTGTCACAAGCGATTATCTCTGTGCAATTTGATATCAAGAAAGAGACAAGGTAATACTTGGATTGTGGTTGTAGGTTTTGCTTTATGACATCTCTACTGATACATCGATTGAGGTTATAGGTTTTGCTTTCATTGTACAATTTCCTACTACATGTACTTTTGAAGAAAAATGTGCCGGTTAGTTCATTATTATATCTCTAAAGAAAATAAGATACTGGGTTCTGCTAGCGGCAAGTTGACTGCTCATCATGTTAATATGACATTTTTCATGGCAGGTTTATCAAAGGATTATCGATCACTTTTTACCAACTCTTTTGATGTATCGTACTCAAAAGTGGACTGGAAAGTTAAAGGTGATCTATAAGTTGGACGCCCTTTTATAAACTGTGAACCATCTGCTATAGGAGTGTCAGATTTTGGGTTACCTAACCTTAGATGGTCAAACACCATCCCAAAGAAAATGTCAAAAATGGTCATATATATAAAGATATTAAATCATTTAAACGAGTAAGCTTAATGGTTTTTATCAATTTGTTGTGTATCAGGATAAGCGATGATAAATTAGAATTACCTTCTAGCTTTGTGGAGGGAAGGCAAGAGCATTCTGATATTCATTTTGCTGAAAAGCTGCAAGGAGAGGAAGAAGCAGGGCATAATTACATTAGTCATCTACCGGTGAAGCATTTTTTAACTGGTATATCCAGATTTTAATCCCCATATCAGAATAATGTCAACATGGTCAAAGTTTCTGATTTTGTTGCCATGGTAGTCGTTGCAGATATATGACCATGTTAAGGTTGCTCAACCTAAAGTGCAAGCTTCTGCATTCTCCATCAGCATATCCCTATCAGTTTGGTGTTTTAAAGCTTGTATCTGAAACTGCAGATCCTAGTGTTATTGAGGAGATTTCTGCTTCTAACATACCCTACTAGCTTCTACACAACCCGTATGGAATGAAGTTACCAAGTAGAATGAGTTATTAAATGATGTTGTTGTGTAAGGAGTACTAATCCGCATACTTTACCAAAAGAACTATCGCCAGGTGAGTGTCGATCTTTATTCAGAAATTTCCATGTGTGATTGTCATATGTAGAGGTTTTATGCTGAAATAGGTCAACTCAGGTTTTATTTTGAATGAGTTAATCTTAGACTTGGTTTGTTGCAGGCTGCATATAATGTCAGCAGTCATGTTATATGTGCAGATGTGATCCTGAATGTTCAAAATCTCATCTCGCGCAGGTATATTCAAAATCTATAGTTCCACGCTTTGATATATTCTCGAAAAATGTTTACTTAGATGTTATATGTGTAGTGGCTTCGGGTTCTATTATCTTCAAGAGCGAAGTTTAAAACACGAGATGCACAAGGTTATGCAATTGATCATACAGAACCCCTTTTGCACTTTGCACTTTCTTCAGGATGCCGTTCTGATCCTGCGGTATGTATCCATGATGTTCATAGTTTGTACACTTGGAAAAACAGTTCATGTGACAGAACACCACAAACTCATTTCCTATCGCTTATCAGACCCGGTTCGTGTCTACACTCGAAAACGAGTGATTCAAAAATTAGAAAGAGCAAAAGAAGAATTCGCGATGTCTGCATTTGGTGTTGCAAAGGATCCCTTTTACCCAAGATCGTTGAAAGCTTTTTGCCAAAAATTTTAACCATTTTACTTTGTTTATATTGATTGTTACTCAAGCTTTTAATTGTTGATAAATGCTAGGCCACCACTAACTGTATCTTTAAAAGAAGTTCTGATCAATATCGTCATGCCCAGTACAAGTCGGGAAACTCTCATTGAAAACCTTTAGGCTTTAGCCATGACAATAGTCCAACTCCTTAATATTATTGTGATTTCTCTTCCTACTTTTCTATTGTTTTCTGTTTTTTACGAGTTATTCAGGTGTAATGTCAAATTACTTAAGCCTCATTTTGAGTTTGTAGATGTATGTTTAAATCACTATATGTGTTCATGTGCAGATTTATGCAATTGGCTCAACTTCAAGTCATGAGATACACCTTTTAGATTTGTAGCCAAACACCACCTTTCCATGTCTGAATGTGATATTGCTTGCGCTACTCTTCCTCTTAATCTTTGATGTAACGCATCTTACTTTGTTTATATTGGCTGTAGCAGTAGCTACTCAAGCTTTTAAAACTATTGCAACATGGGATAAATGCCAGGGCCACAACTAACTGTATCATTGAACGAAGTTCTTATCAATATCATCCTGCCTGCTGCAAGTCTGATTACTATCAATAAAGACCTTTAGGGTTTAGCCATCAAAATAAGTCAAGTCCTTAATATGATTGTGATTTCTCTTCCTACTTTTCTATTGTATTTTGTTTGTATGAGTTTTTATGGAGTAACAATGATTATTCCGTGTTTTTTGCAAAAATATTCGAGCAAATAATAAACGAATGCGACTTCAGAATTTTTCATGTCGGGTGCAAATTTTTACGCTTCCATTCATTGGAAATGCGGTCAGATGGTTCGTGACCTTAGCACGTGATAGCATATCTTCATATTCACAGTTAGCAAAAAGATTTGACATCCGCTTCACCTATAAACAATGGGTTGATGATTAATCTTATTAGAATTCTAATATATCATGGAGAATGTAACCGAAGTAAATGAAGTTTATTAGCTATATATTTTGCGTCATGAGCTGGTAAAAAAGGTGTTGTAACTAATAAAGGTCATAAGTTGGTATAAAGATTAGCTCAGTGGGTGTTATGGCTTACACAATACGAAGTAGTATGTTAGTATGATTATGAAATGGTACAATATTTTTGTAAAATACATGCACACGTTAGTTGTGGGTCATGTATTCGAAATGGTTATAATGGGTGGACATAATCCTTATTGACTTGTACCATAAATTTTAAAACAATAAGGAGATGAAAGTATGGTATCCAAAAGCAATGTTTTGAAACCTGAATCGCCTCGACCAGTTTAACCGGTTGAACGTGTTTTAGCCGAAAAAAACGGGGCAAATTGACCCGAGTTTTATATTTTAGAAACCTGGTGTGACTCGTCGGGTTTGAAGCGACCCGGGTTGACCCGGTTTGTGTCTTATGAGACACGGCCGGGTTTTGACCTTTTTTGTTTTTTTTTTTGATTTTTTTCATGTTGTTTTCGCGATTTTGTTATATATATTTGCAACGTAACTTTGGTTTTACATGTTATATTTGTTAGTAAATGGTTTTTAGGTCAAATATATAAAATATTCATGATTTTTATATATACATTTTTTTTGTAGTATTGAAAATATATATATATAAGAAAATTTATGGACGACCGTGTCGATCCAACGGTCTAACCGGTTAAATCGTTGACCCGATGACTCAACGGGGTCGATCCAAAACCCAGGTTTTATAACATTGTCCAAAAGGCATAGTTATGTAGTTTTTTTTAACAGAGGCTTAGTTATGTAGAAAAAGAAGAAGATTAATTACATATTTGTTTGTTGAATATTTTAGAATGAAAAGATTAGAATGTATGTATTGAACATACATAATGCTTTATCTAAAGTCCTCCAAGTTTAATGCTTTACTCCTATGTAATTATAAAATACAATGCTTAAATACAAATATACATTCTTTAAAAGTGCCACTTTTGTGACCCATCAAGTAAAATATTTAATCGTTGTGAGAAAAAATACAACTCGAACTAACTCAACTTTTACAAGTAGACTAGACGAGTATCCATGCATATCAACGAGAATTGTCTTGTGACAGATAGTTAAAGATGCTAATTTACTCGATATTCTAACCGGTGGTGTCCAACAGATGACTCGGTGGTCGAACTCGCGACCTAATTTTCGAACATGTGACCCGATAATCGAACTCATGACCAGTAGTCGAACCCCTAACCCAATAGGTTTCAGCTATGCATTTAAACTTTCTTATATTTGGTATATAAATTTTCATATAGTTTTCATATATGAAAGATTCTTGTATTTCTAATTATCAACTTTTTCGTCTACATTAGCAATTAAGAAACCAAACGTACGTTTACTTTACTTTATTTTGACATTTCGCGACTTTGGTGTAACTATGTATATATATGCTCTCATATCTAACAACAAATTAGAGTAAAATATTATAATTTTTAAACTATATAATTACATTATATAAATGTTTTAGATTAGATTTAATAAAACTTGCTCAGTCTTAGAAAATTTGTATCCAAATCTATGAGTATATTCATCTTTTTGGAGAGAACGACGAAATCAATGTTCCTCTCTTTTTAGTCGCTCCACCTCCTCATCATTTTCTTCCTTTCTTTATGAATTATCAACATTATCAACTCTTATTTTACGACCCTTTTTATTTAGTAAGTAAAAAACTTAAACAACAAATAGAAGTCATGCCGACTGATAATACATTAAAAGACAATTATAGTAAAAAGTAAATTTTCAAACCAACATTTACCAAATAAAGAAAGTTAAATGACAATCAGAAGTTATACCCGTCCATCTGACGGGTTTTGCCACTAGTATATATATATATATACATATATATATATATATATATATATATATATATATATATATATATATATATATATATATATATATATATATATATATATATATATATATAATCCAAGTTATATATATATATTAAAATAACACTTCTCAGTCTGGCCTTGTCGGTAACTCGGGAATTATTCGGCACCGTTATAGTCAAAAGATTTTTAGACATTTTTAGAAAAATGTTTATAGTTAAAAGATTTTGAAAAGTTTTATTCAAAACCTTAGTTTTAAAAATATTTCGTTCTCTATAACGAGAGCTCTGATACCAAACTGTAACACCCCCAAATTTATACAACTCAGTACAGCGAAAGACTCGTTGGTGTTACGGGATAGCACATTACTCACATCATAGACAACGCATAAAAATCGCGTCGTTTAATAATAAAAGTATTTCCATTCATAAATATCAAAGTTACATCGGTCCCAAGTCATTATTTCATACAAAGTTTTACAAAGTATTTGAATGGAAAATATTGTTTAAGTGCGGGCCATGAATTCTTGTCGTCTTCCCGAGAATTACCTTCAAGTACCTGAGATAAAACATGTTAAAAGAAAAGGTCAGCGATAACGCCGAGTGAATTCATAGAGTTTAATAAACCATCAATATAACATCGGTATAAAATTATTACCGAAAATCATTTTTATACAAATCTTTGTAATAGGCCATAAAATAGCCAAAATCATTTTATACAAATCTTTATCAAAATCATAATATAGGCATTTGCCTTAAAAATCATTGTACG
The DNA here is from genome assembly GCA_025667525.1 of Glebionis coronaria. Lineage (NCBI taxonomy): Eukaryota > Viridiplantae > Streptophyta > Magnoliopsida > Asterales > Asteraceae > Glebionis > Glebionis coronaria. The sequence goes on from CM046881.1 coordinate 356,359,384, forward strand.
AGCCAATGTCGTAAAAACATCATACAATACGTCTTATGACGTTGTATAAAATCAAATAAAAACCGTTATATGAATATGGTTATGAAAACCAAAACACAAACATAATATCATTAGTATGACCCTGTATTGCTAGTCAGGCAACACATCGTAATTCGAAGCGTCTAGTAGTATTTCGTTAGTTTTGGATTATTACAAGCCACATGACATTGTTACCTTACTAAACCAAAACGGGTAGCTAACTCGATACCAATTTTTCCCATCTAAGGTAGCGTGTCGTCACAAAGGTCACGCTATGGAAATCTTCTCATACATAAATTCGCTTACCAATCAATGTGGCACGACGGGGATCAACCGTCAAGGCGCGAACTGGGGTGATCGTCCCTAAATAGTACTATTAAATGCATAAGAGTCTACCAAATCCCGGTAGTTCACAATTCATGCTAATGGGACTTTTAGTGACATAACCTAATTTTAATAATCCATTTAATTTCATCTATCGGGTCCTTTAATCATTTATCGGGTCATACAATCGGGTCATTCAATCATTCAGGTCCAAAATCAATAAACAAACAATCGGGACAAATGGTGTCCTATTTAATAAAAACTAACATGTTATCTCCCTCGCGGGTTTATAAAACATTTAAAAGAGTGCGAGGCTATGAACTCACGTTGATGTGGGAAGGCGATTATCGGCGATTTGGATGTACGGTACGTGCTTCAATCACGGAAACCTAGACAAATAATACTCGTCTTAGACTCATGTCCAATGACTTTATAAAAATACCAATTATGTATACATATGATGATTATATATATATGATGATCAAGTGGGTTTACATATCCTCATTTACTCATTTTTGTGTTATGTGTCGATAACTTTTATACTAGTTTACTAGTTTTACCTATTTACGTGGTTTTAGGTCCAATAAGCCTATTATAAGTTTATTAACTTGTATTAATCCATTTCATACTTATATTATCAGTATTTAAACTTTCAAGTTGGGCCCAAATGGGTTAAGTCCAATATTTTTTTTTATAAGGGTTTAACTTATTTAGTCCAATTATTAGTCCAATATGTTTACTTAACTCGTTAATGTCCGTTTGTCCTATAGTTCGGGTTTTTATTGGTTTTTACTTGTTATACAAGTCTATATATCAGTATATAAGTTTTATAAAGTTTTCATTAGACGGGTCCAACCATCTAAGTTTTATTTAACAAAAACGTTAATTTTACGGTATTAGCCGAAAAAGTCGTAAAAATCATGTTTATAGTTTTATAACTTATAAAACTTAGCAAGTTACCATTTTCATAAAATTTCCACTTATTTACCATTGTACATATTTATATAAATGTATTATATAAGTTAGTGGGTTTTAATTTATATTTTATACTATTAAATTTTGAGTGCTTATATAATAGTATTATAATTTAATTTCCAAAATCTGATTTTTATCTTCACTTTCACCAAAACTGCCATATCTTGAATTCTATATTGAGATAGAAGCTCAAATTTTTATCACATAAACTAGATGATATGTGTTACATTTAACTCTTCTGTAGCTACTGTTGAATCATCTTCTAAGTATTTTCTAAAAATCGTCCAAAACAGTGAACTCAGATTTGTACCTTAAACTTGTTTTGACCATATCTTACTCATTACAATGATTCCATTGCATGGCCAACTCTCACATGTGTACAAGACATATAGCTTACTGTAAATGGATTCTACTTCATCACTTTATCAGTTCATAACATGTTTTTTTACTGTTTTATACAGCCATGTAAATTAAGCTAGATTTTAGCCTTGTTCTTTATAGTTTTTCACCTTTTTAAGCATGTTTATCAACACCGAATCCCCACATAACATTTTTATCATCATATAATCATCATATACATATACAATAGGAAATAAAATACATGTTTACATAATAAAAATAACAAGAAGATTAGGAGGACAATCTTTATACCACCATGATGATGTAGGTTGTGATCAAAACATGGATTTTGATGGAGAAACTTGTGCATAGCCAATACCATCTTCAAGACCATCACTCTTCATAAACTCCTTGTGGAAAATCAGCCCTACTACTCCATGAAAACTCCTCCTTGGATGTTATAACTTGCACCAATCTTCATCTTTTTGAATGGAGATTAACATATGTTAATTATAACATATGTTTATGGTTAAATTTTGTATGAATGGTGGTGTTTTGTGGAGAAATGGGACGGCCAAAAAGGGAGGGTGAGAGAGAGTTTGAGTTGTTTTGCATGTAGTGTGTGTGGTAAATGAGAAACTAGTTGTTGGTTTTATGGTTTTGTGTAAGTGAAAGCTTACTTTGTAAGCTTAAGTGACAAGTGTTCACTTAGCTTACAACTTGACACAAAAATGGGGTGGTGTGGCTTGGTTAGGCCGGTTTTGAGTGGGGGTGGGACAAGTGTCCCACTTGTCTCATCCCCATTTATTTACGGGTACTCCTCGATTCTAGTTTCCTCGATTTGCGTGCCCTCGGGTCGTTTTACGAAAAACGTTTTTATAAATTATGAATCAACGGCACAAAACGAATCTAATAAAAATTGTTTCATCAAAAACGGAGTTCGAAAACGTAAATACGTAATCCTGGGGTTTCCGGTTTAGTCGTAAAGGACGTTAAAATAAAATCGTAAGTCCTAATCTCTTCTCGTAAATTTGTGAGTTTATGAACCAACACAAATTTAATATCTCAAAATAATATTCACGGATAAATTTATTTTCTGAAATGTCGGACTGTCACCAAAGACGGTGTATGTAAACGTAAGCACGTAACGTTGAATCCTCCGGTTTAGACGTAGTCGACGCTACTTCAAGACGTAAATCCAAATTTCTTCCCAAAAATAAGTGAGTTCATAATATAACATTAAGATAATGTTTTTAAATAATATTTGAGAATAAAATATCAATCATAAATTGACGGATTGTCACAGGCGTGCTTCGGTCACGGAAACCTATATAAATAATAATCGGTCTTAGACTCTTGTCCAATGACTTAATCAAAATAACAAGTATACATATGATGATTTTATACATATGATGATGATCAAGTGGGTTTATATATTCTTATTTACTCATTTTAGTGTTTATGTATTGGTAACTTTTATACTAGTTTACTAGTTTTACCTATTTACATGTTTTAGGTCCAATAAGCCTATTATAAGTCCATTAAATTGTATTAATCCATTTTATACTTTTATTATCAGTATTATACTTTACATGTTGGGCCCAAGTGGGTTAATCCCAATAAGTAAATTTATAAGTGTTTAGCCATTTAGTTGGATTAATAGTCCAATAATGCTAACTTAGCCCGTTATTGTCCATATGTTATATAGTTCGAGTTTTATCGGTTTTTACTTGTAATAGGTACTTATATATCAGTATATGACTTTTAAAAAGTTTACATTAGACGGGTCCGATCGTCTAAGTTTTAACTGGCGAAAAACGTTAATTTTACGGTAATAACAGAAAAGACGTAAAAATCATGTTTATAGTTTTATAACTTATAAATCTTACCAAACTACTATTTTTATAAGATGTCCATTTATTTATCCTTATACATATTTATATAAATAAAATATATAAGTTAGTGGGATTTAATTCACATTTTATACTATATTATTTTGAGTGCTTATATAATACTATTAAACTTTAATTTCATAAAATCTGATTTTTATTTTCATCTTCACCATTTTTATCATATCTTTAGTTCTATGAGGAGATAGAAGCTCATTTTTGGATGGCATAAACTTCATATTATGTGATACAAATAAGTTATCTATAGATACTGCTCAATCCATGTCTAAGTACCCTTAACAGTCCCTACAAAACAGACTATTCAGATTGGTATACTAATTTTGTTTTGATCATATCTCAATCATTTTGATGATTCCATTGCATGGCCAACTCTCACATGTGTATGACATCTAATACTTACTGTAAATTGATTCCACCATGCAATTTTATCAGTTTATAACTTGGTTACTTACTGTTTTTATACAGCCAACATTTTAAGCATGATTTTAACATTGTTACTTATGGTTTTTAATCTTTTTAATCATATTTATCAACACTTGATCCACACACAACATTTTTATCATCATATATTTATCATATACATATACAATAAGAAAGAAAATACATTTGATCTTTACAAAAATAACAAAAGAAATGGAAAGGATGATCTTCTTTACCAACTAAGATTATATCTTGTTTTTGGATGACAATAACTTGATGAACACCAAATATATCTTCAAGATCATCAACCACCAAGATTGTTTGTTAAGAAATTAGCCCTAGGAAATAAGCAAATCACCTTCTTTGATGTTAATATGATCACCAATCAATCAAGGCTTCAAGGTTTCTCCATGATATGAATAGATAACATAAGATTTGTGGCTTGAATTGATCAAATGGGGTGTTTGATGGTGGATATGGGACGGCAAAGGGAGGGGTGTGAGAGAGTTTGTGAGTTGTTTCGCATGTGTGAATGAGTGCAAATGGTATGGTTAAGTGGTTTTGTTAGTTTGGTGGGAGAGTATAGCTTACATGTTAAGCATAAGCTTACATGTGTAAGCTTGTAGCTAAAACTTTGACACATCACTTGTGTGGTGTCAAGTTTTGGTCGTCCCTTAGTAGTGGGGTGGGATAAACTTGTTTTGTCCCATCCCGCTAATTTACGGGTATTCCTCGATTCTAGTTTCCTCGATTTGCGTGCCCTCGCGTCGTTTTATGAAAAACGTGTTTATAAATTATGAAGCAACGGCACAAAACGAATCTAATAAAAATTGTCTCATAAAAAACGGAGTTCAAAAACGTAAATACGTAATCCAAATGTTTCCGGTTTAGTAGTAAAGGACGCTAAATTATGCACGTAAGCCCAAATTTTAATCCGTAAATTGTGAGTTCATCAACCAACACAAAAATAAGTTTCAAAATATTATACGAGAAAATAATTCACTACCTAAAAATGTTAGATTGTCACATTATGTGTTGAATCGTGTTTCAATTACCAATCCACATAAGAAGACTCCCTATGAGCTACTCACAGCCAAAGTCCCAAGCATTGCTCGTTTGAAGCCATTTGACTGTCACCATTCTGAATACTAGTGAACATTTGGGAAAATTTGATGGCAAGGAAGATGAAGGATACATTGTGGGATATTCAGCTCACTCTCGAGCTTATCGTGTCTATAATCTCCATGCCAAGCGTGTCATTGAAACTATAAATCTTAGGTACTTTGAGGAGAAGACAAACATCCAAGGCAAATTTCCTGAATGTATTTTGATCTTGATTAACTTAGTGATTCATTGGGATATTTTCGTTTCAAAACTAACCAACATGCAGGTCCACAAGTGTTTGCAACTTCTAGTGCAGGTGCTAATTCTAGCTTTTCGAACTCCGATGAGGATGATGACATTTTTTTATTCCATCCTATTCCACCATGGTCTCTCCTAACATAACTGCTACTCCTATTGATGCTTCTTCATCAGATATTGTGGATTCACAAGGAGCTCTTGACACACTGCTTAAGCAACAACTAGATGCTACTACAACAGCTACTCAAGGAGGCTTTGAGTTTCCTATAAGTACTCCTGTTGTACCAGTTACTCCTGGTGATCCTATTGTTCCTTCTAGTGCAAGTTTAACACCTATTGGTAGTCCAGCTAGTGATCCTACTTCCACAACTAGGTTCTCTGGTCCTTCTGACTTGGGAAACTATCAAAAGAAGACATCTACTAAGTTGGATGATATTTATAAGCAGCCAATAGATGGTATTTTCGACTCTGCTTCATATGATGATGACTTTGTTGGGAATCTTAATAACTTGGCACAAGAAGTGGATGTAGCTTCTATCCCTGTTCACCAGATCAATAAAGACCATCCTACTACTCAAATCATTGGAGATCCTGGTTCTACTGTCAAGACTCGCCGCATGCATAAGAAAGCAACGTTTGATCATCATGCTCTTGTGAGCTACATTGAAGACCCAAAGCATAATAATCACACATACTTTCTTCACTGTTGATCCCTTTGGTTGGATCTATATTCTGTTAAGAATTAGTATAATAGTTTGTAATCAAACTAAAACAATTTGAGCATTCTTACTAAACACTAAATAAGTTATGCGGAATCTAACTTATAAAGCACAAAAGAACAGAATTACTTTTAACTATTCGATTCTCTTATTAATCGACTTGTATGAGGTACATGAAAGACATTGTACCTATGTTCCTTTTATAGAGTAAGGAACCCTAGAAACCTTAGAATATTCTATAAAGATAACTATATCACAGACGATATATTATCAATATTCTAACTATTTAGGTTTATCACATAAGATATACTCTAACTATAACTATGACATATCTTATACAAAGATATATTCGTCCTAATCATCATAGCAGTACTTACTTTATAAGTAGCAGTACTTACTATGTACCGCGTTAACACTAACGGTACTTACATAACACTAATAGTACTTCAAATACACTAACGATACTTGACACTTAACAAATAAATCCCAACAATCCTCCCCTAAACAAGAATTGATAACTTGTTGTCTTTTTGTTTCTTTTGTACTGGATATATTAGAAATACATGTCTTCAGTCTTTCCTTCATCCTTGGATTAAACTTGGTAATTTGTATTTGCATCCAACTGAATGTAGCCAAACACTTCATATGTAGATCTTCTTCTAATAAGATAATCTTCAAACATTATGAGCATCATCTTTGTCTTCAAACTATGATCTTCTAGTGTCTTCTAAACATTCATTCATCTTTGCAGCATCAGTATTTATCTTCTTGAGTTTAGTTCTTGAACTCTTGATTATAAATCTTCCACTTGATTTGATGATAACAAAACTTTCTAAGTATTATATCTTTTAATACTTCTTTGTCTGCAATCTTCATACCTGAAATAAAACAGTTAACAACAAAACACCAATCTGTATTGGCTTCATGATTTTTAGCAAATCACCAGCTATCAACAGATTTGATAAATTCTTTACCAGTTAGCCGTACACTCTTGAATAGCCAATACTTTATTCACAAAGAATCAGGTGTAATTAAAACCTTACAATTTTTGGTAAATTGTCAACCATCAACGGATTTGATGAAGTCTTTACCTAGTACCATTTGTCTAGGACTAGCTAACTCTTTGTCTCGAAACAAGGTGAGTTAGAACCATATAGTTTTTAGCAAACTATCACCTTTCAAAGGATTTGACAAGTCTTTACCACAAACCGTTTGCTTATGGACTAGCCAGTTCTTATATGTGCTAGACATAGTGAACTGAGAACCATTTATGAAGTGTGACTGAAAGTCAAACACTTAAGATTCCTTCTCAGCCTCTTCCTCATATTTCAAATCCTTGATTTGTTGTTTAACCATTCTGATCAACTCCAAAGCATCAGTAGACTCTTCTGTAACCTCCAATTGTTGTTCTAACATCCTTTCCAACAATTTTCTTTTGAAGGGATAAGTCTTCTCTTGCAGCATATAATATGTAACATCATCTACATCCAAAATATACAATCCACATGACCTGTAATATCTCCAGTAACTAGGAACCTGATTCTCTAATTCCTTCAACATTTCTTGATCACATTTGTGTGGCTCATACATAAAGAGAAATTCCCTATATAATAGTGATACTTCAGTTTTACCTACACTGGCATCTTCAACTAACCTTACAAGATCTTGAATATCTTGTCTATCCAAAATGTGAAGAATATCTTCCAAAAGTCTGAATATCCTTTTTGTGCCATCAGATCTCTGAATTCCATGAGCTTCAAGTCCTTGATCTGTAGAGTAGATCCACTTAACAATGGATTCTCTTTTTCCAAAAATCTCTGTATCAAAACATTGATCTTCAAAGTTCACAATCTTCAAGTACTTCCTTAAGCTCTCATCATCATCATCACTATCTTCTGCTGTAGTTTTAGCTCTCTTAGCTTTCTTCTTTAGCTTTGTTAATCTTTTCCTTTTAACACTCTTGGAAATTCCTTCAAGTTCTGTTAAAACCTCTTCCAAGCTTGTATGTACCGTTTCCTCAGTATGTACTGTTGTATGTACTGTTGACTGTGTATGTACTTCTTGTACATTTTCAGTCTGAGCAATTCCTTGAGTTTCAACTCCTACATTCATCCTTTGAGCAGTCTCTTCCTCTCTTGAACTTACTTTCTCCTTTCTATTCTTCCTCACATAAGTGGTCTTGATAGGTGGAGATGCACTTGTAGGTTCAGCAGTACTTGGCTCAATTCTAGGAGTACTACCAAATTGTATTTGTTGTTGTAGACGCTTCTTGAATTCTTCAACAACTTTCTTGTCTGCTTCAGATCCAATCTCAAAAAAATTCAATTTAGTCCTCTTACTTTGCTCATACAAAGTCTTGATTTCTTCAAAAGTTTTCTTGACCAGCTGAATATGAGTCTGCAAGAAGCTCACTTGCATGTATCTCAGCTTGAATCCTGTCATACTCTTGTATGTTCCATTCTTGCTGTATCCTTTTAGCTTCTAACAAATTTTGCTTTGCTGCAAGTTCTTCCTGCAATTCATCTTCACGAATTTGTGCTTGCATTCTATAAGCAAATTCCTCATAATGGTAAATTTGATTAAATCTGTACATGACTTTATTTATATCATCATCTGAATCACTTTCATCTTCAAATTCTGACAATAATTGCTTCTTCCCCTTATCCTTTGGATTTATCTTAGGTAGCTTCTTCTTCAGTTTGGCAGCTACTTCTTCATTAGCTAACTGTTGAATAACTATACCTATTGTAGGGTGTGAAGCTTGAACTTTCTTACCTTGAATTTGATCCTTTGAGGCAAGAACTTCTTGTTGTGTCTTTTTCTCCACTTCTGCTTGCTTAGTCTTCTCAACTAAATTCTTCTTTAGATCAAGCAGCAATTTGGCTAAAGTCTCATTTTCTCCAAATGAACCTTGACTTTCTAGTGAAGGATGATCACCAGCGGTACTTGCAATTGGCTTAGCAGTACTTGAAATTGGCTTAGCAGTACTTGGGTCTTCAACAATGTCATCAGTAGTTGAAGTTGGCTTATTAGTACTTGGATCTTCAACAAAGTTGACTTCACCAGTATTTGACACACTTGTTTCTTCAATCACTTGTGTTTCCCCAGATGCTTTATCTTCTATAGAAGCCATCATATCAACTTGCACTTCTTCAGTCTTTTCTGACTTATTACTTTGTGGTGATGGATCAGGAACCTGATTAGAAATTTCCTCCAACTTCTCATAGAAATCACTCCAATTAGCTTGAGGTGGTGATTGAACTGATGGTTCTGGCTGAGTTGCCAATGTTTCTGCAACTTGTGGCTCCTCTGGTTGATTTACCAACTTTTCTTGAACTTGTTCTTGAACTTGTTCTTGAACTTGTTCTTGAACTTGTAGTTCCTCTGGAGTACGTTGTGGGTCTTGCTGTTGAATCTCCATATCTGAAGGTCCATCCACACCAGTCTCTAAACCAGTTCCATCTTTAAAAGTCCCCATGACATCTTCATCCACTTCAAAATTGATCTCATTTCCAGAGATCCTTGTTTGATTATAAGAAGAAGGTTGTTGTTCTTCATCATTCCTTCCCTGTTCTTCAATATTCCTCTCTTGTTTGGTTGCATTCAGTTGCCTTTTCTTGAGGTTCCTGAACCTTTGCTTCCTGATTGCAGATGTCTGAAAAGATCTATATTGCCTCATCCAAGATGACACTTTGTTCCTTAACTTGAGCAAGCTAGCTTCCAATTCAACAATTTTCTTTCCTTGAACAAGCTTATCTTTCTGCAATATCTGTACCTGTTGGGACAAACTTGTACACAAAGAAGTTAAATTTGCAACATCCACCACCTCTGGTGCTTGTTCTTGTGGTGAACCACTAGCAACAATAGAAGCAGCAGGTGTGTGGATCATCTCATCAGTGTTTGGTGGAATACAAACGTTGTGAGAAGAAGATTGTGAATCTTCTAGAGAGTGGGAGCTCTGGTGAGAAGTAGTTTGCTGAGAAGCACTAGCATTGCTAGGTTCCTCACCTTCTTGATTGGCAGGTTGGGCTAACATATGAGCAAACAATGGTGTTACAGTTCCTGAAAAGGCATTGCCTTGTTTGTTCAAGAAAGAGAAAGTTCTCTTTGTGAATGAAGGAACATCCCATGTATCAGTTAATGCTGGTAGGTTAGGTATTTGGTCACTAACTAAAGCCTGAATGAATATAGGATACATTAAAAACTTCTTAGTCCCTTCCAAATTCCTAGTCATGCCTTCAAAAATTAATTTAGAAAAATTAAAAACCTTGTTATTTGCTAGACAAATACCAGCAGATGCCAATGCAACAGGTATTTGATCAAAAGATGTACTTTTTGAACTTAAACAGTGAATAATAGCATGAAAAATCAATTTCTATTGAGGTGAAAATAATGCTTTAAAGAAAGTAAGACTTTCCCTACCACCCCCATAGCCCATGGCTGCAAGGCCATCATGAATCTCGGTATAATTAAGCATACTAAGTCCATTTTCATCATTAAGTCTCAAACTTGCTCTTAGCAGTACCTCAGTGACATATATATTCCTATGTCTTACCTTAGCCTTAATGCAAGGTTGATCAAAACGAGTACCTAAAACAGCAGTATCCCAAAAATTTTCAACAATGGGTATAGAGACAACTGGACTTGTAGTGAGTGCGAAGCGAACATGACTTCGAGAAAGGAAACCAAGCATCTCATGGAAACCAAGTGAGTCATCATTTGTAGCAAGATTCGCAACTAAATTATGCTTAGAGATTACTTGTAAGGTAGCCATTAGTATTTTTGATGATCGAAAGATTAGAGAGAGGGTTATATAATCAAGAGAGAAAAATAAAAGATTAGGTGAGTCAATTATGTAATTGGGGTAAGTATTTAAGTAAATAACAAACCCAAGCGCGAAGAAACCGCCAAATTTACAAAAGAGACCCTTAACGGTACAACGGACATGTAGCGATACATGGAACATAAGCGGTACTTGGTTTTGTGCTAGCGGTACTTGGAGTGACAATGGTACCTCACAATTTTGACCAGTTCATGCTTTCCACTAGACATGTAACCTCTTTTATCTTTTTCTATAAACCTGCAATAACATCAAAAACACAAAGCATAGACTATACAATAAAATTTATATAAAACTTGTACAGGTATTACCTCCCCTCAACATATGTAGCATGTTATTGGTTGAGCATACCAATGTGTTTCACCAGGAATTCGAATCTCTTTGCATCAAATGCCTTGGTCAACAAATCAGCTACATTATTGTCTGTATGAATCTTCAATACTTGAATAAGCTTTTTGTCATAAGCATCTCTTATAAAGTGATGTCTTATTTCAATATGCTTAGTCTTGGAGTGAAATACTAGATTCTTAACAATGCATATAGTACTTTCATTATCAATGTAAATCTCGGTGTTCATGAAGTTGAACCCATAGTCCAACAATTGATTTTGAATCCAAAGTACTTGTCCATAGCAATGAGCAGCAGCTACATATTCAGCTTCAGTTGTAGAAGTAGCAACAATGGTTTGCTTCTTACACTGCCATGATATGAGTCTTCTGCCTAGGAATTGACAACCTCCTGTTGTGGATTTCCTATCATGATTTTCTCCAGCATAGTCACTATCTAAGTAACCTTCCAATTCAAAGGTGGAGTCTCTAGGATACCATAATCCTAAATTAGGTTGACTTTTAAGATATTTAAAAATCTTCTTCACAGCATATAGATGTGACACCTTTGGATGAACTTTGAATCTTGAACATGCACACACAGCAAACATTATATCTGGTCTTGAAGCAGTAAGATACATCAATGAACCAATCATTGACCTATAGAGATGAATGTCAACATCCTCTCCATGTTCATCTTTTGATAAAGATTTCATGGCTTCAAAAGGTGTGCTTGTACTCCTTGTATCCATACATGAAAATTTATTTAAGATTTCAGCAACATATTTATCTTGGCTGATAAATATTCCATCTTTCCTTTGTTTGACTTGTTGTCCCAAAAATAAGGTTAGTTCTCCTATAGAACTCATTTGAAATCTTTCTTTCATCAAAGCTTTAAACTCTTCAGACCATGTCTTCTTGGTAGGACCAAAAATGATGTCATCAACATAGACTTGAATTAGAATAATGTCTTTGGCATTTTTCTTGATGAACAGAGTTTTGTCAATGGTTCCTCTCCTATATCCATGTTCTAGTAGAAAGTTAGATAAAGTTGCATACCAGGCACTTGGAGCTTGATGCAGACCATAAAGTGCTTTGATAACTTTGTAGACTCTATTGGGGAATTTAGGATCTACAAAACCTGGAGGTTGTGAGACATATACCTCCTCTAAAATAGTACCATATATAAAGGCACTTTTCACATCCATTTGATAGACTATAAATCCCATATATGATGCAAAGGCCAAAAATAACCTAATGGATTCTATCCTTGCCACTGGTGCAAAAACCTCATCATAGTCTATCCCTTCTTCCTGTCTGTAGCCTTGAGCAACAAGTCTTGCCTTGTTCCTCACAACAACCCCTCTTTCATCCTTCTTGTTCCTGAAGACCCATCTTGTACCAATTACTCTTTTACCTGAGGGAAGATCCACAAGAATCCAAACCTTTTGTAGCTCAAATTGTGTTAATTCTTCTTGCATGGCATCCACCCAACTTTCTTCATCAAGAGCCTGAGAGATATTTTTGGGCTCTACTTGAGATAAGAAACTAGAAAACAAACAATGTTTCGTATCTTTATGATTTGTTCTCTGCTATTGTTTGACATAACTCACTAGTGCATGAGTTTCAATATTGGTTTGCAGTTGTCTTCTGGTTTGTACAGCAGATTTTGGATCACCAATAATCTGAGTAGCAGGATGGTTGTTGTTGACTTTATGAGTGGGAATAGAACTGACTGGAATTTCTGTTTCCAAATTGTTGAAATCAGTTACTACACCCTGCTCATCATAGGAAGCTTTGGAGAAGATTCCTTCAGCTGGACTGGCATATAAGTCTTCATCGTCCAATGCTTGCAAAATCTCTTCTAGTGAGTCAATAGATCTAGCAGATTTTGACTTAGCAGTACTTGCGATGAAGTACCGCTAGGTATAGTATGTACTGCTGAGTGTTGTGACTCAAAAGATTCTTCTCCTGAATGGTTATTAGCAGATGTAGCATTCTTTTCTTGATCTTGAAGCGTCTGAAGCTCCTGGGAGGCTTGATCATCATTTGATGGCATGGTTTGCTTCTTGGGAGTTGCAGACATGGGAGTAACAGTAGGCATGTTTGGCACATAGATGTGAACATCTTCATCTGATGAAGAAACATCTTCTTGAGTACCTGCATTAGTTGCACTTAACTCCTCACCTGCATTGTTAGTTTGACAATCTTTTTGCAAAGAGTAGTAATCCATGGAGTTAGTTAGATAATCTAAATCAAACATCCAAGCATAACCTATTCCTGGAACATTGGGTTTATTTTCTAAGAAATTGACATGAGCATTTTCTTCAACTTTCTTAGTTGCCAAATTGTAAACCCTATATGCTTTACTTTGCAATGAATATCCTACAAGATATCCTGGATCAGACTTTCCATAAAACTTTCCCAAGTAATCAAGAGTATTTAGTATGGACACGTGACACCCAAAAGGTTTTAAATGACTTATATTAGGCTTTACATTAGTCAAAAGTTCATAAGGTGTTTTGTTTTGAGGCTTAGTTACTAGGACTCTATTTAACACATAACATGCAGTATTGATTGCTTCAGCCCAAAAGGTATTTGGCAAAAGTGAATCAGCCAACATAGTTCTAGCTGCCTCAATTAATGTCATATTCTTCCTTTCAGCTACTCCATTCTGTTGAGGAGTTCTAGGATTACTAAATTGCCTCTTAATTCCTTTAGACCTACAGAATTCATCAAAATCAGCATTCTTAAATTCTGTTCCATTATCAGTCCTAATGATTAAAACTTGTTTAGTGAACTTTTTTTCAACTAAAGTGATAAAATCCTTTAGTAATTCACTTGTTTCACTTTTAAGGGCTAAAAAGAAAACCCAACTGAATCTACTATAATCATCAGTTATGACTAGACAAAAGGTCTTATGGCTAATGCTTCTTATAGAAACTAGACCAAATAAATCCATATGCAAGAGATGCAAAGGTTTTGTCACAGTATTTACAGTCTTGGTCTTACAAGAGGCTCTATGTTGTTTTCCTTTTTTACAAGCAACAAATGTGAAATCATTTTGAAAAGATTTGTTAGGTAAACCTCTAACCAAATTCCTTTTTACCAATCTATTAAGATTCTTGAAATTCACATGACCTAACCTTTTATGCCATAAGTTTGACTCATCTAAAGAAGCCTTAGCTGGCAAACATGTAATACCACCTGTTGGAGTAATAGTATAAAGATTAAAGGTGTACATATTTTCTTGCCTGGGTACTTTAAGCAGTATTTGAGATTCCATGGGCATCTCAAAGTCTTTGGACAACACCAAGCAGTCTTTGTCTGTGAATAGCACCTTGTTCTTCTTATCACACATTTGTGATACTGAAAAGAGATTGAACTCATTCAATTCTTTCACAAAGAAGACATCTTCAAATTCCAACTTTCCTGTGTTGGTTTTCCCTTTGCCAGTGATTCTACCTTTGCTACCCCCAAAGGCTACTGGACCTCCTCTGAATTCTTCAAATTCAGCAAGAAAATATTTGTTCCCTGTCATGTGTCTTGAGCATCCACTATCTACAATTCCTTTATCTTTTAATTCATCAATGAGATGCCCCTGCACATAAATAAAACTTGTTAGTTTTTAACAAGGACCCAAGCCACATTTGGCTCGGATCTTGTGGGACCTACACATTTCAGAGTTTGTACTGAAGCATTCCCAGTAATGCTACTTTTACTCTTATACTTCATGATTTGATTTATGTAGTCAAATTCATAGGGTGACTCTATGTGATTTGACTTCTTTGACTTAAGTACTGCTTTAGCGGTACTTGCTTTAACACATGGTATATCTCTTTTAGGAACCCACATTTGTACTGGTTTATTCTTGTCCTTACTTCTAGGTGTTTTAACTTTTTCAAAAACTTTATTAGAAGTCTTGGAGAACATTGGTTTTCCAGACTTTAAACCAACAGTACTTGAGTTTGGTCTAGCAGTACTTGTAGATTTAGGCTTGCCAGTACTTGGTTTACCATACTTTAAGGATATAAGTCCTTGCTTCATAAGTACTGCCCTAGGAACAAAACTTTTGGTAGGATTATTTTTAACCTGTTTAACTACCCTTGCATGATCAAACTTAGGTTTGTCATCTTTAAGTTTCTGTTTTCTATTACCCTGTGCATTATTACTATTTTTCATGACCCTTTGTGTAGCCTTCTGTTTCACAATTTTATCTTCATGTAATGTACAGTCTTTGATAAAATGACTTAGACTACCACAAACATAACATCCTTTTTTTCTTAAAGAAGACCCAAAAGGTTGTTTTGACTTTACTTTTTCAAAACCTAGCCCAGCCCTTTTGGTTTTAGTATGTTGTTTATTGTTTTCCAATATCTTGCTAGGAGTTTTTACCTGCTTGGGAGCATAACTAGTCTTAGATTCCTTAGAAACAAAGTTGTTCATTAGAGGTGGATAAACAATATTTTTGGTCACATCAGTATTTTCTTGAGACACAGTACTAGAGTTAAAGACATTATTAATCTTAGGATCCTCTAACTCTATACTAGTATCATTACAAGGGGGCATGAAAATTCCTGATACTGGTGGAGGAACTGCCTTCATTCCTTCAGCATATCTATCATTTTCAGGTGTATCATCTACCTCACCAGAACTATCAAAAATCCCTTTTGATAAGTCCTTGTTAGTTAAGGTTATCCCAGGTTGATCCTTAATATATCCTAGGCTTGTTTTATCATAATACCCCATTTGTAAATTAATCAACTTTCCCAATCCCTTAGAGGATTGTTGCCATTGACTAATTACTTCCCTCTCTTTACAAAGAATGGTTTTTAAAGCTTCATTTTATGTATTTATTTTTAAAAGTTGTCTTTCAAAAGCTTTTATTTCCACATCTTTTTCCCTCATTTGAAGAGTCAAAATCCTAATTTTCTCTTCATAGTTTTGTTGAGCCTTTTTGTACAAAACTATATTATCTTCAAGTATAACAACACCCTGTTTGAAATCCTCTACTTCTACAGTGCATGTGTTAACCTTTTGATACTATTCCTCTAGTTCTACTTTTAGACTATTAAATTTAAGAATACAATCTTTAGAACAAGGGTGTACCTCAGTATCTTCATGTGAGAGAGCCATTAATCCAAGCTCTTCTTCTTTATCTTCTTCTGCCCAATTCACCACTCCATCTACAGTAACCAATGCTTTGGTTCCTTTAGGACTCCTACTGTTTCCTCTTGGAAAGCTTTCAGTTATTCTTGGACTGGTTCTATAGCTGTTCTTGGACTTCAGATTGCTTGTTTCAGCTTTATCTCTATTGCATTCTCTTGTAAAGTGTCCATTCCTTCCACAGTTATAGCATTCAACTTTAGACTTGTCATTTCCCAATGGCTCATTAGGATCAACAGTCATTTTTATTCTAGTCTTCTTGAAGAACCTATAAGATCTTACTGACACCATAGCAGCTTGCCATTTAAGATCCATCTCTTCAACATCAGCATCATCCATTTTGAACAAGTCATTGAGAGTTAATCTTGGCCTGTTGTCTTGTCCAGCAAAGAATGAGAAGGCATCATTGTCACTAAACAATGGTGAAGACCTTCCATGTGGATTTTGAGAGATCATAGGACTGCTTTCAATACTTTGTGGGTAAGTACTGCTTGTAAGTCCTCCAGCGGTATTTGTGAAGTAAGTACCGCTGCTAGATCCACTAGCGGTATTTTGAAAGTAAGTACCAATGTTCCCATCTGACACAAAAGCCAAATTAGACTTTGAAGCAGTTGCTGTCTTTACTTCAGTGCCTTGCACATCCATCTCATATGCTCTAAGATTGTTGTAGAGATGATCAAACAGAATTGTTTCTAAATCATCTCTTGTGATGAAGTGCATAGCCATTGCTTTCCACTCTGGTGGAACACTTCTTAAGAATTTTAGATTAGCTTCTTCATTAGGGATTACTTGTCCATAAACTGCTAACTGAATAAGCAACTTGCTGAACCTTCCATATCCACCATGGATTCCCTCCATACTGGTAATTGAGAAGTTATCAAATTCTTGCTTAAGAACAATCTTCTTGATTTTCTTAGATTTGTCATTGCCTCCAAATATAAGTTTTATAGCATCCCACATAGCTTTAGCATCTTTATAATGATGAAAGCTTGGTAGAATGTCTTCAGAAAGAGCCATAGCCAAGGCAGTTCTGGCTTTTCTTTCTCTGATCTCTGCTTGTATCTGCTCAGCAGTCACAACAGGTAGAGCATAGCATGTCCCGTCTGGCAACCAGTGTAGCTTCTTTGGTGTGTTCCCATTCTTGATAACTTGCCACACAGTATGATCTGTGTGATTCAAGTAATGTTACATCTGCATAGCCCAAGTCTCAGAATTGTCACCTTTGAGAACTGGAAGTTTAACAGCAGACAGAGTATGAGAAGGTGTTGGTGTAGAGATAGCTACATCATTCACGACTTGAGCACCTTGTGTTGGTGAAGGATGCACAACTTGTTGTTGTCCTTGTGGTAGAAGAGGATCAGTGTTCTGAACATCATCCAAGTGAGCATTGACACCATCTGGTTGAGACACTGAGATTTGGTATGTGTGGAGTGTATAGGTTCGTGTTCTTCTTTTTTAGAGTTTCTCAACAAGCTCTGATACCACTTGTTGATCCCTTCGGTTGGATCTATATTCTGTTAAGAATTAGTATAATAGTTTGTAATCAAACTAAAACACTTTGAGCACTCTTACTAAACACTAAATAAGTTATGAGGAATCTAACTTATAAAGTACAGAAGAACAGAATTACTTTTAACTATTCGATTCTCTTATTAATCGACTTGTATGAGGTACATAAAAGACATTGTACCTATGTTCCATTTATAGAGTAAGGAACCCTAGAAACCTTAGAATATTCTATAAAGATAACTATATTACAGACGATATATTATCAATATTCTAACTATTTAGGTATATCACATAAGATATACTCTAACTATAACTATGACATATCTTATACAAAGATATATTCGTCCTAATCATCATAGCAGTACTTACTTTATAAGTAGCAGTACTTACTATGTACCGCGTTAACACTAACGGTACTTACATAACACTAACAGTACTTCAAATACACTAACGGTACTTGACACTTAACAAATAAATCCCAACATTCACTGTTTGTTTGCTTGTTTTCTTTTACAGGTGGAACCTCGGTCAGTCTCACATGCTCTTGAGGATCAAATTTGGGTGGAGGCTATGCAGGAGGAGATGCAGCAGTTCTTGTTTCAGAATGTTTGGATCCTAGTTGACTTGCCAGATGGAAAGACAGCAATTGGTACAAAATTGATTCTCAAGAACAAGAAAGATGCAAGGGGTATTGTGGTGAGAAATAAAGCTAGGATGGTCGCACAAGGACACACACAACTAGAAGGAATTGACTATATTGAAGTCTTTGCTCCTGTTGCTAGGATTGAGGCCATTCGTCTGTTTTTAGCTTTTGCTTCTTATGTTGGCTTTACGGTTTTTTAGATGGATGTCAAGAGTGCGTTTCTCTATGGCAAGATTGATGAGGAAGTTTATGTCACTCAACCTAAGGACTTTGTGGATCCACTTTATCCCAAGAAAGTCTACAAGGTGGTCAAAGCTCTATATGGACTTCATCAGGCTCCTATAGCCTGGTATGAGCGTCTGTCCACTTTCTTGTTGAAACATGGCTACTGAAGAGGCACTATTGACAAAACATTGTTCCTTAAAAGGAATGCCAAGGACATCATCCTGGTTCAAGTATATGTGGATGATATTATATTTGGTTCTACTCGGAAAGAATGGTGTGATGAGTTTGAACAACTAATGAAAGGCGAATTTCAGATGAGTGCCATGGGAGAACTCACATTTTTCCTTGGTCTTCAAGTCAAGCAACAGTCGGATGGTATCTTCATTTGTCAAGACAAGTATGTTCATGAGATCATTTAGAAGTTTGATGTGGCACCTCTAAGACCAGCAGCAACACCTTATGAAGTCAGTAAAGTCAAACTCAAGAATGAGCCAGATCCTCTAGTAAATGTTCACATGTACAGGTCAATGATTGGCTCACTCATGTATTTGACTGCATCACGTCCGGACATTATGTTTGCAGTAAGTGCTTGTTCTAGACATCAGGTGGCTCCAACCGTATCTAACTTGAATGCAGTCAAGAAAATCTTCAAGTATATCAAGGCTCAACCTAAGCTAGGCTTGTGGTATCCAAGGGAATCACCTTTTGTTCTTGAAGCCTATAGTGATAGTGACTATGCATGTGCTAATAATGATAGGAAGTCTATTACTGGTGGTTGTCAGTTTTTGGGTCGAAGACTTATCTCATGGCAATGTAAGAAACAGACTGATAGGTGTGTAAACACCCATCCTTTTACCACTTAATTCTGGCTAAAACAAGACCAAAACACGTATTTAATATCATTTATTTGGAATTATGCGTGGTTTTTGTGTTTATTGTGTTTTCAGAGCTAACCGGATGAATATTAAAGAAAACATGGGATTGCACGGGTTTTATCAAGGAAAAAGACTCAAGACGAAGTCTATTGTCCAAGAGATGCAAAAGATTTGAAGTCACTAGGCCTATTCGAAGATTTATCAAAGAAAAGGACTAAAGACGGAAGATTTTCATAAGTCGAAGAAACTCAAGTCCATTTAACGAAGAAATTAAAAGACGAGTTGAATTTAATCGACGACAAATCCCGAATCAGAATCGAAAACGTCAACTTTTCTGAAAGGACGAGAAGACAAGAAGAAAGGGAGAAAGCCCACTCACCAACCAACCACTAGGAGTATAAATAGATACTCCCTTCACACAATTAGGGAGTTAGCTTCATTTTTCTTTTCCCAGTTATCTTAGGAACGGTTCCTCACCAACACCATTAGGGTGTTTGGTGATTTTTCATCTTTCTTTCAATCTTGTAAGTGTGAATCAATACTCTTGTTACTTTTCCATTAATCAATCCATTCCATCTTTTCATTCATCTTGTTCATCTCCATTTTTATTGCAAGTTTTTAAGTTTCTTATTTGATTCAAGTTTGATTTTAAAAAGTTGTTGATTTAGTGTTTTTATTGGGGGGGGTTTATTTCTTTTGGTATGTTAATGATTATTGGTTAGTTTGGTAAAACCTTTTTGAGTATTGGAGTCGATTTGGATTTAAAACCGGTTCCCCTGTTTTTACTGCTACTGTTTCTGTTCTTCGTTCCCAGACTTTCCGAATTGAACCTTTTATTCCGAATAGACTACTTCTCATTTCCCTTATTCGGAATTTTGAATATTCCGAATAGGGCTTTTAATTCTCTCTTACTCAGAATATCTCATATATTCCGAACAGACATCTTTTTCCGAATAGAGGGTTCTTTTCCGCATAAGGCAAGTTTTTCCGTATAGACTTTATTTTTCCGCATAGAGATATTTTTCCGAATAGACCATATTTTCCGCATAAGATTAATTTTTCCGCATAGCCAAACTTTCCGCATAGAACTTGATATTCCGAATGGCATGTTTTTCCGCATAGATCATCTTTCCGAATAAGGCCTTGTTTTCCGCATAGTGACTTTATTCCGCATAGAATATTGCTTTCCGCATAGAGTTTGTTTTTCCGAATAGGGTAATTTCTGATTAGGGTATTTTTCATTTACTGTTTGTTTTAAATTCTTAAGTCCAGCTTTATTTTTTAATAGAATAGAAAACCAAACTCCTTTTTGTCACCAAGAACAATCATTCCACTTTAAACTGAGATCAATTCGAGAGGATTCCGAGAATCGAACTTGTTCATCATACCAAAAAGCTTGTATTAAATGGCGTCGCTGCCGGCTCTTCTCGTTAAGATCAAAAGTTTTTTGTGAGAATTTGGATTTTGGGATCCGTTCCCCGTGAACGTTACTTTTTTTTAAAAATTTTCAAAAACACTAAAAAATATAAAATTTTCAAAACTCCTAAAAAGTAAAAAAAAAAACATAAAAACCAAAAATATTTGTGCTTTGTTTCTCCTTGTTCATTCTTTTGCAGGTGTATGCGCACTCGATCCACGTCTTATCAAGAGCCCGAGCCTCTCGATAACTTAGACATGGCTGGGGTACAAAACAACAATAACATACCACCTCCGAACAACAATAATAACAACAACAACCCACCTTTCAACAACATGAACAATAACAACAACAATGAGCCCCTTCCGGATAATCGCCCGATGATTGAATTGCTGCAAGCTCATGTCGATGGCAACACGGATCCAATTGTCATCCCTCCAATTGCCGCCAACAATTTCGAGCTCAAGTCAGGCTTTATCCAGATGGTCTCTGCTCAACCATTCTTGGGACGCACCATTGATGATCCACATGACCACATCAAGAGATTTCTACAACTCACCAACACGGTCAAGTTCAATGGAGTTCCACAAGAAGTTATAAGGTTACAACTTTTTCCCTTTTCTTTAGAGGGACAAGCCAGGCATTGGCTTGCTAAGGAACCGCCACAGAGTATTCTCTCGTGGACGGATTTGGAAACAAAGTTTATCAACTACTTTTTTCCACCCTCTCGTACTACCGCTTTGCGGAATAAGATCATAAATTTTGAACAAAAGTACGATGAGTCGTTCAGTGAATCTTGGGATCGTTTTAAAGATCTTTTAAGAAAATGCCCACAACATGGTTTTACCAAAGTACATCAAATCAACACTTTTTACAATGGTTTAAGCATGAGTGACCAAGATTCACTGAACAGTGCCTCGGGGGGTAATTTATTGGCTAAGACTTCCAATGCTGCTTGGGATATCATTGAGAAAAAGTCTCGTGTGCAAACCAAGAGTGTTCGGACCAATGTCGCTAGTGCTAGCACTAATGACAGCGACAAGCGATTAGACAAAATCACTACGCTTCTTGAATCGCTTGTCACCCACACCGTCAGCAACAACAACAGCAACAACGCCAAAAACGCTCAAGTGAACGCTGTCAGCCAACCTTGTGAGATATGCGGTGGTCCCCACTCTTACACAACTTGTACCGCCACCCAAGACTACCCTGGTGAGAATGTGAATGCGACATATGGCACCTACCAACAACCTGCTTATCAAGCTAGACCTCAAGGTGACCGTAACTTGCTTAGCTATCGATCAAACAACTATCTTTCACCACCTGGTTTTCCTCCAACCAACCCAAACCAACAACAAAACCTTAACCGTCCTCCTCAACAACAACAACAACCTCGACAACCTTACATCCCTCCTCACAAGCAACAACAACCACCTCAAAGAAACAATCAAGTCTACCAACAACCTGCTTACCAACCACCTGCATACAATGCTCCTCCCAACCAACCCACCGCTCTTCACCAAGAAGTGGAAACTTATATAAGGACTAACGATGCGATAGTGGGAAATCTTCAGAGAGAGGTGCTCAACCTGAAAGCAGACTTGGTCAAGCAAGGAAACGATTTGAGAGCAGACATGAGAAACACGTTGGATAGCCAAACTAATGATCTAAGGAACATGATGGCTAGTTTCTTCCAAAGTAGTCAACCCTCTTCTTCGGGTACTCTTCCGAGTAACACCGTTGCGAACCCAAGAGGGGAGATGAAAGCAATCACTACTCGAAGTGGCAAAGGTACTAAGGAACCCGAGCTTCCTATACCTCCACCGGTGGTTGTGACTAAGGAGAACGAGTTACCTGCTTCTATTCCTCATCCTTCTCCTTCCCCAATTTCTCCACCTCTTCCTTCTACCCCTCCTCCACCCGTGGTTGTGAGTGATCCTATTCTTCTAAAGCCTTCCTCTTCTTCCAATATACCTTATCCATCTAGGTTGAGGAAAGAGAAGCAAAAGAGCAAGGATGATATTCAAGTTTCGAACTTCCTAAAAATGTTCAAACAACTGAATTTCAGTATCTCCTTCGCTGAGGCTCTCGCTCACATGCCCAAATATGCAAAAATGTTTAAAGATCTTTTGAGCGACAAGGAAAAGCTCCTCGATATTGCCAACACCCAACTTAATGAGAACTGCTCCGCAGTGCTCTTAAGGAAATTGCCAACCAAGCTTGGTGATCCGGGTCGTTTTCTTATCCCTTACAATTTCCCGGGAGTAGAGAATTGCATGGCCCTAGCCGATCTAGGTGCCAGTATTAATCTCATGCCTCTAAGTGTTTGGAAGCAATTATCTCTCCCCGAGCTTGTCCCCACCAAAATGACTTTGGAATTAGCTAACCGTACGGTTGCTTATCCAGTGGGGATAGCCGAAGACGTCATTGTAGGAGTCGACAAATTCACCTTCCCTGCTGATTTTGTTGTCGTCGACTACGAGATGGATCCTCGTGTGCCACTCATTGTTGGTCGTCCATTCTTGAGGACCGGTCGCACTCTCATTGATGTTGAAGCCGGTGAGCTTATCATGAGAGTGGGTGACGATAAAGTAGTCTTCAACATGGGAAAGCTTTCTAAACAGCCTTATTCCTACGAGAGTGTTAATTGTATTGACGTTCTTGATGAGGCTTGTGAAGAACACTTCAAGGATGCTTGTAAAAACATTCCTACCTCTCTTCCCAATATTGAGACCGTTTCCTCTATCGACTCATCACTATCTCTATTTGGAGAAAGTGATTTCCTTTGGAAAGATTTGGAAGCCACCTTGGAAGATGTGAAGCATGACAATGACGATTCTACTGCCAATTGGGATGACGATCTCAGTTTCATTGCAAACCTCCTCAGAGAAGACAATCCCTCCCCTCCATCTCCCACTGTTATTGCTATCGAGACTCCGACTTCGAATACGCCTCCCGTCGAAAATCCTCCGGATTTGGAACTTAAGGAGTTGCCGCCCCATCTTGAGTATGTATTCCTCGAAGAAGAGAAGAAGTCGCCAGTCATCATTGCTAAGGATTTGAAGGATGAAGAGAAAGCTCGACTTGTCGCTGTGTTGAAGGATCATAAGAAGGCTATCGCTTGGACGATTTCGGATATTCGTGGAATTGATCCTCACTTCTGCACACACAAAATTCTCATGGAGGACGACTTTAAGCCCACAATTCAAAGCCAACGAATGGTGAATCCAAAAATCCATGAAGTCATCAAAACAGAGGTTCTCAAACTTCTTGATGCGGGTATGATTTACCCTATTTCGGATTCACCATGGGTTAGTCCAATCCATTGTGTGCCCAAGAAGGGCGGAATAACCGTTGTTCCCAATGAACACAACGAGTTGATTCCCACTCGTCTCATTACTGGGTGGAGAGTTTGTATAGACTACCGCAAACTCAATGATGCCACGAGAAAGGATCATTTCCCTCTACCTTTTATGGACCAAATGCTTGAACGCTTAGCAGGAAATGAATACTACTGCTTTCTTGATGGTTTCTCGGGTTATTTTCAAATACCCATCGATCCCCAAGATCAAGAGAAGACTACATTCACTTGTCCCTATGGCACTTTTGCTTACAAAAGAATGCCTTTTGGCTTATGTAATGCGCCTGGGACTTTCCAAAGGTGTATGTTGGCTATCTTCCATGACATGGTTGAACAAACCATGGAAGTCTTCATGGACGATTTCTCGATCTTCGGGGATTCTTTCTCTTCTTGCCTTGCCAATTTGGAACGTATGCTAAAGAGGTGTGAAGACACTCGCCTAGTTCTGAATTGGGAAAAATGCCATTTTATGGTAAAAGAAGGCGTCGTGCTTGGACATAAGATCTCGAAAGCCGGTCTTGAAGTAGACCGTGCTAAATTCGATGTTATCGCAAAGTTGCCTCCACCTTCAACCGTGAAGGGTGTGAGAAGTTTCTTGGGTCATGCGGGCTTCTATCGTCGATTCATCAAAGATTTCTCTCAAATCGCTCGCCCGATGACCCACCTCTTGGAAAAAGATACTCCTTTTATCTTTTCTAAAGAGTGCCTTGAACCCTTCAACTCGCTTAAGGATAAGCTTACTAAGGCACCCGTCTTAGTTACCCCTAATTGGGAGTTGCCCTTTGAGTTGATGTGCGATGCTAGTGATTTTGCTATTGGAGCGGTTCTTGGACAAAGAGTGAACAAACACTTCCAACCAATCCATTACGCTAGCAAGACAATGACTGGGGCACAATTGCATTATACGACAACCGAAAAAGAGCTTTTAGCTGTTGTCTATGCTTTTGAAAACTTTCGCCCCTATCTTGTCCTTTCTACCACCATCGTGTATACCGATCATTCCGCGCTGAAGTACTTGTTGACAAAGCAAGATTCCAAACCAAGACTTCTTCGCTGGGTTTTGCTGCTCCAGGAATTTAAAATAGAAATTCGTGATAAGAAAGGAGCAGAAAACCTAGCCGCGGACCATCTCAGCAGACTTGAGGATCCTTACCAAGGGGATCATCCGACCAAAGAAATCAATGATTCTTTTCCCTTGGAGACCTTAATGTCTATAAACTCGAAGCCGAATGAAACCCCGTGGTTTGCGGACTTTGCAAACTACTTGGCGGGTGGAATTCTCAAGGAAGGGTTGACGTCTCAGCAAAAGAAGAAGTTTTTCACCGACATTAAGACTTACTTTTGGGACGACCCTTACCTATTCAAACAATGTGCTGACCTGATTATCCGCCGATGTGTTGATGGACCGGCAGCGTCTGAAATTCTTGATGCTTGCCACAAAGGACCCACCGGTGGTCACTTTGGTCCCAACTACACCGCTAAAAAAGTGTTTGATTCGGGATTTTATTGGCCCACCATCTATCGTGATGCTCACGATATGGTTAAAAAATGTGATGTTTGCCAAAAGCAAGGCAAAATCACACATAAAGACGAGATGCCTCAGAATTTCATTCAAGAGTGTGAAATTTTTGATGTTTGGGGTATCGACTTTATGGGGCCATTCCCATCTTCTAAAGGAAACAAATACATCCTTGTAGCCGTTGACTACGTTTCCAAGTGGGTTGAAGTCAAAGCTTTACCTACTAATGACGCAAGCGTGGTTTGTAACTTTTTGAAAGCTTTATTCGCTAGATTCGGTGTGCCTCGCGCCATTATTAGTGATCGTGGGACTCATTTCTGCAATGACCAATTTGCTAGAGTCATGGCTAAGTACGGTGTAAATCATCGTCTTTCCACAGCCTACCACCCACAAACTAATGGCCAGGCTGAAATATCCAACCGAGGACTAAAACGAATTTTGGAAAGAACCGTGGGAGAGCATCGTGCCTCATGGGCTGATAAACTCGATGATGCTTTGTGGGCTTTCCGTACTGCTTACAAGACCCCGATCGGCTGTACGCCTTATCGTCTTGTGTACGGGAAAGCGTGCCACCTCCCCATTGAGTTGGAGCACAAGGCTTATTGGGCCTTGAAGTGGGCTAATTTTGATATCAACAAAGCCGGTGACCTACGCAAGATCCAACTCAATGAGCTGAATGAACTTCGGAATGAGGCTTATGAAAATTCTTTGATCTATAAGGAACGAACTAAGCTCATTCACGACTCCAAGATCAAAAACCGAGAGTTCCATGTTGGAGACAAAGTCTTACTTTTTAACTCTCGGTTGAAAATCTTTTCGGGCAAGCAGAAATCTCGTTGGTCCGGCCCATTCACCATCGCCCAAATTTTTCCATATGGTACTCTCGAGCTCGCTCAACCTAATGGACCGAATTTTAAGGTGAATGGCCAACGAGTGAAGTTGTACTTTGGTGAGGACACCTCTCAGGAGGTGATTCCATCCCTCACCACGTTCCCCATGAACTAATTTTGGGTCGAGTCAGGCTCGTGACTCGGTTATCAAAAACAAGCGCTCCTCGGGAGGCAGCCCGAGTATCTATCCCTTTAACCCCCTAAGTGTAGGGGAGGACCTATTTTGGTCGTTTGTGTTTGTGTGGTGATGTGATTACAGGGATAAATGCAATCTTGGAAATCTTTGAAGAACCGTGCTCCCGTGTTATCCGAAATCCGGTTCTATCTCTCAACTATCGTGATTCAATTTTCTTCATACTCACATTTTAAATTGATCACTTTAGTCGTCTCTTCCTTAACTCGAGTTAACCAACGTGCACAATGTCATAAGTGTAGGGGAGATTTTTCCCACATGCTTAAACATTGAGGACAATGTTTATCTTAAGTGTAGGGGAGACTTCTATCGAAGTTTTAAGTGGACTTTTCCACGAAAATGCCTTCATTTAACCAGAAAATCCTATTTTTCAACATTTTTCAAATTTTTTATTAACTTTGGCCATTTAGTCGTAATTTTTAAAATTTTTATGGTTACTTTCATATGTATATATCCCGCAATAAAGTCAAAAATATTAATAAAGTGGTGTAGCTAGTTTAGAAGTCTTTGACATATTAGGCCCGTTGCGTTTATTTTGACTCAACCCGAATAGACTTATCCAAGTTTATTCTAGCTAGTATCCTTAACCATGTAAACCTTAATTGGTTTATTAGGCTAAGTATCCACGAGTCTCATTACTTGAGATTTTAAATTGTGGAGGACGAGAAATGATAGAGTCAATTATAAGTCGGTATTCTTGCGCAAGCTCACTTGGTGTAATTATTTGCCTATTCTCCCATCACTTGCTAATAATTCATCTGCAATAAGTAAGGTCGTACGATTTGAAAGGTTACTTAGCTTCTAGCCCAAGATCGTTTAAAAGTTGCTCGGTAATGATAAGAGTTCATAGCCAAGGCATAACTTATGAAGCGGGGCGCGAAGATTGGCGAGTCCGAAAAGGCCCTAACAAGGCATGAGGATTCCATTTTATTGCTGAAGATCCAAAGTGATGTGAAAAGCATTATTCCTAAAGTCAATATGAAGGATCAAGACTCACGACGAAAAGCAATCAACTCCCATAAAGATCATGGAGAAGTCTATCCGAAAAGACCCTAACAAGGTATGAGGATAAATAGATCCAAGTCCGAAAAGGAGGCGGATCGTTGTATCTCAAAATCCCAATTAGAGATTGAAGAAATAATCATGAAGTCGTGGTCAACAAAGTTGGAGTACCCCTCAAAAGTCTCCAAGTGAAGAAACTCTATTATGATGAGAAGACCATTATCTCAAGAACGTCTCTCGAAGATATGAAGTATGAAGTACATGCCAAATATCGGCCCGAGAAAGGTCTCAAATCGTGAACCAAGTTATGCCAAGATATGAACTTTTTGATATCCCGAGAAGCAGTTTTAAGAGATTTTGTCCTTTAGCTAACTATTGATCAAATCGTCCTACTTTGCTTTCAGCCTAAATAAACTATCGAAATAAGTCCAAAAATGCATCTTCATGATCATTCTAAGACAAAAATAAAATATAAGAGATACACCTAGGAATAAGGGAGTCTAAGCATTTAATTAAGCCATGTGTGTGAGTGTTTGATTTACTAACTTATAATAACAATGATCTCGTTTCTAAGCTTAGTTTGGGGAACGTGAAACTTGAGGGTGATAAATCTTCGCAGCACAAAAGCCCTAATGTAAGTCATTGATCTCTTTGCAAGTTATTTCCATGTAGCTATTTTCAAGTGAAAATGGTTTTCTATCCTTTTGTTTCCTTTAAAGTCTAATTTCTTTTAAGTACTTTAATTTTTGTTGGTAGTATTTTAGTAATAAGGCCAAGGTTGATTAATTATGAGAAAAATGTAAAATTTGCTTTATCACTAAGCATTGCATGAAGGCATGGCAATGGTTAAGTGTAGGGGATTTGATAGGTGTGTAAACACCCATCCTTTTACCACTTAATTCTGGCTAAAACAAGACCAAAACACGTATTTAATATCATTTGTTTGGAATTATGCGTGGTTTTTGTGTTTATTGTGTTTTCAGAGCTAACCGGATGAATATTAAAGAAAACATGGGATTGCACGGGTTTTATCAAGGAAAAAGACTCAAGACGAAGTCTATTGTCCAAGAGATGCAAAAGATTTGAAGTCACTAGGCCTATTCGAAGATTTATCAAAGAAAAGGACTAAAGACGGAAGATTTTCATAAGTCGAAGAAACTCAAGTCCATTTAACGAAGAAATTAAAAGACGAGTTGAATTTAATCGACGACAAATCCCGAATCAGAATCGAAAACGTCAACTTTTCTGAAAGGACGAGAAGACAAGAAGAAAGGGAGAAAGCCCACTCACCAACCAACCACTAGGAGTATAAATAGATACTCCCTTCACACAATTAGGGAGTTAGCTTCATTTTTCTTTTCCCAGTTATCTTAGGAACGGTTCCTCACCAACACCATTAGGGTGTTTGGTGATTTTTCATCTTTCTTTCAATCTTGTAAGTGTGAATCAATACTCTTGTTACTTTTCCATTAATCAATCCATTCCATCTTTTCATTCATCTTGTTCATCTCCATTTTTATTGCAAGTTTTTAAGTTTCTTATTTGATTCAAGTTTGATTTTAAAAAGTTGTTGATTTAGTGTTTTTATTGGGGGGATTTATTTCTTTTGGTATGTTAATGATTATTGGTTAGTTTGGTAAAACCTTTTTGAGTATTGGAGTCGATTTGGATTTAAAACCGGTTCCCCTGTTTTTACTGCTACTGTTTCTGTTCTTCGTTCCCAGACTTTCCGAATTGAACCTTTTATTCCGAATAGACTACTTCTCATTTCCCTTATTCGGAATTTTGAATATTCCGAATAGGGCTTTTAATTCTCTCTTACTCGGAATATCTCATATATTCCGAACAGACATCTTTTTCCGAATAGAGGGTTCTTTTCCGCATAAGGCAAGTTTTTCCGTATAGACTTTATTTTTCCGCATAGAGATATTTTTCCGAATAGACCATATTTTCCGCATAAGATTAATTTTTCCGCATAGCCAAACTTTCCGCATAGAACTTGATATTCCGAATGGCATGTTTTTCCGCATAGATCATCTTTCCGAATAAGGCCTTGTTTTCCGCATAGTGACTTTATTCCGCATAGAATATTGCTTTCCGCATAGAGTTTGTTTTTCCGAATAGGGTTATTTCTGATTAGGGTATTTTTCATTTACTGTTTGTTTTAAATTCTTAAGTCCAGCTTTATTTTTTAATAGAATAGAAAACCAAACTCCTTTTTGTCACCAAGAACAATCATTCCACTTTAAACTGAGATCAATTCCAGAGGATTCCGAGAATCGAACTTGTTCATCATACCAAAAAGCTTGTATTACAGACAATAGTAGCTACCTCTTCAACAGAAGCAGAATACGTAGCTATTGCTAGTTGTTGTGGACAAGTCTTGTGGACACAAAATCTGATGCTGGATTATGGGTTCAACTTCATGAACACTAAAATTTTCATCGACAATCAAAGCACTATCTGCATTATGAAGAATCATGTCTTTCATCAATGAACCAAGCATATTGAGATTAGGCACCATTTTATAAAGGATGCCAATGAGAAGAAGCTGATACAGGTTCTTAAAGTACATACGGATGATAATGTTGCTGATTTATTGACTAAAGCCTTTGATGGTCTGAGATTAAACCACTTGGTGGTTCACATTGGTATGGTCAATCCATGAGGCCTAGGATTGAGGGGAGGCTAAGCCTAAGAGGAGGCTTATTGTGCATATTTTCTTGTATAGTCATACATATGATAGCTTCTAACAACAGTTTTCATGGGTATTCGTGAAGGTACTATCTTAACAAGGTGTCCTATCTTGGCGAAGGTAATAAAAGAGACGAGTTCACAGACATCCTAGAATACATTCAAGCTTCCAATCTAAGGTATGCTCTTACTGTTTGCCCCACTGTGTATGATACTGTTATATGTCAGTTTTGGGCAACTGCCAACCTCGTTGTTGTTTGGGGTCTCCCATTAGAGCTCCATGCTACCATAGATGGTCGCTCCTATGTGGTGTCTGAGGCATACATTAGGCCTGTCCTTCATCTCCAAGATGAAGATGGCATTGTCTCTATTCCCAATTCAGAGGTATTGGATGGTATGGCTGCTATAGGCTATGATCATAAGGAGAAGTTTAACTTCTAGAAGAATAGATTTGCCCCTCAATGGAAGCTACTGGTTCACTTTCAGATTCATTGTTTGAGTCCAAAGTCTAGGATTTGGGATGCATTTCCCATCCCCCTTGCTACTGGTTTGATTTGTATTGCTCAGAGTCGTACTTTTAACTTTTCTCGTTACTTGTTTGATGGCATGATTACTAATCTTAGTGATACTGGCTCTAGGAAGAAGTTCTTGATGTACCCTTGGTTTTTGTAGCAGGTTCTTATGTGCCTACCTAGGAATAGGAAGGAATATGTGCCCCCAAAGCTTACTCCAAAAGTATATGTGAATATGGCACTTGGATATAAGGGCCCTTTGAGGCCTCTTACTGATGCTATGCTGGGCCTTGCCCAAGGGGATGTGGTTCCTCCGGCTGATGAAGCCGAGGAGGAACCTCCATTGGAGAATGATCCTATGGAGGAGGAGCTCCCTGCTACTGGTGTGCCTCATGTGGAGGTTGAGGAGCCAGCTAGAGAGGTGGTGGCAGAAATTCCATCTACCTCAAAGGCTGCCCCCTCTTCTCGCCCACATGAGTCCCCATTTGCTGATACTCCCCCTCCTAGCCCAGCTCCGCATTCTGCTTAGAAGCCTTCTAGCTCTCATGTTCATATGGATGACCTATGTGTTGCTTCTGGTCCCAATGATGCATCCCCCAAGCCAAGTCCTCTTGGTGGGGAAGCTGAGGAACCTGTTACTCTAATTTCTTTGCTAGCTCTTATGCACAGGTATTATGCCAAGATTGTTTCGTTGGAAGATGAGCTCAACCAACACCGCAAACTCACTAAGGATTTCGTGCTCCCACTGGCGAACAAGGTTAAAGCATTGGTGACACAGCTAAGGCGTCAAAGGAAGCAAGTAGTGCTTTCTCATTCTACTGAAGATGTTGAGGAAGATGGGCTGACTATTTTGGCCAGGGCCGCCTTTGCTGATAAGCCGAGTGATGACTTGTCTGCTCCTCCTAGTCCTTCATGCATTCCTAATGCTGCTGCCAGTCCTAAGCCAATGGATGACTCTGCTGGTCCTTCTGTTGGTCCTTCTCATGATCCCAAGGGTAAGCCCCCAGGACTGATGCACCCTCTCCTCCCAGGAAGCGAACTCGCACACAATTAGAGGAAGAAAGATTGGGGGAAGAGGTTGCTCAGCAATTGCAAGAGGAGCTTGACCAACAAGCCAGGGATGAGGATGAAGCTCTGCAACAGCAAAGACGTGACCAGTTGAGGCACCACGCCATGTATTGGGATGACAATGACTGGATGAAGGTGCTTACTCTCCTTACTTCAGACTACTCGCAGTTCACTGATTTGTTGGGGGCCGATGTGAATCAAGGAAATTGTGTTCAACGGGCAATGGCTTTGATGCGTAAACAACACTTATCTCTTGCTGCCAACTTCGTGAACAACGCCGTAACAGACCTTTGTCGCGTACTGAGGAGAGAAGGTTGATGCAGCAATATGTTAAGAATCAATCGGCTGCTTACTATCAAACTGGATGGACATGGGAAAGGGTGAGGAGGCTGTCTTTTTATGAGCTTAAAGATCTTTACAAAAAGATGATCAAGTGTCAAAATACACATGTCCCTGAATATGCCATTTATCGCCCACCTCCTCGTGTTGTCCTCACTTCTAAGCCTGCTGCTGCTCCCACCTCTTCGTCGGATGTTCACAAGGGTGTTGTTGGGGTTCCATCTTCTAGTGCTCCTTCTACTGCTGTTCCTACCACCACCACTTCAAATGTTGCTCCCACTCACTCTCATGTTGATACTACCACCACCAATGAAGCTACTACCACTTCTGCCACTACTCCCACTCCTGTTACTCCTGCTGTGGAGCCAACACCAACACCGATGACTGAACCACTTCCTACTCCATCAGATGGTGCAGCCACTTCTGATACTATGGTTGTTGAGGACTTTGTTCCTACTGCTGCTGCTACTGCTGATGTCAAGGTCAAGGAAGAATCTTCTTCTGGTGTCCACACACCTTTCCGTTCAATTAGGAAGAAGAAGGTGCGTCGTGGTAAGTCTGTCCCATTTGAGAAGAGAGATTCTGTCAATCTTATTGATGTTGCTTCTGATAGTGAGACTGAGTTGCCCCTTAGCAAGGGTGTGATTGTAGCTTGGGAGGTTCGCCCATCCCCCATTTCTCATGGTACCTTTACTCATAAGATTACAACTAGTGATGGATACAATCGATATGTCTCTGGATTGCAAAATATTTTGACATGGGTAGAGCTTCCTGATCTTATGCTGTTGTATGGTTTGGTGGATGATGAGATTCCTAAGTCTCCGAGTGAGCTTCTTAACTGGCCTGGATTGACTATTTAGGGTGATTTGAAGCTGATGTTGGATTCCCCTCCTGATTCTCCTCATATTGGTGTATGGAAGGATCAACCTAGATGGATGATAAGGAGGTGGAAGTTGTATGCTGGTTGTGGTGTTCATGTGTTGGAGCTTGAGTCTGGTGCTGTTGTGTTTATGCTTACTGATGTGGAGTATCCATTGACCATTGCTACCATGGAAGCTATGCTGGAGTGCCACCTGCTGGTGTCTAATGCTCCTTCTGGTAATGAGTCTGCAATGGCCACTACCTTAGTTGAAGGTATTCAAGCCCGGCTGCATGCAGACAAGGTTGCAGCTTCTGGTATGTGATTGGTTTGTTTCTTCTATTCTTGTGTTATACTTACATTCTTTTCACCAATATGTATAGTGATCGGTGACTCACATTTTACTTTAGTTATTTAGTTAAAAAAATACTTTTATAAATATCTACTTATACTTTAAACATGTGATGGAATTTCAAAACTTGTAAATAATATAATATCTGCTTATACTTTTCCATCATGACATTGTTTTCAACTTGGCATTTTCACACTTGGGCTGTTTTGAGAAGTACTTCTGGTGTTGGACCTAGTCCACACAACAAATGGTGCTCAACTCACCATGTCTTGCAGATAAGAAAGATTTGATTCACCATGAGGGTACGGCTCTGGTGTGATTATCAAATCTGTTGATGGTTGCCAGGTTACCTAAAACTGGATGGTTTCACTTGCCTTGGTCCTAGACAGAAAAGTGGCTAGTCCAAGGGGGTACGGCTCTTTGTAAAGATCTATATCAAATCCGTTGATAGCTGTAATAGCTTGCTCAAAGCTATAGGGTTTTCAGCTCACCGATTCTTAATTGCTAAGAGTTGGCTAGTCCGAAAGGGTACGGCTTTTGGTAAAGACTCATATCAAATCCGTTGACGGGTGTGATGATTTGCCCAAAATCATTAGGGTACCCCCACTCACCATTGATTTACGTTATAAGAGTTGGGTTGGGTTCTGGTCTCCCACGGTGATGCTTATTCCACCACAAAGACTAGCTAGCCCAAGAGCGAGCAGCTACTTGGTAAAGGCTTATCAAATCTACTCATGTTGTTGTAAAGATTCAACAAGGTGCAGATCTGTTTCAAGCTTTCAAGAAGCTTCTAGGTGTTACTCATTGCATCGGTCTGGTGTGTTCAATGCTGATGGTTATGTTGCTACTGTTTGTGTTGATGTTTCAATCCTCAAGCTGTTTTGCAAGATCTACCAAGAAACTTGAACTCAATAGGTCAAATTCAAGTTTAGGGGAGGATTATTAGGACCTTTGGAATAGATATTTGTAATAGATAAGCTAGGAGGTATGTAGTTCCTCCTGGTCCTAGTAGTAGTAGGAGCAACACGTGCTCCTGGTCTAAGTAGAAAGTCAAACATTATTATTCTGAGTAGTTTGTTAGGATATGCATGAAATATGTTAGGAAAGGATATGCATATCTGTAAAACCCACATGCTTTTACCATGAATAGTACCCTTAAGATCGTACGTACTAGATTAAAACTTTCCTATTATAGCATGATTACGATTACGTGTTAGGATTTTACGTATTATGTACGTGTTAGAACACGATAAGTATTTATTACGCACGAACACGCAATAATTATTTAACAATAATTAATCACGAACATGCGATCATGAAATCATGAACGTAATTAAATCACGAACTATTATTAATTAAGTATATATATTTTATTACGAGCGTGTATAAATATATGAGGTCAAGGTAATGATTTAACGAGAACACACAAAACGCGAACACAAATAAACACGAACGAACAATTAAACATCGAGACACGGAAAACGGTACGGGTACCCCATGTGGGGCCCCTACCCGCGGCAACAATAAGGAGATGGGCCAAGCCCATCTCAAAACTTACTAAGAAGGGTGATGTTGAGCTTTTGTACACCCTTTTAGGAAAAAGAGGGCAACAAAAAGGGCAAGTGAGCACGACGATTTAGGAAAACCGTGTGTGAATGACCCAATTAAGTTCGTTCTCAAGGAGGCTAGTGTGTTATGTGTGTAATGACTTGGATTAATTTGTGATTATATTTGAGAAAAGAAAAATAGAAAAGGGATTAGAAAAGAATGATGGTTATGAAGACGGATTAAACTAAGTCTAAAAAGGCGTACACGTAAAGTCGTAAAAACCACCAAAATTAAAATTTAACCCTAAAAATTCCTAAAAATCACCAAAAATCCTTAATAATAATCTAAAAGTTTACAAAAAATCAAAACTTGCAAAAACCTTTTAATTAATTAGATAATGACTTTTTAATGCTAATTAAAGCCCTAAAAATCAAAATTAATTATTAAAAAGCCCTAAACAAGATTTTCAAGTTTGTAAACCTCAAAAATACTCTAATTAAGCTAAAAACTATTTTTCAAAATTTTAAAACCAATTTAAACTATTTTTAAATAATTAAAAACTCCTAAAATCAATTAAATCTTAAATTAATTATAAGAAATAATTAAAAGACCTAAAAAATATTTGGAAAGTTGCAAAAATCCTAATTAAGTATTTAGAACCTAGGAAAAATATAAAAACCTAGAAAATCAGACTTTTAATTTTTAATAATAAAATAATATTAAAATAATATTAAAAATCCAAAAATTATAAAAAATTCTAAAAACTTGCAAACTAGCTTAATTTAACC
This sequence comes from Glebionis coronaria, assembly GCA_025667525.1. Classification (NCBI taxonomy): domain Eukaryota; kingdom Viridiplantae; phylum Streptophyta; class Magnoliopsida; order Asterales; family Asteraceae; genus Glebionis; species Glebionis coronaria. Next base: position 356,395,577 of record CM046881.1, read on the forward strand.
TAAATAACTCAGAAATGAAAGTGAAATTACCTAAATACCCCTATTGGGCCTAGAAAATGGGCCAAACCCAAAACAGTCCCTTATTGGGCTTAATTAAGGCCCAATAAGAAAAAGTGCTCAAAATAAGCTCAAAAAGCACAGGTTGACTCAAAATTTGATTTTAAACAACTTTTTCCAAAGGCCCAAAAGCTGAAAATGTGAAATAAGCTAACTTATAATAAGCAGCTTATTCTTAATGGGCTTTTTGGCCCATTAAGCTATAAGCTGATGCCATAAGCTAAAATTTAACACACAACCTTCTTTTGACCTAACAAAGACTTCTGTAAAAAGAAATTTCAAATAAGACCACTCAATAAGCCAGAAACAAGTCAACAACTTATTCACAAAACGACAAAATAGTCGTTTTTATGATCTAGACCACCTCAGAAGCTGATTCAAGTTGCAAAATGTTTCTTTTGACAAAACTAAGCTTAAAAACCAAAGAACTTTTAAATAAGCACACTCAATAAGCTGGAAAATCAAATAAGCACTTATCTTAAAAGTCAAACAAGTTGGTTTTCTAGTGAAAAGTCAAAGTCAAAGTCTGATAAGCTCCAGTTCACTTAAATGGGTCAAATAATGAAGATCTATTACAAAAAATAAGTTGTTGCAAGTCAGAATAAGCTAGAATAGCTTATTGATAAGCTGATGATAAAATTGCACTAGCAGGGGCTAGTTTTGGATGTTGAGCAGTGGGAACTTTTCCCACTGCTTGACTATTTTGACTTGTTGTCTTTAGTGACTTTTTCTTGGATTCAGTTTTCACAAAGGCACCCAATTGATCTTTGGATCAAAAGGAGTCAATAACAAGCAAAATAACACAATCACAAACAGCCAATTGATACAGTTTAATCAATTTATCACCAGATATAGCACAGACATGAACAATGAGCAGTTTAGCATTCAAGAGCAGTTTTAGCACAAATCAGCCAACCAAATTCAACCAAATGCACACACAAGCTATAATAAACTCCAATAAGCAAGTCTAAACAGGTTTCATGCACTGGTTCAAAGAATTAAGCAAGATCCAAGCTATCAAAGTTACTGATGAACACTACACATGCAGATTTCTAACTTTTGCTGATGTATTTGACACACAAGCCAATTTCAACACCTCAAATCTTTCAAACAGGTTAAGTTAACTTTGTTTAAACCACTTTTATCCCTAAGCATGCATACACACTAAGTGTTCCCAAAATCCTAGGTCTAAACAAGCAGAAACAAGGTCTTAATAGCAGATTGATCAATTCAAGTGTTCAAACCCAATAACTTGCAACAAAACACTCTCAAACAAAGGTATATCAGATACAAAGCATAAACAACACTTTCCCTTAACACAAAAATCAGATTACAAGCACAAATCAGTAGACCCAAACACCCCTTTAACTTTTTCAAATCAAGATTTTCAAAAGCAAAACAAGATTTCAGGCCAACCAAGCATCAATTAACACTCTAACAAGTCTAAATAACAGATTCAAGCAAGAACAAGCCACAAAATCCACAAGAACAACAGTTTCATACAAATATCACCAAAAATCACAATTTATGCAGATTTGGAGATTAAGTAAGCAAACCTCATGGATGTACATCCACACCCACGAATTTTGAGCTTATGTGCTAGCAAGAACAAGCACAAGCTTCCACAAAAGCCTGCTAAGATTCAACAAGGGTTAAGCACAATAACATGAAAAATCATAAACTTGGAGAAATCTTGATTGATGCAAACTTGTTACCCCACACTTGATTATCCCCAAGTTATAAGCCTCACCACACCTTAACCAACTCAGTTAGGATGCTATGATCAGCCCTATAGCCCAAGAATTCCAAGATTGGAACAAGACTTAGCAAAATATCAAGAAAATGAGGAAAATATGCAAACTTGTGCACACTCCTCTTTTGAAAACAGGTTTTTAAATTCAAAAGCAGTAAACTAAGAACATAAACAACAGAATAAAGGTGGCACTTGGTCTTTCTTCAAATCACTTAACTCAAATTCATAAAACTGAAAAAGGATTTACAAGTGTTTGAACAAAGGAAAAACCAAAAGCAGGAACAAATGAAATGAACTAGACCCTTTATATAGAGGGTGTACAAGGTCCTAGCAAGCTGCAAAACGTGTAAACCCTAATGCTAAAGTCCCAAAAATGCCCTTGAGGTCTTTGTCTTCATCTTGAATCATGTGACTGAATTTGGACCCTTGTGAAGATAGCTGGCATGAAGTTGTGATCTAATGGCTCATAAGATGCTTAGAAAGTAAGCATGAATGTGGGACGTTGGATTGCTGCCATATTTTTGGCAGTATGCATGGGTGTGGAGCAGGGGAGTCACAAGGAGACAAATGGGGTGATGAGGTGTCCATGTTTAAGGTTGGGTTGTGTTTAGGGGATGATTAATCATAAATCTGGAAACAATTAAGGCTTAATTCTTGTTTAGTAAAAAATCCCCAAATTGTGTGAAGAACACCAAGAACAAGGTTTTAATCCGTTTGGTTTTTAAATTGGGTGTTTAGCGCCAAGTTTAAACTAATCTGTTAGGATTAGTTTATAACTAAATGTGAGTGGGATCTGATGTGGACAAAGGGTGAGTTGTGAGTGGTTGATTCAAGTGAGTGGGGCACGTGGCACAAACTGGTTGGTCTAGGTAAGTTTATTGTCTGGCCCCTTTTAACCCCTCACTTCCTTTCTTCTTGTCATTTGCAAACAAAACTCTATCAGCGCCCATTTAAGCCTTATCAACTTTGGACTTTTGGCATTTTTGGCCCATAAACTTTTGTAACATGAATTCAGGGGTATTTCTTGCCATATTTGAATTCTTCAAGGGCTGGTTTGGTAATTTCTTCAATGATAATGGTCTAGACTTGTATAATTGTCATTTTGGAGGACTGAATTTGCCAAGTCTTGATATATGAGGGACCATTTTTGCCAATTGTTGAAAGTTGAGGGTCCTTTTTGTAATTTTGGATTTTTCAAAGGACCAAACTTGTCATTTCTTGTTCTTTGAAGGACTTCATGATATATTTGACTTTGTGGATGATATTGGTTGACAATTTAGCTTTGTTGAGGGGCTAAACTTGTCAATTCTTCAAAGTTAAGGGCCCTTTTGGTCATTTTGACAAACTTTAGGGACCAAACTTGTAATTATGAGGATACAAGGGTATAAAGTGTCAATTCTTCATAATTGGAGGACCCTTCTTCATAATTCTTCAAATCTTCAAGGGTTGATCTTGGGAAAGTCTTCACTAGGGCTTGGTTCATTTTGCGGCTTCGTTTCCCGTGTTCGTTTTTGCATGATTCTTGTGATCTTTTGTCATTATCTCAATATCCGTACCTAAAATACACAAGCAACAAACACAAGCATATATTTGGGTATTTTGATGATATTTAATGCATTTTAAGTCCAAAAAGAACGATGAGACCATGTATAAAAGCCGTCTCATCACTCCCCCATACTAAACCATTGCCGTGCCCTCACGCAATGCTAGAATAAAGTATCAAAGCATCTCCAAAATTTAATTTTATTCACTTTATTGAATGATAAACTAGCTACACTACCACTATTACTACTACTTGTGTTATAGACATAATGTATGATTTTCATCGCAAAATGGGACGTTTAGGTTCATAGAATAAGAACACGTGAATGCTTCGTTAGAAATAATTTCATCGTCCTCGATTTTCACTCTAATTCCATGCTAAGCGTGCAACGAGATCATTGTCATTATAAGTTAGTAATGCTAACACTACTCATATGCCCTAATCACGTACTTATCCTCCCATTATTCCTAAGTTGTATCTCTTATATTTTATGATGTCTTGAATGTTTCACGAGGATACATTGTTTGACTTATGCGATAATAGAGATTTAGGTCTAAAAATAGAGTCCTAACGGTGTAACTAAGACCATCAAATCAATAACCCCTCCTAATAGACGACGATGTTAAAAAATTAAGTTGACAAGAAGAATCGATAAACACGGTTTTATAACGGTTTTGAACATGAGACTTATTACCAAGACTTTTATACGCCCCCTAACGGAAGGGCCTTATTATCTTTGGTTTACCTCCATCTTTTATTCAACTTCGCCATGAAGCTTTTATTATGACTTCGGTCTTGCCTTGCCTTTTATTATCCGCCTCATCGGTGGTTTTATTAGCCAAAGACGTATATCCTCACGCTAAGGCGAATTTTGGATCTTTAAAGCTTCGAAGATTAAGGCTTGATTCACTTTCAATTTTGCATAGATTTTTCGGCCTTGTGGGGCTTCAAATTGTTTGCTTGATTTAGGTGAGCACTTGAAATCTTATTATTGGGTGAAGCTTTCGATTATTAGGGTGCCAATACTTCAAAACCGTGACGCTGGCGATATCTTAATGTCTTCCCAATTTAATTACACGGAAGCTACTAGAAAAGACTAGAAACCCAACAATCCCAACTAAACCGCTAAGTCAATATTTATTAAGCAAAAAATATTTACATGCGAAGGGAGAATAAGCAAACAACGAGAACACATGAGTTTTTGAAAGAATACGAGTACTCTACGTTTAGCATAGTAACTTATAATTAACTCTATCATTTCTCGTCCTCATTTAAGAGACTTAGCCTAATGTGTAGTTAAGGAATCAAAGCTAAGTGCTCAACACGCACGGTCGAGTCAAAAATTACTCTTATTCTCGCCATCGGAAAACCTACATTCGTGTCTTCAAACACTTATAAAACATGAGAAAAATTTTAAATTTGGCCATTTTTAGCCTTATTTTGCAACAAAATGATAAACAAAACGATAAACTTTGGAAAGCGTGAAGGTTTGGCAAGGCAAGTATCTATTCACCCCCCCATACTAAAGTTAAACATTGTCCTCAATGTTTCGAGTCTAGGGGTGCAAACACCCCCATACTAGAGACGTAGTCGAATGCCTAATCTAGCATGGAAAGGGTGTAACCATTAAGTAATAGCCGTTTATGAAGTGTGCTAAAAACCTAAGGTTAGAACATCAAAGGATACATCATGGATATTGAGAAATGTCTCCAAAGCAAACGATCGAGTGCTCCCATAAAACGAACACGAGAGGCTCCAATCGTGAAGATCATGATCTAAAAACCACATATCACAAACAACCACGGAACAAAGGTTGGAAGGGCACAAATCCCCACACGTAAGCTACATTAGACTAAGAAAGCGATAATATGTACATAGGATAAGCATGGGACTCCCCCACGAGGCTCCTCGTTTTTGATTACCGAGTCATGAGCTCGACTCGATCCCCTCAACACTAATTATCACTGGGGAAGGTGACTTGGTCGAGGTAGTTCAAGGATGGAACTTCCCCACCGAAGTAGTGCTTCAACCTATGTCCATTCACCTTGAAGTTAGGACCATCATCTTGAGCTAGCTCGATGGTCCCATAAGGAAATACTTGAGTCACGGTGAATGGACCGGACCAACGGGATTTCAATTTACCGGAAAATATTTTCAATCTTGAATTAAAAAGTAAAACTTGATCCCCAATGTTAAAAACCCGGTTTTTAATTTTTGAATCATGCAACTTTTTAGTTTTCTCTTTATAAATCAATGAATTTTCATAAGCAATGTCCCTTAATTCATCCAATTCATTTAATTGCATTTTCCGGTGTTTCCCCGCGGTCTCCATGTCATCATTACAATGCTTTAGGGCCCAATAAGCCTTGTGTTCTAACTCGATAGGCAAATGACAATTCTTTCCATACACAAGCTTATAGGGAGTGCACCCAATGGGTGTCTTATGAGCGGTCCTAAAGGCCCATAAAGCATCGTCTAACTTATCCGACCAAGATTGTCGGTTTTCCCCCACGGATCTTTCCAAAATCCTCTTCAATGCTCGGTTTGAAACCTCGACTTTCCCACTCGTTTGTGGGTGATAAGCCGTAGAAAGACGATGTGTAACCCCATATTTCCTTAGAACCCTTTCAAATTGGTCATTACAAAAATGGGTTCCACGATCGCTTATGATAGCACGAGGGGTTCCAAACCTAGCAAACAAACTTTTCAAGAACTTGACTACCACACGAGCATCATTAGTGGGCAAGGCCTTCGCCTCCACCCACTTAGAAAGGTAGTCAACCGCAACGAGAATGTACTTATTACCACGAGATGATGGGAACGGCCCCATAAAGTCTATACCCCAAACGTCAAAGATCTCACATACTTGAATGATATTTTGTGGCATTTCATCTTTTTGTGAGGCTTTTCCTTGTCGTTGGCATGCATCACAAGACTTCACAAGATTTTGTGCATCTCGGTAAATAGTAGGCCAAAAGAAGCCGGCATCAAACACCTTTTTAGCCGTGAGATTAGCACCGTGGTGACCACCCGTGGGTCCCTCATGGCAAGCTCTAAGGATGTTAGAAGCTTCGGTGCCAAATACACAACGGCGGATGATTTGATCCGCACAAGTTCGAAACAAGTAAGGGTCGTTCCAAAAGTAGAACTTGACATCACGAAAGAATTTTCGTTTTTCTTGAGTTGTCATACCCTTAACGATGAAGTTACCCGCATGGTAATTTGCAAAATCCGCAAACCATGGGGTAGAAGAATCAAGTTTGGAATTCACTAAACCAATTGTCTCGAGCGGAAATGTTTCGGTGATTTCCTTGGGCTCGTAAACACTTTGGTGAGGATCTTCCAAACGAGAGAGATGATCGGCCGCTAGATTCTCGGCTCCTTTTTTGTCAACAATGGTGTGATCAAATTCTTGAAGGAGGAGAATCCAACGAAGTAATCTCGGCTTTGCATCTTGTTTAGCCATGAGATACTTGATAGCCGAATGGTCCGTATACACTATGCATTTCGTCAAGACGAGGTAAGGTCGGAATTTCTCAAATGCATACACTACGGCAAGGAACTCCTTTTCCGTTGTAGTGTATTTAAGTTGAGCCTCGGTCATCGTCTTGCTAGCATAGTGAATAGGCAAGAAGTGCTTTTCATGACGTTGCCCCAAAACGGCCCCAATAGCGTAATCACTTGCATCACACATAAGTTCGAAGGGGAGGTTCCAATTTGGAGCAACAAGAATGGGAGCTTCGGTAAGTTTCCTCTTAAGGATCTCAAAGGCTCGTACACAATCTTCGTCAAAGACAAAACGTGCCTCTTTTTCAAGAAGATGTGTAATAGGTCGAGAAATCTTCGAGAAATCCTTGATGAATCGTCGATAAAAGCCCGCGTGGCCTAGGAAACTTCTAACTCCCTTGACGGTTTTGGGATGAGGTAATTTGGCGATGACGTCTACCTTAGCTTGATCTACCTCAATCCCCGCTTTCGAGACCTTGTGCCCTAAGACGATTCCACTCTTAACCATAAAATGACACTTTTCCCAATTGAGCACAAGGTTGGTTTCCTCACAACGTTTTAACATTCTCTCAAGGTTCGACAAACACGAAGTAAAGGAATCACCAAACACGGAAAAGTCATCCATGAAGACTTCCATCGTCTTCTCGATCATATCATGAAAAATAGCCATCATGCATCGTTGAAAAGTTCCCGGTGCATTGCAAAGTCCGAATGGCATTCTACGATAGGCAAACGTTCCATATGGACACGTAAACGTAGTTTTTTCTTGATCACGAGGATCGATGGGAATTTGGAAGTAACCGGAAAAACCATCTAAAAAGCAATAGAAATCGTTTCCCGCAAGACGCTCCAACATTTGGTCCATGAAGGGCAAGGGAAAATGGTCTTTACGAGTGGCTTCATTCAACTTACGATAGTCAATGCACACTCTCCATCCGGTCACGAGTCTTGTGGGAATCAACTCGTTGGCATCGTTTGGCACAACGGTCATCCCTCCCTTTTTAGGGACACAATGAATAGGACTCACCCAAGGGCTATCGGAAATAGGGTAAATCATTCCCGCGTCAAGGAGTTTAAGGACCTCCTTTTTGATGACATCGTGAATTTTGGGGTTCACCCTTCTTTGACTTTGGATTGTTGGCTTGAAATCTTCCTCCATTAAGATTTTGTGGGTACAAAATTTGGGATCAATCCCCTTAATGTCGGATAACTTCCACGCAATCGCCCCTTTGTGGTCCTTAAGAACATCGACAAGTGCGGTTTTTTCATCATTCGAAAGTTCCTTCGCAATAATAACCGGCAACTTGTCGTCCTCCTCCAAATAGACATACTCGAGGTGAGGAGGTAAATCTTTTAACTCGAGGATAGGTGGTTCCTCAAGTGAAGATTTGGGCTCGATACTCATAACCTCCTCGGGTGGAGGAAATGGGAAATCGTTGAGAAAATCCTTGATAATCGAGAAGTCCTCATAGTTGTCGAGGTCTTCGTCACAAGTACGTGGAACATCGAATTCTTCCAACGTAAAACCACCACCTTCGAAAGGAGTGAAGGTTGGTGTCGAATTATCAAGAATTGGATCTAACATAGTGGGATTGCCACTAGTTTCTTCATCACCAAAACCTAGAACTTCTTGTGAAAATTCCTCGCAAACCACGTCGATCATATCAACGAGGTTTATGGTTGCAACGGAATAAACATGAGAAATTTGAGAGTTTTGAGTTGCGTTTATAACAAGTTCCTCGTCGTTGAAACGTAAGGTGATCTTTCTAGCATGCACATCGATCAAAGCCATAGACGTATCTAAAAACGAACGACCTAAAATGAGAGGAACTTGAGGATCCGTGGGGATGTCAACAACAATGATGTCTACGGGATAGTAGAACTTCCCCACTTTCACAAAAACGTCTTCCGCCAAACCACATGCAAGAATCGTGGAATGATCGGCCAACTCAATAGACATTCGTGAAGGAGTAAGATTAGGAAGATTGAGCGACTTGTAGATTGCAAGTGGCATCAAGTTAATGCTAGCACCAAGATCGGCCAAGGCGAAGCATTCTTCCATGTCTTGGATTGCACAAGGGATCAAAAATTTACCGGGATCACCGACTTTTTGAGGTATGCGATTAAGATAAACCGACGAACAACTAGACTTTTGGTGTAATTTTTCCTTGTTGTTCAACATACTCTTAAAGTTAGCGGCAAATCGAGGCATCATGACCAAGGCATCGGCGAAACTCACATTAAAGTGCAAATCACGAAACATTTTCATAAAAAGCTCAAATTGATAGTTGTCGCGCTCTTGTCGTTTCTCCTTCCTAAGTCTCGATGGGTAAGGCAAGGGTGGTGTGGGTTGAGGCATAGGCATAGCCTTTGGAATCTCGGGTTCCAATGATGGTAATGGGTCAACCGTAGGTGTGGCATGAGCGGTACTTTGTGGGCTTGAAATATGCTCCTTTTCGACCACCACCTCGGGTTCTTCCTCAATTGCTTCCTCCGTAGGAGCAATTGGTTGAGGAATCGGCTCCTTAAGTGTCTTACCACTACGTGTGGTAATCACTTTCATCTCACCCTTAGGGTTGGATATGGTGTTACTAGGAAGACCACTTGACGACGGTTTACACATTATTGCCTCAAACATAGACGAGATTTTATCTTCAAAATTAGATTGCCTCAATACGGCTTCGGTTTGCCTTTTCTCGGCCTTAAGCATCTCTTGTTTAATCTCATGTTGCCCTTGTTCCATCTTTTGTTGGTTTTGTTGTAACCTAGTGACATTTCCTTCCATCTTGTTGGTGTGGATTTTAAGTTCATTAGCTAACTCATTTTTCAACTCTTTCTTCAAGTCGTTTTTGAACTCGGATCTTAGGCTAATTATTTCTCTTTGAATGTTGTCAAACCTAGCATCATTACCACTAGCATATTCAACAAACTCACTTGGAAGATCTTTCAATGTTTGCAAACTCTTGTTGTTATTTTGAAAATCATTTTTGTTTGAAACTTGATTATTAGCCCCTTGATTCCCATAATTTCCCTTGTTATAATTGTTCTTAAAACCAACTTGATTGTTGCGATAGTTGTTAGCATTTTGATTTGATCCAAAACCCGGTGGAGTCATTTGATTAGAGCGGGAAACTTGACCGTTTTGGTTGTAATTTCCCGTGGTCGCAAAGGCACTCGAAGTGTTACCACCGTTGGTAATGCACTCGGAGAAATCATGACCTCCACCACAATACATGCAAGAAACCTCAACCGCTTTAACCGTAGCGGGAGCACTTGGTTCACCAACTTTAAACTCAATCAAAAGTCCTTTCAACTTATCAAAAATCTTGTTTTCCAAGTTCGCCTCAATTTGGCAAGCATCGATGGTATTAGACAAAGAAGGTGAAGCCGAAGACGAAGCCTTACGAACACTAGACGTGCTACGAGGACTATACACCTTAGATCTATTTTCAATTATCACCAAAGCTTCCTCAACCGTTTTACACAAAAAAATTACCACCCGCGGAGGCATTCAAATAATCCCTTTCATGATCATTAAGTCCATTGTAAAACGTGTCAATTTGATGCAAATCGGAAAAACCGTGATGAGGACATTCATGTAACATTTCCTTAAACCTATTCCAAGCCGTTGAAAAACTTTCATTAAATTCTTGTGAAAACTTTGAAATCTCGTTTTTCAAGTGCGTAGTCTTAGAGGGCGGAAAAAATTGGTTCACAAACTTAGACACGAGATCCTTCCACGTCAATATAGAATTGGGTGGCTCTTTCTCTAACCAAATTTTTGCGGACCCCGCTAAGGAATACGGAAAAAGCATCATCTTAATCGAGTCGTTTGAAACATCCTTAAACTTGCAAGTAGCGGTAAGACGATTGAATTGGCGGATATGGTTGTGAGGATTGTCCTTCTCATCACCACGGAATTTGTTGTTTTGAATCATGGACAACAAACCCGTCTTAACCTCAAAATTCTCCGCAAGGATAGCGGGAATCACAATAGCCTCTCCATAACCCTCGGTGGGTGCTTGAAGTAACTCCATCATAGTTCGATTCGCCATGGTTGGTGCTTCTCTTACAATGGGTTCGTCAATAGGAGACTCCTCACTAGAATTGTTTGGAGTGATGGATTTGTTTTTTCGTTTACGAGCACGTCTTGCTTGATTTCGAGTTAGCATAAACGTCACGTACAACGAGGGGATGAGCAAAGAAGATTCTTTTTGGTGTTTTGTATTTTTTTTCAAAATTTTTTTGGTTTTTGATTGTATTAACCTTTTTTGGAACTTGGTGAAATGTATTAGGTAGACAATGAGTCCACAAATCTCCTCACTAATCAAATCTCTTGATTAACGAAGCCTCAAAGAATGAAAACGAACACGTGGAGTGAACGCCTTCGATGACTTTAGAACGATGGTGGAACACCAAATCGTTCAAGAGGGTTTAATCAAATTGAAACCAAGAAAATATATATGATACTTAGTAATACTTTGGGCGGCAAAACCCTCGATTCACTCTCACAATCAAATACTCACAAGCAAGCGGGGAAACGAGGCGGCGCGAAGCACTTAAGAGCCTTTTTCCTTAGGATATATTTTATAATATCCGCCTTATACCCACCTTATAGTTTGTATTTTCAAGATTAAGCTTCACGAAAGTATTTATCTATTTTTGCCTTTTTCTTTGGTTTGAGATTCGAATACAATGATTGGGTAATGACCTCCCAAGTCAAGGTTGTGATTGCTCACGTATTTGGAGTACTTGTGTATTTATTGTTCTACGTATACAATATAGTAATAATATTCACACAAAAACCGAAAAACGATAATACGTATTAGTAGAGTGCTACTAATACAAATACTAATTATGGTTAGTATAAAAACAACAATGCCAAATCAAAACACAACACGCCTCCCCGGCAGCGGCGCCAAAATGATGTTGAGCTTTTGTACACCCTTTTAGGAAAAAGAGGGCAACAAAAAGGGCAAGTGAGCACGACGATTTAGGAAAACCGTGTGTGAATGACCCAATTAAGTTCGTTCTCAAGGAGGCTAGTGTGTTATGTGTGTAATGACTTGGATTAATTTGTGATTATATTTGAGAAAAGAAAAATAGAAAAGGGATTAGAAAAGAATGACGGTTATGAAGACGGATTAAACTAAGTCTAAAAAGGCGTACACGTAAAGTCGTAAAAACCACCAAAATTAAAATTTAACCCTAAAAATTCCTAAAAATCACCAAAAATCCTTAATAATAATCTAAAAGTTTACAAAAAATCAAAACTTGCAAAAACCTTTTAATTAATTAGATAATGACTTTTTAATGCTAATTAAAGCCCTAAAAATCAAAATTAATTATTAAAAAGCCCTAAACAAGATTTTCAAGTTTGTAAACCTCAAAAATACTCTAATTAAGCTAAAAAATATTTTTCAAAATTTTAAAACCAATTTAAACTATTTTTAAATAATTAAAAACTCCTAAAATCAATTAAATCTTAAATTAATTATAACAAATAATTAAAAGACCTAAAAAATATTTGGAAAGTTGCAAAAATCCTAATTAAGTATTTAGAACCTAGGAAAAATATAAAAACCTAGAAAATCAGACATTTAATTTTTAATAATAAAATAATATTAAAATAATATTAAAAATCCAAAAATTATAAAAAATTCTAAAAACTTGCAAGCTAGCTTAATTTAACCTAAATAACTTAGAAATGAAAGTGAAATTACCTAAATACCCCTATTGGGCCTAGAAAATGGGCCAAACCCAAAACAGTCCCTTATTGGGCTTAATTAAGGCCCAATAAGAAAAAGTGCTCAAAATAAGCTCAAAAAGCACAGGTTGACTCAAAATTTGATTTTAAACAACTTTTTCCAAAGGCCCAAAAGCTGAAAATGTGAAATAAGCTAACTTATAATAAGCAGCTTACTCTTAATGGGCTTTTTGGCCCATTAAGCTATAAGCTGATGCCATAAGCTAAAATTTAACACACAACCTTCTTTTGACCTAACAAAGACTTCTGTAAAAAGAAATTTCAAATAAGACCACTCAATAAGCCAGAAACAAGTCAACAACTTATTCACAAAACGACAAAATAGTCGTTTTTATGATCTAGACCACCTCAGAAGCTGATTCAAGTTGCAAAATGTTTCTTTTGACAAAACTAAGCTTAAAAACCAAAGAACTTTTAAATAAGCACACTCAATAAGCTGGAAAATCAAATAAGCACTTATCTTAAAAGTCAAACAAGTTGGTTTTCTAGTGAAAAGTCAAAGTCAAAGTCTGATAAGCTCCAGTTCACTTAAATGGGTCAAATAATGAAGATCTATTACAAAAAATAAGTTGTTGCAAGTCAGAATAAGCTAGAGTAGCTTATTGATAAGCTGATGATAAAATTGCACTAGCAGGGGCTAGTTTTGGATGTTGAGCAGTGGGAACTTTTCCCACTGCTTGACTATTTTGACTTGTTGTCTTTAGTGACTTTTTCTTGGATTCAGTTTTCACAAAGGCACCCAATTGATCTTTGGATCAAAAGGAGTCAATAACAAGCAAAATAACACAATCACAAACAGCCAATTGATACAGTTTAATCAATTTATCACCAGATATAGCACAGACATGAACAATGAGCAGTTTAGCATTCAAGAGCAGTTTTAGCACAAATCAGCCAACCAAATTCAACCAAATGCACACACAAGCTATAATAAACTCCAATAAGCAAGTCTAAACAGGTTTCATGCACTGGTTCAAAGAATTAAGCAAGAAGCTATCAAAGTTACTGATGAACACTACACATGCAGATTTCTAACTTTTGTTGATGTATTTGACACACAAGCCAATTTCAACACCTCAAATCTTTCAAACAGGTTAAGTTAACTTTGTTTAAACCACTTTTATCCCTAAGCATGCATACACACTAAGTGTTCCCAAAATCCTAGGTCTAAACAAGCAGAAACAAGGTCTTAATAGCAGATTGATCAATTCAAGTGTTCAAACCCAATAACTTGCAGCAAAACACTCTCAAACAAAGGTATATCAGATACAAAGCATAAACAACACTTTCCCTTAACACAAAATCAGATTACAAGCACAAATCAGTAGACCCAAACACCCCTTTAACTTTTTCAAATCAAGATTTTCAAAAGCAAAACAAGATTTCAGGCCAACCAAGCATCAATTAACACTCTAACAAGTCTAAATAACAGATTCAAGCAAGAACAAGCCACAAAATCCACAAGAACAACAGTTTCATACAAATATCACCAAAAATCACAATTTATGCAGATTTGGAGATTAAGTAAGCAAACCTCATGGATGTACATCCACACCCACGAATTTTGAGCTTATGTGCTAGCAAGAACAAGCACAAGCTTCCACAAAAGCCTGCTAAGATTCAACAAGGGTTAAGCACAATAACATGAAAAATCAAAAACTTGGAGAAATCTTGATTGATGCAAACTTGTTACCCCACACTTGATTATCCCCAAGTTATAAGCCTCACCACACCTTAACCAACTCAGTTAGGATGCTATGATCAGCCCTATAGCCCAAGAATTCCAAGATTGGAACAAGACTTAGCAAAATATCAAGAAAATGAGGAAAATATGCAAACTTGTGCACACTCCTCTTTTGAAAACAGGTTTTTTAATTCAAAAGCAGTAAACTAAGAACATAAACAACAGAATAAAGGTGGCACTTGGTCTTTCTTCAAATCACTTAACTCAAATTCATAAAACTGAAAAAGGATTTACAAGTGTTTGAACAAAGGAAAAACCAAAAGCAGGAACAAATGAAATGAACTAGACCCTTTATATAGAGGATGTACAAGGTCCTAGCAAGCTGCAAAACGTGTAAACCCTAATGCTAAAGTCCCAAAAATGCCCTTGAGGTCTTTGTCTTCATCTTGAATCATGTGACTGAATTTGGACCCTTGTGAAGATAGCTGGCATGAAGTTGTGATCTAATGGCTCATAAGATGCTTAGAAAGTAAGCATGAATGTGGGACGTTGGATTGCTGCCATATTTTTGGCAATATGCATGGGTGTGGAGCAGGGGAGTCACAAGGAGACAAATGGGGTGATGAGGTGTCCATGTTTAAGGTTGGGTTGTGTTTAGGGGATGATTAATCATAAATCTGGAAACAATTAAGGCTTAATTCTTGTTTAGTAAAAAATCCCCAAATTGTGTGAAGAACACCAAGAACAAGGTTTTAATCCGTTTGGTTTTTAAATTGGGTGTTTAGCGCCAAGTTTAAACTAATCTGTTAGGATTAGTTTATAACTAAATGTGAGTGGGATCTGATGTGGACAAAGGGTGAGTTGTGAGTGGTTGATTCAAGTGAGTGGGGCACGTGGCACAAACTGGTTGGTCTAGGTAAGTTTATTGTCTGGCCCCTTTTAACCCCTCACTTCCTTTCTTCTTGTCATTTGCAAACAAAACTCTATCAGCGCCCATTTAAGCCTTATCAACTTTGGACTTTTGGCATTTTTGGCCCATAAACTTTTGTAACATGAATTCAGGGGTATTTCTTGCCATATTTGAATTCTTCAAGGGCTGGTTTGGTAATTTCTTCAATGATAATGGTCTAGACTTGTATAATTGTCATTTTGGAGGACTGAATTTGCCAAGTCTTGATATATGAGGGACCATTTTTGCCAATTGTTGAAAGTTGAGGGTCCTTTTTGTAATTTTGGATTTTTCAAAGGACCAAACTTGTCATTTCTTGTTCTTTGAAGGACTTCATGATATATTTGACTTTGTGGATGATATTGGTTGACAATTTAGCTTTGTTGAGGGGCTAAACTTGTCAATTCTTCAAAGTTAAGGGCCCTTTTGGTCATTTTGACAAACTTTAGGGACCAAACTTGTAATTATGAGGATACAAGGGTATAAAGTGTCAATTCTTCATAATTGGAGGACCCTTCTTCATAATTCTTCAAATCTTCAAGGGTTGATCTTGGGAAAGTCTTCACTAGGGCTTGGTTCATTTTGCGGCTTCGTTTCCCGTGTTCGTTTTTGCATGATTCTTGTGATCTTTTGTCATTATCTCAATATCCGTACCTAAAATACACAAGCAACAAACACAAGCATATATTTGGGTATTTTGATGATATTTAATGCATTTTAAGTCCAAAAAGAACGATGAGACCATGTATAAAAGCCGTCTCATCAAAGGGGTTAAGGTAAAATTAGCTAGTCATTTTTCACTTTACAGAAGATTAAAAATAAACCTAAAAAAGTTTTATCCTTCTCCTTTTCTTCTTTTTTGGCCGCCACATATAAACACACCAAGGAGGGTGTTTATTTGATTTTGATCATGGGTTTTGGTGCAAGTGTTCGTGTTTGTTCATCCTCGTTTAGATCCACGCATTCGGTATATTCTTTTTATCCTTTTCTTTTTTATTTGATCTAATAATTAATTAAGAACATGATGTTTTTAAAACCTAATTAAAAACATAGATCAAACATGAAAATGGTTATTGGGTAAATCAAAAAGGGATGTTTATAGGGGTGTTTGTTTGGCTGGCGCCTAAACCGAACCCCAAAGGGGTCTCGGTTTGGCTACTAAACCACCACCGAGACCATATGGTCCCGGTTGAGTGGTGTGGGTCCCACGGTAGCAGCAAGACAAGGGGAACCCCGAAGTGGTTTGGGGTATGTTGTCGATTTCATGTCCGGTTCATGGTTTCTAGTCAAGATCCTGTTCACGGTTTATGATAAGATTATTTTTTATATAATCATATGTTAAAGTTAAATTAATAAATATGACATGATTAATTTAATAACATGACTTAGGTTATAATTTAATTATTAGATCATGAAATTATTAACCTAAGTATTTTTTTATATTTTCTAGACTTATAATTAATTAATTATTTAAAAACATGGTTATAATTAATTAATTAACATGACTTAGGTTATATTATTAATAAATAATAATACATGTTTTAACCTAAGTATTTAAATTTATTTAATTAAAAACATGATATATTTTAATTAAATACTTTTAACCTATAGTTTATTTAAATTACATGAAATAATTAATAAACTATACAATATATCATTATGACTTAGAAGATAATCAGAAAAACACTTAGGCTTATATACTTAGCTTATTTAACCAGCTTATATATAATTATGGAAACTTTCTATTTTTAGAAACTTATTTAATTAAGGCAGCTAATCTATTTATGGAAACTTCCTATTTTTAGAAACTTATTTAATTCAGGCAGGTAATCTATTTATGGAAACTTATTTAATTAAGGCAGCTGATCTATTTATGGAAACTTTCTATTTTTAGAAACTTATCTATTTTAAGCAGTAATTCTATTTTCGGAAACTTTCTATTTTTGGAAACATTCTATTTTTGGAAATTTTCTATTTTTGGAAACTTTCTATTTTTGGAAACTTTCTATTTTTGGAAACTTTCTATTTTTGGAAACTTTCTATTTTAGGAAACCTGCTATTTTTGGAAAGTTACTTATTATTACACATAATGTATAATAATACATGAAATACCAGAAATACTTAATCAGAATAGGCAGAATATAAGATAAACACAATTTAAGGCTTTAAACAGCAAAACATGATATGAACATATAAAATAAGCTAAGACATGACGTAAAACCAGTTACGTATTTAGTAAGCAGATACGTATTCATGTATGTATTTATGTAGCATTAGTGATACGGAAGTAGGATTCCTCTTAGTTCGTCTTCTTCGTTCACTGGACATAAGGTACGGATTACCGTCCTTTCAGTTTGGACATTCTTTCCTTATTAGGATTCCCCGTATGCAGCCAAATCTTTTCCCGTAGTATAAGTTTATATGTTTGACTTGCTTATGTTTAATTTAGAATAACTATAGCCATATACATGCATGACCAGTTTCACCTAGTTATGGAGGTACCATAACCATAACATTAGAGGCACCGATGTTATGACTTCACCACGGCGGAGTGATTGCTCGTGGCGTCCCTTCCGCTTTTGGCCATATTATTATATTTATCATGTGGGGCGTACGGGTGCATCCTAGTTACATGTTTTCAGCAGATTACTCAGTGTGAATGTGGTATGTGCCTTGCATCCTTCACAAGGAGTTGATCCCTCCTACCTAAACCAGTATATTAAATTAGAGGCAGCACCTCTAATTTGCATGATGAGGTCACCCCTCTAAGTATTCATGCACGGTGGATTTTCATGACCTATATTGGCTAATGGTAGAACATGTTAAACAGTTTTTATAAGATAAACATAAGGCTTTTCAAACTATAAAACCAGTTTTATCAAGACTTAACCAGGTTACTCGGGACTTAGTTTCTTCCGCTGTTATATGTTAATTGCTTATCCTATTCATGCTTTATTGTACATCCGTGCACTGAGCGTATTGCTCAGCCGTTTTCCTTTCCTATGTTCCCAAAACGGCAGGTACTCAGGGACGCTCGTAGACTTTAAGCGTACGTGCATATGGACTGGAAGCTTTCTAGCCTTTCTTTACTTTATGCATTATCTTTACATTGATACTCTTGCTATGGACATTGTTAAGTCCTTTCCTTTACAGTACTTATATTTGTGTGTGATGAGCTTTACTTTTGGACTACCGATGTTTGATTCCGGTATTTTCCTTTTATGGTCATGTAATGTTTAGACATTTTTCCTTGTATGCTTTGATGACACGCCATAATTACGCGTGACATTCCATTATCAAAATGGGGTGTTACAATTATGGTATCAGAGACAAGGCTTCGACCTGTAGGCTCTCAAAATATAACCTGTGATTAGTGGGTAGTCACTACGGTCTTCCTAGAACTGACAGTCGTTTTCATGCATTCATCATTTTTATGCATACATATACATGTCATTGTCGCAAGTTTATGACTAAGTAATGGTTGGTACAGGACTGGCCCTAATTAGTCGCATGTGTTTTATCGAAACTTTTAAATATTTGGGACCGACCCATAGGCGTCCCCTCGCCATATCTTTTGTTTTGGGTGAACTGACCATAGGCATTCACTCTCGAGCATACAAAAGTTTTCATAAAACTGCATCATGCATTCATACACAAAATTTTCTTGCATAAAATTTTTCTCTTGAAATTTTGGTATAAATTTTTTTTCATGTATATATATTTTATGTTTTGATCTGTTTAATTATACGTTTTATGTTATACTGTCAGATGGCAAACTGATAGGTGTGTAAACACCCATCTTTTCTACCACTTATTTCTTGCAAAAACAAGACCAAAACGCGTATTTAATGTCATTTGTTTGGAATTATGCGTGGTTTGTGTGTTTGTTATGTTTTCAGAGCCAACCGGATAAATATTGGAGAAAACATGGGATTGCACGGGTTTTATAAAGGAAAAAGACCGAAGACGAAGTCTATTGTCCAAGAGATGCAAAAGATTTGAAGTCAATGGGCCTATTTGAAGATTTATCGAAGAAAAGGATCAAAGACGGAAGATTTACATATGTCGAAGAAACTCAAGTCTATTTAACGAAGAAATTAAAAGACGAGTTAAATTTAATCGACGACAAATCCCGAATCAGAATCGAAAACGTCAACTTTTCTGAAAAGACGAGAAGACAAAAAGAAGGGAAGAAAGCCCACTCACCAACCAAGGGAGAAGCCTATAAATACTCCTCCCAATACACACACGAAACTCTCTCTCTTCTTCTTTTTTCCAGTTTTTAGTTTTCCTAGTTCTTAGGAACCATCTCCCTTAAGGAGTGGTTTTCTTTTTAGTTTGATTTCTTAAATCTTGTAAGTTTGATCCTTGAATTTGTTTGTTGAACCTTAAATCATTAATACAATCCTTCCTCTATTTTTTTGATTCATCTTGTTCTTCTTCATCTTTTTCTTTCAAGTTCTTAAGTTCTATTTGGTTCTAGTTTGATTCTAAAAAGTTGTTGAATTGGTGTTTTTATGATTGGGATTTGATCCTTGTAGTTAGTAGATGATTTGTGGTTGATTTGGTAAAACTCTTGTGTTTCGTTGAGTCCGATTTGGACAAAATCCGTATATCCTTGTTCTTCGTCCCAGCTACTGATCTTGCCCAGATTCCGAATAGGGAATCTGGGGTTGTGTCTATTCGGAACTTTTCTTTTATTCCGAATAGGGGTTTAAATTTCGTGTCTATTCGGAACTTTCCATTATTCCGAATAGGGTTCTCTCCTTTTTGGTTATTCGGAACATTTCTGATTTTCCGAATAGAAGACTTTTTCCGCATAGGGTTGTTTGTGTTTCTCTATTCGGAACTTTTTCCGAATAACCCAATTTTCCGAATAGGGAATCTTCAAAATTATTCCGAGTAAGGCTAATTTTCCGAATAGGGTTTGTTTTCCGCATAGCACTTATATTCCGAATAGAGCAGTTTCATTTGTCCATCAAGGTATTTCCTACTGTTTCATTTAAAGCTTCTATTTTAGTTTTATTATTACTTGCCTTTATCATTTTAGTAGATTTAGACCAAAGCTCCCCCTTTTTAGTCACCAATTACAACTATTCCACTTTTGACCGTGATCGATTCGAGAAGATACCGAGAACGAAACAACGATATATATCAATTGGGTACGAGCAACGCAAAGAGAGATCTTGCAAGCAAAAACCTTTTATTAACCAACCAAAAGTCAGTTATTAAAATGGCGCCGCTGCCGGCTCTTTTCGTAAGGATCAACGGTTTCTTGTGAGAAAAATTGGATTTTGGGATCCGTTCTTTCGGGAACGTTATTTTCAAGCACAAAAATTTTCAAACATCCATAAAAATATAAAATTTCCAAAAATACAAAAACAATATAAAACCTATAAAAACCAAAAATATTTTCTCTTGCATTTTCTTTTTAGTGTATGCGTACTCGATCCACGTCTTATTCAGAGCCCGAGACTCTCGAACAATTAGACATGGCAGGTGTACACAACAACAACAATAATATTCCACCCCCCCAAAACAATAACAATAATAATAACCCACCCCACCCAAATATGAATAATCCACCCGACTTACGAACCATGGAGGAGCTATGTCAACCCACAATGAACGGACGTGGAGGCCCGATTGCACCGATGCATGTCACGGCTCAGGAGTTTTCGTTGAAGCATCACATGATCCAGCAAGTACAAACGAATCCATTTCGCGGAATTCCGGATGATGATGCCAACAAACACCTCGACAAATTCATAACCATTACCCAAAGCATGAAATCCCCCGGTGTTTCTATGGATGACCTTCGCCTCCAACTCTTTCCTCACTCGCTTTCTCACCATGCCGAAAAATGGTTTGACCGTCTTCCTAAGAATTCTATTCATACATGGAACGACATGACTCAACGCTTTTTATCGCGCTACTTTCCCCCATCCATGGTCACTAGCCTTCGTAACCAAATCAGTGGATTTATGCAAGAGAATGATGAATCGCTTTTCGATGCTTGGGAACGTTACAATGATTTGATCGACCGCTGTCCTAATCACAATATGCTCCCCGTCACTCTCATTGACACCTTCTATAATGGTCTCACCTTTCGTGATCGTGACACGATCAATGCCGCCGCCGGTGGTACTTTTATGAAAAGGAGACCAGAGGAGTGTCGAGAGTTGATTGAAAACATGACTACTCACCACAAGAATTGGGATTCATCCGCATCCTCAAGATCTAACTCGAGAGTCAATGTTTCTTCTACTACCTCCAATCCTGAAATGTCTGAAATTTCTCGACAACTTGCTGAAATGAACAAAAATTTCATGACCATGGCCACAAACCACTTTCAACAAGCTAAAGCCGTTGCTATTTCTTGTGACACATGTGGTGGTCCTCATTCTTATAATGATTGTCCTTCCACTCAAGGCAATTATTCTGAAAACGTTAACGCAGCATACGGTACATATCCCACGGGAGGCTATCAAGCTCGCCCTCAAGGAGACCGTAGCTTGCTAAGTTATCGTTCCAACAATTATCTTGCACCTCCCGGTTTCCCTCCTGCAAACCAAAACCAACAACAAAGCTATAACCGAAACAACCAATCCCAACCTCGTGCTCAAAACCAATATCCATCCCAAAGAAATACCTACCAAACTCAAGGAAATTCTCAAGCTTACCAAGCTCCACCTCTCAATCAACCGATGGCAGTGAATTCAGATGTCGAGACATTCATGAAGACCAATCGTGAGATGGTGACGAATCTTCAGAGTCAGTTTGTCAACTTGAAGAATGACATGGTGAAACAAGGAAGCGATATTCGAGCCAAGCTAAGGAATGATATGGCCAAACATAGCGATGCTATTAATACCAACATGCAAAACTCTTTCAATAATCAAGCTCTTCACCTTCGCGATATGATTGGTTCGCTCATCCAAGGTAATCAACCCTCTTCTTCGGGTACTCT
Organism: Glebionis coronaria; assembly: GCA_025667525.1. Taxonomy (NCBI): domain Eukaryota; kingdom Viridiplantae; phylum Streptophyta; class Magnoliopsida; order Asterales; family Asteraceae; genus Glebionis; species Glebionis coronaria. The sequence goes on from CM046881.1 coordinate 356,417,807, forward strand.
TCCGAGTAATACCGTTACAAATCCAAGAGGGGAGATGAAAGCAATCACCACTCGTAGTGGAAAAGGTTATATGGAACCCGAGCTTCCTACACCTCCACCCGTGATTGTGAACAAGGAAAAAGAGCAACTTTCTCCACCTCCTTCACCTTCTATCCCCATTTCCCCACCACCCATGGTTGTGAGTGATCCTATCCCTTTAAAGCCTTCTTCTTCATCCAATATACCTTATCCTTCAAGGTTGAGGAAAGAGAAGCAAAAGAGCAAGGATGATATTCAAGTTTCAAACTTCCTAAAAATGTTTAAACAATTGAATTTTAACATCTCCTTTGCCGAGGCTCTCGCTCACATGCCCAAATATGCTAAGATGTTTAAAGATCTTCTAAGTGATAAAGAAAAGCTTCTTGACATTGCTCAGACCCAACTTAATGAGAACTGCTCCGCAGTGCTCTTAAGGAAATTGCCCACCAAACTTGGTGATCCGGGTCGCTTCTTGATTCCTTGCAACTTCCCGGGAGTAGAGAATTGCATGGCCCTAGCCGATCTAGGTGCCAGTATTAACTTAATGCCTTTAAGTGTTTGGAAGCAATTATCTCTCCCCGAGCTAGTCCCCACACGAATGACTTTGGAATTAGCCAACCGTACAGTTGCTTATCCAGTGGGGATAGCCGAAGATGTCTTTGTTGGCGTTGATAAATTCACCTTCCCGGCTGATTTTGTCGTCGTTGACTACGAGATGGACCCTCGTGTTCCATTAATCGTTGGACGTCCATTCTTGAGGACCGGTCGCACTCTCATTGATGTAGCCGCAGGCGAATTAATCATGAGAGTTCGTGACGATCAAATTGTCTTCAACATGGGTAAGATTTCTCAGCAACCTTATTCATATGAGAGTGTTAATGCTATTGATGTTCTCGATGAGGCTTGTGAAGAACATTTTCATGATGCTTGCAAAAGTACTCTCTCTTCTCTACCCAATGTTGAGACCGTTGCCTCAATTGCTCCGGCATTTACTCCTTTTGGAGAAAGTGACTTGGATGAGTTCGAAGCCAGCTTGGGTCCTCTCGACATTAAGTATGATAATTCGTCCACCAATTGGGATGAAGATATGCGTACTATTGAGAGACTTCTCAATGAGGACCCATTCTCTCCCCCTGATCCTAAAGAGGTGACTAATGATGATCCATCGTTAGTTTCACCATCTATTGAGGATCCTCCTACTCTCGAGCTTAAGGACTTACCGCCTCATCTTGAGTACGTTTTCCTAGAAGACGACGAGAAGTTACCGGTTATCATCGCAAAGGATCTGAAAGAAGACGAAAAAGCCCGACTTGTCGCTGTGTTGAAGAAGCATAAACGCGCTATCGCTTGGAAAATCTCCGACATCCGTGGAATTGATCCTCACTTCTGCACACATAAAATTCTCATGGAGGACGACTTTAAGCCCACTATTCAAAGCCAAAGAAGGGTGAATCCTAAAATCCATGACGTCATCAAAAAAGAGGTTATCAAACTTCTTGATGCGGGTATGATTTACCCTATTTCGGATTCCCCATGGGTTAGTCCAGTCCATTGTGTGCCTAAGAAAGGCGGAATCACCGTTGTGCCCAATGCAAACAACGAGTTAATTCCTACCCGTCTCGTTACTGGGTGGAGAGTTTGTATAGACTACCGCAAACTCAATGATGCCACGAGAAAGGATCATTTCCCTCTACCTTTTATGGACCAAATGCTTGAACGTCTAGCGGGTAATGAATATTACTGCTTTCTGGATGGTTTCTCGGGTTATTTTCAAATACCCATCGATCCCCAAGATCAAGAAAAGACAACATTCACTTGTCCCTACGGCACATTTGCTTATAAAAGAATGCCCTTTGGCTTATGCAATGCCCCCGGGACTTTCCAAAGGTGCATGTTGGCTATATTCCATGACATGGTTGAGCAAACCATGGAAGTCTTCATGGATGATTTCTCGGTCTTCGGGGATTCCTTTTCTGCTTGCCTTGCCAATTTGGAACGCATGCTTAAGCGGTGCGAAGACACTCGCCTTGTTCTAAATTGGGAAAAATGCCATTTTATGGTAAAAGAAGGCATTGTGCTAGGACACAAAATCTCTAAAGCCGGTCTTGAAGTCGACCGTGCTAAAGTTGATGTCATAGCCAAATTACCCCCACCTTCAACCGTGAAGGGTGTAAGAAGTTTTCTGGGTCATGCGGGCTTCTATCGACGATTCATTCAGGATTTCTCTAAAATCGCTCGCCCGATGACCCACCTCTTGGAAAAAGATACTCCTTTTATCTTTTCTAAAGAGTGTCTCGAAGCCTTCAATCTTCTTAAGGATAAGCTAACTAAGGCACCGGTCTTGGTTACCCCTAATTGGGAGCTACCTTTTGAATTGATGTGCGATGCTAGCGACTTTGCTATTGGTGCGGTTCTGGGCCAAAGAGTGAATAAACACTTCCAACCAATCCACTACGCTAGCAAAACAATGACGGGGGCTCAATTGCATTATACGACAACCGAAAAAGAGCTTTTAGCTGTTGTCTATGCTTTTGAGAAATTTCGCCCCTATCTTGTTTTATCCACCACCATCGTATACACGGACCATTCCGCGTTGAAGTACTTGATGACTAAGAATGATTCTAAGCCAAGACTTCTCCGCTGGGTTTTACTCCTTCAAGAATTTAACATTGAAATTCGTGACAAGAAGGGTGCTGAAAACCTGGCCGCGGATCATCTGAGCCGACTTGAGGATCCATATCAAGGGGACCATCCGAACAAAGAGATCAATGACTCTTTTCCCCTTGAAACCTTAATGTCTATAAATCCCAATCTTGATGGCACCCCGTGGTTTGCCGATATTGCAAACTACTTAGCGGGTGGTGTTCTCATCCAAGGGTTAACATCCCAACAAAAGAAGAAGTTCTTGAACGATGTTAAGACTTACTTTTGGGAGGACCCTTTTCTATTCAAACAATGCGCTGACCTGATTATTCGTCGGTGTGTTGACGGACCGGCAGCTTTTGATATTCTCCAAGCGTGCCACAAAGGACCCACCGGTGGTCACTTTGGTCCCAACTTCACCGCCAAAAAAGTGTTTGACTCGGGATTCTATTGGCCCACCATTTATCGTGATGCTCACGAGATGGTTAAACATTGTGATGCTTGCCAAAAACAAGGCAAGATCACACATAAAGATGAGATGCCTCAAAATTTCATACAAGAATGTGAAATCTTTGATGTCTGGGGCATCGACTTTATGGGGCCATTCCCGCCTTCTAAAGGCAACAAATACATCCTTGTCGCTGTCGACTACGTTTCTAAATGGGTTGAAGCAAAAGCTTTACCCACTAACGACGCGAGGGTGGTTTGTAATTTCTTGAAACAACTGTTTGCTCGTTTCGGTGTTCCTCGTGCTATTATCAGTGACAGCGGGACTCATTTTTGCAACGATCAATTTGCAAGAGTCATGGCTAAGTACGGTGTCAATCACCGTCTTTCCACCGCCTATCATCCTCAAACCAACGGTCAAGCCGAGATATCCAACCGTGGATTGAAGAGAATTTTGGAACGTACTGTGGGAGAGCATCGTGCCTCGTGGGCCGATAAACTTGATGATGCTCTGTGGGCTTTCCGAACCGCCTATAAGACGCCGATTGGTTGTACACCTTATCGTCTTGTGTACGGGAAAGCCTGCCACCTTCCCATCGAGCTGGAACATAAGGCATACTGGGCCTTGAAGTGGGCTAACTTCGACATCAACAAAGCTGGTGATTTTCGGAAGATTCAACTCAACGAGCTTCAAGAATTGAGGAATCAAGCTTACGAGAACTCATTGATTTACAAGGAGAAGACCAAGATTATCCACGATGCCAAAATCAAGAACCGAGAGTTCAACGTTGGTGATCAAGTCTTACTCTTTAACTCTCGGTTGAAGATCTTCTCAGGCAAGTTGAAGAGCCGCTGGTCTGGTCCATTCACCATCGCCAATGTCTTTCCCTATGGTACCATTGAGCTTTCTCAGCCAAATGGGCCTAACTTCAAGGTGAATGGCCAGCGTTTGAAGTTGTACGTTGGTGAGGACATCTCTAAGGAGATGATTCCATCCCTCACTACGTTTCCCTTAAATTAGTTCGGGACCGAGTCAGGCTCGCGACTCGGTAAACAAAAACAAGCGCTCCTCGGGAGGCAACCCGGGTATCTATCCCCCTTTCCCGTTTTTTTTCATCATAAGTGTAGGGGGAGCTATATAGGTTGCTTGTTTTTGGATGGTGATGTGATTACAGGGATTATTGCACTCTTGGAATCTTTGAAGAACCGTGATCCCATGTTATCCGAAATCTGGTTCTATCTCTCAACTATCGTGATTCAATTTTCTTCATACTCACATTTGAAATTGATCACTTTAGTCGTCTTTTCCTTAACTTGAGTTAACCAACGTGCACAATGTCATAAGTGTAGGGGAGAATCTTCCCACATGCTTAAACATTGAGGACAATGTTTATCTTAAGTGTAGGGGAGACTTCTATCGAAGTTTTAAGTGGACTTTTCCATGAAAATGCCTTCATTTAACCGGAAAATCATACTTTTCAACATTTTTCAAATTTTTAATCAACTTTGGCCATTTTGTCGTAAAATTTTAAATTTTTATCGTTGCTTTCATATGTATATATCCCGCAATAAAGTCAAAAATATTAATAAAGTGATGTAGCTAGTTTTGAAATCTTGAACATATTAGGCCCGTTGCGTTTATTTTGACTCAACCCGAATAGACTTATTCTAGTTTATTCTAGCTAGTATCCTTAACCATGTAGACCTTAATTGGTTTATTAGGCTAAGTGTCCACTAGTCTCATTACTCGAGATTTTAAATTGTGGAGGACGAGAAATGATAGAGTCAATTATAAGTCGGTATTCTTGCACAAGCTCACTTGGTGTAATTATTTGCCTATTCTCCCATCACTTGCTAATAATTTATCTGCAATAAGTAAGGTCGTACGATTTGAAAGGTTACTTAGCTTCTAGCCCAAGATCGTTTAAAAGTTGCTCGGTAATGACGAGAGTTCATAGCCAAGGCATAACTTATGAAGCGGGGCACGAAGATTGGCGAGTCCGAAAAGGCCCTAACAAGGCATGAGGATTCAATTTTATTGCTGAAGATCCAAAAGTGATGTGAAAAGCATTATCTCCAAAATCAATATGAAGGATCAAGACTCACGACGAAAAGCAATCAACTCCCACAAAGATGATGGAGAAGTCTATCCGAAAAGACCCTAACAAGGTATGAGGATAAATAGATCCAAGTCCGAAAAGGAGGCGGATCGTTGTATCTCAAAATCCCAATTAGAGATTGAAGAAATAATCATGAAGTCGTGGTCAACAAAGTGGAGTACTCCTCAAAAGTCTCCAAAGTGAAGAAACTCTATTATGATGAGAAGACCATTATCTCAAGAACGTCTCTCGAAGATATGAAGTATGAAGTACATGCCAAATATCGGCCCGAGAGAGGTCTCAAATCGTGAACCAAGTTATGCCAAGATATGAACTTTCTGATATCCCGAGAAGCAGTTTTAAGAGATTTTGTCCTTTAGCTAACTATTGATCAAATCGTCCTACTTTGCTTTCAGCCAAAATAAACTATCGAAATAAGTCCAAAAATGCATCTTGATGATCATTCTAAGACAAAAATAAAATATAAGAGATACACCTAGGAATAAGGGAGTCTAAGCATTTAATTAAGCCATGTGTGTAAATGTTTGAATTGCTACCTTATAATAACAATGATCTCGTTTTTAAGCTTAGTTTGGGGAACGTGAAACTTGAGGGTGATAAATCTTCGCAGCACCAAAAGCCCTAATGTAAGTCCTCGATCTCTTTACGAGTTATTTCCACATAGTTATGTTCTATCCTTTTGTTTGCTTTAAATTTCTTTTAGTGCTTTAATTTTTGTTTAGTAGTATTTGAATAAGGCCAAGGTTAATTAATTATGAGAAAAGTGTAATGTTGCTTTATCACTAAGCATTGCATGAGGGCATGGCAATGGTTAAGTGTAGGGGATTTGATAGGTGTGTAAACACCCATCTTTTCTACCACTTATTTCTTGCAAAAACAAGACCAAAACGCGTATTTAATGTCATTTGTTTGGAATTATGCGTGGTTTGTGTGTTTGTTATGTTTTCAGAGCCAACCGGATAAATATTGGAGAAAACATGGGATTGCACGGGTTTTATAAAGGAAAAAGACCGAAGACGAAGTCTATTGTCCAAGAGATGCAAAAGATTTGAAGTCAATGGGCCTATTTGAAGATTTATCGAAGAAAAGGATCAAAGACGGAAGATTTACATATGTCGAAGAAACTCAAGTCTATTTAACGAAGAAATTAAAAGACGAGTTGAATTTAATCGACGACAAATCCCGAATCAGAATCGAAAACGTCAACTTTTCTGAAAAGACGAGAAGACAAAAAGAAGGGAAGAAAGCCCACTCACCAACCAAGGGAGAAGCCTATAAATACTCCTCCCAATACACACACGAAACTCTCTCTCTTCTTCTTTTTTCCAGTTTTTAGTTTTCCTAGTTCTTAGGAACCATCTCCCTTAAGGAGTGGTTTTCTTTTTAGTTTGATTTCTTAAATCTTGTAAGTTTGATCCTTGAATTTGTTTGTTGAACCTTAAATCATTAATACAATCCTTCCTCTATTTTTTTGATTCATCTTGTTCTTCTTCATCTTTTTCTTTCAAGTTCTTAAGTTCTATTTGGTTCTAGTTTGATTCTAAAAAGTTGTTGAATTGGTGTTTTTATGATTGGGATTTGATCCTTGTAGTTAGTAGATGATTTGTGGTTGATTTGGTAAAACTCTTGTGTTTCGTTGAGTCCGATTTGGACAAAATCCGTATATCCTTGTTCTTCGTCCCAGCTACTGATCTTGCCCAGATTCCGAATAGGGAATCTGGGGTTGTGTCTATTCGGAACTTTTCTTTTATTCCGAATAGGGGTTTAAATTTCGTGTCTATTCGGAACTTTCCATTATTCCGAATAGGGTTCTCTCCTTTTTGGTTATTCGGAACATTTCTGATTTTCCGAATAGAAGACTTTTTCCGCATAGGGTTGTTTGTGTTTCTCTATTCGGAACTTTTTCCGAATAACCCAATTTTCCGAATAGGGAATCTTCAAAATTATTCCGAGTAAGGCTAATTTTCCGAATAGGGTTTGTTTTCCGCATAGCACTTATATTCCGCATAGACATTCCGAATAAAGAATTATATTACGAATAACCTTATCATTCCGAATTGAGCAAAACATTCCGCATAGATTTTCCGCATGGGGCATTTCCAGATTATTCCGCATAAGAGCTTTGGTCTGCATGGGGTTAAATATTCCGAATAAGGGAAACTTTCCGAATAGCTCTACATTCCGCATAGCAAGTAATATTCCGAATAGAGCAGTTTCATTTGTCCATCAAGGTATTTCCTACTGTTTCATTTAAAGCTTCTATTTTAGTTTTATTATTACTTGCCTTTATGATTTTAGTAGATTTAGACCAAAGCTCCCCCTTTTTAGTCACCAATTACAACTATTCCACTTTTGACCGTGATCGATTCGAGAAGATACCGAGAACGAAACAACGATATATATCAATTGGGTACGAGCAACGCAAAGAGAGATCTTGCAAGCAAAAACCTTTTATTAACCAACCAAAAGTCAGTTATTACAAACACAGACAATCTCTTGGAGATGTTTGCAGCTGCTGATGCAGAAATGCAAGATATCCTTCACTAGAACGACGGCTATCCTCCCCCGCCTAACAATTTTTGCATGGAAGGAAGGAATCGGCTCATGAGGGAATACTATACCATTAGACAGCGACTTGACGAAGACAGCAATGACTTCATGCAGTGTTTTCTCCGTTACTCCGGTGTCCTAAGAGCATCTGCGGGCACCACTGAAGAGCAAGCACTACATTTTCGTTGGGCTCTTAATCCTAGGATCGCCAATAACTTAGGAGGTGCTCCGTTGGATACGGTAGCACAAGTGGCCGATGCAGCACGTAAGCTGGAGATGCTGCAGGAGAGAGATGAGCTCGGGGAAGCTGAGAGATCCGTCAAGAGGTAAACATTCGTATTCAAACGGTGATCAATCCGTATTCTTTCCATATATGTGAATTATTCATCTCTTTAAAATGTATCTTCCAGGCAGAAAACTGGGGACCGGTCTCAGTCGGCTACCCAGCAGCAACCTCACCAGCCCAAGGGAAACGGTTAGACTAACGACCGTTCTGCTACGAATAGGCGTGGCGGTAATGACAATTAGCGTAACAACGCTGGACACTCCAACAGCAGCAGGTCCTAATACTTACGCATTTTCTTATGATTTCATGTTAAAACTCATATTCTGACACCTTAGCAAAAACTTCTACCAGGAACGATGGAAACGGTAGGGACCAGAACCAGAGAGGTTCACAGCCTAGCCGTCCAGCTATCACTGGTATTCAATCTTACGATTATCCGCATTGTCCTTTGTACCCTATTATCATGTCTTAGGTAAAAAGTTTTATCAGGTTCCCAGCCAGCCAGAGCACCTGCTGGAGGATTTACTCATCCTCTTTGCTCTACTTGCCACCGTAGGCACCCAGGGCTATGTCGCCATAACACTGACGCATGCTTCAAGTGTGGTCTTCCTGGCCATATCATGAAGGATTGCCGTAAGGGCGAGATGGAGGGTACATCAGGACATGCTGATTCCAAGCCGCCTCCTACCACCGGGCGTGTCTACACGACATCTCGAGACCAGGCCAACAAGTCTACAGGTACCATCACTGGAATCTTGTATATGTATGGTCAAGCTGCATGTGTTCTTTTCGATACGGGTGCTACTCACTCGGTTATTTCTACTACTTATGCTAAGAACATTAGGATGCTCCCCATGCCACTAGAGAATAGGCTTACTATTTCTACGCCTTTGAGGGAATCTGTATTAATCACCCATGTATACAATAGTCTTCCCCTAGAATTTGAAGATAAGGTTCGACCTGTTGACGCACTTCCGCTGGACATGAATGACTTCGACATGATTTTGGGCATGGATTGGCTATCCAAGCATCATGCTACCATAGACTGCCATTCATATCGAGTTATCTTCGGTGATGTTAATGAACTAGAGTACATTCATAACGGGTTCATACCCGGACAGTCTGTACAAATCATATCTACCCTACAAGCGCGTGCACTACTGTCACATGGTTGCGAGGGTTATCTAGCTACGGTTCACGACATGGATGCTGAATCTCCATCAATTCAGGATCAACCTATAGTGTCGGAATTCCAAGATGTTTTTCCAGCAGAATTGTAAAACCCGTAAAAATAAGGTCATAATTTAATTCTATTTTCAATTATTTTGAAATATTTTGTAACGTTAAATATTATTATGTTTAACGGTTTAAGTTGAAACCGATATTAAATATGATATTTTAATATTTTGACGAGTAACGAGGACTACTAGTGATAGCGATACCGACGGATGCCTAAAATTTTTATTTTATTATCGATCGTTTCGATATTTAATATTTTAGACGATATCATTTTAATTACGTATCGAGTCGTTATATTATTATTTTTCGTGTGCGTTTAAACTTTTTAGTATTTTTAAGAAACCCGAGTCCCGTAAATATTTGTAAAATTGACTTTTAGTCATTTCCCGCTTTTTAACTAATATTTACATTTTGGACCAAAACTATCACAAATTGGCAAAAACTACCCTAACCTTACACTATATATAATATTTCCACTATCTCATTCTCATTTTAAAATTCATTTAACCAAAATTTCTTCCTTCCTCCTCCTTTTTTCTTTCTTAGCCGTACACCCCAACACCATAAAACCTTCAAAAAATTTGATTTTCTTGATTAAATCTTCCAAAACTAAATCAAGACCCAACCTATAAATCACAAGGGCTACACATTGGTATAAAAAATTTATACATGCATTACATTTTTATTTTTGATGAATTTTGATCATGTTGATGCTTGTATGATCATGTATATATATTAATTTTATATTGTAACTAGTGTTTTTGCTAGTTGTTGTGTTTAAATTCTTGAATAAATTTTGTAAAAGGGTCATGCAAGTGTGTTATAGGTTTGATCATAGTGTAAGAGTGTTAGAATGATCATATTAGTGGTATAGAAATGGGTAAAAAGTGTTGAAAAAATGATTTTGTATGGTTTTTAAATGGTTAATTTTAGGCAGTAGGTTTGAGGCCAATTTCGGGGGTCTTAAGTCTGATTATAGGTTGTTATTATGGGATTATGTCGTAGAGAATTTCGTTAGCTTCGATTTGATATAAGATAGGCCTTCCAACTCCAAACGAGGTGGAAGATACACTAGTTTGATTTTCGTGTACCGGGAGACGAGTGTCGACACAATCCGAAAATTGTTGTCGATATTTGGATCGAATCTCGGGAACTATAAAATGAGTTTCAAAATGATTCAAGGGCTGTTCGCAGGCTCCAAGTTTAGCATTTTGAGTCTATTTTTAGAATCAAGTGTCGGTTTTACAAATGGAGATGTTTAGAATGGTCAAAATGGTTTCGTAAGTCAAGGTCGCTAGACTGTCCGGATTTTGTAAATCAAAGATGAGTCGGGCAGGGAACTTTAGGAGTAAAATCTTTGATGGGCTCTTGGGAGGACTTTCTACATATAGTAAGTAAGTTCTCTGAGTAGTATCATAGAAATTTGAAATGTCTAAGTATGGGAAAACGGCTTGGACATTCGGTATGTTCCGGCAGATTTTTATTAAAGGCGTAGAATAATAAAATGAATATATAGGAGAGTGTAATAGTATCACTTGTATCGTTTTCTCTCGAGTTTTTCGTGATTATATGAGTCGAGTTTTATATTCTTATGTATGGTTTATTTCTCGAGTCTATTATTAATGAACGCACCTTAATTGATAGGTTGCGGTTCTCGTGTTTGAAAGGCATCATCTATCGTCGGCGATCGTCTCATTGCCACTATTGGCTAAGGTGAGTCTATAGCCTCGCTTTATACTAGTTATTAAATGATTTTAAACCCGCGAGGGGAATACATGTTTTATAAACTTAGAACACAAGATTTTTATGGTATGCTTGTCCCTCTTTGAATGGACCGTGGTTGCATTTTAATTGCATTAAGTGATTGCCAATGTTAAAGCCTCAATTATGGACCGTTAATTAACCTATGATGGGTTAACTGCTAGTACCATTAATAGATCTATGGGGGAAGCCGCCCCGGTTCAGTTTGTGTGGACTTGTCACAGAAGCTTAGGCCCGACCTCCGCACTGTTTGAACATATTGTATTGAGACGTCAGGTATACGGCAATGTACCAATAATCTGGAGGTAACGACAATTAATAAATCTCTTGTCTTATTAGACCTAACGGAGTGTTTAAGGGCCTCGGTTCCATGAGCATGATGCAATTTCTGCTATATACAATTATTATTGCTGATGCAAATTATTATTTGATGCTTTAAGCATGCCACAAACTTATAATCTTTGCTTGTGTTCAAACTAATTACATAAACCTATAGATTTCACTCGGCATTTTTGCTGATTTTTTTACTCACATGTATTTCAGGTAATCAGGAAGTGGAAGCTTGGAGGTCACGGGAATGAAGTTGTGCACTGCTATGTTGTTCAGACTCTTTGATTTATTTACCGTTCCATTTTTTAAAACAAACTAATATGTTGTTTTAACTTATCTTTTGGTAACGATTACTTGGGACTACGCTACTCTGATAAATTTTTTAGGAACGATAAATCTAAAACGTCTCTTTTCGAGTCGTTCTTTATAAATTATGTGTTGTTGTATCATTGTTTAGCACCCAAAGATGTATTCCGCTGCGTATAAATTTGGGGGTGTTAAAGATTGGTATCAGAGCCATGAGTTATAGAGAACTAGGTCTTTATTTTAAAAACCTAAACTATAACTGTCAGTTTTTATTTTTCAAAGAGTCATGTGCATCGGACTTCGCGTGACTTCAGGTTCAAGCTACTTCTGGGAGTACCACTTTAGTATGCGTTATTACGTATACCTTATTGGCAAGTATTTATAAATTAATACTATGATCCATTTACGGATATAAATTTGTATCTAGGATCCCTTTTTCGATATATATTTATGTCGTTAAACTTTTCGATAAAAGTTTATCATTTATTAATGATTAACTTAAATAAATACAAAGAATTTTCAAGATCTTTATGTATTTATTTTTGAAGTATTTAAATGCTTTTATTGCAAAAATTTTATATTATGACCTTACATACCTTCATCTGCGCGCGTTACTTTCATTGTTTAACCCTTTGAGATATCTATATCGTCTTTCGGCTGTTTGTGCTTGGACGTCTTGAAACGTAGTCTCTAGACCATTGTGTAGCTCAATGTGTCCTTGGAATAGACTAACCGCTATCGTGTGAGTCACACATTTTGAAAACACTTCCTACAATCGTGTTGAATAATATCCTGGTTTTTCATAATATTTTGTTGATTTTTATCACCGTTTTACACGACATGAGAAGATTTAATTCGTTGACATTTATATGTATCGACTCCGAAGTGTATTGTTCGCTTATATCTCGGTAACGTCATCGTTATTTTATAAATCATCGTCTAGATTATGACGCTAGATTGGAATACGATTTTACTTATATAAAATTGTATCATTTGTTTTTCATTAACCTTCTTGCTCCCGGAACGTAACCTATGAATGTTCCATTCTTTCTTGTTATATGTTGTGTTTTTGGACAATCGTGGCACCAAGGAGATTTGCCTACATTGCACCTTCAAACCTAAATTATGAACGCCATTCACCGTTTTGCTTCCTAAATTTCGTGTTGAATACCTTGAAGCATCTTCTGTCATTCATTATGCTATATTTTTATTCGATGCTCATTATGAGATTTATTTATTTTCGTTGTTGTAAAATCCACAAAACATGTGTATATATATATATATATATATATATATATATATATATCTTGAGCCGTTAGGAAGTGTCGAAAAATATATTTAAGGGAGAAACTGCAGGGGGTGTATAAACAGGTCAAAACTTAAAAGTAAAACCTGCGTTTTTAGAATAAAATAGTCAAACCCGCACAGAACTTCCAGGGTTATTTTGGTCATTTTATATTGGGTTTCAGGTCTCGGGTAAAACTAGAAAGCCGTCTGAAACGTCGTTTTGCATCAAAATGCTTTAGACTCCAAGTCTTGGAAATGTCGTTTATCGGGTCAATTAATCGGCTCATATTCAAAAGTCATATCTGATAGAAAATTCGGAACATGGGTTTTAAACGTTTCTAAGCAGTTTTGAGTTCATTTGAGATCGTAAAATTTTAACGAATATTATTTTACAACTAACGAATATTGGTTGCATGTGAAAATGTTTAAAAATAGAAACATTACAGGATTAGCAATTACCGGATTAATGGTGTAATTTGAAAACAAATAATATACTTTCTTAAAAGCATGTTGTGTCGAGTATCTTACAAAGAATACACATATGGATCGATTTATTCTTTATATATATATGACTCATTTGTCATTCGATGTTATTTTATTTTTATTTTCTTCTAACCTTCCATTGATTTGGGTTGAGTTTTGAAGTTTTGTCTTCACATTCTTCTTCGACATTTTCATCACGTGTCTCATGGCGTATCCGTCTAAACCTTATAACATTTTGAAACCTTAACAATTTGTAACCATTTCATTGATTGTTTTATGAGCTACTATTTGCCACTTTTTGCAAACCGTTGGCTACTTTATACGTTGTCATAATGTCACATTATAAATAAATCTGATATTGTTTTATGATTATTTTCACCAATTGTTTTTGCTTTGGTCTTATAAAATACTTTTCGTAACATTAAAAGTTGCTTATTGAGTATCTCACAAATTACTTGTATCCTATAAATTTATAAACTATTTTAAATTCCATTTTTTTTCAAATGGCATGGTTTATATATAAACATAAGAAACGTAATACTCTTCGACGAAATGGAGCACTGCATTGCTAGCCCTAAATTATACATGGCCGGATCACCTATGTCTAATTTAGAAGGAGCCATGCTAGGCTGAATAGTAGTCACCTTAAAAATCTTTATAATAATCAACTTTTTACTTGTATTTATGATAAAGTTAAATAAAATGAAATAAAGAGAAAAGAAGTTTTGAAAACCTTTATATTTTATGCAAGTAGCGCAATTTCTATGCATCCGCATACGTTTTCTTACCTTCTCTTGAACGAATTACGCGCTTACAAATACGTTTTTACTCGATGATCGTTTTTCTACTTGTTACTTCATTTTGTCTTATAACTGATTTCTTTTGACCGTTTGTCTAATTACTGACTGCTGATAAATGACTTGAAAGTCTCGATGTTGTATCCTTCCTTCTTGTCCAATCTTCTTTATGCGACTGGGTAGATCTTTGGAATGTCTCCACACGTGAATAATGAATTATCACTAGAGTGATTCCGTATATCTGGGATGACGTCTGTCACTCTCGTTTGTCTCGAAATCCACTCTTGTGAACCGTGCTTTGACTTCTCTCTTTAAACACTAACATCGTTCATTTGATTTATTTTAATTACAAGTGATTATTAGGAATTTTCTTTGATTAAAATTTTTGTATGGATCTTATTTCCGATCATGTATCAATCACCGCTAAGTTAACAAGCTGATGTTGGTGAACCATCGACCGCACTAACAAAATTGACAACTTGTTTAATCTATTATTTCTTATCGTCTTACCATCAATGTCTTTATTTTATTATTCTCTTTACGAATTCATACGACATTTGCTTCGTTCTCTTTCGTACCGCTGAGTTCGTACTAATTGTTGACCATTATTTCCATTCATATTCGCTTGTTATCTTGTCACATTTTGAAACCCGAATATATCCCATATTTAATTTGAAATAATAAACACCTTTATGTATTTCTACAACGTATTATAAAATTTTATGGAACTTTTATACATTTTTCCAATGATTTTCAATTATCGAAATAACCATCACAAGTAAAAGGTCAAATTTATACACCATATCCTGTATAACTAAAACTAATGTTTAAAATAAAATTATGTTCTTCCTTTTGAACTAATTGACTTATCATACTTAACTTTAAATGTAATGAAATTATCGGTTTAATTTATATTTCTAATAATGATTTAATTTGGAAATTATATTCTCTAATTGTAACCATCAGTACGAGTTTAATTAGTAAATTCATGTCATTCTTTAAAAGTTTCTTAAGACAACCAAAATAAATTATGAAGCTATTTAACTCCTATTTTGATATATCATCCTTATCAAGAAAGTACCTCGACTGAGTTTTAAAGTAATACCAAATCCGGGACGGATAATTGTGACAAATGTTACTTTAATTTTAATATTTAATTCTTTCTTCGCTCTCATTTTTCTAGTATTGCGAATTATTATGTTTTACGGTTACGTGAGTCGAGATCCCTCGTAGATCGTCAACCTTAATCATTTTACCACATCTTGTCCGTTTATGTGTTTATTGAATTCATTTTTATCTCGTTCTGTTCCTCGTATTGAAGATCACTATTTTATTCTGAGTTTAAAATGAATCTCGGGAAGCAGTGTATACGAAGAAATGATAAGTGTCACCAGGATTTATGCGTGTAGTTGTGGAATGATTGAAGACCGAATCTCTTAATGAATGGAGTTAATAAATTTGTTACAACCTCGAGGAGAATGTTGAAGCCGACACCGCAAGTGGAAGGACTCTTGAGATCAAGTGGTTATTATCAAGGGTTCGTTCAAGGTTTTCTCGATGATTAACGATGGAGATCTATACTCGATGTTTATGTTCGACCTTTTCTTTTATGTACTTATATGGTGTGTGATCTAGTCAAATGATCGTATGTTGTGAGAACTTGAGATGGCATCATCCGATGACGTCCGATCATGTAGAACACATATTATGTAATATCTTTTTGACTTTCAACGACGATGTTTATTGAGACTTTAATGCGCGTTGGCGAATGTGAGATGGTGTCTTTGTATTATCTTTTGAGTAGGGACCCGCGTGTGAGCATCCTCCGATGACGAAAATGTTTTTCTTGTTAGTTCTTTTTATGTGTGTCCATGGCTATCCGACCAGTGGCTATCCTTTAAATTGCAACTTTACTTTTAACTGGACTTACCCGAAAATCCTGTCATCTATTCTTGACGTCGAATTAGCTTCGTGTGATTCATAAAATTTTCATGTATCGAGCTTGCCGGGTGCCTGGTGGATAAGGATTTATTTATTCCTTTTTGGTGATATACAACTTGACGACAAGTTGCGTTTTGTAAAAGAACCAGTGGAGATCGTGGATCGAGATTCACGTGGGAACGTAAGGACTTCTTTATAAAGAATGCCCTCATCCTTCCGGGTAGTGAACAACTCGTGTGTGAGGCGAGTTGAGCGCCGGGACGTCGCTCCCTTAAGGTGGTGAGGATGTAAAACCTGTAAAAATAAGGTCATAATTTAATTCTATTTTCAATTATTTTGAAATATTTTATAACGTTAAATATTATTATGTTTAACGGTTTACGTTGAAACCGATATTAAATATGATATTTTAATATTTTGACGAGTAACGAGGACTACTAGTGATCGCGATACCGACGGATGCATAAAATTTTTATTTTACTATCGATCGTTTCGATATTTAATATTTTCGACGATATCGTTTTAATTACGTATCGAGTCGTTATATTATTATTTTTCGTGTGCGTTTAAACTTTTTAGTATTTTTAAGAAACCCGAGTCCCGTAAATATTTGTAAAATTGACTTTTAGTCATTTCCCGCTTTTTAACTAATATTGACATTTTGGACCAAAACTATCACAAATTGGCAAAAACTACCCTAACCTTACACTATATATCATATTTCCACTATCTCATTTTCATTTTAAAATTTATTTAACCAAAATTTCTTCCTTCCTCCTCCTTTTTTCTTTCTTAGCCGTACACCCCAACACCATAAAACCTTCAAAAAATTTGATTTTCTTGATTAAATCTTCCAAAACTAAATCAAGACCCAACCTAGAAATCACAAGGGCTACACATTGGTATAAAAATTTTATACATGCAATACATTTTTATTTTTGATGAATTTTGATCAAGTTGATGCTTGTATGATCATGTATATATATTAATTTTATATTGTAACTAGTGTTTTTGCTAGTTGTTGTGTTTAAATTCTTGAATAAATTTTGTAAAAGGGTCATGCAAGTGTGTTATAGGTTTGATCATAGTGTAAGAGTGTTAGAATGATCATATTAGTGGTATAGAAATGGATAAAGAGTGTTGAAAAATTGATTTTGTATGGTTTTTAAATAGTCAATTTTAGGCAGTAGGTTTGAGGCCAATTTCGGGGGGTCTTAAGTCTGATTATAGGTTGTTATTATGGGATTATGTCGTAGAGAATTTTGTTATCTTCGATTTGATATAAGGTAGGCCTTCCAACTCCAAACGAAGTGGAAGATACACTAGTTTGATTTTCGTGTACCGGGAGACGTGTGTCGACACAATCCGAAAATTGTTGTTGATATTTGGATCGAATCTCGGGGACTATAAAATGAGTTTCAAAATGATTCAAGGGCTGTTCTCAGGCTCCAAGTTTAGCATTTTGAGTCTATTTTTAGAATCAAGTGTCGGTTTTACAAATGGAGATGTTTAGAATGCTCAAAATGGTTTCATAAGTCAAGGTCGCTAAACTGTCCGGATTTTGTAAATCAAAGACGAGTCGGGCAGGGAACTTCAGGAGTAAAATCTTTTGATGGGCTCTTGGGAGGACTTTCTACATATAGTATGTAAGTTCTCTGAGTAGTATCATAAAAATTTGAAATGTCTAAGTATGGGAAAACGGCTTGGACATTCGGTATGTACCGGCATATTTTTATTAAAGGCATAGAATAATAAAATAAATATACAGGAGAGTGGAATAGTAGCACTTGTATCGTTTTTTCTCGAGTTTGTCATGATTATATGAGTCGAGTTTTATATTCTTATGTATTTTTTATTTCTCGAGTCTATTATTAATGTACGCACCTTAATTGATAGGTTGCGGTTCTCGTGTTTGAAAGGCATCATCTATCGTCGGCGATCGTCTCATTACCACTATTGGCTAAGGTGAGTCTATAGCCTTGCTTTATACTAGTTATTAAATGATTTTAAACCCGCGAGGGGAATACATGTTTTATAAACTTAGAACACAAGATTTTTATGGTATGCTTGTCCCTCTTTGAATGGACCGTGGTTGCCTTTAAATTGCATTAAGTGATTGCCCATGTTAAAGCCTCAATTATGGACCGTTAATTAACCTATGATGGGTTAACCGCTTGTACAATTAATAGATCTATGGGGGAAGCCGCACCGGTTCAGTTTGTGTGGACTTGTCACAGAAGCTTAGGCCCGACCTCCGCACTGTTTGAACATACTGTATTGAGACGTCAGGTATACGGCAATGTACCAATAATCTGGAGGTAACGACAATTAACAAATCTCTTGTCTTATTAGACCTAACAGAGTGATTAAGGGCTCGGTTCCATGAGCTTGATGCAATTTATGCTATATAAAATTATTATTGTTGATGCAAATTATTATTTGATGCTTTAAGCATGCCACAAACTTATAATCTTTGCTTGTGTTCAAACTGATTACATAAACCTATAGATTTCACTCGGCATTTTTGCTGATTGTTTTACTCACATGTATTTCAGGTAATCAGGAAGTGGAATCTTGGAGGTCACGGGAATGAAGTTGTGCACTGCTATGTTGTTCAAACTCTTTGATTTATTTACCGTTCCAATTTTTTAAAACAAACTAATATGTTTTTTTAACTTATATTTTGGTAACGATTACTTGGGACTACGCTACTCTGATAAATGTTTTAGGAACGATAAATCTAAACCGTCTCTTTTCGAGTCATTGTTTATAAATTATGTGTTGTTGTATCATTGTTTAGCACCCAAAGATGTATTCCGCTGCGTATAAATTTGGGGGTGTTAAAAGAACTTCCGGGCATACCACCTGCACGAGAAGTAGAATTCAGTATCGAGCTTATTCCAGGAGCTGAACCAATCTCCAAGGCTCCTTATCGCATGGCTCCCATAGAGCTGAAGGAGCTGAAGGATCAACTGCAAGAACTTCTTGAACGAGGTTTCATTCGACTGAGCGCATCTCCATGGGGCGCACCGGTCTTGTTTGTTAAGAAGAAGGACGGCAATATGCGTCTTTGCATAGACTATCGCGAGCTCAACAAGATTACTATCCGGAATAGGTATCCACTGCCACGTATAGACGATCTGTTTGACCAACTCCAAGGGGCCAAACACTTCTCTAAGATTGATCTTAGGTTAGGCTATCATCAGCTACGGGTCAAGGAGCAGGATATCGCCAAGACTGCTTTTCGTACCCGCTATGGCCACTACGAGTTTGTAGTTATGCCATTCGGCCTGAAAAATGCTCCAACGGTGTTCTTGGATTTGATGAACAGAATCTTCCATGAATTTCTGGACAAGTTCGTCATTGTCTTCATTGATGAAGTACAAGGAGGAACACGAAGACCATCTTCGTACAGTACTACAGATTCTTCTCCAGAAGCAGTTGTATGCTAAATTCTCCAAGTGTGAGTTCTGGTTAGACAAGGTGGCATTCTTAGGTCACATTGTATCAGCGAAAGGAATCCCTATGGATCCAGCGAAGGTTGAGGCCATTACTAAGTGGCCAAGGCCGACATCAGCGACGGAAGTCCGCAGTTTCTTAGGCTTAGCTAGCTATTACCGTAGGTTCGTGGAGAACTTTTCTGCTTAGCACTACCATTGACCAAACTGATGCGAAAAGGGGAGAAATTCGTCTGGACTGAAGAACGAGAGAAGAGCTCTGAAGACCTGAAGCAG
Source organism: Glebionis coronaria (assembly GCA_025667525.1). NCBI lineage: Eukaryota > Viridiplantae > Streptophyta > Magnoliopsida > Asterales > Asteraceae > Glebionis > Glebionis coronaria. The sequence goes on from CM046881.1 coordinate 356,437,749, forward strand.
AAGCTAGTATATGCACCTATTCTTAATCTCCCATCTGGTACGGGTGGATTTTAAATCTACAGTGATGCATCGGGGAAGGGACTTGGCTATGTTCTCATGCAACATGGGAAAGTGATCGCGTACGTTTCACGGCAGCTTAAGCCTTATGAAGAAAATTACCCCACGCATGACTTGGAACTTGCTGTAGTCGTGTTTGCATTGAAGATATGGAGGCACTACTTATATGGAGAATCATGTGACATTTTCATAGACCACAAGAGCTTGAAGTATATCTTCACTCAACGTGAATTGAACATGAGGCAGAGGAGATGGTTGGAGCTGTTGAAGGATTATGACATTAATCTACAGTATCATCCCAGAAAAGCTAATGTAGTAGCAGATGCTCTTAGCAGGAAGTCCGGAATGATCAACGACATTAAATTTGAGGAGGAAATCATAAGAGACTTGGAGCGACTTGACATCGAGATCATGGTACGTGGACAGCACGGCTACTGGGCTAATCTTAGAGTAGAACCCGAGTTACTCTCTAAGATCAAGGAAGCTCAGAAAGATGATGGAGAAATCTGGGCGATAGTACAGAATTTGGAGAAACAGACGGAATTCAGAGTAGATGCAGATGGTATCGTATGGCAGGGCACGAGACTTTGTGTTCCTGATGACCAAGAACTCCGGGAAGCCTTGTTAGCTGAAGCTCATAGCTCCCCATTCTCTATACATCCTGGTTCGACTAAGATGTACCATGACATCAAGCAGTACTTTTGGTGGAGTGGTATGAAACTGGATGTGGCCACTTACGTCTCCAAGTGTCTTACCTGCCAGCAGGTTAAGATCGAGCATCAGCGATCTGGCGGTCTCCTTCAACCGTTAGATATTCCAGAGTGGAAGTGGGACAAAATCACCATGGATTTTGTTACTGGTCTTCCGCCTACCAAGAGGAAGCACGATGCAATTTGGGTTATCGTAGATCGACTTACCAAATCAGCTCATTTCTTACCGATCCGCAAGGAAGATCCGGTAAGTAGACTCGCTGATACGTATAGAAGAGAGATCATGAGACTCCACGGTGCTCCATCCAGCATCGTCTCAGATAGAGATCCTCGTTTCACTTCGCGATTTTGGAAGAGTCTACAGAAAGCTTGGGGTACACAACTTAAGCTTAGCACGGCTTTTCATCCTCAAACGGACGGACAGTCGGAGCGAACTATTCAAACATTAGAAGACATGTTGAGGTCATGTGCGTTGGAATGGACGGGTGATTGGGACGATTACATATGTTTGGTGGAGTTTGCATACAACAACAGTTGGCACGCAAGTATCAAGTGTGCTCCTTTCGAGATGTTGTATGGCAGGAAGTGTCGCGCCCCAATATGCTGGGATCAGGTTGGCGAGCGAACACTTGAAGGACCTGAAATCATAGAGATGACCAATGAAAAGATCGCAGTAGCTAAGCAGAAACTTCAGGAAGCACGGTCACGTCAGAAGAGTTACGCCGATAAGCATCGTAGGGACATACATTTTAACGTAGGAGATCACGTCTTCCTTAAGGTTTCTCCGGCACGTGGTGTTAGATGCTTCGGGATTAAAGGGAAGCTCAGTCCTCGTTTCATCAGACCGTTTGATATCATTGAACGAGTCGGTGAAGTATCTTACCGGTTGGCGTTACCTCCGCAGCTTTCGCATGTGCACAATGTGTTTCATGTGTCCTTACTCAGAGGGTACCAGTATCATCCCCTTCACATGGTTCAGTATCCGGAACAGATACGTGAAGATCTCACTTTTATAGAAGAACCCGAACGAGTTCTTGACAGACAAGAACGAGTCATGAGAAGGAAGACGATTCCATTCGTCAAAATCCTATTGAGGGATCATACCGAGCGGGAAGCCACTTGGGAAACAGAGGAGTCTATCCGGGCTTCTTACCCTCGTTTCATATTTTGTATTCGGGTACATTCTTTTTTTTCAGTTTACTTTATCTATAATTCGGGGACGAATTATTCTTTTTAGGGGGGAAGAGTTGTAAAACCCGCATGCTTTTACCATGAATAGTACCCTTAAGATCGTACGTACTAGATTAAAACTTTCCTATTATAGCATGATTACGATTACGTGTTCGGATTTTACGTATTACGTACGTGTTAGAACACGATAAGTATTTATTACGCACGAACACGCAATAATTATTTAACAATAATTAATCACGAACATGCGATCATGAAATCATGAACGTAATTAAATCACGAACTATTATTAATTACGTATATATATTCATTACGAGCGTGTATAAATATATGAGGTCACGGTAATGATTTAACGAGAACACACAAAACGCGAACACAAATAAACACGAACGAACAATTAAACATCGAGACACGGAAAACGGTACGGGTACCCCATGTGGGGCCCCTACCCGCGACAACAATAAGGAGATGGGCCAAGCCCATCTCAAAACTTACTAAGAAGGGGTTAAGGTAAAATTAGCTAGTCATTTTTCACTTAACAGAAGATTAAACAAAAACCTAAAAAAGTTTTCTCCTTCTCCTCTTCTTCTTTTTTGGCCGCCACATATAAACACACCAAGGAGGGTGTTTATTTGATTTTGATCTTGGGTTTTGGTGTAAGTGTTCGTGTTTGTTCATCCTTGTTTAGATCCACGCATTCGGTATATTCTTTTTATCCTTTTCTTTTTGATTTGATCTAATGATTAATTAAGAACATGATGTTTTTAAAACCTAATTAAAAACATAGATCAAACATGAAAATGGTTATTGGGTAAATCAAAAAGGGATGTTTTTAGGGGTGTTTGTTTGGCCGGCGCCTAAACCGAACCCTAAGGGGGTCTCGATTTGGCTACTAAACCACCACCGAGACCATATGGTCCCGGTTGAGTGGTGTGGGTCCCATGACAACAGCAAGACAAGGGGAACCCCGAAGTGGTTCTGGGTATGGTGTCGATTTCATGTCTGGTTCATGGTTTCTAGTCAAGATCCGGTCCACGGTTTATGTTAAGATTATTTTTTATATAATCATATGTTAAAGTTAAATTAATAAATATGACATGATTAATTTAATAACATGACTTAGGATATAATTTAATTATTAGATCATGAAATTATTAACCTAAGTATTTTTTTAATATTTTCTAGACTTATAATTAATTAATTATTTAAAAACCATGGTTATAATTAATTAATTAACATGACTTAGGTTATATTATTAATAAATAATAATACATGTTTTAACCTAAGTATTTAACTTTATTTATTTAAAAACATGATATATTTTAATTAAATACTTTTAACCTATAGTTTATTTAAATTACATGAAATAATTAATAAACTATACAATATATCATTATGACTTAGAAAATAATCAGAAAAACACTTAGGCTTATTAACTTAGCTTATTTAACCAGCTTATATCTAATTATGGAAACTTTCTATTTTTAGAAACTTATTTAATTAAGGCAGCTAATCTATTTATGGAAACTTTCTATTTTGAGAAACTTATTTAATTTAGGCAGGTAATCTATTTATGGAAACTTATTTAATTAAGGCAGCTGATCTATTTATGGAAACTTTCTATTTTTAGAAACTTGTCTATTTTAAGCAGTAATTCTATTTTTGGAAACTTTCTATTTTTGGAAACTTTCTATTTTTGGAAACTTTCTATTTTTGGAAACTTTCTATTTTTAGTAACTATCTATTTTTGGAGACTTTCTATTTTAGGAAACCTGCTATTTTTGGAAAGTTACTTATTATTACACAGTAAGTATAATAATACATGAAATACCAGAAATACTTAATCAGAATAGACAGAATTTAAGATAAACATAGTTTAAGGCTTTAAACAGCAAAACATGATATGAACATATAAAATAAGCTAAGACATGACGTAAAACCAGTTACGTATTTAGTAAGAAGATACTTATTCATGTATGTATTTATGTAGCATTAGTGATACGGAAGTAGGATTCCTCTCAGTTCGTCTTCTTCGTTCACTGGACATAAGGTACGGATTCCCGTCCTTTCAGTATGGACATTCTTTCCTTATTAGGATTCCCCGTATGCAGCCAAATGTTTTCCCGTAGTATAAGTTTATATGTTTGACTTGCTTATGTTTAATTTAGAATACCTATAGCCATATACATGCATGACCAGTTTCACCTAGTTATGGAGGTACCATAACCATAACATTAGAGGCACTGATGTTATGACTTCACCACGGCGGAGTGATTGCTCGTGGCGTCCCTTCAGCTTTGGCCATATTATTATATTTATCATGTGGGGCGTACGGGTGCATCCTAGTTACATGTTTTCAGCAGATTACTCCGTGTGAATGTGGTGTGTGCTTGCATCCTTCACAAGGAGCTGATCCCTCCTACCCAAACCAATATATTAAATTAGAGGCAGCCCCTCTAATTTGCATGATGAGGTCACCCCTCCAAGTATTCATGCACGGTGGATTTTCATGACCTATATTGGCTAATGGTAGAACATGTTAAACAGTTTTTATAAGATGAACATAAGGCTTTTCAAACTATAAAACCAGTTTTATCAAGACTTAACCAGGTACTCGGACTTAGTTTCTTCCGCTGTTATATGTTAATTGCTTATCCTATTCATGTTGTATTGTACATCCGTGCACTGAGCGTATTGCTCAGCCGTTTTCCTTTTCTATGTTTCCAAAACGGCAGGTACTCAGGGACGCTCGTAGACTTTAAGCGTACGTGCATATGGACTGGAAGCTTTCTAGCCTTTCTTTACTTTATGCATTATCTTTACATTGATACTCTTGCTATGGACATTGTTTAGTCCTTTCCTTTACAGTACTTATGTTTGTGTGTGACGAGCTTTACTTTTGGACTACCGATGTTTGATTCTGGTATTTTCCTTTTATGGTCATGTAATGTTTAGACATTTTTCCTTGTATGCTTTGATGACACGTCATAATTACGCGTGACATTCCATTATCAAAATGGGGTGTTACGATATCAGAAGTTACACGTTTTGGTTTAATGTAGTATTGGGGTTTCCTTGTAGTATAAAAGGAACCATTGGCAGAAGGGTTAGACACACCTTCATCAAACATTATTCATTTCATATTAATAGTAGAAATCCTTAGTAAGGATCAAGTTATTTAGTTATTCTGTTTCTTCTTGTTCATAGTATTTGTATTCCGCACTTATACTGTGTGTTTCATCTAGAGTCTCTCTGTGAATAGACTTGTGATTACGGAAGTCGTTTACCATCCTTAACAGGCTGCAAGATCCATATCTAGTGGACCCAACACTTACGGACGTGGTCGCTCTTAATGATGATTTTTCTCCATGCTATGAGAATTTCACTTTTGAAATTTCTAATTTTTCCCCATTTCCTGCGGGAGATGAGGGAGATGTCGATTTATTCTCTCCGACTTACGAGAAGTTCACAAATGAACTTGGTCTTTTAGATGAGGTGGATGACGTTATTCTTCGCGACAAATTATTGAAAGTTCATCTTCTTATTGCTAAAATTGAAGCGTTGAATTCTACTCATATTACCGAGTCTTTACCCCCGTCTCTTACTTCCGTTGAGAATAATGACACATTTGTGACACCCCGGGCCGGGTCAAAATATTGCGGAATTATCAATTGAGATGTCACAAGGGTGGATCGATAGCACATAGTTCATAGAGCATAAGATAAGAAATTATTCAAAACAGATTACATGATCGTTGTACAAATTTATAAAAATTGTCTTCAACATGTCATAAGTAAAATGTTTATTTTTCCCAAATAGAACCTCTTATGAGTCCTACGATGCAGATTACAATGATGCTTGAGTCCATGCTCACACCACGTATTAACTTCATTTTCCTGAGAAAAACATGCTTAGAGGGTCAACATAAAGTTGGTGAATTTACAGGTTTAATAAAGATTAGTTTGGACATACATCAATCATAGTAGTAACAATGCACAAAGCATTTTTACTAAGAAAGGTAGATTACATTTTCTATTACTCGAAACTGAAGCTTAACTTTCCATAGTCCTCAACAGATGAGAACTTGGTGTCCTACAAAAAGACACCTAAACCCAGTTCCAACATGGTATACATCTGTTGGTCCAGTGAGCATGACTCACCCAGATGGGGATGGTCAGTCCCAAATAGATCTATTTATAACATTCGGGCAATTACAATAATTTAATAGTTTCTATAATAGTCAATCTTAATCAAGTTTATACAATTCAGTTATGTCCAATAAAATAGTTGCATGTTTTCTCCCCCGTAAAGGAAAGTTTATCAATAGTTCATATGGGGATGTAAACTCACCTTAGAGTCTGCAAAAGCTGTATAATATGAATATCCAAATAATGCTCACGCCACAAGCTACTGCCTAGTCAAATAGTACAGTCTTAATAAATAATACAAGGAACGTACGTGTATGCTTATACAGATTTTTAATTCAGTTTATTAATGCTACAGTGTTTATCTAATGATTCTAGTACAAGTATTAACAACAACCATTTAAACTTTGTAATTATGTTTCTCGTTTAAGTAGAATAAGTATTTTACTTATAATACTAGTATATGTACTTGTATTCAATTTATTTATCATTTATATAAATTCGTCCCATAAAAGTAAATAAGTACATGTATTTAGTTTACCCATATACATATAGTTTATACATTTTATCTCATAAAGTAAAATTTAAATATTTTATTTTGTAAAGTAAAATATCAATATTTTATTTACTTTAAAGTTCCCAAAAATTTTCCGAACATTTATAAAAAAATTTATAAGTTACCAGTTTAAGAATTTATACTTTAAATTCTTATGGTTTAGGGTTTATTCAAGTTTTACTAAATTTAAAATAGAATTAGGGTTATGGCTAGTTTAATTTTTGGAATATTACAAAACTAGTCCCTCCATGTCTTAGGTAAAGTAAAACTTTCGGATTTTACACTTTTAGTACCTAGGGCTTATTATACTTTCGGGTTATGGCAGATTTAGTCCTCCTAGTTATAACTAGGTTTTATGACTTCATAAAATGACAAAAACAATCCCTAGGGCTTCTTTATGTTTCGGCTTATTACAAAAGTGGTCCTTAGGGTTAGGAAATGACAAAAAACTTGTAGGAACTTTCAAAAATGGTCCCTAGGGTTTAATATGCCACAGATGGTATTTTTTTAAGCCCCAGACTTTCGGATAATTACATTTTTAGTCCTTGTGTTTAATAGTTTATCAAAAAGTTTCAAATGTTACGGTTATAGTCCTTAAGTTTCATAAATTGTCATTTAGTCCAAAAGTCTTTATAAGTTATATTTTATTATAAAAACTTTTATTTAAATATCCAAAACAATAAATGAGCTCATTAAATGGTCCAAAAGACTATTGGGCTATTTAATGGTCCTAAATATATTCTAAAGTCCATTAAGGTATTAATATTAGTTAAATGGGCTTATAGGGCTCATTTAGTCTTGGGCTAATGTTGCATAGGCTTGATTAGTTCATCAATACTAATTTTTCATTTTATGTAAGTAATTGTCTAAGTTTTCTCATAAGCTTATTATTAGCTTATCCAAATTTAGTTATAAACCTTAATAAAAGAATAAAACTCAAGGTTTGTTTTATTTGCTGTATCAAATGAGATCTAGAAGTGTTTCATATTTGCATATAGGTTATAAACCCTAATGTGAGCTTATGACTCACGACTATTTTATGTTTTAGCTTATTAAGATAAGTCAAGACTTGTTTTAAGGTTGCATGTAATCATAAGAGTCCCCAAATAAGATCTAAACTATATTTAAACCTAAAAATCAATCACAAGTCCATGTATACACATATATAGCCCACGGCTATAAATTTGATCTTGGTATTTCCAAGATGAGATTTTTAGCTAGTTTGGTGTTTTATAATTATTTATAAAGTCCAACATGTTTATCTAGTTTTGTTACATGTTCCAAAGGTTATCATGAATCCAAGAAAAAAACATATAGCCCATGGCTATATTGTTTTTCCCCAAATGTTTCCATAAAATCTTTATGCTTGTTTTATGTTTATTAGGTTAAGCTAAGTTCTTAACACTAGATCTAGGTTTTACATAGACATGCATGTACATTTAAAATCCCTCCAAGGATATATATAAATATATATATATATATATATATATATATATATATATATATATATATATATATATATATATATATATATATATATATATATATATATATATATATATATATATATATATATATATATATATATATATATATATATATATATATATATATATATATATATATATATATATATATATATATATATATATTAGCTGCGTAACCCGCCCAACGGGCGGGTTCGGTTCGTAAGTCTCTCCTAAAGGTACGTTTGTGTATTAATTATATATGCTTGCCTTGAGACGCATTTTTGTGAAAAGAAAACTTCAAAGAAACTAATTTTTGATATGATTAAGCCTTAACTCACCCAACGGATATGTTTTGTTTCATGTGAATCTTTCATTGTACTGATATCGGTTTGTATTTATTTTTTGAATTATGTTGCTTAAACGTAAATATCATATGATATTATTAGTTATTGGTACACCCATCTATCATGTTTGGTGTCATGTTACTTTATGAATGTACATAAATCTACGTCGTGTTTAGTTTGTAAATATTTTCTTAAAGTATACTTGTGTATTCGTTATATGTGTTGGTAGTGAGACTCGTTTTTGTTAAAAAGAACCTAAAATGTTTTTTTTATTGTAAATTTTAGGAAAAAACTCCTCCTTTTCTCTACATCCTATGTGTAAAAATAGAGTTTATACAAAAGAGAATTAAAAATATTGTTTATCAATAGCATTCTTGAATCAAAATCGTAGATATATAAAAGCCACAAAAATTAATTTCTATTCTCATGGTACCATTTTTGTGTTACCGTGAAGCATCCGTAGTCACACTTTCAGCCACCATATATCTAGATGTTTTAAAAGTGTATTAATTTAATATAGTTTCGTGGTAGTAGATAAAAAAACAAATATTTATGTTAATTTATGGGAAAAAGACGGATATGTCATAATTTTATCCATCTAGTCAAATGTAAGTCAAGTGAAAAGAATTTGACAAATTTGGTCATACACAAGTGCACAAATGCACAACTCCACCAAATGGTGATGATCAAATATGTCTTCTTTCAAAACATATTGTATGGTGATAACCAGATCTGTCAAATTCTTTCCATTTGACTTACATTTGACTATAAAGTGCTCAATGTTAGACACGTAATTATTCGTGTTTTTAGTAGTAATATCCCTTCATTTATGACATAATAAATAGCAAAACGTGTATTTTTAGTGCATTTATCGTTTATATGTGTTATTTATTATTGTAGGTACGAATATTAAAGAAAAGGAGCAAAAACGTAGAAAAAAGACAAAAAACGAGCACGAGAAATGGAGAGAGCGCGAGAAGTCGAGTCCGACGATGCATTTATCTTTTATTGGGCCGACCCGACACCATTTATATGGGTCGGATCGACCCGATATAAGTTAAATAGTGTTACAGCCACACAGGCCCAAGAACTTAGCCCAGCAACAAAATAAACCCTCAAGCCCAGCAGCCCATATGGACTCAGGCCCAAAAAGATGCAGCAGGCCCAGCAAGACCAACCTAAAAGAATGGAAAGAAGAGATGGGACGCAGCTATTATTTATTTTTTGAAGCGTAGGGTAGGAGTACTATTTTTTTAGGATATTTCTTCTTGGTGGTCCTGCGTAGAGAACAAGCAGGATTTCTTTGAAACCTGCGTTCCTTCAAGATTAAATAAGGTAGGCAGTATTTTTTTTATCTCTTTTTTTCTTGCCAGTTATTTCCTGCGTTTTTTTTATATATTAGATTGAGATTTGGATTAATTCTCTTATGAGTTTCATTTTATAACCACAACTTCTAGCTTTTAAATCTTGTATCCGTTATCGTTTGATATAATTCGTGATAAAACTCTGTTCTAGATTCGATTCCGGTTATAAAATCTTTGTTTCAGTTTTATGATGTTGGGATTTATGTTCTACGTTTGATTCGCAACTTTATTTTTATTAAAACTTTGTATTTAGTTTTCTTTTAAAATATAAAAAAATAGTTTATATTTTCGGTTTGTGTTGTTGATTTAATCCTAGGTTGTTATTGAGATTCGAAAGTCGGATTTGGATTTCTGAGTTCGATGTTTTTGTGAAGAAGATTTAAGATTCAGTTGAAGTGATTTGTAGCTTTGTTATGATTTAGGATTTTCGCTTGGCAGTTGGGTTTTATATTCGGCTATAATGTTCTTATGTCATGGTGATGATGATACATATTTATTCCATTCTCTTTATTTGTTCGTTGAGTTTACAGTAACAAAGAAAAAAATGATGATAACCAATTATGCTAAAGCATATTATTGGTTCTAGTTTCCTTAAGGTAATATTTAAATGCCAATTAATGTGAGTTAAGTTTACTTATTTTCCTAAATTAGTTTTTGCAGTAGGAAAATTCATTTTGGTTTAGTTAATAAAATATTTTACCAATTAATTTTAAAAATAGATTCAAAATAGTTTGCATTATTTAGATTTTATTTAGATAGTTTTTTATTAAGTTTGAAATGTCGTTTAGCTTAATTATCATTAACGTTTTTGTCTTATTGGTTCTCGGCGTTTTCTTCAACATTACGTTCGCTTCATTTTGGTAACCATTCTCTTTCTCTCTTATTCTAGTTTAAATATTTTATTGTCATTCTTGTTTATTAACCGTTTGCTTGCTCCCATAGATAATTTAGGATTCCCTCGTTGTTTCATTGCCGTTTGGTTTATTTAATTAAGATTTCCTTATTACTTTCCTTTAGATTAAGATTATCCTTAGTTTTAATCATTTAGTATAGATATATAAATCAAAATCTCTTTTATTCGAGCATCAAACTTTAGACATAAGCGCGAATTTCCATTCACACGTAGCCGGAATTACGATAACTTTCGGGTGTACGAAAACGAAACAATCACTCAACTTGACAAAATCCGTCTTTTTCCCTTAATTTATTCCATACGTATTTTTTACCTATCAATATTTATGATCTTGTCTTCGAATTTAGACCAATGTTTTGAAACCCGGGTCAACCGGTTGATCCGGCTCTGACCGAAAAAAGGGTCATATTAACCAGGGTTTCATATTTTCGAAACTCGGCTCGACCCGCCTAGTTTGAGGTGACTCGGGTCAACCCAGTTCTCAAGACCCGGCCGGGTTTTGATTTTTTCGTGTGTTTTAAAAAAAAATGTAAATTTTACGTATTTACGACTGAATTTTATTTTTACATATTATATTGGTTGGTAAAGAATTTATATCTTCAATATACATGATTTTTTTTATGATTTTCTTGTATAATTTTTATTAATTATTAAGCATATAGAAAAAATATTATTTTAGAACACCCGAGTTGACCCGAACCCAATGACTCAATTGAGTCAATTTGAAACCCAGGTTTCAAACACATTACTTTAACTACAATTGCCTCAACTTCTCAATGTGGTTATTTTGATGTATCCTAGTTTCATATTTAAATGATTTCACAAATAGAAATTATGTTAATGATGATTACAAACACAATAATAATAATCAATATCGTTGATTAAAATACTTTTTTTTAGTCTACTACGAAGAGTTTCAACCTCCTTTAGGACGAGTGGACTAATCTCCCGCGGGAGTTTGCTCGGTAGCTCGATGGATAGTATCCCTCCCAAATGAGATTTTTTCCATTCCTAAGGCTTAAACCCAAGGCTTAACCCAAGACCTTTGGTTAAGGAGCCCAGTACCTTGACCAACTGTGTCAACCTCAATTGATTAAAATACTTTGAACGACTTACAAGTTATAATATGTTGGACTTATTGAAATTACTTGAACATCTAAAAGAAATTAAAAACCAATGGAAAAATAAAATTGGCAACCACAATATTTTTTACCACAGTTATTTTCTGAAATAACTATTCCGTAAGGCTAATTAATAGTCTAATAAAAACAATGTTTCAACCAATATTTTAAAAATCGGTTTTGAAATCGAGTTGTCGGATTAAAAGGAATTGTCGGACTAAAAGGTCAACTCGAGTCAACCTATTTTTTTAAAAAAGTAAAAAGATTATATTTTCAATGATTTAACAATAGTTATATATCTAAACCATAAATATATTCATATATTGAATATATAAACTATTTACCCACAAATACACATAATTTAAATGTTTTATTTATAACCAGGCCAGGTCACGAGAACCGGGTTGACCCGGGTCACCCCCAACTCGGAAGGTCTAATCAGGTTTTCGGTTTAATATGACTCAGGTTTTTTTATCAAGACCGAATTTCAAAACATTGGTTTCAAATCAACAATCCTTTACTCAACAAAATTTTCTTAAAAAGATCTACATGGGAGTTGCTTACGCAGATTGCATAGCTCATTAGCCTAGTACCTTATAAGTTATAACAATCCCAGACAACAAACTAACTAAAAGACAATCTAAACAAAGCTACTATGAATTTCATATTCAGTGTTATATACGGTAAAAACTTTTACTAAACACAAGTCAAATATGAAACCAATAGTGACGCAAATCAATGATTTGTTTCAAAAGACTTTTGGCTATCAGATAATTATAATGTCAGAAAAAATAGTTTAACCAACAAGCCCATAAAATGTTAACCATATTTAGATCTTACTGTAACCAAAACTTGAATTCTAAGGAAACACACATTAGATGGAGCATGCAACATACAATCAATTTTGACTAATCCTACTGCGATAGTAACTGTTAGTTTGAAATGAAACCCGGACTCGTTGAGGTTTGTATACTGTCATTACACGTCGCTGTCATTTTCATAGGTTACTATATAGAAATTCGTAACCATGCAATTGTTCCATAATCTCAGGTGCCATCTTGGAAAAATGTATGACTATGTTTAGTATAAGATTAATCCATAATACAAACTCCATCAGTCCGAATGATGCCAATTCACATATGAAAAATGTAAGTCACTATATAAAACTTATGACAGTATTAAGAAAGAGTACCAACATAGTGTTCCAACAAATGGATTCCTCGAGTTCTGTCTATCACCGATCGACATCAAACAGGCAAGCAAAAACGCCAAGATCTCCCAGCCCCATTCCACAAATCTAAAAAATGAGAATGTTTCGAGCTTGTTATATTAGCAAAATCAACCTTGTTAATAATCAAAAAAACTCAACCATCATAATATATTGTTAGAGATCCGTTATGTCAAGAATAAAGATTAAGAGAATTAATTCGGCCATGGAATCAAAGATCAGAAGCTCTTTATTTATCAATCTTATTTAAGTTCCCACTATATCTCGCCCAATTGTTTTGTAGTGTTTTGAATTTGCAGCTTTTTTTGGCAAGAAACCAAAGTCACTCTTTGTAGTGTTTTGAATTTAAGATCCCACTATTTCTTCAATCTCGCAAGCATCACACACACAAAAAATAGGTTTGGAGAAAGTACACACAAGTTGGTGTGGATGCCTAGGATGATATAACATTTACTCACGTGACCTATTTTCAAATACTCACTTGAGGATTGATGCAGGTCTGCAACGCCTACACACGCACTTTACAGCTACAATCACGCCCTGCTCACTCCTAGCCACACCTTTAATGTATTCGACATCTTAAATGCCCAGTCTCCAACCAACATTGTTATTCGTGGTAAACGGACTTCGCACACATAACAATTTCTTGCAGCTGATCGACACGTAAATTGAACCCTTGTCAAATGGATCATAAAAATCAATAAATGTTTAATAATATAATTCATACATTAGGGGTTTATCATCATTACATTATGGTTTTGCGATTAGGATTTTGCGTGTGTTAGGAAAATTTGTGAAGGTTTATGAATTTAGACTTTTGGTTCGCTTAAGAATTGTATGTTACACGTGGATTCACGTTTTGCTCATAACGTCTTATGCAGCCAAAAAGTATAGATTCATAAATCATCAGAAATTGAGTCTATAACAGGAAAATTCGTTCTATTTTGGTATCTTGTCGTAACTTTTACAGTTATGAAGTCCCTTTTCACGATTTTTATGGGATAATGGGCGGGTATCACAGTTTTGATGCCTAGACGTTGTTATAACTTTGGCTTTGTACTTTCATCGCCTTCGTAACTTAGCATCATGTGATTAGTGTTGTATCATGTGCTTAACTTAATGAATGGTCATGCAAATTACACTAAATGATACAGTAAAATTTCGAACATGTGATCACACTTAACCAACAAAATGACTTAGTATAACCTATTGTGTCAACCCAAACACCCTTAATTTAGCATATCCAAAACAGTTATATCAAACCCACAGAGAAGCAGGGTATACAATATGCTTTAAATTTTATTAGTACCATATATGTACCACATTACAGTAAAAAAACATAGAACCAGGGAGGAATTGAAGCGAAAATTTGATGGTAATCGATACCTGAAGAAGACCACAAGGGTCGATACTGAATGAAACGGGTAACAACGATGCTTTTCAAACATGGGTTGCTCAAGATCATCATCTAGGCTGTATAAAATACTACTACTTTTACTTTCCATCTAATAAAAATATTATATTTCGTGCCGGTATTATGGCTAAAACTAACTCGACCTTTTTCTTTTAAGTAGCCGACCATGAACCTTTCAATGAATCTTCATAAGCGGAGGCTCTTGTCATGTAAACCCGCTGCAAAGCTGAGGTAAGTGTCCACATGTTAGTTACCTAAAAAGAATCATGTTTTACTTAAAAGATCAAATATATATTAACTAAAATGATGCATAACTCATAAATCAGTTGGATTTTTTATTCGTCTACGCCTTTCCATTCCCATAATTTAAAAAATGTTTTCCCGATGCACTGGGTTTACATCCACTGTGGGCTGCAGGTTGTGGGTTCGATCCTTGTGGTCGTCGCATTATGCATAAATTTAACTCATACCTCACACGGGCCCACGTGGGGAATTCTCCCTGGAAACCCCTTTGGGGGCTGGGTTTGCCCGCTATGCGGAGCTCGAACTTGGGGTGCTCGTTGAAATATTGCGAGTAGGCTTCCGTTTAATTATTTGCCGTTTCCAAAAAATAACAATGACCCCTAGGCCCTAGACCATGATATCTAAACATAAAACAAATAAAACTAAGCAAAATCAGAACTGAAACTGAGCTGCTTCATTGTTAACGACACTAATAAGGAGATAAATTGTATACCTTCGAAACAAAGCAGATGACCTACCTGCAAAAGATCGAAAGAAACCAACATATGCATACACAATCTAAAAAAATAACATTGTTCATTATTAGGGTTTTGACAGAAGGAGTACCTTTTTTTCTGTTACGATATATAACATTGACCTGATACATCTGTAAAAAACCATAGATCGAACAATATTAAGGTTTTGTTAAAAGGATATATGATATTGAACCGAAACATCAACCTGCTGCAATATATGCTACAATGGCTGCAAAGAAACCAGAGATCGAATGAAATTAGGGGTTTGTGAAAGGATATACGATAATGCACCAAGATATAAACAGAATGAGGAAAAAATATAGTCGAAGGTTGTTTAGAGATATACTAAGTTGCACGGGTACGGAAACGGGGACGGGGACGGGGACGGATACGGGTACCGGGAAACGTCAAAATCCTAAAATTCAAGATATGGGTACGGCGGGGAAACGTCTATTTGTCTTATAATATTTTAGTATATGAGAAATTGTCATAAAAAAATATTACAAAACATTCAAAAAAGGGAAAAAGACATATATGGTCATTTTGAGCATTAAAGAACCTTATCATGGTCACCTTTTCAACTATGGACAAATTTGGTCATCACCATTCATATTGTGACAAGTGTCCCATTAAAGTTGCTTTTTAAATGCTCAACCGACGGCGCTCAACCCACAAATGCACAACTTCTGTGTTTCACTTTATTGGAAATTGAAAAATTATGTACTATTGTCATAACCTTGATATCCGGAAATATTTTTCACTTTTACCCCCTTTAATTTTCAATTTACACCCTGTTATAAACCATATATATATTAATTTTCACAAAATATTTTTATTTTGGCATCCTAATTTTTCATCCCGGAAGCTCCATGAATCGACTTGTAAGTCTCACTAACTTTTTTTTTTCCAACAGTATGTCTCGGTATGTTCATCCGTGAAACTGATTTAATTTAGCTGATTTAATTTGTTGAATTGATATAGTATTATTATTTTATGGTTATAGGAATATGTTGCGAAGATTCATATAAAAAGCAAACTCCATTACTTTCGTTTGATGAAAGAGAGATTAGGTTTAAGACGATGTGAGTTGTTTAGGTCCACATGTTTTGGTCGCTGGTTGGATTTATATAATGTTGATAATGACGATGGTCTGATACATTATATGCTTCAGAAGCAGAATTATTCAGATAGTGATCATTATGATTTGCCCTTAATTTATCATGTTAATGGCAGTACACTCCACTTTGGTCGGCGTGAATTCTGTATTATAACTGCTTTTGAATTTGGGCACCAAAGCTTCAGTAAGTATAGGGCTGGCGAAATCAGTTTCCTTGATAGAGTGTTACCAGAGAAGATTGGTGAATATGTAAAAAACATGGATCTTCTATGTATCATTGAGGACGAAGAGCGATTTACCAATTTGTCCGATGAAGATTCTGTTAGAGTTTGTCTACTTTTGTCTTTGGAAGTTATTTTCATGGGTCACGAGTTGGGAGCAATTGTTGATGATGTATTTCTGCGGATGGTGGAAAATATTGCTGTTTGGAATGAGTTTTGTTGGGGTGAGTATATATGGCGGGAGTTATATAAGGCCATTAGAAATGTTAGTTCCAGGTATATGGATACTCACTGTAAATCATTTGAGAGAAATCCTAACTTTGTTCCGTCGTATTCATTGTCTGGATTTGTCTTAGCTTTCAAAGTGAGTATTGATTTTATAGTTTTCCATATTCAGTGGTTGTTCCTTACCATAACATTTTTTACATTTACAAATTATAGATTTGGATTTTAGAGTGTTTAAGAGTGAGCGGTTGTTGGTGGTCCCAAATGTTTGATATGATCCCTAGAGCCGTTTCCTGGTCAAAGCATAGGAATATTGAGGATTATGACAAACTTTTCCCCCAGGTTATTTTTATGTTTTATGTTTTATGTTAATAATTTACTAAATAATTTGATTCAACTGATATGATCCCTAGAGGTATAATTGATCAAATAGGCATTCTAAGTTATGTTGATTGAAAACAGGGGGAATATTTGTACAAACAGGCCAAAAATTGTAACCTAATGCACAACAGGGGGAATTTATTGACAATACACGGGAATATTTGTTTTATTTAGTACAGGTTTAATTGATCAAATAGGCATTCTAAGTTTTGTATGTCTTTACCTTTAGGCAAAAGCGACAGATTTTGACATTTATCCAAACAAAGTTGAGGGGCAAACTGGTTGGTATACAAGAAGTAATAAATATTTCAAGTGGTATACACCTAGAGCTCCTCCTGTTGAATACGGTGGCCTATTTGGTGATTATTTAAAAAAATTGATGAAAGCCCGCAAAGCCCAGGAGGAAGATGCTGAGTCATCAAAAGGTACACTTAGCAAAGAACCATCAATTGAGAATCGTCTTCAGGCTCTAGAGAAATTATCCAACAGTTTAATGGTTCTACCGAAAGAGACAAAGAGTTTGAAATCACGTGTTTACAAGCTTGAGACTATTATCAATGTAAGTTTTAAAACATGGTTTATCAAGTTGTTTTACACATTCTCTTGTTAATTTAATGTTAACTGCATTAATCTTTATGTTTTAGGTCCTCACTCGTAAAGATAAGACTAAAACAGTTTCCCAAAAGGTAATCAACAGGATAAGTTTGATAATCAGGTATGGTTTACAATACAATATAATAATAGCCTCTTAAATTAATCAACAGGATAAGTTGCCTAGTCTTGATAAGGCGTGTGATCTTCGAGACAAGTATTTGAGTGATGATGAAATACAATATTTTTCATTTAATTGTTCTCCAATTGTACGATCAAGCAAAGACCCTGTTGAGGATTTGGTAAAAGCTTTAGATGAGTTTGATAATCAGATATGTTTTTTGCTCAACTTTTCGGTATTCCAATATCTTTTTTAAGCGTATACTAACAAGTATATATAACTTTAAACAGGATCACCGTTCTGAGAAGAAAAATTTTGTATTAAATTCTCGCACCAAAGCGCAAAAGATAGAGGCTGAAAAGAATAGGCTGGACGAGGTTAAGAGAAAAAGAATGAAATCATTGCAAGAGGAACAACGAAGCATGAAGACCACGGACATATCAAATTCCAGTCACATGAAACTTGCTCTACAGAAAACTGGAAGCAACACCAATAGGAGGTATGTTAATGTGGTCAGGCAACCGGGATTCAGCAATCCAGATACTGTGTTACCCAGCATGGATGCATTAAGAAATCAGAAGAACGTTCTTGATGCATTTATGATTAAAATGTGCATGAATCTTGAACCATGGAAAGAGGTTTGTCCGCCATTCACGACATTTATCAAATTAATACTTGTTATCTTTTTTGTTAACTTAACTGTCTTTACTGATAATTTGTTATTCTCAGGATCTTAGGAGACCATCTAAAAGTATTGACAAAATTTATTGTGATTCCCCGACGGTGTTTTTCCTCAACAACTTACCAATTCCTCGTTGCAAGTTCTCATGGTGCAATGACATTTCAGTAGATCGTAGTTTCTGGGATAGTTTTGTTGGTTTGGATGAAGAACGCGTTGGTTGGTATTTGGATGAGGTACTTATACTAAATGTTTTAATTTATCTTGTTATAGCACATTGATCTATATTTTATTTATATTTTAAGATACATTTAATTTTGTCAATTATATTTTTTTTATCTTGTTATAGCACATTGATCTATGGGTATGGTACATGTGGCATTTTAGACAATCATCGCATGACTGGTCAATGGTTAGCTGTTATTTTTTTAACCTTTTGATGGCCGAATCGATGCCACTGTTTTATGCAACGGATGAAGTTTACCCGTTGTCGTGGAAAGTTGTTGAACAGGTAATTATTTCAAGTTTGAAAAATCGTATTTGCAAATCATATATTATTTTTAATTTAATTTTATGTATAATAATATTTATAGGTCTTCATTCCCATTAATCAATCCAAACGACATTGGTTCTTAGCACAGTTTCACATCACATCTGGAAATGTTACGATATATGACAGTGAAAATTATAATGATGAATGTAGTGACTGGTATTTGTCAGTGATGGAGTGTTTAGGGAATAAACTTCCGGTTGTTTTAGAAAAAACCGGGGTGTTTGAAAGCAAAGGTATTGAAAAAAATTCCTACTCTATTAACTTCTGTCGAGCAAAAAATGTCCCAATCCAAGGTGGGGTATTTGGTGACTGTGGCATATTTCTCTGCATTTTCCTTTACAGGTATATCCTTGTATAACTCATTGTCTTCTTATATATCCTTTGTCAGATCTTACATTTTATAATTTTTTTTTGCTATATAAATAGGTTAGCCCATGGTATCTCGCTCTATGTTGAAGATCCAATACAAACCGCCCTTGCCTATAGAGAGAAAATGCTGGAATTCTTTTTCAAGCACAAGATAGCAATGTAGTTCCTACATATGTCTTAGACGCAACTTCTAATCAACTGTTATGTTTGAATGGCTTCAAATAACTTCTAACTTATTTTGTTTTATTATTTGTTTTGTGATACTTTATCTATTATGTTTGTTTGTTAAAAATATTGGTCAAATGTTGCACTAATGCACAACTTTTTTCACATATTGCACAACTGCTCAACTTTGTTTCATAGTGCACAAATGGTCAACTTTTTAATTCAATGTGCAAAAATGGTCAACTTTTTAATTCATAGTGCAAAAATGCTCAACTTATTTGATGCACCAACTTTGTTGATTCATAGTGCACAAATGCTCAACTTTTGATTCATAGTACACAACTGCTCTACTTTTTGCACAGATGCTCAACTTTTGTTCGATATTGCACAACTGCTAAACTATTTGTTTTCCTAATGTACAATCGCTCAACTTTCTGTTGGATATTGCACAACTGCTCAACTTTTGTTGCTTAATGAACAAATGCTCAACTTTTCCACCAAAAGTTTTAAAAAAATTGGACTTAGCAAGGACTCGAACCTGCGCCAAACACACCACAACACACACACCTTACCGTCATGCCCTAGGGTCTTTACTGATAAAGTTTCCCTAGGGCTTGTATACAAGGAATGTTTTGTTTTCAGCTTATATTAATTTTCGATTGTTATAAGCTTATTTTCAACTTATTAGTTGAGGAAATTTAGCTTTTAATCTTGTTAATCTTAGGTTTAAATTTTGTTTATTGGTATTGGGATTACCAGTAGTGTAAAAGAAAAATAAATTAAAAAAGTTTTTAAAAAATTTGGACGTAGCCAGGACTCGAACCTGCGCCACACACACCACAACACACACACCTTACCGTCATGCCCTAGGGTCTTTACTGATAAAGTTTCCCTAGGGCTTGTATACAAGGGGTGTTTTGTTTTCAGCTTATATTAATTTTCGATTGTTATAAGGTTGTTTTCAACTTATTAGTTAAGGAAATTTAGCTTTTAATCTTGTTAATCTTAGGTTTAAATTTTGTTTATTGGCATTGGGATTACCAGTTGTGTAAAAGAAAAATAAAATAAAAAAGTTTTAAAAAATTTGGACGTATCCAGGACTCGAACCTGCGCCACACACACCTTACCGTCATGCCCTAGGGTCTTTACTGATAAAGTTTCCCTAGGGCTTGTATACAAGGGGTGTTTTGTTTTCAGCTTATATTAATTTTCGATTGTTATAAGCTTATTTTCAACTTATTAATTAAGGAAATTTAGCTTTTAATCTTGTTAATCTTAGGTTTAAATTTTGTTTATTGGTATTGGGTTTACAAGTAGTGTAAAAGAAAAATAAAATAAAAAAGTTTTAAAAAATTTGGAGGTAGCCAGGACTCGAACCTGCGCCACACACACCACAACACACACACCTTACCGTCATGCCCTAGGGTCTTTACTGATAAAGTTTCCCTAGGGCTTGTATACAAGGGGTGTTTTGTTTTCAGCTTATATTAATTTTTGATTGTTATAAGCTTATTTTCAACTTATTAGTTAAGGAAATTTAGCTTTTAATCTTGTTAATCTTAGGTTTAAATTTTGTTTATTGGTATTGGGATTACCAGTATTGTAAAAGAAAAATACAAATGCTCAACTTTGTTGGATATTGCACAACTGCTCAACTATTTGTTTTCCTAATGTACAATTGCTCAACTTTCTGTTGGATATTGCACAACTGCTCAACCTTTGTTGCTTACGCACAAATCCTCAACTTTACGCACAACTGCTCAACTTTTGTTGCTTAATGAACAAATGCTCAACTTTTCCATTAAATGAAATACTATTAAACAGGGGGAATATTTTGACAAAACAGTGGGAATTTTTTGTGCAAATAGAGAAAATTAAAATAGAGTAAATTACATTAAATAAATTCCAACATTTTCTTGGTAAATATTCAGTATATAGAGTAAATTACATTAAATAGAGTAAATTACATTAAATAAAGTAACTTCTTCAAGGGAGAATCTGAGAGTGCAAAAACCTGATCAACTGATAAGCTACATGATTGATACAATCAACCTGTAAATCAAATTCCAGCATTTTCTTCAAAGTTTCCTGTGTGAGGGGATACATCCTATCGACTAGCAAGTAGACAATCATCTCTGTCATAATTACCTCAATAACTACAGAAGAAGAAAACAGCCTCCAGAATATCATATTTGAATCCGTCTGATTTCCCCAAATGGCATCTTTTTGATCATGCTCGTACATTCTTTTCATTGTAGTCCACATGTCAAAATCTTTTTCCATGTCTTCTGTAGGTGGCTTAGACAGGAATTTTGCTTTCAAAACCCTCCAAAGATCATCAAGATCTTCTCTGTCTAAAGCCTCAAACATTTCTGGAAACGTTTGATACGCTTCACAATCACCATTTGTCCTAAACACCTTCCACCAACTCATACCCTTATCAATCACAGATTCATATTTATAAACTGAGTACTTTGTCGAGATTGAATCTAACTTGAAGTCATCAGGAAGAACTAATTTCAATTTCTTATTAATCTCCTCATCAGATGGTCCCGTGTTATCAGCAGCAAACTTCCCTAGATTTTGCATCCTTTTCATTCTTTTTGGTTTGTTACGCTGACTAACAAAACTAGACGTACCTGGACAACCACTCTCATATTTTCTTTTACATTGCTGTGTTTGATCAGATGTTTGTGCCATTTTGGCCAATATATCAGCAATATCATCTATGTTGTGACTTCTGTTATCACTTCCTTTATTAAAAGTATCCGTTTTAATATTTTCTGTGGGATAGTCATAATATTCAGTCCCACTTGACTCCTTTGAATCTACATTCGTTTTGGCAGCATCATCATCTTGATTGCCATCACTAGAGGAAACAACCAAACTTTTACTTCTCGTCCCCTCAAGTTTTTCAAGTCTTGTTTTTAAAATTTCAATTTCCAGACCCTGATCCTTTACTTTTTGTTCAAGTTGTGCATTTTGTCTTTGCAGACTAGTGCACAAAACAGTCAACTCGGTATTTGTCAAGGATTCCATACTACCCTCACCTGTGTTGCCACTTTCATGTCTACCTTCAAAGTCTGGCTCAGTCATCTTTTGCTTACTACCCTCACCTATGGTATGAGCGTCTTCTTCTACAACTGAATGTACCCTGATCGACTTGGTATGAGATGATACAGGGTCAGGATGAGGTTGTGATTCAGGCGAGGGTGTTTGATGGGCTTCTGCTATGTTTGCAGAAGCTTCACACTGAATTATATCAAGAATTGGTTTGGTTAATGGGACATATCTCCCAGAAAAGTTTTGTGTGTTTGGTTTCAAGGTGTTGAATAATTTGGCTTTGTGTTTGGCCATCTTGTAAAACCTTTTGTGTTTGATCTCCCCATCCATGTCTAAAATAACTGACAAAAATCTTGGGTACATACAAAACTTTTTCTTGCCTTTAACATTTTTCAACATAGCATCAAAAATCATTTGCGAAAAATTGTATTTTTTCCCTGTTGCCAAACATACAAGTGCCGTCGCAATATTACTCCCGAATTCATTAAACGAGGTTGTTTTGGGACTTAAACACTGTTGAATAACATGTATTAAAAATTTCCAGTGGGGTGCAAACTGTCCTTTAAAAAACTTTGATTTTTGTTTATCAGAAATATCATGGCCCAACAATGAAATATTTCTAAACAATTCGGTTTCACGCATACTACTGACACCATCCGCATCATTCAATAGAAGTGAGTCTATGATTGAATCAACAGTTACCCACTTATATTTTCCATCAACCTTACTCTTAATTTTTACTTCTCCATCGATAGTTTTTATCTTTGAATTATTCCAAAACTGCTTAATGCGTGAAGTGTAGATTTTAGGATTTACCTGAAGTGCGAACTTAAAGTAGCAAACACGAAGATAGGCCACAATATCATCAAATTCCCTGTGATCATCACTCTTCTTCAAATTGGCAACCATGTTGTGATAATCCTGAAATTTAATAGTAGTCATTGCTAGTGGGTTATGATTGATTTGCAATTTACCATGGACCAGAAAAGGGAATTGAATTTTATATGCAGATTGAAGAATTAATAGTGGACGGATTTGATTGAATTGAAAAAAGAAATTATCAATATATTGTTTTTGAAGGTTATTAAACCAACTGATGATCAAACCGCCGTTAAAAGTCAATGGTCAAACATCTGTTTATCCAATAACGGCTGTTTCACACAACGGTTATAAAAACAGGGACAAAATGGTCAAAGAACATTCAACTATCAAAAATTGTTTAGACTCATCAACTAACAGACAGTTTGATAGATAATCTAAATCAACCCACATTGTTCGATAAAAAAAAATAAAACAAGAAAATAAGTTCTTAAACATAAACAACAAATCAATGTTCATTAACAACCACATAAGTTGATGCAATCTATGGTTCATCCAAGTTAACAACGTCTAAAGAGTACGACGTTGACTGCTGAGTGCCGTTATGTTCTCCCTGCCTTATTTCATTATCACACGTCTTTGCCTAAAACATATGTAAAAAATTATATAATGTCAAAACACCCACGTAACCAAATATAAAATATAAAAACAACATAAAGAGCTTACCTTTTTGGATGGTAACGGTTCTCTGCAAGTTTGTCTGTTGTGCCCACGATTACCGCATTTTCCACATTTAACAGGTAGCTTTTCCTCACCTTGTGATTTAATACGATCTTTATTCTTTGGTCTGCCCGGTTGTTTTTTACCAATAATTGGTGGCCTAACAACTTGCAAGTAATTAGGACGTTGCCAACTTGAAACTTCTCCGACTGGATAAATCATTCCTTCGTATGTGGCTTTTAGCGTTGCTTTCTTAAACCAGCCTTGCGCCATGTGATTAAACTCTGTCAACCCAAGAACTCTACATATTGCCAAAGCATGGGCACAAGGCAAACCTGAAAGTTGCCAAACTCGACATGTGCATGAGTAATTATATATCTCGACAGTATGGATTCTACGAGTATCGTCAACTTGGTAAATTTTATACTTCTCAATGCCTGTCACAGTCCAACTAACGCCTTTTCGCCACCGCTTGTTTATTTTTCCTTTAGCCCAGTTACTTAGTTCTTTGTCCTTTGGTTGTGCATCTGAAAAAAATAAAAAATAATACTCAGTTTGTAAATGATCAACTGCTTTTACTTGTGCACAAATTCTCAGATTTTGTAAAAATGCTCAACTATTCCACAAATAATCAACCATTAGTTAAATTATTCCTTATTCATCAAATAGAGTAACTACATGTCAACTGCATTTTTTAGGGCAAAACAGGGGGAACTGTTTATCAAAACAGGGGGATCGTTTTTATCAAAACAGGGGGAACTTTTTTATCAAAACCGGGGGACTTTTTATCAAAAAATGGGCTTAGTTATAAAACTACAGATAACAGAACAATAATAGTACCTTTGTATTTTTGGCGACGACTACAATACCACTTCTGAACCAGTTTCCTATACCACTGATACTCGATTTTTTGCTAGGTTCAATTTATGTCTCGATATCCTCTCGAATTGATCTCAGTCTTAAGTGGAATGATTGTTCTTGGTTACTAAATAAAAGGGTTTGGTTTTCTAGTCTAAAAAAAAGAAGTGGAAATGAAAATTTAAATCAAAGACAATTACTTTAATTATGATTAACAAAGACTTGTATTAAACTTAAGATTAAAATTAAGATTAAAATTAAAATTGAAATTAAAGTTCAATAAACATAAAGAAACAGTAAAACAGACAAACAGTAACCTAAAAGGAAAATTGATCCGGAACTTTAACCTTGGTTCGGAACTTACTCAAAGACAACTCATTCAGAAGTTACTGTTCATTCATCCGGAAGTTTTGAAAAGCAATTGGTTCGGAACTTCCTGGCTTGGTTCGGAACCTTCCGAATGAAGGTTTGGTTCGGAAGTCTTGCTTGGTTCGGAACCTTCCGAGTGAAGGTTCGGTTCGGAAGTATTGTCTTGATCCGGAACTTACTGGTTGGTTCGGAACCTTCCGAATGAAGGTGATTGGTTCGGAACTTATGGACTTCCGAATGAATTGGTTGGTTCGGAAGTTTCTGATTGGTTCGGAAGTTTGAGACTTCCGAATGAAGGTGGTTGGTTCGGAACTTATGCTTGATTCGGAACTTCTGGAAACCCAGATACAGTAACAGATATACGAAGAACAGGGAACACGAATTTTAATCAAAATCAAACCAAATACTTAAAAAGGTTTTACCAAATTAAACATAGATCATTTAAACACCATAAGCGACGAATCCCACCAATAAAAACACAAATCCTAACAACTTTTGAAGATCAAATCAAGAAAAATAAAAACTTAAGAACTTGAAGATAAAAATGAAGATAAACAAGATTAAATGGAAAGATTAAACAAGACTTTGTATTGAATGATTAATGTTTTAACAAGATCAAACAAGAATTAAAATAACAAGATTTAGAAAACAAAGATTAAAATCACCAATCACCCTAGTGGTGATGGTGATGAAACGGAACAGAGAGAAAGAAAATGGGGGAGAAGAAAAAAAACTCAAAAACTCCTCTAAATGTGTGAGGGGAGGGCTATTTATAGCCTTGTCTTGTGGTTGGTGAGTGGGCTTTCTCCCGTTCTTCTTGTCTTTTCGTCTTTTCAGAAAAGTTTCCGTTTTCGATTCTGATTCGGGATTTGTCGTCGATTAAATTCAACTCGTCTTTTAATTTCTTCGTTTAATAGACTTGAGTTTCTTCGACTTATATAAATCTTCCATCTTTGGTCCTTTTCTTCGATAAATCTTCGAATAGGCCCAGTGACTTCAAATCTTTTGCATCTCTTGGACAATAGACTTTATCTTGAGTCTTTTTCTTCAGTAAAACCCGTGCAATCCCATGTTTTCTTCAATATTCATCCGGTTGGCTCTGAAAACACAACAAACACAAAAACCACGCATAATTCCAAACAAATGATATTAAATACGTGTTTTGGTCTCGTTTTAGCACGAATTAAGTGGTAAAAGGATGGGTGTTTACACACCTATCAAATCCCCTACACTTAACCATTGCCATGCCCTCATGCAATGCTTAGTGATAAAGCAAGCTTACACTTTTCTCATAATTAATCAACCTTGGCCTTATTTAAAATACTACTAAACAAAAATTAAAGTACTAAAGGGAATTAAGACTTTGAAGGAAACAAAAGGATAGAAAACCATTTTCACTTGAAAATAGCTATATGGAAATAACTTGCAAAGAAATCGATGACTTACATTAGGGCTTTGGTGCTGCGAAGATTTATCACCCTCAAGTTTCACGTCCCCCAAACTAAGCTTAAAAACGAGATCATTGTTATTATAAGTTAGCAATTCAAACACTTACACACATGGCTTAATTAAATGCTTAAACTCCCTTATTCCTAGGTGTATCTCTTATATTTTATTTTTGTCTTAGAATGATCATGAAGATGCATTTTTGGACATATTTCGATAGTTTATTAGGGCTGAAAGCAAAGTAGGACGATTTGATCAATGGTTAGCTAAAGGACAAAATCTCTTAAAACTACTTCTCGGGATATCAAAAAGTTCATATCTTGGCATAACTTGGTTCACGATTTGAGACCTTTCTCGGGCCGATATTTGGCATGTACTTCATACTTCATATCTTCGAGAGACGTTCTTGAGATAATGGTCTTCTCATCATAATAGAGTTTCTTCGCTTGGAGACTTTTGAGGGGTACTCCAACTTTGTTGACCACGACTTCATGATTATTTCTTCAATCTCTAATTGGGATTTTGAGATACAACGATCCGCCTCCTTTTTGGACTTGGATCTATTTATCCTCATACCTTGTTAGGGTCTTTTCGGATAGACTTCTCCATGATCTTTATGGGAGTTGATTGCTTTTCGTCGTGAGTCTTGATCCTTCATATTGATTTTTAGGAATAATGCTTTTCACATCACTTTGGATCTTCAGCAATAAATTTGAATCCTCATGCCTTGTTAGGGCCTTTTCGGACTCGCCAATCTTCGCGCCCCGCTTCATAAGTTATGCCTTGGCTATGAACTCTTATCATTACCGAGCAACTTTTAAACGATCTTGGGCTAGAAGCTAAGTAACTTTTCAAATCGTACGACCTTACTTATTGCAGATAAATTATTAGCAAGTGATGGGAGAATAGGCAAATAATTACACCAAGTGAGCTTGCGCAAGAATACCGACTTATAATTGACTCTATCATTTCTCGTCCTCCACAATTTAAAATCTCAAGTAATGAGACTCGTGGATGCTTAGCCTAATAAACCAATTAACGTCTACATGGTTAAGGATACTAGCTAGAATAAACTTGGATAAGTCTATTCGGGTTGAGTCAAAATAAGCGCAACAGGCCTAATATGTCAAAGACTTCTAAACTAGCTACACCACTTTAATATTTTTGACTTTATTGCGGGATATATACATATGAAAGCAACGATAAAAATTTAAAAATTACAACTAAATGGCCAAAGTTAATAAAAAATTTTAAAAATGTTGAAAAATAGGATTTTCTGGTTAATTGAAGGCATTTTCATGGAAAAGTCCACTTAAAACTTCGATAGAAGTCCGCCCTACACTTAAGATAAACATTGTCCTCAATGTTTAAGCATGTGGGAAAAGTTTCCCCTACACTTATGACATTGTGCACGTTGGTTAACTCAAGTTAAGGAAGAGACGACTAAAGTGATCAATTTCAAATGTGAGTATGAAGAAAATTGAATCACGATAGTTGAGAGATAGAACCGGATTTCGGATAACACGGGAGCACGGTTCTTTAAAAGCTTCCAAGAGTGCACTAATCCCTGTAATCACATCACCATACAAAGACAAACACATATAGAAGTCCCCCCCTACACTTAGGGGATTAAAATATAAAAGGATAGATACTCGGGCTGCCTCCCGAGGAGCGCTTGTTTTTTATAACCGAGTCACGAGCCTGACTCGACCCAAAATTAGTTCATGGGTAACGTGGTGAGGGATGGAATCACCTCCTTAGAGGTGTCCTCACCAAAGTACAACTTCACTCATTGGCCATTCACCTTAAAATTTGGTCCATCAGGTTGAGCGAGCTCGAGAGTACCATATGGAAAAATTTGGGCAATGGTGAATGGGCCGGACCAACGAGATTTGAGCTTTCCCGAGAAGATTTTCAACCGAGAGTTAAAAAGTAAGACTTTGTCTCCAACATGGAACTCTCGGTTTTTAATCTTAGAGTCGTGAATGAGCTTAGTCCTTTCCTTATAAATCAAAGAATTTTCATAAGCCTCATTCCGAAGTTCATTCAGCTCATTGAGTTGGATCTTGCGTAGGTCACCGGCTTTGTTTATATCAAAATTAGCCCACTTCAAGGCCCAATAAGCCTTGTGTTCCAACTCAATGGGGAGGTGGCACGCTTTCCCGTACACAAAACGATAAGGCGTACAGCCGATCGGGGTCTTGTAAGCAGTACGGAAAGCCCACAAAGTATCATCAAGTTTATCAGCCCATGAGGCACGATGCTCTCCCACAGTTCTTTCAAGAATTCGCTTAAGTCCTCGGTTGGATATTTCAGCCTGGCCATTAGTTTGTGGGTGGTAGGTTGTGGAAAGACGATGGTTTACACTGATAGGTGTGTAAACACCCATCCTTTTACCACTTAATTCGGACTAAAACGAGACCAAAACACGTATTTAATATCATTTGTTTGGAAGTATGCGTGGTTTTTGTGTTTATTGTGTTTTCAGAGCTAACCGGATAAATATTAAAGAAAACATGGGATTACACGGGTTTTATCAAGGAAAAAGACTCAAGACGAAGTCTATTGTCCAAGAGGTGCAAAAGATTTGAAGTCACTAGGCCTATTCGAAGATTTAACGAAGAAAAGGACTAAAGACGGAAGATTTTCATAATTCGAAGAAACTCAAGTCTATTTAACGAAGAAATTAAAAGACGAGTTGGATTTAATCGACGACAAATCCCGAATCAGAATCGAAAACGTCAACTTTTCTGAAAAGACGAGAAGACAAGAAGAAAGGGAGAAAGCCCACTCACCAACCAACCACTAGGAGTATAAATAGATACTCCCTTCACACAATTAGGGAGTTAGTTCATTTTTTTCTTTTTTCCAGCCTTTTGTTCGTTCCATCACCAACACCATTAGGGTGTTTGGTGATTTTTCATCTTTTTCTTTCAATATTGTAATCCTTAATCATTAACCTTGTTACTTTTACATTAATCAATCCATTCCATCTTTCTATTCATCTTGTTCTTCATCATTTTTATTGCAAGTTTCTAAGGTTTTTTATTTGATTCTAGTTTGATCTTAAAAAGTTGTTGATTTAGTGTTTTTATTGGTGGGATTTATTACTTATGGTATTTAAATGATTTATGTTTGATTTGGTTAAACCTTTTTACTTATTTAGTTTAATTTTGAATTGATTCGATTTGCTGTTACTGCTACTGTTCGTGATTCCCAGGATTTTCCGAACTGAGCAAATATTCCGAATAGGTGGGTTTCAGTTTGCCTTATTCGGAATCTTTCCAACTTTCCGAATAACCATAATTTTCCGCATAGCCAAAGTTGTCATTTCCTTACTCGGAATATTTCACATATTCCGAACAGATTACATTTTCCGCATAGTCCATTTATTCCGAATAGGGCCAGCTTTCCGAATAAGCATTATTTTCCGCATAGCCCTGTTTTTCCGAATAGGGTACTTTTTTCCGCATAGGACTTTTTATTCCGCGTAGGGATTTATTCCGAATTAGACATGTTTTCCGAATGAGCTTATCTTTCCGAATAGACTGAAGTTTCCGCATAGTGTTTTTATTCCGCATGAGCTTACTTATTCCGAATAGCATCTTACTTTCCGAATAGAGCCACATTCCGCATAGGAGAACTTTCCGAATGGTGTTATATTCCGCATAGACTATTTTTCTATAAGGGTATTTTTCCAGTATTAATTCAAGTTTTGTTTTTTTTATTTGTTGCTTGTTTTAAGTTTATATCATTATCATTATCATTATCATTTTACTCCTTTCCCTGTTTAGTAGAATAGAAAACCAAATCCAATTTTTGTCACCAAGAACAAATCATTCCACTTTTAACTGAGATCAATTCGAGAGGATTCCGAGAAATATTTGGAACCCACACAAAATCATAATATCAAATGGCGCCGCTGCCGGCTCTTCTCGTTAAGATCAAAAGTTTTTTGTGAGAACTTGGATTTTGGGATCCGTTCCCCGTGAACGTTACTTTTTCATAAAAAATTTCAAAAATAACTAAAAAATATAAAATTTTCAAAAATCCTAAAAAGTAAAAAACATAAAAACCAAAAATATTTTTGCTTTGTTTTTCTTAGTTCGTTCTTTTACAGGTGTATGCGCACTCGATCCACGTCTTATCAAGAGCCCGAGCCTCTCGATAACTTAGATATGGCTGGTGTACAAAACAACAATAACATACCACCTCCGAACAACAATAATAACAACAACCCGCCTTTCAACAACATGAATAACAACAATGAGCCCCTTCCGGATAATCGCCCAATGATTGAATTGCTGCAAGCTCATGTCGATGGCAACACGGATCCAATTGTCATCCCTCCAATTGCCGCCAACAATTTCGAGCTCAAGTCAGGCTTTATCCAGATGGTCTCCGCTCAGCCATTCTTGGGACGAACCATTGATGACCCACATGACCATATCAAGAGATTTCTACAACTCACCAACACGGTCAAGTTCAATGGAGTTCCACAGGAGGTTATAAGGTTACAACTTTTTCCCTTTTCTTTAGAGGGACAAGCCCGACATTGGCTTGCTAAGGAACCGCCACAGAGTATTCTCTCGTGGACGGATTTGGAAACAAAGTTTATCAATTACTTTTTTCCACCCTCTCGTACTACCGCTTTGCGGAATGAGATTATAAACTTTGAACAAAAGTACGATGAGTCTTTCAGTGAATCTTGGGATCGTTTCAAAGATCTTTTAAGAAAATGCCCACAACATGGTTTTACCAAAGTACACCAAATCAATACTTTTTACAATGGTTTAAGCATGAGTGACCAAGATTCACTGAATAGTGCCTCGGGGGGTAATTTATTGGCTAAGACTTCCAATGCTGCTTGGGACATCATTGAGAATAAATCTCGTGTGCAAACCAAGAGTGTTAGGACCAATGTTGCTAGTGCTAGCACTAATGACAGCGACAAGCGATTAGACAAAATCACTACGCTTCTTGAATCGCTTGTCACCCACACCGTCAGCAACAACAACAGCAACAACGCCAAAAATGCACAAGTGAACGCTGTCAGCCAACCCAGTGAGATATGCGGTGGGCCCCACTCTTACACAACTTGTACCGCCACCCAAGATTACCCTGCTGAGAATGTGAATGCGGCATATGGCACCTACCAACAACCTGCTTATCAAGCCCGACCTCAAGGTGACCGTAACTTGCTTAGCTATCGCTCAAACAACTATCTTTCACCACCTGGCTTTCCTCCTGCCAACCCAAACCAACAACAAAACCTTAATCGCCCTCCTCAACAACAACAACAACCTCGACAACCATACATCCCACCTCACAAGCAACAACAACCACCTCCACGTAACAATCAAGTCTACCAACAACCTGCTTACCAACCACCTGCATACAATGCTCCTCCTACCCAAACCAACACTGCATTACACCAAGAGGTTGCAACCTACATGAGAACCAATGATGTGATAGTAGGAAATCTTCAAGAGGAAGTGCGCAATTTGAAGGCAGATTTGGTCAAGCAAGGAAATGATTTGAGAGCTGACATGAGAAACACGTTGGATAGCCAGACTAATGATCTGAGGAACATGATGGCTAGTTTCTTCCAAAGTAGTCAACCCTCTTCTTCGGGTACTCTTCCGAGTAACACCGTTGCAAATCCAAGAGGGGAGATGAAAGCAATCACTACTCGAAGTGGTAAAGGTACCAAGGAACCCGAGCTTCCCATACCTCCACCGGTGATTGTGACTAAGGAGAACGAGTCACCTGCTCCTATTCCTCCTCCTTCTCCTTCCCCAATTTCTCCACCTCTTCTTTCTACCCCTCCTCCACCCGTGGTTGTGAGTGATCCTATTCCTTTAAAGCCATCCTCTTCTTCCAATATACCTTATCCTTCAAGGTTGAGGAAAGAGAAGCAAAAGAGCAAGGATGATATTCAGGTTTCGAATTTCCTTAAAATGTTCAAACAACTGAATTTCAATATCTCCTTCGCTGAGGCTCTCGCTCACATGCCCAAGTACGCGAAAATGTTTAAAGATCTTTTGAGCGACAAGGAAAAGCTCCTCGATATTGCCAACACCCAACTTAATGAGAATTGCTCTGCAGTGCTCTTAAGGAAATTGCCAATCAAGCTTGGTGATCCGGGTCGTTTTCTTATCCCTTGCAATTTCCCGGGAGTAGAGAATTGCATGGCCCTAGCAGATCTAGGTGCCAGTATTAATCTCATGCCTCTAAGTGTTTGGAAGCAATTATCTCTCCCAGAGCTAGTCCCCACCAAAATGACTTTGGAATTGGCCAACCGTACGGTTGCTTATCCAGTGGGGATAGCCGAAGACGTTATTGTAGGAGTCGACAAATTCACCTTTCCTGCTGATTTTGTTGTCGTCGACTACGAGATGGATCCTCGTGTGCCACTTATTGTTGGTCGTCCATTCTTAAGGACCGGTCGCACTCTTATTGATGTTGAAGCCGGTGAGCTTATCATGAGAGTGGGTGACGACAAAGTAGTCTTCAACATGGGAAAGTTGTCCAAACAACCTTATTCATATGAGAGTGTTAATTGTATTGACGTTCTCGATGAGGCTTGTGAAGAACACTTTAATGATGCTTGCAAAAGTATTCCTACCTCTCTTCCCAATGTTGAGACCGTGTCCTCTATTGATTCATCGTTGTCTCTAGTTGGAGATAGTGATTTATTCTGGAACAATCTTGAAGCTACCATGGGAGATGCGAATTTAGCTACTAATGATTCTCCCACCGAAGGGGATGAAGACATGAATTTCTTTGACAATCTTCTCACCGAAGACAATCCTTCGCCTCCATCTCCCACGGTCATTGCTATCGATGCTACGACTTTGAAAACGCCTCCCGTCGAAAATCCTCCGGATTTGGAACTTAAGGAGTTGCCGCCTCATCTCGAGTACGTGTTCCTTGACGACAACAAGAAGTCGCCCGTCATTATTGCAACGGATTTGAAAGATGAAGAGAAGACTCGCCTCGTTGCCGTGCTGAAAGCTCATAAGAAGGCTATTGCTTGGAAGATTTCCGATATTCATGGAATTGATCCTCACTTCTGCACACACAAAATTCTCATGGAGGACGACTTTAAGCCCACTATTCGAAGCCAACGAAGGGTGAATCCAAAAATCCATGAAGTCATCAAAACAGAGGTTCTCAAACTTCTTGATGCGGGTATGATTTACCCTATTTCAGATTCCCCATGGGTTAGTCCAATCCATTGTGTGCCTAAGAAGGGCGGAATAACCGTTGTTCCCAATGAACACAACGAGTTGATTCCCACTCGTCTCGTTACTGGGTGGAGAGTTTGTATAGACTACCGCAAACTCAATGATGCCACGAGAAAGGATCATTTCCCTCTACCTTTTATGGACCAAATGCTTGAACGTTTAGCCGGTAATGAATATTACTGCTTTCTTGATGGTTTCTCGGGTTATTTTCAAATACCCATCGATCCCCAAGATCAAGAGAAGACTACATTCACTTGTCCCTATGGCACTTTCGCTTACAAAAGAATGCCTTTTGGTTTATGTAATGCGCCCGGGACTTTCCAAAGGTGTATGTTAGCTATCTTCCATGACATGGTTGAACAAACCATGGAAGTCTTCATGGATGATTTCTCGGTCTTCGGGGATTCTTTCTCTTCTTGCCTTGCCAATTTGGAACGTATGCTAAAGAGGTGCGAAGACACTCGCCTTGTTCTAAATTGGGAAAAATGCCATTTTATGGTAAAAGAAGGCGTCGTGCTTGGACATAAGATCTCGAAAGCCGGTCTTGAAGTAGACCGTGCTAAAGTCGATGTTATTGCAAAGTTGCCTCCACCTTCAACTGTGAAGGGTGTGAGAAGTTTCTTGGGTCATGCGGGCTTCTACCGTCGATTTATCAAAGATTTTTCTCAAATCGCTCGCCCGATGACCCACCTCTTGGAAAAAGATACTCCTTTTATCTTCTCCAAAGAGTGCCTTGAAGCCTTCAACTCGCTTAAGGATAAGCTAACTAAGGCACCCGTCTTGGTTACCCCTAATTGGGAGCTGCCCTTTGAGTTGATGTGCGATGCTAGCGATTTTGCTATTGGAGCGGTTCTTGGACAAAGAGTGAACAAACACTTCCAACCGATCCATTACGCTAGCAAGACAATGACAGGGGCACAATTGCATTATACGACAACCGAAAAGGAGCTTTTAGCTGTTGTCTATGCTTTTGAAAAATTCCGCCCCTATCTTGTCCTTTCTACCACTATTGTGTACACCGATCATTCCGCGCTGAAGTACTTGTTGACAAAGCAAGATTCCAAACCAAGACTTCTTCGCTGGGTTTTGCTGCTCCAGGAATTTAAAATCGAAATTCGCGATAAAAAAGGAGCAGAAAACTTAGCCGCGGATCATCTCAGTAGACTTGAGGA
Source organism: Glebionis coronaria (assembly GCA_025667525.1). Lineage (NCBI taxonomy): Eukaryota > Viridiplantae > Streptophyta > Magnoliopsida > Asterales > Asteraceae > Glebionis > Glebionis coronaria. The sequence continues at coordinate 356,473,138 of CM046881.1, forward strand.
TCCTTACCAGGGGGATCATCCGACCAAAGAAATCAATGATTCTTTTCCCTTGGAGACCTTAATGTCTATAAACTCGAAACCGAATGAAACCCCGTGGTTTGCGGACTTTGCAAACTACTTGGCGGGTGGAATTCTCAAGGAAGGGTTGACGTCTCAACAAAAGAAAAAGTTTTTCACCGACATTAAGACTTACTTTTGGGACGACCCTTACCTATTCAAACAATGTGCCGACCTGATTATCCGTCGATGTGTTGATGGACCGGCAGCGTCTGAAATCCTTGATGCTTGCCACAAAGGACCCACCGGTGGTCACTTTGGTCCCAACTACACAGCTAAAAAAGTGTTTGATTCGGGATTTTATTGGCCCTCCATATACCGTGACGCTCACGATATGGTCAAACGATGTGATGTTTGCCAAAAGCAAGGCAAAATCACACATAAAGACGAGATGCCTCAGAATTTCATTCAAGAGTGTGAAATTTTTGATGTTTGGGGTATCGACTTTATGGGGCCATTCCCTTCATCTAAAGGAAACAAATACATCCTTGTAGCCGTTGACTACGTTTCAAAGTGGGTTGAAGCCAAAGCTTTACCTACTAATGACGCAAGGGTGGTTTGTAACTTTTTGAAAGCTCTATTCGCTAGATTCGGTGTGCCTCGTGCCATTATTAGTGATCGTGGGACTCATTTCTGCAATGACCAATTTGCTCGAGTCATGGCTAAGTACGGTGTAAACCATCGTCTTTCCACAGCCTACCACCCACAAACTAATGGCCAGGCCGAAATATCCAACCGAGGTCTTAAGCGAATTCTTGAAAGGACCGTGGGAGAGCATCGTGCCGCATGGGCTGATAAACTTGATGATGCTTTGTGGGCTTTCCGTACTGCTTACAAGACCCCGATCGGCTGTACGCCTTATCGTCTTGTGTACGGGAAAGCGTGCCACCTCCCCATTGAGTTGGAGCACAAGGCCTATTGGGCCTTGAAGTGGGCTAATTTTGATATCAACAAAGCCGGTGACCTACGCAAGATCCAACTCAATGAGCTGAATGAACTCCGTAATGAGGCGTATGAAAATTCTTTGATCTATAAGGAACGAACTAAGCTCATTCACGACTCCAAGATCAAAAAACCGAGAGTTCCATGTTGGAGACAAAGTCTTACTTTTTAACTCTCGGTTGAAAATCTTTTCGGGCAAGCTCAAATCTCGTTGGTCCGACCCATTCACCATCGCCCAAATTTTTCCATATGGTACTCTCGAGCTCGCTCAACCTAATGGACCAAATTTTAAGGTGAATGGCCAACGAGTGAAGTTATACTTTGGTGAGGACACCTCTCAGGAGGTGATTCCATCCCTCACCACGTTCCCCATAAACTAATTTTGGGTCGAGTCAGGCTCGTGACTCGGTTATCAAAAACAAGCGCTCCTCGGGAGGCAGCCCGAGTATCTATCCCTTTAACCCCTAAGTGTAGGGGAGGACCTATTTTGGTCGTTTGTGTTTGTATGGTGATGTGCTTACAGGGATAACTGCAATCTTGGAAATCTTTGAAGAACCGTGCTCCCGTGTTATCCGAAATCCGGTTCTATCTCTCAACTATCGTGATTCAATTTTCTTCATACTCACATTTGAAATTGATCACTTTAGTCGTCTCTTCCTTAACTCGAGTTAACCAACGTGCACAATGTCATAAGTGTAGGGGAGACTTTTCCCACATGCTTAAACATTGAGGACAATGTTTATCTTAAGTGTAGGGGAGACTTCTATCGAAGTTTTAAGTGGACTTTTCCATGAAAATGCCTTCATTTAACCAGAAAATCCTATTTTTCAGCATTTTTCAAATTTTTTATTAACTTTGGCCATTTAGTCGTAATATTTAAATTTTTATCGTTGCTTTCATATGTATATATCCCGCAATAAAGTCAAAATATTTATAAAGTGGTGTAGCTAGTTTTGAAATCTTAGATCTATTAGGCCCGTTGCGTTTATTTTGACTCAACCCGAATAGACTTATCCAAGTTTATTCTAGCTAGTATCCTTAACCATGTAGACCTCAATTGGTTTATTAGGCTAAGTGTCCACGAGTCTCATTACTTGAGATTTTAAATTGTGGAGGACGAGAAATGATAGAGTCAATTATAAGTCGGTATTCTTGCGCAAGCTCACTTGGTGTAATTATTTGCCTATGCTCCCATCACTTGCTAATAATTTATCTGCAATAAGTAAGGTCTTACGATTTGAAAAGTTACTTAGCTTCTAGCCCAAGATCGTTTAAAAGTTGCTCGGTAATGATAAGAGTTCATAGCCAAGGCATAACTTATGAAGCGGGGCGCGAAGATTGGCGAGTCCGAAAAGGCCCTAACAAGGCATGAGGATTCAATTTTATTGCTGAAGATCCAAAGTGATGTGAAAAGCATTATTCCTAAAGTCAATATGAAGGATCAAGACTCACGACGAAAAGCAATCAACTCCCATAAAGATCATGGAGAAGTCTATCCGAAAAGACCCTAACAAGGTATGAGGATAAATAGATCCAAGTCCGAAAAGGAGGCGGATCGTTGTATCTCAAAATCCCAATTAGAGATTGAAGAAATAATTATGAAGTCGTGGTCAACAAAGTTGGAGTACCCCTCAAAAGTCTCCAAGTGAAGAAACTCTATTATGATGAGAAGACCATTATCTCAAGAACGTCTCTCGAAGATATGAAGTATGAAGTACATGCCAAATATCGGCCCGAGAAAGGTCTCAAATCGTGAACCAAGTTATGCCAAGATATGAACTTTTTGATATCCCGAGAAACAGTTTTAAGAGATTTTGTCCTTTAGCTAACTATTGATCAAATCGTCCTACTTTGCTTTCAGCCTTAGTAAACTATCGAAATAAGTCCAAAAATGCATCTTCATGATCATTCTAAGACAAAAATAAAATATAAGAGATACAATTAGGAATAAGGGAGTTTAAGCATTTAATTAAGCCATGTGTGTAAGTGTTTGATTTACTAACTTATAATAACAATGATCTCGTTCTTAAGCTTAGTTTGGGGAACGTGAAGCTTGAGGGTGTTAAATCTTTGCAACACCAGAGCCCTAATGTAAGTCCTTGATTTCTTTACAAGTTATTTCCATCCTTTTGTTTATTTTAAAGTTTTAAGTTCTCTTAGTATTTTAATTGTTGTTTAGTAGAATTTAAATAAGGCCAAGGTTGATTGATTATGAGAAAAATGTAAAATTGCTTTATCACTAAGCATTGCATGAGGGCATGGCAATGGTTAAGTGTAGGGGATTTGATAGGTGTGTAAACACCCATCCTTTTACCACTTAATTCGGACTAAAACGAGACCAAAACACGTATTTAATATCATTTGTTTGGAATTATGCGTGGTTTTTGTGTTTATTGTGTTTTCAGAGCTAACCGGATAAATATTAAAGAAAACATGGGATTACACGGGTTTTATCAAGGAAAAAGACTCAAGACGAAGTCTATTGTCCAAGAGGTGCTAAAGATTTGAAGTCACTAGGCCTATTCGAAGATTTAACGAAGAAAAGGACTAAAGACGGAAGATTTTCATAAGTCGAAGAAACTCAAGTCTATTTAACGAAGAAATTAAAAGACGAGTTGGATTTAATCGACGACAAATCCCGAATCAGAATCGAAAACGTCAACTTTTCTGAAAAGACGAGAAGACAAGAAGAAAGGGAGAAAGCCCACTCACCAACCAACCACTAGGAGTATAAATAGATACTCCCTTCACACAATTAGGGAGTTAGTTCATTTTTTTCTTTTTTCCAGCCTTTTGTTCGTTCCATCACCAACACCATTAGGGTGTTTGGTGATTTTTCATCTTTTTCTTTCAATATTGTAATCCTTAATCATTAACCTTGTTACTTTTACATTAATCAATCCATTCCATCTTTCTATTCATCTTGTTCTTCATCATTTTTATTGCAAGTTTCTAAGGTTTTTTATTTGATTCTAGTTTGATCTTAAAAAGTTGTTGATTTAGTGTTTTTATTGGTGGGATTTATTACTTATGGTATTTAAATAATTTATGTTTGATTTGGTTAAACCTTTTTACTTATTTAGTTTAATTTTGAATTGATTCGATTTGCTGTTACTGCTACTGTTCGTGATTCCCAGGATTTTCCGAACTGAGCAAATATTCCGAATAGGTGAGTTTCAGTTTGCCTTATTCGGAATCTTTCCAACTTTCCGAATAACCATAATTTTCCGCATAGCCAAAGTTGTCATTTCCTTACTCGGAATATTTCACATATTCCGAACAGATTACATTTTCCGCATAGTCCATTTATTCCGAATAGGGCCAGCTTTCCGAATAAGCATTATTTTCCGCATAGCCCTGTTTTTCCGAATAGGGTACTTTTTTCCGCATAGGACTTTTTATTCCGCGTAGGGATTTATTCCGAATTAGACATGTTTTCCGAATGAGCTTATCTTTCCGAATAGACTGAAGTTTCCGCATAGTGTTTTTATTCCGCATGAGCTTACTTATTCCGAATAGCATCTTACTTTCCGAATAGAGCCACATTCCGCATAGGAGAACTTTCCGAATGGTGTTATATTCCGCATAGACTATTTTTCTATAAGGGTATTTTTCCAGTATTAATTCAAGTTTTGTTTTTTTTATTTGTTGCTTGTTTTAAGTTTATATCATTATCATTATCATTATCATTTTACTCCTTTCCCTGTTTAGTAGAATAGAAAACCAAATCCAATTTTTGTCACCAAGAACAAATCATTCCACTTTTAACTGAGATCAATTCGAGAGGATTCCGAGAAATATTTGGAACCCACACAAAATCATAATATCAACACCGTACTTAGCCATGACTCGAGCAAATTGGTCATTGCAGAAATGAGTCCCACGATCACTAATAATGGCGCGAGGCACACCGAATCTAGCGAATAGAGCTTTCAAAAAGTTACAAACCACCCTTGCGTCATTAGTAGGCAAAGCTTTGGCTTCAACCCACTTTGAAACGTAGTCAACGGCTACAAGGATGTATTTGTTTCCTTTAGACGAAGGGAATGGCCCCATAAAGTCGATACCCCAAACATCAAAAATTTCACACTCTTGAATGAAATTCTGAGGCATCTCGTCTTTATGTGTGATTTTGCCTTGCTTTTGGCAAACATCACATCGTTTGACCATATCGTGAGCGTCACGGTATATGGAGTGCCAAAAAATCCGGAATCAAACACTTTTTTAGCGGTGTAGTTGGGACCAAAGTGACCACCGGTGGGTCCTTTGTGGCAAGCATTAAGGATTTCAGACGCTGCCGGTCCATCAACACATCGGCGAATAATCAGGTCAGCACATTGTTTGAATAGGTAAGGGTCGTCCCAAAAGTAAGTCTTGATGTCGGTGAAGAACTTTTTCTTTTGCTGGGACGTCAACCCTTCCTTGAGAATTCCACCCGCCAAGTAGTTTGCAAAGTCCGCAAACCACGGGGTTTCATTCGGCTTCGAGTTTATAGACATTAAGGTCTCCAAGGGAAAAGAATCATTGATTTCTTTGGTCGGATGATCCCCTTGGTAAGGATCCTCAAGTCTGTTAAGATGGTCCGCGGCTAGGTTTTCTGCTCCTTTTTTATCGCGAATTTCGATTTTAAATTCTTGGAGCAGCAAAACCCAGCGAAGAAGTCTTGGTTTGGAATCTTGCTTTGTTAACAAGTACTTCAGCGCGGAATGATCGGTATACACAATGGTGGTAGAAAGGACAAGATAGGGACGGAATTTTTCAAAAGCATAGACAACAGCTAAAAGCTCTTTTTCGGTTGTCGTATAATGCAATTGTGCCCCCGTCATTGTCTTGCTAGCGTAATGGATCGGTTGGAAGTGTTTGTTCACTCTTTTTCCAAGAACCGCTCCAATAGCAAAATCACTAGCATCGCACATCAACTCAAAGGGTAGCTCCCAATTAGGGGTAACCAAGACGGGTGCCTGAGTTAGCTTATCCTTAAGCGAGTTGAAGGCTTCAAGGCACTCTTTGGAGAAGATAAAAGGAGTATCTTTTTCCAAGAGGTGGGTCATCGGGCGAGCGATTTGAGAAAAATCTTTGATAAATCGACGGTAGAAGCCCGCATGACCCAAGAAACTTCTCACACCCTTCACGGTTGAAGGTGGAGGCAACTTTGCGATAACATCGACTTTAGCACGGTCTACTACAAGACCGGCTTTCGAGATCTTATGTCCAAGCACGACGCCTTCTTTTACCATAAAATGGCATTTTTCCCAATTCAGAACTAGGCGAGTGTCTTCGCACCGCTTGAGCATACGTTCCAAATTGGCAAGGCAAGAAGAGAACGAATCCCCGAAGACCGAGAAATCATCCATGAAGACTTCCATGGTTTGTTCAACCATGTCATGGAAGATAGCTAACATGCACCTTTAGAAAGTCCCAGGCGCATTACATAAGCCAAAAGGCATTCTTTTGTAAGCGAAAGTGCCATAGGGACAAGTGAATGTAGTCTTCTCTTGATCTTGGGGATCAATGGGTATTTGAAAATAACCCGAGAAACCATCAAGAAAGCAGTAATATTCATTACCGGCTAAACGTTCAAGCATTTGGTCCATAAAAGGTAGAGGGAAATGATCCTTTCTCGTGGCATCATTGAGTTTGCGGTAGTCTATACAAACTCTCCACCCAGTAACGAGACGAGTGGCACACGTTTTGGTCTTGTTATTATTGGAAATAAGTGGTATAAGGATAAGTGTTTTCACACTTATTAATTTTTGTTTTGAAAACCTTGATTGTTTTGATTTCCATGAAATCCATTTCCTTGATTTAAATTCCCATGGTTACCACGGTTAAAATTATTCCCATTAATACCATTGTTATATCTATTTTAAACTGGTGGAAAACCCGGTGGAGCAACATGGTTTTGACGAGGAGCTTGACCGTTAGGGCCATAAGTTCCCTCGCCGCAAAAGCACTAGCTTGACCAAACCCCGTGGTTGAACAAGCATAATTCGGATGTGCTCCACCACATGATACACAAAAATTCTCAACCACATTAATCGAACCATGAGGAGTCTTCATAATCTCATTCAAAATCGTGTCAATATTTGTAACACCCCTAAATTTAAACAACTCAATACAGCGGAAGACTCGTTGGTGTTACAGGATAGCACATTACTCACATCATAGACAACGCTTAAAAATCGCGTCGTTTATTAATAAAGCATTTCCATTCATAAATATCAAATTTACATAGGTCCCAAGTCATATTATTTCATAAAATAGTTTATAAAGTATTTGAATGGAAAATATTGTTTAAGTGCGGGCCATGATTTCTTGTCGTCTTCCCGAGAATTACCTTCAAGTACATGAGATAAAACATGTTAAAAGAAAAGGTCAGCGATAACGCCGAGTGAATTCATAGAGTTTAATAAAATCCATCAATATAATATCAGTATAAAATTATTACTGAAAATCATTTTGTACAAATCATTTTAATAGGCCATAAAATAGCCAAGGTCATTTTATACAAATCTTAATCAAAATCATAATATAGGCGTTTGCCTTAAAAATCATTATACGAGCCAATGTCGTAAAAACAACATACAATACGTCTTATTACGTTGTATGAAAATAAAAAACCGTTATATGAATATGGTTATGAAAACCAAAACACGAACATAATATCAATAGTATGACCCCGTATTGCTAGTCAGGCAATACATCGTAATTCGGTGCGTATAGTAGTATTTCGTTACTAATGGGTGCCAATCGGAATAACAATCAAAGAAGATGGATCGGAATGATGATGATGCTCAAATCGGAATGATCAAAGGCTCCACAATCGGAATATGAAACAATGACTAGATCGGAATACTCGTGGGTGCCAATCGGAAAATGAAAACCCTTTTCCGATTGATCAATCGAAAAGGGTGGTCTGGTGGGCTGCTCAGAATGTGTCAATCGGAAAGGGGTTTTAACCCTTTCCGAAATTGATGGAGATTCGGTTAAAGCCAAGAAATAAGCTATAATGGAGAGCTTATTCCCAAAGCTAAACGAATCGCTTTTGAACCGGATCAAATAAGCACTTATCAACTTATCTAACCCGAAAATGAACAAACTTTTGGATCAAACAATAAAAACATAAACTTTTTAAGGAAAACTTTTATAAGTAAATAAACTAATCATAAAAATAAGCCAATAAGCACAAAAATCTTAAAGCTTAATCAAATGAAAACTTATAAAATGATCAAAAGATTAACTTTTTAAGCACGAAATCAATTAGAACAACACAGATCATATGATAATCGCACCAAAATCAATCTAAAATCAAAGATGAGTAGAATGAGATTAAGGATTAAAAGCTTAAAATAGAACTTGATTAATGAAAATAAGCAATACAAAGTGTTTAATCTTGAAAGATTAAAAGAAAAAGATGAAACTTAGTGAGAGAAAGTTTAAGACTTTCTCTCTCTAAAAACTAGAAAGAAAATGAAAAAGTGAAAACTAGCTAAAAACTATCTAACCACCTCCTAATGACTATTAGGAGGGTATTTATAGGGAGGGTGGAAGGAGTGCATGTGTTGCATCTTCTTTCTTGCTTTCTTCACGTTTTCTCAACTCGACTTTAATTCTTTGTCTTTGTCGTCTCGGGATTTGAACTTGTCTTTTAATTTTCTTCTTCTATTAGACTTAAGTTCTTCGACTTCGTTAAACTTCCTCCTTTAGACTTTTTCTTCGATAAATCTTCAGAATAGGCCTTGGACTTCCGTTCTTTTTGCACTCTTGATCTTTTGACTTCGTCTTTTCTCGTTTTCTTCGATAAAAGCCCGTGAAAGCCCGTGTTTTCTTCCTTTTTCATATTTTGGTCCTAAAACACAATAAAAACACAAACCACGCATAATTCTGACTTTTACGACATAAATCACACGTTTTGGTCTTGTTATTATTGGAAATAAGTGGTAAAAGGATAAGTGTTTTCACACTTATTAATTGTTGTTTTGAAAACCTTGATTGTTTTGATTTCCATGAAATCCATTTCCTTGATTTAAATTCCCATGGTTACCACGGTTAAAATTATTCCCATTAATACCATTTTTATATCTATTTTGAACTGGTGGAAAACCCGGTGGAGCAACATAGTTTTGACGAGGAGCTTGACCGTTAGGGCCATAAGTTCCCTCGCCGCAAAAGCACTAGCTTGACCAAACCCCGTGGTTGAACAAGCATAATTCGGATGTGCTCCACCACATGATACACAAAAATTCTCAACCACATTAATCGAACCATGAGGAGTCTTCATAATCTCATTCAAAATCGTGTCAATATTTGTAACACCCCCAAATTTAAACAACTCAATACAGTGGAAGACTCGTTGGTGTTACGGGATAGCACATTACTCACATCATAGACAACGCTTAAAAATCGCGTCGTTTATTAATAAAGCATTTCCATTCATAAATATCAAATTTACGTAGGTCCCAAGTCATATTATTTCATACAAAATTTTATAAAGTATTTGAATGGAAAATATTGTTTAAGTGCGGGCCATGAATTCTTGTCGTCTTCCCGAGAATTACCTTCAAGTACATGAGATAAAACATGTTAAAAGAAAAGGTCAGCGATAACGCCGAGTGAATTCATAGAGTTTAATAAAATCCATCAATATAATATCAGTATAAAATTATTACTGAAAATCATTTTGTACAAATCATTTTAATAGGCCATAAAATAGCCAAAGTCATTTTATACAAATCTTCATCAAAATCATAATATAGGCGTTTGCCTTAAAAATCATTATACGAGCCAATGTCATAAAAACAACATACAATACGTCTTATTACGTTGTATGAAAATAAAAAACCGTTATATGAATATGGTTATGAAAACCAAAACACGAACATAATATCAATAGTATGACCCCGTATTGCTAGTCAGGCAATACATCGTAATTCGGTGCGCATAGTAGTATTTCGTTAACTGGATTATTATAAGCCGCATGACATTGTTACCTTACTAAACCAAACAACGGGTAGCTAACCCGATACTCAATTTTCCCATCTAAATTAGCGTGTCGTCACAAAGGTCACGCTATGGAAATCTTCTCATACATAAATTCGCTTACCAATCAATGTGGCACGACGGGGATCAACCGTCAAGGCGCGAACTGAGGTGATCGTCCCCAAATAGTACTATTATATGCATAAGCGTCTACCAAATCCCGGTAGTTCACAATTCATGCTAATGGGACTTTTAGTGACATAACCTATTTTAATAATCCATTTTTATTTCATCTATCGGGTCCTTTAATCATTCATCGGGTCATACAATCGGGTCATACAATCATTCGGGTCCAAATCAATAAACAAACAATCGGGACAAATGGTGTCCTATTTTATAAAAACTAACATGTTATCTCCCTCGCGGGTTTATAAAACATTTCATAAAAATATTTAAAAGAGTGCGAGGCTATGAACTCACGTTGTTGTGGGAAGACGATTATCGGCGATTTGGATGTACGGTACGTGCTTCAATCACGGAAACCTAGACAAATAATATTCGTCTTAGACTCATGTCCAATGAATTTATAAAAATAACAATTATGTATACATATGATGATTTTATATATATGATGATATAGTGGGTTTACTTATTCTCGTTTACTCATTAGTGCTATATGTCGATAACTTTTATACTAGTTTACTAGTTTTACCTATTTACGTATTTTAAGTCCAATAAAATTATTATAAGTTCTTTAACTTGTATTAATCTATGTTATACTTATATTATCAGTATCTACACTTTACAAGTTGGGCTTAAATGGGTTAAGCCCACTAAGTTCTTTTTATAAGTGTTTAACTTATTTAGTCCGATTATTAGTCCAATATGCTTAGTTAGCTTGTTAATGTCCGTATGTCCTATAGTTCGGGTTTTATCGGTTTTTACTTGTTATATATGTTTATATATCAGTATATTAGTTTTATAAAGTTTACATTAGATGGGTCCAACCGTCTAAGTTTTATTTAACAAAAACGTTAAGTTTACGGCAATAGCCGAAAAAGTCGTAAAAATCATGTTTATAGTTTTATAACTTATAAAACTTAACAAGTTACCATTTTTATAAAAAGTCCACTTATTTACCATTGTACATATTTATATAAATGTATTATATGAGTTAGTGGGTTTTTATTCACATTTTATACTATATAATTTTGAGTGCTTATATAATAGTATGGAGTTAGAAGCTCAAATGTATTATTTTGAGTGATTTTTATTTTCATGTTCACCAAAACTTCCATATCTAGAGTTCTATATGGAGTTAGAAGCTCAAATTTTTATCACACAAACTACATGATATGTGCTACATTTAACTCTTCTATAGCTACTGTTGAATCATCCTCTAAGTATTTTCTGAAAATCGTCCAAAACAGTGAACTTAGATTTGTATTTTAAACTTGTTTTGATCATATCTCACTCATTACAATGATTCCATTGCATGGCCAACTCTCACATGTGTACAAGACCCATAGCTTACTGTATATCAATCTATTCAAGTCATTTTACCAGTTTACCATATGTTTCTTTACTGTTTTATACAGCCATCTAAATTAAGCAAGATTTTAACCTTGTTTCTTATAGTTTTTCACCTTTTTAAGCATGTTTATCAACACCAAATCCCCACACAATATTTTTAATCATCATTCATCATCATATACATATACATAAGTGAAAGAAATACAAGATTACGTAATCAAAAATAATAAGAAGATGAGGAGGACAATCTTTATACCACCAAGTTGATGTAGGTTGTGATTTGAGCATGGATTTTGATGGAAAAACTTGTGCATAGCCAAGACCATCTTCAAGACCACCATTCTTCATGAACACCTTGTGGAAAATCAGCCCCAAGACTCCATGGAAACTCCTCCATGGATGTTATAATCACCACCATTCAAGAGAGCTTCAAGAGGGCATCATCATATGTATGAAAATCATAGGATTATGTGGTTAAATTTGATCAATGATGGTGTTTTTGGGGTGATATGGGACGTCAAGCTAGAGAGAGGAAGAGAGAGTTTTGGTTGATTTGCATGAGTGGAAATGAAACTAGTGGTTTATGTTGTAGCTAGTTAGTGGTTTTGAGAAGATGTAGCTTACACTTTAAGCTTAGTAGACAAGTGTTAAGTAACTAGTTCAAGGCTTGACACCAAGTTGGTGTGGTGGAGTTTTAAGGCCGGTTATAGTGGGGGTGGGACAAGTGTCCCACTTGTCTCATCCCCATTTATTTACGGGTACTCCTCGATTCTAGTTTCCTCGATTTGCGTGCCCTCGGGTCGTTTCACGAAAGACGTTTTTATAAATTATGAATCAACGGCACAAAACGAATCCAATAAAAATTGTCTCATCAAAAACGGAGTTCGAAAACGTAAATACGTAATCCTAGGGTTTCCGGTTTAGTCGTAAAGGACGTTAAAATAAAATCGTAAGTCCTAATCTATTCTCGTAAATTTGTGAGTTTATGAACCAACACAAATTTAAAACTCCAAAATAATATTCACGGATAAATTTATTTTCTGAAATGTCGGACTGTCACCAAAGAGGGTGTATGTAAACGTAAGCACGTAACGTTGAATCCTCCGGTTTAGACGTAGTCGATGCTACTCCAAGATGTAAATCCAAATTTCTTCCCAGAAATAAGTGAGTTCATAATGTAACATTAAAATAATGTTTTCAAATAAATATTGAGAATAAAATATCAACCATAAATTGACGGATTGTCACAGCATTTACCCTTAAACAGGATCTTTGTCCTCAAAGATCATCTTACTACTTGCTTCTTATAGAGTTAAAGCCATGTGGGTATTTCCTCCACATTCGGTCTTTTCTCACAAGTGTAATTCATTACAATACGCGAGTTTCATTAAACATAACTACGTGAATAAGATCAGGCTAAATGTTGACTTACTTTCTCTATCCATGATGTTCACGGGTTTCTGATGAATGCAACTTTTTGCCGATCTAAACTTTATTAAGGAATAGTCAGATTTTCACTTGATAGATATTTATCAAGTTAGATTTACGAAACATAATTCACGCAGTCCTTGAAGTCCTAGGGTAGATCCAACTTATATGCCTTTCAAACCAACTTTTACATCATCTCAATGGTCCCATACAACGGGGACTTATATCCCATGATTTGTCAGATCATTAATTCATTTTTCCAGGTTAAAAATTTTGGCATAACCTCGCTACCCATCTGGAACTTCAAGATCTACATTTCATATTCACATAACCCTCCTGCCTACTACCGGCAGTCAATAATCATATCCTAATTTCAACAATCATTTCAGGTCTCGCGGGTCAAGTATTTTGTAAGGTTAGGTTCACCATCATAGGAAACCTTAAACCTAAAAGACATGTCCAACTCACAGTGGGTGTATGTCGGGTGTCTTTATCTCAACTCCTGCTTACAGATGCTCTAATTTCTAAATCTTAACAAGTTTCGATCTCGATCCTAATACGATAGTTACCAATGATAATCTTTCCAAAGGAAAGCGATTATACGGTTTATTACCAAAGGTCAATCATTCAAACCTAGTACAGCACTTATAGTATTTTGTATCGTTATTTTACCTCGTCCCTTCGATTGGGGTGGTACATAGTACTCTCATCAAGATTCGTTCTCAATGACTTCTGAGCAAATATCTAGAAATTCGATGCGAAGCGAGGATCTTGATAGAGATGATCGATACAGGCACACCATGATTACATAACTCCTTTAAATACAAAAGAGTCAATTTCTTCATCAAGAATCTATCATTAACAGGAATGATATTAGCAGATTTGGTCAGTCTGTCGACGATGACCCAAATCGATTCAAATTCAGATGATGAACTTTGCAATAGCTAGACGTTTACTAATGTGTGAGGCGGTGTATGCCTACATAACTTGTCATTAGTACAACTTCTTCAAACAAAGATACTTTTAGTCAAAAATGACATACATATAATACTTATACTTACAAGATTTCCAATTTAACTACATCTCACAATCTTCCATATTTAGGCAACCATAAACGGCCCTTTAAAACATTTAATGCCATTAGCTTCTCAATTCTAATGGTTCACATTAGCCGCGAACCCCTTTTATTATCTATATTATCCTTCTTACAAGCATTGTTTATTTTTATATCGTTCGGCAATTTTATTTTGTACCGTCATTACTATGGAACACATCCTAATTGGTTCTTTATCCTTTCTATATTATGTGTCAGTATCTACATTCACTTTTCTAGATGGAATAATTATCATGACCGTATTTATTCGAAAATTCTTTCTTCACATTTTCTAAGTCTTAGTTCTATCTCAACTATTATTTTTATCCGTTTTACTCAATCCGACGTCTAAAGCGTCGATAATTATTACGACTAATTAAATAATAAATATTCAATTTTTATGAAACGTAAACGTAAAAAAATTAAATTTCTTAGTTCGACCAATTATATAAAAAAATGTTCAAAATAAATTTGAATTTTATTAACAAGATTTTTGTTGATTTATCGAAAATAAATAATAAGATTCGTAAATGTTTGAAAAATCTTTGGTTATACCTTGGTCAAAATTTTCTTAGTTGAAAAGAAAAAAGTGTCTTTTCAAATTTCAAGTCATGGTTTAAATAGTTTCCTCAATCCCTCTTAGGTTGTCTTGAGGTATACACAAACATTTACCCCTAAACAGGAGTTTAGTTAAATGATTTGTGTATAAGGAAATAATCCCTTAAAATCCTTTGATAAATTATTTGTCAAAACATTTGTCAAAACATATTTGCACTTTCTTTTTGGTAAAACCCAAAATCTTAAAAGGGCTCTTAATTTTTAAAGAGTCAATATATTCCATTATCTATTATTCACACAGTCAAATAATGTAAAGGATTAAGTCTTAAATCACATGTTAATTATTCAAGGTACAAGTTTTCATTGTTCGGCCAATTTAGGGCAGTCTATAACTAGTTACTAACTCCTTCTTATACTTATAAACAAACAAATGGTTCTTAATGATCACAAGCATGAAGTTATCAAATTACAGCCTACACACGTGCTTCACCAAATTTATGGATGCTACATGTGTATTAGTCAATCCAAACGACACCACGTGAAACTCATAATGTTTATTACAAGTTCTGGATGTAGTGATTGGAATAGATAATCCTTTTCGTAGATGCGAAGTTGATGATAACCATGCTGAGGATCAAAAACCTTGTAAATGATCGAACAAATCTTCCATTTCGAGTTATGGATATCGTTTTCGATTGTCAATTTACTCAGTTCACAGTAATCTATAAATATAAGGAATGATAACACCATAGCTCTTCATGATGACGAGCTCGGAAGAATAAAATCTATCTCCGACAACTCTCTCAGTTGTACGGTAATTCCTTTATTTCAGATGGTGCTGACGTGCAGTGCACAAGCCACAGGTGCATCACCGAGAATATAATCAATACCAATTTCAACTTGCCTTAGTGGCGAAAGTCTAGGTAATTTATCAACAAATATCTCCTAAGGTTTCAGATAACATAAATATCTTTTAATATATTCATTTTAAGTTCTTTCTAGATTATAATATCTATGACTAATTCACAACCATTCATGGTAAAATTTCAAGTCTAAATGCAGGATACGGTCATCCATCAAGAATTATTTAGATCACTTTTGATGATCAACATCTTATCATTTAGGGGAATTTTATTCGAGTTCCCAGCAATTAAGACAATGTCGTCATGTCATAATAAATCAATCCATTCCACTGGCACTATCAACTTTCCAGTTTTATTGTCGTTGATAAGATGTGAACTTCTCAAAAGTCTAATAATAACTCATAATCCTTCACAAATTCAAGGATATCTGGAGACATAACTATCATCTAAAGAGTAAGGTCAACGCATAATCTACGCGATAGAATTTCAAATCAGATACAGACGAAAACATTTAACGAATATGAAATATCCCATGTTTTCATAAATTGGAGTACGCATTTGAAAGCTCCTCGGATATTTACCCAGGTCATTCAAATGAAATCAAATCATAAGAAATGATAAGAACGTCAATACATCCAGTCGGGTATCAACACTCGGTAATCAAATACTTTTCCTAAGAATCTCACTATGGGAGAATTGGACAAGAAAGAATTGTCAATTGTCAAATAAGACAATTTCCACAGATGAGTAAATTCGACTCAGAAGAATAGATGCTACAGGCACATATGTAGGTGTCCCTAACACTTATGTCCTTATTTTTCACTTCTTGCAGATCCCATAAAATTTAATCTTTCACAATCTTGAAAGAAAATTTAGTGTTTATTTATTAGTTTTATGGTGACTACTAATCAGTCTTGCATGGTCCATACCAAATTGTATGTAGGCGCGCAACTATATACAATTTCAAGATTAACGATGCAATACTCAGTTCGTCAAAGTTTTATCATCCATGTTTATAGTAAAGTCATTTTCATGCTTAATTCTTAGATAAGAATCAAAAATAAATTTACAAAGATTTTCCTTATTATGAAAACAATTAAGTTTTCCAAGGTGTTTTATAAACAACTTCATTTTGATAATAATCACTTATAAATCTCACTTTGAATAATCCTTATAGTGATGAAAATTCAATTTTCTCAAGGGATACTGTTTTAACTTATAAAAACAATGAGTGATCTTCAAAAGAGTGATGAAAAGTTGTTCACCAAGAACTAACTACAATATAATAGGAAATGAGCTTAGCCAAATAATCATGAGGTTTATGACCTCGATGGCACTCACGAAGAATGATTCACGACGTAACTCAAATCAAGATGAGTACTTGTTCAATGGTTACATTACTAATGCGAACATTAGGAAGAAGCAATAAAAGATAGATAACATTAATACATGTAGAATTTAGCAATCAAAGGTAGTCTTTTCATTAATCACAAACAAGTCAAATTGTACCGTAACACATTGCGTGTCACTATGTCATACAATTTCCAAAACTCATCCTACCAACTGATATCTCAGTTAAGTTAGGGATTTTTAGAAGATACCACAATGAATACTAATCTACAAGAGTCATTAGGTGTTCCATATGTCCCGGAAGATCCATTGGTCCCAATTCAGAATAAGATTTCTTCAATTTATTTCTTGGACACTAGGCATCCTCGTAAGTGGACAATGGCCTAGGAACAACACTTAAAACGAATCAACAATCAATTAAAACCTTATAATTCAATCACATGACTTAATGGATTCCTCTTAACAATTTCTTATTCCACACAAGTTAAATTTTACTTCATTCATGTTTCAATTAATCTTATACTCAATTCGATATCCTACCTCATTCTCCAATACTTTCAGCCTTATTCATAAACCTTAAAAGGGAAATAAAAGCTCGATATGATCAACACTTAATTCCAATCCTATAGCTCTTATAACAACAATTATCAAATGAGTCACTAGCATGAGATGACTCACACATTCAATCAGATTTCTCGGAAATGTACTAGTGGCATGAGGCTTTTGGGTAATGATTCCAATGACAGCCTCAAGTGCAACATTCACCCTTTCGATTTCAAATTTAAGAATTGGGTGATAACGAATCAGATGACATCTTTCTAGGTGATAAGGTTTTGTCAAACTTCACTCTATAAGGAAAGATCGTCATGACATTGATATCAGATTTAATCTCGCCAATTCTTTTTCAATATCACAATCAACTAATATCTAAATTTCTACGAATATCAACCATTTGTTGGGATCATAAATATCCACAACTTGGTTTAGATCTAGGATAGCTAGAATTCCTACGAGAATAGCTTCGATTAATTTACTAGGGGATTTAGGGTTTCTTGTGACAATCTACGTCGTATAAATACCTCGTATAAATATCAAAATAATCATCCAAAAATCATGTAATAAAATTACATCAAATATATATATATATATATATATATATATATATATATATATATATATATATATATATATATATATATATATATATATATATATATATATATATAATCCAAGTTATATATATATTAAAATAACACTTCTCAGTCTGACCTTGTCGGTAACTCGGGAATTCTTCGGCACCGTTATAGTCAAAAAAATTTTAGACATTTTTATAAAAATGTTTATAGTTAAAATATTTTGAAATGTTTTATTCAAAACCATGGTTTTTTTTTTAAAATATTTCGTTCTCTATAACGAGAGCTCTGGTACCAAACTGTAACACCCCCAAATTTAAACAACTCAATACAGCGGAAGACTCGTTGGTGTTACGGGATAGCACATTACTCACATCATAGACAACGCTTAAAAATCGCGTCGTTTATTAATAAAGCATTTCCATTCATAAATATGAAAGTTACATAGGTCCCAAGTCATATTATTTCATACAAAGTTTTATAAAGTATTTGAATGGAAAATATTGTTTAAGTGCGGGCCATGAATTCTTGTCGTCTTCCCGAGAATTACCTTCAAGTACCTGAGATAAAACATGTTAAAAGAAAAGGTCAGCGATAACGCCGAGTGAATTCATAGAGTTTAATAAAATCCATCAATATAATATCATTATAAAATTATTACTGAAAATCATTTTGTACAAATCATTTTAATAGGCCATAAAATAGCCAAAGTCATTTTATACAAATCTTCATCAAAATCATAATATAGACGTTTGCCTTAAAAATCATTATACGAGCCAATGTCGTAAAAACAACATACAATACCTCTTATGACGTTGTATGAAAATAAAAACCCGTTATATGAATATGTTTATGAAAACCAAAACACGCACATAATATCAATAGTATGACCCCGTATTGCTAGTCAGGCAATACATCATAATTCGGTGCGTATAGTAGTATTTCATTAACTGGATTATTATAAGCCGCATGACATTGTTACCTTACTAAACCAAACAACGGGTAGCTAACCCGATACTCAATTTGCCCATCTAAATTAGCGTGTCGTCACAAAGGTCACGCTATGGAAATCTTTTCATACATAAATTCGCTTACCAATCAATGTGGCACGACGGGGATCAACCATCAAGGCGCGAACTGGGGTGATCGTCCCCAAATAGTACTATTATATGCATAATCGTCTACCAAATCCCGGTAGTTCACAATTCATGCTAATGGGACTTTTAGTGACATAACCTAACTTTATTAATCCATTTTTATTTCATCTATCGGGTCCTTAATCATTCATCGGGTCATACAATCGGGTCATACAATCATTCGGGTCCAAATAAATAAACAAACAATCGGGACAAATGGTGTCCTATTTTATAAAAACTAACATGTTATCTCCCTCGCGGTTTTATAAAACATTTCATAAAAACATTTAAAAGAGTGCGAGGCTATGAACTCACGTTGCTGTGGGATGACGATTATCGGCGATTTGGATGTACGGTACGTGCTTCAATCACGGAAACCTAGACAAATAATATTCGTCTTAGACTCATGTCCAATGAATTTATAAAAATAACAATTATGTATACATATGATGATTTTATATATATGATGATCAAGTGGGTTTACTTATTCTCGTTTACTCATTTTAGTGTTATATGTCGATAACTTTTATACTAGTTTACTAGTTTTACCTATTTACGTGTTTTAATTCCAATAAACTTATTATAAGTTCTTTAACTTGTATTAATCCATGTTATACTTATATTATCAGTATCTACACTTTACAAGTTGGGCCTAAATGGGTTAAGCCCACTAAGTTCTTTTTATAAGTGTTTAACTTATTTAGTCCGATTATTAGTCCAATATGCTTAGTTAGCTTGTTAATGTCCGAATGTCCTATAGTTCGGGTTTTATCGGTTTTTACATGTTATATATGTTTATATATCAGTATATTAGTTTTATAAAGTTTACATTAGACGGGTCCAACCGTCTAAGTTTTATTTAACAAAAACGTTAATTTTACGGCAATAGCCGAAAAAGTCGTAAAAATCATGTTTATAGTTTTATAACTTATAAAACTTAACAAGTTACCATTTTTATAAAATGTCCACTTATTTACCATTGTACATATTTATATAAATGTATTATATGAGTTAGTGGGTTTTTATTCACATTATATACTATATAATTTTGAGTGCTTATATAATAGTATTATACTTTAATTTCCAAAATCTGATTTTTATTTTCATGTTCACCAAAACTACCATATCTAGAGTTCTATATGGAGATAGAAGCTCAAATTTTTATCAATAAACTACATGTTATATGCTCCATTTAACTCTTCTATAGCTACTGTTGAATCATCCTCTAATTATTTTCTAAAAATCGTCCAAAACAGTGAACTAAGATTTGTACTTTAAACTTGTTTTGATCATATCTCACTCATTACAATGATTCCATTGCATGGCCAACTCTCACATGTGTACAAGACCCATAGCTTACTGTATATCAAGATATTCAAGTCATTTTACCAGTTTACCATATGTTTCTTTACTGTTTTATACAGCCATCTAAATTAATTAAGATTTTAACCTTGTTTCTTATAGTTTTTCACCTTTTTAAGCATGTTTATCAACACCAAATCCCCACACAATATTTTTAATCATCATTAATCATCATATACATATACATAAGTGAAAGAAATACAAGATTACATAATCAAAAATAACAAGAAGATGAGGAGGACAATCTTTATACCACCAAGTTGATGTAGGTTGTGATTTGAGCATGGATTTTGATGGAGAAACTTGTGCATAGCCAAGACCATGTTCAAGACCACCATTCTTCATGAACACCTTGTGGAAAATCAACCCCAAGACTCCATGGAAACTCCTCCATGGATGTTATAATCACCACCATTCAAGAGAGCTTCAAGAGGGCATCATCATATGTATGAAAATCATAGGATTTTGTGGTTAAATTTGATCAATGATGGTGTTTTTGGGGTGATATGGGACGGCAAGCTAGAGAGAGGAAGATAGAGTTTTGGTTGATTTGCATGAGTGGAAATGAAACTAGTGGTTTATGTTGTAGCTAGTTAGTGGTTTTCAGAAGATGTAGCTTACACTTTAAGCTTAGTAGACAAGTGTTAAGTAACTAGTTCAAGGCTTGACACCAAGTTGGTGTGGTGGAGTTTTAAGGCCGGTTATAGTGGGGGTGGGACAAGTGTCCCACTTGTCTCATCCCCATTTATTTACGGGTACTCCTCGATTCTAGTTTCCTCGATTTGCGTGCCCTCGGGTCGTTTCACGAAAAACGTTTTTATAAATTATGAATCAACGGCACAAAACGAATCCAATAAAAATTGTCTCATAAAAAACGGAGTTCAAAAACGTAAATACGTAATCCTAGGGTTTCCGGTTTAGTCGTAAAGGACGTTAAAATAAAATTGTAAGTCCTAATCTCTTCCCGTAAATTTGTGAGTTTATGAACCAACACAAATTTAAAACTCCAAAATAATATTCACGGATAAATTTATTTTCTGAAATGTCGGACTGTCACCAAAGACGGTGTATGTAAACGTAAGCACGTAACGTTGAATCCTCCGGTTTAGACGTAGTCGATGCTACTCCAAGACGTAAATCCAAATTTCTTCCCAGAAATAAGTGAGTTCATAATGTAACATTAAAATAATGTTTTCAAATAAATATTGAGATTAAAATATCAACCATAAATTGACGGATTGTCACAATATTAGAGTCCAATCTAGCAATCTCGGGATTAGAAGAATTCACATGAGAAACAACCGGTGTGTTTCGTGAATATTGAACTCTAGATTTATTCTCAATGATACCCCACGCATCTCTCGGATTTTTTCTTAAAATATTAGCACCCGCGGCGGCATTTAAAGAATCTTGTTCAACCATATTAAGTCCATTATAAAAAGTATTAATTTGGTGTAACTCCGTGAAACCGTGGTGTGGACATTGTCTCAACAAATCCTTAAACCTTTCCCAAGCGTCACCAAACGATTCATGCACTTTTTGTTCAAATCTAGTTATTTCATTTTTAAAGTGAGTTGTTTTTTATGGTGGAAAGAATTAATTCATGAACTTAGACACTAGATTGTCCCATGTCAAAATCGAACCTGGCGGTTCCTTTTCATACCAACGCTTAGCATTTCCCTCGAGCGAGTACGGAAAAAGCATGATCTTAATCGCGTCAATCGGCACAACTCTAAACTTGAGGTTCCTGGTGATACGAAGAAAATTCCGATTATGAGAATGCGGGTTATCCTTCTCATTGCCTCGAAATTGGTCGGCATGGATGGGTGATAAAAGACCCGTCTTTATATCATAATGATCCGTCAAAATAGCCGGCACAACGATTGCTTCACCGTACCTTCGGTGGGTGCACGAAGCAATTCCTCCATTGTTCGGTTATCGGCCATATTTACAACAATAGTCGGAAGCTAGGGTTCCACTACTCGTTGTTGAAGACTTCAATTCCTTCGAGGAGTGTTTTCAAGTCTATCGTGATTAATCTATAGTCGATTAGAACGTAGTTGCATACACCAAAATGACGAGAATTTAGAGGGTTGAAGAAAAGAATTTAGATGAGAAGAAGATTATTTTTTTTATTTTTCCCAATCAATCAAAGATTGATAAAAACAGGGAGTGAGAGTATTTACTATGGAAGTAGGTAAAAACCTAAACGTCTTGAGGTTCAATATTAAAACAAAACAAAAGTATGGTTTATTACTTGAGGTGGAAGACAAATAATCGGTCTTCCCTCTCAATATACGCACAAGCGAGCGGGGAAACGAGGTGGCACAAAGCACTTAAAAACCTTTTTCCTTAGACGGCATTTTATAGCTCGTCGCCTTATACGCCCTTATAGCTTGAATAAATCGAGTTCAAACTTTTTATTTGTATTTATCTATTTTGCCTTTTTTTCTTTGTTTTGGTTCGAATACAATAATGAGTGATGAAATCCCAATTAAGGTTGCGTTTTCACGCTTATGGAGGTATGTAAATTTTGTTCTTATACGTAATAAAATATATTAGCAACAAAAAACGATATCTTATAATATATATATAGAAAATAACAAAACTTTCCAAGTATGAAAAGGGTCTTCAAATCAACGATCAACAAACCGCCACGAAAGAATCGTACACAATTTCCCCGGCAGCGGCGCCAAAATTTTTATGTGTGGGAAACGTGTCGGTGTATTTTAATGTAATACGTTTTAGAGCAACTAGTAGAAAATTACCTTTAGGAAAAAGTAATAAGCTAAAACTCGCTAAAGACTTATTAATTAAACACGAGAGTTATCCCGGTTCGTTTTACACGAAGAAATTGTGAATTTGAGACTTTCGTTTTGATTTGGAAATTAATTTGAATGGTTTTAGTTTTTATCTAAAAATCCTATTTTTTAATCAAAGTGCATGAATCATAAAAATTAATCTACAAGACGAAATTATTCCTATATTATTTTACTTTATTTATTTAATTTTATTTTATTTTTGTTATATTTATTTAAGCTAATAAATTGTACCTAATTTATAAAAACAATATATTAATAAAAGTAATTATATATATTTTTTAACTTTAAAAATACAAAAAAGGATGAAAAACGTTTTATCACTTTAATGAAAGTAAAAAAAAACTTATAATAATATCTTAAAGCAGTACTTATACAAAAGGTAAGATTAGCTTAGTTGATTGAGGTGTTGTTAATGAACCGTAAGGTCACAGGTTCGAATCTAGATAGATACCATTTTTGCATTCGATTTTTGAAAAAGTAATTAAACTCTAACTGTAGTAAATATAATAACAGCAACATCAAAATAAGAATAATCAGCAAGAATAAACAAATAATACACTATAAACACTTCAAATATCAAACAAAGTAAAAAGGTAACATCAATCATATGCAGCAGTAGAAACTAATAAACAAGAGAAATCAACAATCACAAGATTATAACAAAATCAACAATCACAAAACATCTATAGCAGCAAACGCTTATGTGGAAAATATGGTAACAAGTAATTAATTAACACAGTACTACATACTTCAAAAACATCTCAACTCAACGCAAAAGAACATGATTGGTAGAAAAACGCTCACGGAAAATTAAATAACTATGACAACAAAGAAAATATGACAGTAACTCTTTTACAAACTAATGTTCAACATTAAAAAAAACTTTTGACAGCCGCGAATTTATGACAACAACTAGCCAAACACTGAATCCTTTACTATGGATCCTTTACTGATGGAAATAATAGAAATTCAAATCTTCCTTAGCTTAACTATCACAATAACATCAAACAAGAACTACAGGAACTTACTATTCAATTTTAGACAGACTGCTCAATCAAAATTTCTAACAGATTACAGAAAACCCCAACTTTTAAACAAAATTTGGAAACTGCATTCTCTTTGTATCAGAAAGTAAAAACGATGATAAAAAACGACTGCTGATACTCTACAGCTTATAAAAGAAATTCAAGACCAAGATTCAACCTATCAAATCCAGTGCATCGATTCTAATTCAATGTTACGAAATCAACTTAACTAATTAAATTCTCAAGCGAGAACAACACCATTTATTCAGAAACCTATACGGTAAAATAAATTCATACGCAACAACATTCATAATGAACAGATTCCTTCACCCTTAATAAAAACTCAAATCATTCACCACAGTTTATATCCAAAAAAACACAGCAGATTATCAATACAAGCAGATTCATCAAAAATTAAACCAAAGATCAGCTTACTCATTTAATCAAACTAGCAGTTTAAAGCAAAAAAAATAAATTATAAAATGATCTTGACTTGCATATTCGACGTCTCCGTTGACGGCGTAGCTCAACGCTGAGCTAGCTAAAACCAATCACTATACTCGTTAGAACTCAGCTGTACCATCCCCAAATTTTATACAACTCAATACAGCGGAATACTAGTTGGTGTTACGGGATAGCACATTACTCACATCATAGACAACGCTTAAAAATTGCGTCGTTTAATAATAAAGCATTTCCATTCATAAATATCAAAGTTACATAGGTCCCAAGTCATTGTATTTAATACAGGTTTTACAAAGCATTTGAATGGAAATAAGTATTTAGGTGAGGGCCATGAATTCTTGTTGTCTTCCCGAGAATTACCTTCAAGTACCTGATATAAAACATGTTAAAAGAAAAGGTCAGCGATAACTCCGAGTGAATTCATAGAGTTTAATAAAATCCATCCATATAACATCGGAATAAAATTATTACCGAAAATCATTTTGTACAAATCATTGTAATAGGCCATAAAATAGCAAAAATCATTTTATACAAATCCTTGTCAAAATCATAATATAGGCTTTCGCCTTTAAAAACCATTATACGAACCAATGTCGTAAAAATATCATACAATACGTTTTATAACGTTGTATAGATTAAATAAAAACCGTTATATGAATATGGTTAAATAAAACCAAAAAACGAACATAATATCAATAGTAGACCCCGTATTGCTAGTCAGGCAATACATCGTAATTCGGTGCGTATAGCAGTATTTCGTTAATCGGATTATTATAAGCCGCATGACATTGTTACCTTACTAAACCAAACAACGGGTAGCTAGCCCGAAACTCAATTTGCCCATCTAAATTAGCGTGTCTTCACAAAGGTCACGCTATGGAAATCTTCTCATACATAAATTCGCTTACCAATCAATGTGGCACGACGGGGATCAACCGTCAAGGCGCGAACCGGGGTGATCGTCCCCAAATAGTACTATTATATGCATAAGCGTCTACCAAATCCCGGTAGTTCACAGTTCATGCTAATGGGACTTTTAGTGACATAACCTAACTTTAATAATCCATTTAATTTCATCTATCGGGTCATTTAATCATTTATCAGGTCATAAAATCGGGTCATACAATCATTCGGGTCCAAATCAATAAACAAACAATCGGGACAAATGGTGTCCTATTTTATAAAAACTAACATGTTATCTCCCTCGCGTGTTTATAAAACATTTATAAAAACATTTAAGAGAGTGCGAGGCTATGAACTCACGTTGATGTGGGAAGGCGGGTTATCGGCAATTCAGACGTACGGTACGTGCTTCAATCACGGAAACCTAGACAAATAATACTCGTCTTAGACTCTTGTCCAATGACTTTATAAAAATAACAATTATGTATACATATGATGATTTTATATATATGATGATCAAGTGGGTTTATATATTCTCTTTCACTCATTTTTGTGCTTATGTGTCGATAACTTCTTACTAGTTTACCAGTTTTACTTATTTACGTGTTTTAGGTCCAAAAAACTTATTATAAGTTCTTTAACTTGTATTAATCCATTTTATACTTGTATTATCAGTATTTACCATTTACATGTTGGGCCTAAATGGCTTAAGCCCAATAAATAAGTTTATAAGTGTTTTAGCCCATTTTGTTGTATTATTAGTCCAATAACGTTAACTTAGCCCGTTAATGTCCGTATGTTATATAGTTTGGGTTTTACTTGTTATATATGTTTATATATCAGTATATGAGTTTTATAAAGTTCACATTAGACGGGTCCAACCGTCTAAGTTTTATTTAGCAAAAACGTTAATTTTACGATAATAGCCGAAAAAGTCGTAAAAATCATGTTTATAGTTTTATAACTTATAAAACTTATCAAACTACCATTTTTATAAAATGTCCATTTATTTACCCTTATACATATTTATATAAATGTATTATATAAGTTAGTGGGTTTTAATTCACATTTTATACTATTTTTATTTGAGTGCTTATATAATACTATTATACTTTAATTTCCAAAATCTGATTTTTATTTTCATGTTCACCAAAACTGCCATATCAAGAGTTCTATATTGAGATAGAAGCTAGTTTTTATGACATAAACTACATGATATGTGCTCCATTTAACTCTTCTATAGCTACTGTTGAATCAACCTCTAAGTATTTTCTAAAAATCTTCCAAAACAGTGAAATCAGATTTGTACTCTAAACTTGTTTTGATCATATCTCACTCATTATAATGATTCCATTGTTTGGCCAACTCTCACATGTGTACAAGACATATTACTTACTGTATATACATTTGTTCATGCTATTTTATCAGTTCATCACATGGTTCTTTACTGTTTTATACAACCAACAATTTAAACAAGATTTTAGCCTTGTTTCTTATAGTTTTTCATCTTTTTAACCATGTTTATCAACACCAAATCCCCACACAATATATTTAATCATCATTCATCATCATATACATATATATAAGGAAAAGAAATACAAGATTACATAATCAAAAATAACAAGAGGATGAGGAGAACAATCTTTATACCACCATGATGATGTAGGTTATGATCAAGACATGGATTTTGATGGAGAAACTTGTGATAAACCAAGACCATCTTTAAGACCACCATTCTTCATGAACTCCTTGTAGAAAATCAGCCCTGAGACTCCATAGAAACTCCTCCTTGAATGTTAAAACTTGCACCAATCTTCATCTCTTTGAATGGAGATTAACATATGTTAATTATAACATATGTTTTTGGTTAAAATTGATCAAGTAATGGTGTTGGATGGTGAAGTGGACGACACAAAGAGAGAACAAGAGAGAAAATGTGTGTGGTTTTGCATGTAAAAATGAACAAATGGTTTAGCTTTTAGTTGTTTTGAGGTAAATCTAGCTTAAATGTTAGGCTAGTTACATGTGTTGAAGCTTATTAGTTAAGCTTGGACACCTCATGGGGTGAGGTGGCTTAATGTTGGACGCCACATTTAGTGGGGTGGGCAAGTGTAAAACTTGTCCCATCCCACTAATTTACGGGTATTCCTCGATTCTAGTTTCCTCGATTTGCGTGCCCTCGGGTCGTTTTACGAAAAATGTTTTTATAAATTATGAATCAACGGTACAAAACGAATCTAATAAAAATTGTCTCATCAAAAATAGAGTTCGAAAACGTAAATACGTAATCCTAAGTTTTCCGGTTTAGTCGTAAAGGATGTTAAATTAAAATCGTAAGTCCTAATCTCTTCTCGTAAATTTGTGAGTTTATGAACCAACATAAATTTAAAATTCCAAAATAATATTCACGGATAAATTTATTTTCTGAAATGTCGGACTGTCACCAAATACGGTGTATGTAAACGTAAGCACGTAACGTTGAATCCTCCGGTTTAGACGTAGTCGATGCTACTTCAAGACATAAATCAAAATTTCTTCCCAAAAATAAGTGAGTTCATATTATAACATTAAAATAATGTTTTTAAATAAATATTGAGAATAAAATATCAACCATAAATTGACGGATTGTCACAACATTTACCCCTAAACAGGATCTTTGTCCTCAAAGATCATCTTACTACTCGCTTCTTATAGAGTTAAAGCCATGTGGGTATTTCCTCCACATTCGGTCTTTTATCACAAGTGTAATCCTATTACAATACGCGAGTTTCATCAAACATAACTATGGGAGTAAGATCAGGCTAAATGTTGACTTACTTTCTCTATCCATGATGTTCACGGGTTTCTGATGAATGCAACTTTTCGCCGATCTAAACTTTACTAAGAAACAATCAGATTTCACTTGATAGACATTTTATCAAGTTCGATAAACGAAACATAATTCACGCAGCTCTTGAAGTCCTAGGGTAGATCCAGCTTATATGCTTTTCAAACCAACTTTTTCATCATCTCAATGGTCCCATACAACGGGGACTTAATTCCCTTGATCTTTGAGATCTTCAATTCATCTTTCTATGGTGAAACTTTTTGGCATAACTTCGATACCCATCTGGCACTTCAAGATCTACATTTTCATATTCACATAACCTCCTGCCCACTACCGGTAGTCAATAATCAAATCCTAATTTCAACAATCATTTCAGGTCTCGTAGGTCGGGTATTTTGTAAGGTTAGGTTCGCCATCATAGGAAATCTTAAACCTAAAAGACATGTCCAACTCACAATGGGTGTATGTCGGGTGTCTTCATCCCAACTCCTACTTATAGATGCTCTAATATATATCCTAACAAGATTCGATCTCAATCCTAATACGATAATTATCAATGATAATCTCTCCAAAGGAAAACGATTTTACAGTTTATTACCAAAGGTCAATCATTCAAACATAAAACATTGCTTCTAGCATTTTGTATCGTTACTGTACCTCGTCCCTTCGATTGGGATGGTAAACAGCACTCTCATCAAGGTTCGTTCCCAATGACTTCTTAGCAAATCTCTAGAAATTCGATGCGAAGCGAGGATCTTGATAGAGATGATTGATACGGCATACTATGTTTACACAGCTCCTTTAAATACAAAAGAGTCGATTTCTTCATCCAGGATTTATCATTAACAGAACTGATATTAGCAGATTTGGTTAGTCTGTCGACGATGACCCAAATCGAATCAAATTCAGATGATGACCTTTGTAATAGTTAGATGTTTACTAATGTATGAGGCGATGTCTGCCTTCATAATTTTCCATTAGTACAACTTCTTCAGATAAAAATACATTAAATCATAAATGTCATGAATAAAATACTTATACTTACAAGATTCCAACATAACTATATCTTACAATCCTCCATATTTAGAAAATCACAAGTGGTCTTTTAATCATTTAGCGCCATCGACTTCTTAATTCTAATGGTTCACACTAGCCGCGAACCCATTTTTACAAACATCGTTTATTTTTATATTGTTCGGCAATTTATTTTGCACAGTCATTATCAAGAAACACATCCTAATTGATTCTTTATCCTTTCTATATAATGTGTCAGTAATTACATTCACCTTCCCTGATGAAACAATTATCATGACCGTATTCATTCAAAATTTCTTTCTTCATATTTTCTAAGTTTTAGTTTCGTCTCAACTATCATTTTATCAGTTTTTCTCAATCTGACGTTTAAAGCGTCGATGATTATTACAAGTAATTAAATAATGAATATTTAATTTTTATGAAACGTAAACGTAAAATTTTTAAATTTCTTAGTTCGACCGATTATATAAAAATGTTCCAAAATAAATTTGAATTTAAATAACACATTTTTTGTTGATTTATCGGAAATAATTAGTAAGATCCGTAAATGTTCGAAAAACCTTCGTTTATTCTTTGGTAAAAATTTTCTTAGTTGAAAAGCAAAAATTGTCGTTTCAAATTTTAAGTCATGGTTTATCGGTTTCCTCAATCCCTCTTAGGTTGTCTAGCAGTACACACAAACATTTACCCCTAAACAGGAGTTTAGTTAAATGTTTTGGGTTTAAGGGAACAATCCCTTAAAAATTTCTTTGATAAAATATCTGTCAAAACATATTTCCATTTTCTTTTTAGTAAAACCCAAAGCCTTAATGGCTCTAATCTTTGAAAAGTCATTATAGGTTCCATTATCTTATTAATCACACGGTCAAATAATGTAAAGGATTATGTCTTAAATCACATGTTAATTATTCAAGGTACAGGTTTTCATTGTTCGACCAATTCAGGGCAATCTATAATTAATTATTAACTTCTTCTTATTCTTATAAACAAACAAATGGTCCTTAATGATCACGAGCATGAATTTATCAAATTACAGCCTACACACGTGATTCACCAAATTTATGAATACTACATGTGCATTAGTCAATCCAAATGAAATCACGTGAAACTCATAATGTTCATTACAAGTACCGGATGTAGTGATTGGAATAGATAATCTTTTTCGCGGACGCGAAGTTGATGATAACCATGCCGTGGATCAAATCTTTAGAACATATGCTAGAACCTTGTAAATGATCGAACAATCTATCATCTTGGGTAGTGGATATAGATTTTAATCGTCAATTTACCTAGTTCCTGGTAATCAATAAATATAATAACACCATAGCTCTTTTATAATGACGAGCTTGGTAGAATAAAAGTTTTCTCCGACAACTCTCTCAGTTGTATGGTAATTCTTTTAATTCAGATGGTGCTGACGTACAGTGCACAAGCCACAGGTGCAGCACCGGGAACATAATCAATACCAATTTCAACTTGCCTTAATGGCAAAAGTCTAGTTAATTCACCAATAAATACCTCCTAAAGTTTCAGATAACATAAATATCTTTTAATGAATTCATATTAGGTTCTTTCTAAATTACAAAATCTATGACTAATTCACAACTATTCACGGTATAATTTCAAGTCTAAATGCACGATATGGTCATTCATCAAGAATTATTTAGATCATTTTTGATAATCAACATCTTATCATTTAGGGGAATTCTATTCGAGTTCCCATCAATTAAGACAATGTCGTCATGTCATAATCAATCAATCCATTCTACTAGCACTATCAACTTTCCAGTTTCATTACCGTTGATAAGATGTGAACTTCTCGAAAGACTAATAATAACTCATAATCCTTCACAATTCAAGGATATCTGGAGACATAACTAACCTTAAAAGAGTAAGGTCAACACATAATCTACGCGAGAGAAT
Source organism: Glebionis coronaria (assembly GCA_025667525.1). Classification (NCBI taxonomy): domain Eukaryota; kingdom Viridiplantae; phylum Streptophyta; class Magnoliopsida; order Asterales; family Asteraceae; genus Glebionis; species Glebionis coronaria. Next base: position 356,504,572 of record CM046881.1, read on the forward strand.
TTCAAATCAGATACAAACGAAAACATTAACGAATATGAATATATCCCATGTTTTCATAATTTGAGTACGCATTCGAAAGCTCCTCGGATCGTTACCTAGGTCATTCAAATTAAATCAAATCATAAGAAATGATAGGAACGTCGATACATCCAGTCGGGTATCAACACTCGGTTCCTAAGAATCTCACTACGGGAGAATTGGACAAGAAAGAATTGTCAATTGTCAAATAAGACAATTTCCACATATGAGTAAATTCAACTCAGAAGAATAGATGCTACAGGAACATATGTAGGTGTCCCTAACACTATGTCCCTATTTTTCACTTCTTGCAGATCTCATAAATTATAATCTTTCACAATCTTCAAAGAAAATTTAGTGTTTATTAATCAGTTTTATGGTGACTACTAATCAGCCTTGCATGGTCCATTCCAAATTGTATGTAGGCGCGTAACTATATACAATTTCAAGATTAACGATGCAATACTCAGTTCGTCAAGATTTTATCATCATGTTTATAATAAAAACATTTTCATGCTTAATTCTTAAATAAGAATAAAAAATGTGACAATCCGTCAATTTATGGTTGATATTTTATACTCAATATGTATTTGAAAACATTATTTTAATGTTACAATATGAACTCACTTATTTTGAGGAAGTAATTTGGATTTACGTCTTGAAGTAGCGTCGACTACGTCTAAACCGGAGGATTCAACGTTACGTGCTTACGTTTAAATACACCGTCTTTGGTGACAGTCCGACATTTCAGAAAATAAATTTATCCGTGAATATTATTTTGGAGTTTTAAATTTGTGTTGGTTCATAAACTCACAAATTTACGAGAAGAGATTAGGACTTACGATTTTATTTTAACGTCCTTTACGACTAAACCGGAAACCTTAGGATTACGTATTTACATTTTCGAACTCCGTTTTTGATGAGACAATTTTTATTAGATTCGTTTTGTGCCGTTGATTCATAATTTATAAAAACGTTTTTCGTAAAACGACCCGAGGGCACGCAAATCGAGAAAACTAGAATCGAGGAATACCCGTAAATTAGTGGGATGGGACAAACTAATTTATCCCACCCCACTACACATTGGGCGGCCAAAACTCACCAACACATCTTATGATGTGTCAAAACTTTAACTAACTAGCAACACATGTCATGCTAAGCTTAAAGTGTAAGTTGCACTTTCCACTAACTTTTCAAAACCACCATCACAAACCATTTCCTCTCATTCTCTCATGCAATACCACACACAATTCTCTCTTCCTCCTCCCTTTGTGCCGTCCAAAAACACTCCACCATAACACCCCTTTTGATCAATTTCATCCATGAAATCATGTGTTATTCATACACATGTTGAAGCCCTTTTTAAATCCTATTGATTGGTGGTGATTATAACATCCAAGGAGGAGTTTCTATGGAGTCTTGGGGCTGATTTTCCACAAGGAGTTCATGAAGAATGGTGGTCTTAAAGATGGTCATGGTTCAGCACAAGTTTCTCCATCAAAATCCATGTCCAAATCATAACCTACATCAACTTGGTGGTATAAAGATTGTCCTCCTCATCTTCTTGTTACTTTTGATTATGTAATCTTGTATTTATTTCACTTATGTATATGTATATGATGATGAATGATGATTAAAAATATTGTGTGGGGATTTGGTGTTGATAAACATGCTTAAAAAGATGAAAAACTATAAGAAACAAGGTTAAAATCTTGCTTAATTTAGATGGCTGTATAAAACAGTAAAGAATCATATGGTAAACTGGTAAAATGACTTGAATAAATTGATATACAGTAAGCTATGGGTCTTGTACACATGTGAGAGTTGGCCATGCAATAGAATCATTGTAATGAGTGAGATATGATCAAAACAAGTTTAATGTACAAATATGAGTTCACTGTTTATGGTGACTACTAATCAGCCTTGCATGGTCCATTCCAAATTGTATGTAGGCGCGCAACTATATACAATTTCAAGATTAACGATGCAATACTCAGTTCGTCAAGATTTTATCATCATGTTTATAATAAAAACATTTTCATGCTTAATTCTTAAATAAGAATAAAAAATGTGACAATCCGTCAATTTATGGTTGATATTTTATACTCAATATGTATTTGAAAACATTATTTTAATGTTACAATATGAACTCACTTATTTTGAGGAAGTAATTTGGATTTACGTCTTGAAGTAGCGTCGACTACGTCTAAACCGGAGGATTCAACGTTACGTGCTTACGTTTACATACACCGTCTTTGGTGACAGTCCGACATTTCAGAAAATAAATTTATCCGTGAATATTATTTTGGAGTTTTAAATTTGTGTTGGTTCATAAACTCACAAATTTACGAGAAGAGATTAGGACTTACGATTTTATTTTAACGTCCTTTACGACTAAACCGGAAACCTTAGGATTACGTATTTACATTTTCGAACTCCGTTTTTGATGAGACAATTTTTATTAGATTCGTATTGTGCCGTTGATTCATAATTTATAAAAACGTTTTTCGTAAAACGACCCGAGGGCACGCAAATCGAGAAAACTAGAATCGAGGAATACCCGTAAATTAGTGGGATGGGACAAACTAATTTATCCCACCCCACTACACATTGGGCGGCCAAAACTCACCAACACATCTTATGATGTGTCAAAACTTTAACTAACTAGCAACACATGTCATGCTAAGCTTAAAGTGTAAGCTGCACTTTCCACTAACTTTTCAAAACCACCATCACAAACCATTTCCTCTCATTCTCTCATGCAATACCACACACAATTCTCTCTTCCTCCTCCCTTTGTGCCGTCCAAAAACACTCCACCATAACACCCCTTTTGATCAATTTCATCCATGAAATCATGTGTTATTCATACACATGTTGAAGCCCTTTTTAAATCCTATTGATTGGTGGTGATTATAACATCCAAGGAGGAGTTTCTATGGAGTCTTGGGGCTGATTTTCCACAAGGAGTTCATGAAGAATGGTGGTCTTAAAGATGGTCATGGTTCAGCACAAGTTTCTCCATCAAAATCCATGTCCAAATCATAACCTACATCAACTTGGTGGTATAAAGATTGTCCTCCTCATCTTCTTGTTACTTTTGATTATGTAATCTTGTATTTATTTCACTTATGTATATGTATATGATGATGAATGATGATTAAAAATATTGTGTGGGGATTTGGTGTTGATAAACATGCTTAAAAAGATGAAAAACTATAAGAAACAAGGTTAAAATCTTGCTTAATTTAGATGGCTGTATAAAACAGTAAAGAATCATATGGTAAACTGGTAAAATGACTTGAATAAATTGATATACAGTAAGCTATGGGTCTTGTACACATGTGAGAGTTGGCCATGCAATAGAATCATTGTAATGAGTGAGATATGATCAAAACAAGTTTAATGTACAAATATGAGTTCACTGTTTTGGACGATTTTTAGAAAATACTTAGAGGCTGATTCAACAGTAGATATAGAAGAGTTAAATGGAGCACATATCATGTAGTTTATGTAAAACAAAATTTGAGCTTCTATCTTCATATAGAACTCTAGATATGGCAGTTTTGGTGAAGATGAAAATAAAAATCAGATTTTTGGAAATTAAAGTATAATACTATTATATAAGCACTCAAAATTATATTGTATGAAATGTAAAATAAAAACCCACTAACTTATGGATTTTATTTATATAAATATATAAAAGGTTAAATAAGTTTATAAATTATAAAAATGGTAGTGGAATAATACTTATAAGTAATAAAAACTATAAACTTGATTTTTACGACTTTTTCGGCTATTACCGTAAAATTAACGTTTTTCGCCAATTAAAACTTAGACGATCAAACCCATCTAATGTAAAGTTTTTAAAAGTCATATACTGATATATAAGTAACTAATACAAGTAAAAACCGTTAAAACCCGAACTATAGGACATACGGACATTAACGAGCTAACTAGGCATATTGGACTAATAATTGGACTGAATAAGATAAACACTTATAAAAAAAACTTATTGGGCTTAACCCATTTGGGCCCAACATGGAAAGTATAGATACTGATAATATATCTATACTACATTATAAAGGGTGTATCCCTTTGGTTGAAAGTTGAAAATGTTGAATGGTTGAAAAATGTGGGTCCCACTAATCTATATCTATACTACATTATAAAAGGGTGTATCCATTTGGTTGAAAGTTGAAAATGTTGAATGGTTGAAAAATGTGGGTCCCACTAATCTATATCTATACTACATTATAAAGGGTGTATTCTTTTGGTTAAAAGTTGAAAATGTTGAATGCTTGAAAAATGTGGGTCCTACTAAAAACTACTACATGCAAATCTTATTCATTAAAAAAGATATAAACTTTGGTTAATTAAACAAATGGCACCCTTTCATCCAATTGTAACATACTTATAAGATATTTTGAATTATAACATGTTACAACGCTTTGCAATAAAAGTTTAATCTTTTGACGTTATATTTTGAACGTCACCGAAACACTTGCCACAATATCACATCGTGTTAATTATCTGTTGCTAGACAATTTCCGCCGCTATGCGCGGGTACTCGTCTAGTAAGTATAAAATGGATTAAAAAAAGTTAAGAACTTATAATAAGCTTATTGGACTTAAAACGTGTAAATAGGTAAAACTAGTAAACTAGTATAAAAGTTATCGACATATAACACCAACATGAGTAAACGAGAATATGTAAACCCACTTGATCATCATACATATATAATCATCATATGTATACATAATTGTTATTTTTATAAAGTCATTGGACAAGAGTCTAAGACGAGTATTATTTGTCTAGGTTTCCGTGATTGAAGCACGTACCGTACGTCTGAATTGCCGATAACCCGCCTTCCCACATCAACGTAAGTTCATAGCCTCACACTCTTTTAAATGTTTTTATGAAATATTTTATAAACCCGCGAGGGAGATAACATGTTACTTTTTATAAAATAGGACACCATTTGTCCCGATTGTTTGTTTATTGATTTGGACCCGAATGATTGTATGACCCTATGAATGATTAAAGGACCAGATAGATGAAATAAAAATGGATTATTAAAGTTAGGTTATGTCACTAAAAGTCCCATTAGCATGAATTGTGAACTACCGGGATTTGGTAGACGCTTATGCATATAATAGTACTATTTGGGGACGATCACCCCAGTTCGCGCCTTGACGGTTGATCCCCGTCGTGCCACATTGATTGGTAAGCGAATTTATGTATGAGAAGATTTACATAGCGTGACCTTTGTGACGACACGCTACTTTAGATGGGCAAATTGAGTATCGGGTTAGCTAACCGTTGTTTGGTTTAGTAAGGTAATGATAGGTGTGTAAACACTCATCTTTTCTACCACTTAATTACAATAACAACCGGACCAAAACGTGTATTTTATGTCTTTTATGTCGGAATTATGCGTTGTTTGTGTTTTTGTTGTGATTTAGGATGAAAAGGTGAAAAGTGGAAAAAACACGGACATTCACGGGCATTTACGGACTTTTATTGAAGAAAAGGATGAAAGACGAAGTCAAGAAGTCAAGAGTGCAAAAAGAACGGAAGTCCACGACCAATTCTGAAGATTTATCGAAGAAAAAGTCAAAAGACGGAAGTTTATCAAAAACCGAAGAATTCAAGTCTATTTTATGGAAGAATTTAAAGACGAGTTCGAAGAAATCCCGAAGCCAAAAGTCCCTTAAGTCCAAGTTTAAAGAAGATTAGAAGAAAAGGACTAATGACGCAATTAATGAAGAATTAAGAAGAAAGGGGCTTAATCTTGCAATTAACAAGAAATGAAGGAGGGGAGGAAGCTTCCTAATCCTTCCCTATATATAGATTAGGCTTGTTTACATTTCATTCTTGTTGGCTAATAGTGACAATTAGACCTTCCACCATTTACTTATCTTGTCATTTACATTACTTGTCAATTTAAATTCATGTTATGCACCTTAATTACCATTTAATTCCAAGTAAGTTTTCATTTTAATTCTTGTCAAATCTTTATTTTATCTTGTCAATCTCTTATCTACCTTTCTTATTCTTTGATTCATGTGTTTATGTTATGTTCATGTTCATGCTTTTATTTTGATCCAAATTGGTTTTTAATTATTGTGGTTAAAGTTGTTTGATTTCGTGTTTTTAATTGTTTGTTGATGTTACTGTTGAATCGTTACTATTTTTATTGAATTGTTTGTGTTTGATTTTGGTTAGTTCTTGTTTAGATCTGCTATTACTGTATCCCTTGTTCTTCGGGGGTGTTTGCTTTGTTTCTGATCTTTCCAGGAAAAGTTCCGAACCAAGAAGGAGGGAAAGTGTTCATTCGGAACTTCTAAAGTTCCGAATCAAGGCTTCATTCGGAAGATTTTAACCCAACAAATCTTCCGAACCAAACTTGTTCATCCGGAACTTTCAAAGTTCCGGACGAAGTGAAAACTTCCGAACCAAAAGTATTCGTTCGGAACTCCAAAAGTTCTGAACCAAGGGTTTCATCCGGAACTTCTCAAAAGTTCCGAATCAACTCAAAGTTCCGAATCAAGGACCAAGTTCCGAATCAAGACTTTTTATTCGGAAGTCATAAACTTCCGGATCAAGGGGCAACTTCCGACTCAATAGGGGTTCATTCGGAAGTTCTAAACTTCCGAATCAAAGGGCTTCACTCGGAAACTTCCGAATCAAGGGTGACAAAATACTTCCGAATCAAGGCAGATTTTACAAGTTCCGAATCAGTAAAGTTCCGAATGAAGGATTGTTTTGGATAAGTGACATATTCAGATCAATTAGTTCCGGATCAAGGATTTTGGTAATATTCCAAGTGAAGAAGAATCATTTCAACCGAAGGTGACATTTAGGACGAGTGATTGTTCCAAACAAAGGTTTATTCCGAATGAGCTGTATTCAGGTTCTTATTAGTTTTTGTCTTTGATTCTTATTTTCAAGCTTTATTTTTCCTGCCTTTTATTTAATTGCACTTTTAGATTATTTGCCTTAGTTTTAGACTTGCCTTAGTTTTAGTCGCACTTTAAGTTTGCCTTAGATAGATTTAAGTTTACGTCATTTACTATAGTGCCCTTTAACTTCAGTCACGTTTTTAAATACTTGCACCTTTACTTTAATTAGACTTAGATTTATTTTAAACGCACTTTTACTTTAATTGTTTTACACCTTTTATTTTAAATGCTACAACGACACATCTTTGTTTCCACCAAAATAAAACGAAGTCACATAGAGAGCTAAGATCAATTCGATTAGACATACTTAAACGAATCTACTTTTAATTAGGTAAAAACCTAGTTATCAAATGGCGACGCTGCCGGGTCGTTTCGTTAAGATTGACAGTTTTCTGTGAAAGACGCGTTGCTTTTTGGGATCCGTTCACTTGTGAACGTTATTTTTCTTGCATAAAAAATTCAAAAATCATAAAAATTAAAAATTGATAAAAAACCATAAAATTAAAAATTTCAAAACTCCAAAAAGATTTTATCTTTATTGTGTATATATATTGTTTTTGTGTTTGGTTTTGTTTTCTTTTGCATTTTCAGGTGTATGCGTACTAGATCTTCTAATTATCAAGAGCCCGAGCCTCAAGAAGATTTAGATATGGCAGGTGTTAACAACAACAACATTCCACCGAACCTCAATAATAATAATAACAACAATGCTCTTCCACAGCCCGATCTTCGGACCATGGAAGAACTTTGTCAACCAACCATGTTTGGACGAGGAGGACCGATTGCGCCGATGCAAATCAACGCTCCTGAGTTTTCGTTGAAGCACCACATGATTCAGCAAGTACAAACAAACCCATTTAGAGGATTGCCTGATGATGATGCCAACTAACACCTCGACAAGTTCATTACAATAACCCAAAGCATGAAGTTGCCTGGGGCCACAATGGATGTACTCCGCCTACAACTCTTCCCACATACTTTATCGCATCATGCCGAGAAATTGTTTGATCGTCTCCCGAAGAATTCTATTCACACTTGGGATGATATGACTCAACGCTTTCTATCGCGCTACTTTCCACCATCCATGGTCACAAGCCTTCGCAATCAGATCAGCGGTTTCATGCAAGACCCTGATGAATCTCTTTTTGACGCTTGGGAGAGATATAATGTCTTGATCGATAGATGTCCAAACCACAACATGCTCCCTGTGACCTTAATAGACACTTTCTACAACGGATTGACTTTTCGAGATCGTGATACGATCAATGCAGCCGCCAGTGGCACATTCATGAAAAGGAGACCCGAGGAGTGTAGAGAGTTAATTGAGAACATGACTACTCATCACAAGAACTGGGATTCCTCTGCTTCTTCAAGGAACAACCCGAGAGTCAATGTTTCTTCTACCTCAGCAAACCCTGAGATGACCGAACTCACCCGCATGATGGCCGAAATGAGCAAAAGTATTACGCTTCTCGCTTCAAACCAACAACAACAAGTTAAAGCGGTTGCTAATCCTTGTGAAACATGTGGCGGTCCTCACTCATACACCGATTGTCCTTCGACACAAGGAAATCCGGAAAATGTGTATGCTGCTTACGGTAATTATTCACCGGAAAATTACCAAGCTAGACAACAAGGGGATAGAAATCTGCTGAGCTACCGTTCCAACAACTTACTTTCACCCGGTTTTTCTCCTCAAAACCAAAATCCCGCCAACAACTACAATAGAAGCAACCAAATCCCACCTCGTGCTTCTAACCCTTATCAACCACCCACCCAACAACACCCACCCATTAATCCCGATGTTGACACCATCATGAGAACTCAAGGTGAGCAAATAAAGAATCTACAGAGCCAAATAATCAATTTGAAAGGAGATATCTTGAAGCAAGGTAATGACATCAGAACTGAGGTTTGTGATAATCTTCAATCCTCCTTCATCACTCAAACAACTGAATTAAAGAATCTGTTGGCTAGTTTCTTGCCCGAAGCTCAACCTTCTTCTTCTTCGGGTTCTCTACCTTCAAACACCGTCACCAATCCGCGAGCTAATGTGAGTGCTATAACTACGCGTAGTGGAATTACCATTGTCAATCCACCTGACCCACCACCATCACCTACTCCTCCTACACCTAGTGTTAGTACACCATTACGTCTCCGCCTCGTCATGACGATGTATCTCGGAAGGACCCTTCAACATCACAACCTTCACCGACTACACCTTCACCTAACCCTTATTAACCTAGAATCCCATACCCTTCTCGCATAGGCAAGACCAACGATCTAACCAACAATGACTGTCAAGTATCGAAATATGTGGACATGCTATCTAAAATGACCATCAACATTAGCCTTGTTGAAGCACTTTGCCACATGCCGAAATTTGTCAAAGCATTCAAGGAATTGCTTAGCAAGAAGGAGAAGCTGATTGAACTCGCCAACACACGCTTAAATGAAAACTGCTCTGCAGTTCTTCTTAGAGAACTTCTGGAAAAGCTTGGAGATCCCGGTCGTTTTGTGTTGCCTTGCGTGTTCAACAAAACTGAAGAATTTACTGCCCTCGCTGATCTCGGGGCTAGTATTAATTTGATGCCACTGAGTGTTTGGAAAACACTATCATTACCCGACCTCATTCCAACAAAGATGACTCTCGAACTTGCAAACCGCACTCTCGCTTACCCCGTTGGTATAGCCGAAGACGTGTTTATCAATGTTGGCACATTTACTTTCCCGGTCGATTTTGTCGTAGTGGATTATGAAATGGACCCTCGTATTCCTTTAATACTTGGTCGGCCATTCTTGAGAACCGGACGTGCTTTAGTAGATGTGGCCGAAGGTGAGTTAATCTTACGAGTCGGGGATGATTCAAAAGTTTTTAAAATGGGAAAGCTTACAGGCAAATCCTTTGGAGGCCGAGAATCAGTGAATATGATAAATGTGCTCGATGATTTTACCGTCTATGACAATCCTCTATTCGAGTCTTCCACTGATAATCCACTCTTTGAAGATAATGTGGATGATTCTCACTCTACTTTGGACGCTTCTCCCATTTATGATTCTCAACCGATCTTTGATGCTTATGATGATGATGATTCTAGTTCAGATTCGGATGATTTTGATTGTACTTCTGAGTATCCCGAGCTGCCTACTTTCGATGATTTTGATGAGGCCGATACTCTCTCGAGCGATTCTTCACATGGTGAAGATCCTCCGCCATCACTCGATCCTACTTTGGACGATTATTCATTTGAGGAAGATTTCTCTGAATTTCTCAACACATACTTCCCTCATGAGAGTGATGCTCCTCCTTTGGACTTTGAAGATTATCGTCTTGATCCTACTTTGGATTTGAAGAGCATTTTGTCCAAGGAGAAGAAACCGGTCGACACCGAAATCCGTTGCACTTATGATTTGACACCTCTTTGTCTGTCGAGGTGTTTGTTGGCATCATCATCCGGAATTCCACGAAATGGGTTCGTTTGCACTTGCTGGATCATGTGATGCTTTAACGAAAACTCCTGAGCTGTGACGTGCATTGGCGCAATCGGGCCTCCGCGTCCGTTCATAGTGGGTTGACACAATTCCTCCATTGTTCGTAAATCAGGTAGGTGGACATTGTTGTTGTTGTTGTTGTTATTATTCAAATTGGGTTGAGGTGGGTGATTATTGTTGTTATTAACACCAGCCATATCTAAATCTTCACGAGTCTCGGGCTCAGAATAGTTCGAAGATCTAGTACGCGTACACCTATAGAAGAAAAATATACACAAAGAATATCTATATAATCTTTTTGGTGCAAAACGTTTTGAAAAGAATTGCTTTTAATGAATTTTTTAATGTTTTTGTATTTTTGAAGAGTTTTATATTTTTTAGGATTTTTAAAAATTTTTGAAGCAAGGAAAATAACGTTCAAAGAACGGATCCCAAAATTCAATGCGTCTCTCACTAAAAACCATTAATCATAACGAAAAGAGCCGGCAGCGGCGCCATTTAATACTTGGTTTTTAGGCCTCGTATAAAATCTTATCGTCCGAATCCTTTCGAATTGAAAACCGGTCTTAAGTGCGACTCAATCGTCTTTTGGTGGATAAAGAGGATGGTTTGGTTTGTTTGTTTTAAACTATTAGCAAGTAATTAAAGTGTCGTTGAGTAAAAAGGAAGAATAAAGATTAATACTAAAATGACGAGTAAAAATAAATGCTTGTAAACTTAAAGGTAACAATGGAAAAGTACTAGCACACCAAATAAAATTAACACTTGGAAAATTTTCTAAAAATAAGAACTTAGTTCAAAAGTACTAAAAGAAAGTAAGATCGGAATGCACCAAAACAACTCAATCGGAAATAGCAAAAACAAACCCAGATCGGAATGTATTCCGATCTGGTGGTCGGAATATGGGACGAGGACAAATCGGAATATCACCAAGGGGGTCAATCGGAATGTTACTAATGGGTGCCAATCGGAATAACAATCAAAGAAGATGGATCAGAATGATGATGATGCTCAAATTGGAATGATCAAAGGCTCCACAATCGGAATATGAAACAATGACTAGATCGGAATACTCGTGGGTGCCAATCGGAAAATGAAAACCCTTTTCCGATTGATCAATCGGAAAGGGTGGTCTGGTGGGCTGCTCAGAATGTGTCAATCGGAAAGGGGTTTTAACCCTTTCCGAAATTGATGGAGATTCGGTTAAAGCCAATAAATAAGCTATAATGGAGAGCTTATTCCCAAAGCTAAACGAATCGCTTTTGAACCGGATCAAATAAGCACTTATCAACTTATCTAACCCGAAAATGAACAAACTTTTGGATCAAACAATAAAAACATAAACTTTTAAGGAAAACTTTTATAAGTAAATAAGCTAATCATAAAAATAAGCCAATAAGCACAAAAGTCTTAAAGCTTAATCAAATGAAAACTTATAAAATGATCAAAAGATTAACTTTTTAAGCACGAAATCAATTAGAACAACACGGATCATATGATAATCGCACCAAAATCAATCTAAAATCAAAGAAGAGTAGAATGAGATTAAGGATTAAAAGCTTAAAATAGAACTTGATTAATGAAAATAAGCAATACAAAGTGTTTAATCTTGAAAGATTAAAAGAAAAAGATGAAACTTAGTGAGAGAAAGTTTAAGACTTTCTCTCTCTAAAAACTAGAAAGAAAATGAAAAAGTGAAAACTAGCTAAAAACTATCTAACCACCTCCTAATGACTATTAGGAGGGTATTTATAGGGAGGGTGGAAGGAGTGCATGTGTTGCATCTTCTTTCTTGCTTTCTTCACGTTTTCTCGACTCGACTTTAATTCTTTGTCTTTGTCGTCTCGGGATTTGAACTTGTCTTTTAATTTTCTTCTTCTATTAGACTTAAGTTCTTCGACTTCGTTAAACTTCCGCCTTTATACTTTTTCTTCGATAAATCTTCAGAATAGGCCTTGGACTTCCGTTCTTTTTGCACTCTTGATCTTTTGACTTCGTCTTTTCCCGTTTTCTTCGATAAAAGCCCGTGAAAGCCCGTGTTTTCTTCCTTTTTCATATTTTGGTCCTAAAACACAATAAAAACACAAACCACGCATAATTCCGACTTTTACGACATAAATCACACGTTTTGGTCTTGTTATTATTGGAATTAAGTGGTAAAAGGATAAGTGTTTTCACACTTATTAATTGTTGTTTTGAAAACCTTGATTGTTTTGATTTCCATGAAATCCATTTCCTTGATTTAAATTCCCATGGTTACCACGGTTAAAATTATTCCCATTAATACCATTGTTATATCTATTTTGAACTGGTGGAAAACCCGGTGGAGCAACATGGTTTTGACGAGGAGCTTGACCGTTAGGGCCATAAGTTCCCTCGCCGCAAAAGCACTAGCTTGACCAAACCCCGTGGTTAAACAAGCATAATTCGGATGTCCTCCACCACATGATACACAAAAATTCTCAACCACATTAATCGAACCATGAGGAGTCTTCATAATCTCATTCAAAATCGTGTCAATATTTGTAACACCGCCAAATTCAAACAACTCAATACAGCGGAAGACTCGTTGGTGTTACGGGATAGCACATTACTCACATCATAGACAACGCTTAAAAATCACGTCGTTTATTAATAAAGCATTTCCATTCATAAATATCAAATTTACATAGGTCCCAAGTCATATTATTTCATACAAAATTTTATAAAGTATTTGAATGGAAAATATTGTTTAAGTGCGGGCCACGATTTCTTGTCGTCTTCCCGAGAATTACCTTCAAGTACATGAGATAAAACATGTTAAAAGAAAAGGTCAGCGATAACGCCGAGTGAATTCATAGAGTTTAATAAAATCCATCAATATAATATCAGTATAAAATTATTACTGAAAATCATTTTGTACAAATCATTTTAATAGGCCATAAAATAGCCAAAGTCATTTTATACAAATCTTCATCAAAATCATAATATAGGCGTTTGCCTTAAAAATCATTATACGAGCCAATGTCGTAAAAACAACATACAATACGTCTTATTACGTTGTATGAAAATAAAAAACCATTATATGAATATGGTTATGAAAACCAAAACACGAACATAATATCAATAGTATGACCCCGTATTGCTAGTCAGGCAATACATCGTAATTCGGTGCGTATAGTAGTATTTCGTTACTAATGGGTGCCAATCGGAATAACAATCAAAGTAGATGGATCGGAATGATGATGATGCTCAAATCGGAATGATCAAAGGCTCCACAATCGGAATATGAAACAATGACTAGATCGGAATACTCGTGGGTGCCAATCGGAAAATGAAAACCCTTTTCCGATTGATCAATCGGAAAGGGTGGTCTGGTGGGCTGCTCGGAATGTGTCAATCGGAAAGGGGTTTTAACCCTTTCCGAAATTGATGGAGATTCGGTTAAAGCCAAGAAATAAGCTATAATGGAGAGCTTATTCCCAAAGCTAAACGAATCGCTTTTGAACCGGATCAAATAAGCACTTATCAACTTATCTAACCCGAAAATGAACAAACTTTTGGATCAAACAATAAAAACATAAACTTTTTAAGGAAAACTTTTATAAGTAAATAAGCTAATCATAAAAATAAGCCAATAAGAACAAAAGTCTTAAAGCTTAATCAAATGAAAACTTATAAAATGATCAAAAGATTAACTTTTTAAGCACGAAATCAATTAGAACAACACGGATCATATGATAATCGCACCAAAATCAATCTAAAATCAAAGATGAGTAGAACGAGATTAAGGATTAAAAGCTTAAAATAGAACTTGATTAATGAAAATAAGCAATACAAAGTGTTTAATCTTGAAAGATTAAAAGAAAAAGATGAAACTTAGTGAGAGAAAGTTTAAGACTTTCTCTCTCTAAAAACTAGAAAGAAATTGAAAAAGTGAAAACTAGCTAAAAACTATCTAACCACCTCCTAATGACTATTAGGAGGGTATTTATAGAGAGGGTGAAAGGAGTGCATGTGTTGCATCTTCTTTCTTGCTTTCTTCACGCTTTCTCAACTCGACTTTAATTCTTTGTCTTTGTCGTCTCGGGATTTGAACTTGTCTTTTAATTTTCTTCTTCTATTAGACTTAAGTTCTTCGACTTCGTTAAACTTCCGCCTTTAGACTTTTTCTTCGATAAATCTTCAGAATAGGCCTTGGAATTCCGTTCTTTTTTCACTCTTGATCTTTTGACTTCGTCTTTTCCTGTTTTCTTCGATAAAAGCCCGTGAAAGCCCGTGTTTTCTTCCTTTTTCATATTTTGGTCTTAAAACACAATAAAAACACAAACCACGCATAATTCCGACTTTTACGACATAAAGATTCATTACCATAACCCAAAGCATGAAGTGCTCCGGTGTTTCTATGGATGATCTTCGCCTCCAACTTTTTCCCCACTCGCTTTCTTACCATGCCAAAAAATGGTTTGACCGTCTTCCTAAGAATTCTATTCATACGTGGAATGACATGACTCAACGCTTTTTATCGCGCTACTTTCCCCCATCTATGGTCACTAGCCTTCGTAACCAAATCAGTGGATTCATGCAAGAGAATGATGAATCACTTTTCGATGCTTGGGAACGATACAATGATTTGATCGACCGCTGTCCAAATCACAATATGCTCCCCGTCACTCTCATTGACACCTTCTACAATGGTCTCACTTTTCGTGATCGTGACACGATCAATGCTGCCGCCGGTGGTACTTTTATGAAAAGGAGACCGGAGGAGTGTCGAGAGTTGATTGAAAACATGACTACTCACCACAAGAATTGGGATTCATCCGCATCCTCAAGATCTAACTCGAGAGTCAATGTTTCTTCTACTACTTCCAATCCTGAGATATCCGAACTTACCCGAGAAATCGCGAGTATGCACAAGGATTTCATGTCCATAGCCACAAACCAATTTCAACAAGCTAAAGCCGTTTCTATTTCTTGTGACACATGTGGTGGTCCTCATTCTTATAATGATTGTCCTTCTACCCAAGCCAATTTTTCTGAAAACGTTAACGCAGCTTACGGCACTTATCCCACGGGAGGCTATCAAGCCCGCCCCCAAGGAGACCGTGGCTTGCTAAGTTATCGTTCCAACAATTATCTTGCTCCTCCCGGTTTCCCTCCTGCAAACCAAAACCAACAACAAAGCTATAACCGAAACAACCAATCCTAACCTCGTGCTCAAAATCAATATCAATCCCAAAGAAACCCATACCCAACTCAAGGAAATTCTCAAGCTTACCAAGCTCCACCTCTCAATCAAGCGATGACAGTAAACCAAGACGTCGAGACATTCATGAAGACTAATCGTGAGATGGTGACGAATCTTCAGAGTCAATTTGTCAACTTGAAGAATGACATGGCGAAACAAGGGAGCGATATTCGAGCCGAGCTAAGGAATGATATGGCCAAACACAGCAATGAAATTAATGCAAACATGCAAAACTCTTTTAATAATCAAGCGGTTCACCTTCGTGATATGATTGGTTCGCTCATCCAAAGTAATCAACCCTCTTCTTCGGGTAATCTTCCGAGTAATACCGTTGCGAATCCAAGAGGGGAGTTGAAAGCAATCACCACTCGTAGTGGAAAAGGTTATATGGAACCCGAGCTTCCTACACCTCCACCCGTGATTGTGAACAAGGAAAAAGAGCAACTTTCCTCACCTCCTTCACCTTCTATCCCCATTCCCCCTCACTCGTGGTTGTGAGTGATCCTATTCCCTTAAAGCCTTCTTCTTCATCCAATATACCTTATCCTTCAAGGTTGAGGAAAGAGAAGCAAAAGAGCAAGGATGATATTCAGGTTTCAAACTTTCTAAAAATGTTTAAACAATTGAATTTTAACATCTCCTTTGCCGAGGCTCTCGCTCACATGCCCAAATACGCTAAGATGTTTAAAGATCTTCTAAGTGATAAGGAAAAGCTTCTTGATATCGCTCAGACCCAACTTAATGAGAACTGCTCCGCAGTGCTCTTAAGGAAATTGCCCACCAAACTTGGTGATCCGGGTCGCTTCTTGATTCCTTGCAACTTCCCGGGAGTAGAGAATTGCATGGCCCTAGCCGATCTAGGTGCCAGTATAAACTTAATGCCTTTAAGTGTGTGGAAGCAATTATCTCTCCCCGAGCTAGTCCCCACCAAAATGACTTTGGAATTAGCCAACCGTACGGTTGCTTATCCAGTGGGGATAGCCGAAGATGTCTTTGTTGGCGTCGACAAATTCACCTTCCCGACGGATTTTGTTGCCGTTGACTACGAGATGGATCCCCGTGTTCCATTAATCGTTGGACGTCCCTTCCTGAGGACCGGTCGCACTCTCATTGATGTAGCCGCGGGCGAAATAATCATGAGTGTTGGTGACGATAAAATTGTCTTCAACATGGTTAAGATTTCTAAGCAACCTTATTTGTACGAGAGTGTTAATGCTATTGATTTTCTCGATGAGGCTTGTGAAGAACATTTTCATGATGCTTGCAAAAGTACTCTTTCTTCTCTACCCAATGTTGAGACCGTTGCCTCAATTGCTCCAGCATTGACTCCTTTTGGAGAAAGTGACTTGGATGATTTCGAAGCTAGCTTGGGTCCTCTCGATATTAAGTATGATAATTTGTCCACCAATTGGGATGAAGACATTCGTACTATTGAGGGACTTCTCAATGAGGACCCGTTGTCTCCTCCTTCTCCTAAAGAGGTGATTAATGATGATCCATCGTTAGTTTCACCATCTATTGACGATCCTCCCACTCTCGAGCTTAAGGACCTACCTCCTCATCTTGAGTACGTTTTCCTGGAAGACAACGAGAAGTTACCGGTCATCATCGCGAAGGATCTGAAAGAAGAAGAAAAAGCTCGACTTGTCGCCGTGTTGAAGAAGCATAAAAGAGCTATCGCTTGGAAAATCTCCGACATCCGTGGAATTGATCCTCACTTCTGCACACATAAAATTCTCATGGAGGACGACTTTAAGCCCACAATTCAAAGCCAACGAAGGATGAATCCTAAAATCCATGAAGTCATCAAAAAAGAGGTTATCAAACTTCTTGATGCTGGTATGATTTACCCTATTTCGGATTCACCATGGGTTAGTCCAGTCCATTGTGTGCCTAAGAAAGGCGGAATCACCGTTGTACCCAATCAAAACAACGAGTTGATTCCTACCCGTCTCGTTACTGGGTGGTGAGTTTGTATAGACTACCGCAAACTCAACGATGCCACGAGAAAGGATCATTTCCCTCTACCTTTTATGGACCAAATGCTTGAACGTTTAGCGGGTAATGAATATTACTGCTTTCTTGATGGTTTCTCGGGTTATTTCCAAATACCCATCGATCCCCAAGATCAAGAGAAGACAACATTCACTTGTCCCTATGGCACATTTGCTTATAAACGAATGCCTTTTGGCTAATGCAATGCCCCTGGGACATTCCAAAGGTGCATGTTGGCTATCTTCCATGACATGGTTGAGCAAACCATGGAAGTCTTCATGGATGATTTCTCGGTCTTTGGGGATTCCTTCTCTTCTTGCCTTGCCAATTTGGAACGTATGCTTATGCGGTGCGAAGACACTCGCCTTGTTCTGAATTGGGAAAAATGCCATTTTATGGTAAAAGAAGGCATTGTGCTAGGACACAAAATCTCTAAAGCCGGTCATGAAGTCGACCGTGCTAAAGTAGATGTCATAGCCAAATTACCTCCACCTCCAACCGTGAAGGGTGTGAGAAGTTTTCTTGGTCATGCGAGCTTCGACTACGTTTCTAAATGGGTTGAAGCCAAGGCTCTCCCTACGAATGATGCGAGGGTGGTTGTGAACTTTTTGAAGCAACTTTTCGCTCGATTTGGCGTTCCTCGTGTTATTATCAGTGACCGCGGGACTCATTTTTGCAACGATCAATTTGCAAGAGTCATGGCTAATTATGGTGTCAATCACCGTCTTTCCACCGCCTATCATCCCCAAACCAATGGGCAAGCCGAAATTTCCAATCGTGGCTTGAAGAGAATTTTGGAGCGTACTGTGGGAGAGCATCGCGCCGCGTGGGCCGATAAGTTAGATGATGCTCTGTGGGCTTTCCGTACTGCTTACAAGACCCCGATCGGTTGTACACCTTATCGTCTTGTGTACGGGAAAGCCTGCCACCTCCCAATCGAGCTGGAACATAAGGCACACTGGGCCTTGAAGTGGGCTAACTTCGACATCAACAAAGCCGGTGATCATCGCAAGGTTCAACTCAACGAGCTAAATGAACTGAGGAATGAAGCTTATGAGAACTCGCTGATCTACAAGGAGAAGACGAAGATCAGTCATGACGCAAAAATCAAGAACCGAGAGTTCCACGTTGGTGATCAAGTCTTACTCTTTAACTCTCTGTTGAAGATCTTCTCTGGCAAGTTGAAGAGCCGCTGGTCTGGTCCATTCACCGTCTCCAAAGTCTTTCCTTATGGGACCATTGAGCTTTCTCAGCCAAATGGACCAAAATTCAAGGTGAATGGCCAGCGTCTGAAGCTGTACTTTGGTGAGGACATCTCTCAGGAGAAGATTCCATCCCTCACCACGTTCCCCATGAACTAAAATTGGGTCGAGTCAGGCTCGTGACTCGGTGAACAAAAACAAGCGTTTCTCGGGAGGCAACCCGTGATCTATCCTTTACTGCTTTCATAATAAGTGTAGGGGGAGCCCCACATATGTTTGTTGTCTTGTTTCTTGTGTTGTGTAGGGATTAAAGCTTCAAAGATCCACCTTGATGACTTTTGACGAACCGTGATACCGTGTTCCCATCTTCCTGGTTTTATCCTAAACTCTTGTGATTCAATATTTCATATTTTATATGTTCACATTGAATTCACTTTAGTTGTCCTTTCCTTAGCAAGATTTAAACAAAGTGCACAATGTCCTAAGTGTAGGGGAGTTTACTCCCGCATGCTTAAACATTGAGGACAATGTTTATTTCAAGTGTAGGGGGGACTTCTATCGAAGTAAGTGGTCTTTTCCATGAATTTGCCCTCATTTTAACCGAAAAATTTAATTTTTCGACATTTTTCAAAATTTTTAATCTATTTTGGCCTAGTTGTATAGTTGTATTTTCCTTTACCATATTTAGTTTCTTTCCATTGCTAGAATAAATTTTCAATAAAGTGGTTTAGATTTTTCGTAGTCGTGAACATTTTGACTCAACCCGAGTTTACTTACCTAAGTTTACTCTAGCTAGTATCCTTAACGTGTTTAAGTCAAGTTTTGCTAGGCTTTTATATAGGGAGCTATAAAACGCGAAAGTCTTAATTCTCACGGGTTAAGAACAAGAACTTTTCGTAAGTTCCTATAATTGATCCTAGAGAGTCGTTTATCAAGGGAACTTTAAAATGCGATTTCTAAAACTTGAAAAATTCCAAGAATTTGCAAGATCCTATAGGCGACTCGAAAACCCAAAACTTTGATTTAATAGGCTAAGCATCCACGAGTCTCATTCCTTGAGATTTTAAACTGTGGAGAACGAGAGATGATAGAGTCAATTATAAGTTCAGTATTCTTTCGGGAATTTATGTGAGTTAATTATAAGCCTATTCTCCCTCCGCTTGTTAATAAATTTATCTGCAATAAATAAGGTTGTACAATTTAAAAGGTTACTTAGCTTCTAGCCCCAGATCGTTTAAAAGTTGCTCGGTATGGATTAGAGTTCATAGCCAAGGCATAACTTATTGAAGCGGGATGCGAAGATTGGCGAGTCCGAAAAGGCCCTAACAAGGCATGAGGGCTACATTTTGTTGCTAAAGATCCAAAAGTGATGTAAAGAATCATTTATCGAAAATCAATATGAAGGATCGAGACACACGACGAAAAGCAAAAACTCCCAAAAGTCATGGAGAAGTGTATCCGAAAAGACCCTAACAAGGTATGAGGATAAATAGATCCAAGTCAATAAAAGGAGGCGGATCGTTGTATATCAAAGTCCAAAATAAAGATTGGAGAAAAATGAAGAAGTCGTGGTCCAAAGTATGAATCTCTCAAAACATCAAGTGAAGAAATTCCTATTATGAAGAGAAGACCATTATTTCAAGAACGTCTCTCAAAGATTCGAAGTATGAAGTCGCTGCCAAATATCGGTCCGAGAAAGGTCTCAAATCGTGAAGCAAGTTATGCCAAGATATGAACTTTATGAGGTCCCGAGAAGCAGTTTTAAAAGATTTGGTCCTTTAGCTAACTATTGATTAAATCGTTCACTCTATTTTTGGCCTAAATAACTATCGAAATAAGTCAAACAATGCATCCTCGTGATCATTCAAGACAAAAATAAAATATAAGAGATACACCTAGGAATAAGGGAGTCTAAGTGAGTAATTGGCCCACATGAGTTCGTGATAGTTTGCTAATTTACAATAACAATGATCTCGTTTTTAAGCTTGGTATGGGGAACGTGAAACTCGATGATGATAAACGTTCATGGCTGCCAAAACCAATGTAAGTTTTTAATTTCTTTACTTGTTCTATCTTTTTATGTTCATTATTTAATAAAGGCCAAGATGGGTTATTTATAATGGGAAATGTAAACCATGCATTAAATTTAATGCATTGCATGAGGGCATTGCAATGCTCAAGTGTAGGGGATTTAATAAGTGTGAAAACACTTATCCTTTTACCACTTATTTCCAATAATAACAAGACCAAAACGTGTGATTTATGTCGTAAAAGTCGGAATTATGCGTGGTTTGTGTTTTTATTGTGTTTTAGGACCAAAATATGAAAATGGAAGAAAACACGGGCTTTCACGGGCTTTTATCGAAGAAAACGGGAAAAGACGAAGTCAAAAGATCAAGAGTGCAAAAAGAATGGAAGTCCAAGGCCTATTCTAAAGGCGGAAGTTTAACGAAAACTTAAGTCTAATAGAAGAAGAAAATTAAAAGACAAGTTCAAATCCCGAGACGACAAAGACAAAGAATTAAAGTCGAGTCGAGAAAACGTGAAGAAAGCAAGAAAGAAGATGCAACACATGCACTCCTTCCACCCTCCCTATAAATACCCTCCTAATAGTCATTATGAGGTGGTTAGATAGTTTTTAGCTAGTTTTCACTTTTTCATTTTCTTTCTAGTTTTTAGAGAGAGAAAGTCTTAAACTTTCTCTCACTAAGTTTCATCTTTTTCTTTTAATCTTTCAAGATTAAACACTTTGTATTGCTTATTTTCATTAATCAAGTTCTATTTTAAGCTTTTAATCCTTAATCTCATTCTACTCTTCTTTGATTTTAGATTGATTTTTGTGCGATTATCCTATGATCCGTGTTGTTCTAATTGATTTCGTGCTTAAAAAGTTAATCTTTTGATCATTTTATAAGTTTTCATTTGATTAAGCTTTAAGACTTTTGTGCTTATTGGCTTATTTTTATGATTAGCTTATTTACTTATAAAAGTTTTCCTTAAAAAGTTTATGTTTTTATTGTTTGATCCAAAAGTTTGTTCATTTTCGGGTTAGATAAGTTGATAAGTGCTTATTTGATCCGGTTCAAAAGCGATTCGTTTAGCTTTGGGAATAAGCTCTCCATTATAGCTTCTTTCTTGGCTTTAACCGAATCTCCATCAATTTCGGAAAGGGTTAAAACCCCTTTCCGATTGACACATTCCGAGCAGCCCACCAGACCACCCTTTCCGATTTATCAATCGGAAAAGGGTTTTCATTTTCCGATTGGCACCCACGAGTATTCCGATCTAGTCATTGTTTCATATTCCGATTGTGGAGCCTTTGATCATTCCGATTTGAGCATCATCATCATTCCGATCCATCTTCTTTGATTGTTATTCCGATTGGCACCCATTAGTAACATTCCGATTGAACCCCTTGGTGATATTCCGATTTGTCCCCGTCCCATATTCCGACCACCAGATCGGAATACATTACGATCTGGGTTTGTTTTAGCTATTTCCGATTGAGTTGTTTTGGTGCATTCCGATCTTACTTTCTTTTAGTACTTTTCAACTAACTTCTTATTTTTAGAAAATTTTCCAAGTGTTAATTTTATTTGGTGTGCTAGTACTTTTCCATTGTTACCTTTAAGTTTACAAGCATTTATTTTTACTCGTCATTTTATTATTAATCTTTATTCTTCCATTTTACTCAACGACACTTTAATTACTTGCTAATAGTTTAAAACAAACAAACCAAACTATCCTCTTGATCCACCAAAAGACGATTGATTCGCACTTAAGACCGGTTTTCAATTCGAAAGGATTCGGACGATAAGATTTTATACGAGGCCTAAAAACCAAGTATTAACAATCAAAATGATTTGTCAAGCTATATCAAAACAAATGAGGCAATTTTGGAGGCTTTTCAAAATAATCTTCATGGACAAATGAACACTTTGAAAATCGATTTTCAAAATACGATCAGGGGGCAAAAGAACAAGATTGAGCTTAGTCAAACTCGATTAGAGCAAAACCAAAACCGTATCAAGGGGAATCAAGCTAAATTTGAGAACAAAATTCTTTCGATGTTTGAAGTAATAATGAACAAACCCACCTCTACTTCGGGTGGCTTACCTAGCAACACCATTCCAAACCCGAAGGGTGAGATAAAAGCTATTACGACACGTAGTGGGAAGGCTTTAGACGGACCTTTGCTTCCACAAGTTAGTACCTCCCCGGTGAGGGAAGTGGCGCAAGAACCCGAGGTGGTTAAGGAAAACGAAATTCCTAATCCACCAAAGGTAGACCATGTGCCTATTCTGGAACCCGAGCGTCCGAAGACTAAACACACACTACCCTACCCTTCGAGAATTAACCAAGAGAAGCTCCACGAAAGATCTAATGCTCAATTGTCAACATTTCTTAAAATGTTTAAGCAACTTCATTTTAATGTTAGTTTCGCAGATGCATTGCTTTATATGCCTAAGTTTGCTTCGACTTTCAAGAAATTAATTAGTGATAAAGGGAAGCTTGAAGAGCTTAACCTTTCTCTTGATGTTAATTGTTTGGCGGTTCTCATCAAAAAGCTACCCGAAAAGCTTGGAGACCCCGGAAGATTTCTTATCCCTTGTGAATTTCCAGAAATGAAAGAATGTTTAGCATTAGCCGATCTTGGCGGCATTAATTTGATCGCTCTTTCCGTTTGGCGGCATTAATTTGATCGCTCTTTCTGTTTGGAAAAGGTTGTCACTTCTCGAGCTCACACCTACTAGAATGACTCTCGAGCTTGCGGATCGGTCAACCGCCCTTCCGGTAGGTATAGCCGAGGATGTCTTTGTTAACGTAGGAAAGCTTTATTTTTCGACGGATTTTGTAGTTGTGGATTACACCAAAGATTCACGTGTACCTTTGATTTTAGGAAGACCATTTTTGAGTACGGCTGGTGCCTTAATTAACATGAAAAGTGGAAAAATGACCTTAAGTTTTGATGATGAGACCGTTACCTTTGATATCGGGCACATATCTAAGTATTCTTATGAGCATTTCGGGGAGACAATCAATGGTGTCGATATGATTGCTGTTTGGTTGTAAAGATATTCTCAAGAAGTACTTGGTTTCTCGGCCAATTCCAAAAGTGGCAATCCTTCTTTATCGGGTCCTATTATTTCCCTTTCTTCTCCACCCCTTACTCCATTTGGGGCTAGTGATTTTATCTTGGAGGAGGTTGATGCTTTTCTTAGCACACCGGGTTTGACATCAACGTATGATGAGGATTATCATGATGCGGATGGAGATATCGACTTGCTTGAAGCATTTTTCAATGAAGATCCTTTTCACTTACCACCTATGGAAATTATAGTTGTGAACAAAAATGAAACAAAAGTGAAAACTTCTCTTGAAGAAGCACCCGAACTTGAGCTTAAAGATCTTCCTACTCATTTGGAGTATGATTTTCTTGAGGGAACAGATAAATTACCGGTGACTATCGCTAAAGGATTGAAAGATAACGAAAAGGAGGAACTTATCAAGGTTTTAAAGAAACATAAACGGGCCATTGCATGGAAAATCTCCGGCATCAAGGGTATTGACCCAAAATTTTGTTCTCATAAAATATTAATGGAGGAAGATTATAAACCCGCTATTCAAAGCCAAAGAAGGGTTAATCCAAAGATTTATGAGGTGATCAAAAAGGAAGTTATGAAACTTCTAGACGCTGAAATGATCTATCCTATCTCCGATAGCCCATGGGTTAGCCCCGTGCATTGTGTTCCAAAGAAAGGAGGAATGACGGTCGTGACTAATGAGGATAATGAAATTGATTCCTACTAGACTCGTGACCGGATGGTCTGTTTGTATTGACTATAGAAAGCTTAATGATGCCACTAGGAGGGATCATTTTCCAATACCTTTCATGGATAAAATGTTAGAGAGACTAGCGAGAAATGAATTCTAGTGCTTTTTGGATGGATTTTCCAGCTATTTCCAAATTCCTATTGTGACACCCTAGAATCGAGGTCATTAACGATACCCTAAATTACGCTAATTTTTGAAATTTTTATTAAATTATAATTTTTATAATTTATAAGTATTTTGGTTAGAGCCGATGTTCGAGGTTATAATTTTTACGGTTGACGTTTTAAGAAGGACGATGACGATTACGATCCCGAGGGATGCCCAATTTCATATAATTTTTGACGATTTATCGATAATGTAATTTTTCGAGAATTTTATTTACGGTTCGTGTTAAGTTGAGTCGGGTGAGTTTTATAGCCTTCCGAGTACATTTAAAGTATCCCAAAAATATTTTGGAGCGTTCGGGAAGATTTCCGACTCCCGTAAAATTTTCAAAATTGACAAATGAGTCGAACCCGCAAAGTTTTGAGGACGTTTTTCATTTAAGGACAAAAGAAGCCAAAAATTGCACAAAGGTCCCTCCTAACCCACCAAAAAGGCCAAATTTGCCATAAACACAAACACACACAACACTTGCACCAAAAATCAAACCATCACTCTCTCCTCTCTCTCTAAAGCCGACGGACACCCCCAACACCATCAAAAACCCACCAAAAATCTTCTTCCACTTGATTTTTCAAAAATCTAAGGTTAGACCACACTTAGTTTGGTCATTCCCCACCTATTCATGTGCTCAAATCCAACATGCATTGATAAAAAATTTTCAAGATTTTTCCATATGATCCAAATTCGTTTTTGAGGCTAAATGAGCTAATGCATGTTGATATTAAGTGTTATGGAAGTATAAACACCATGAAAACCCACCAAAATTAATTTGGTTGTGGTGATTGGGTCACCCAAACCCCACGGCAAAGGGGGTGTTTGGGGAGCCATGGTGGTTGTTGGTTTTGCATGTTAATCTTGTGTTTGGTTTGATGTTTAAGGGTGTTTTACATAGGTGTTAGTGGTTGCATGTTCATTTTCTTTGATTCTTGATTTTGAGTTTGATTGATCAATAGGGGTAGGATTGAAGTTTGATGTTAGGATATGTTTGGGAAGGCTTAGGATGATGTTTAGTGGTAATTAGAAGTCTTGGAATCGAGTCTAAGCATGTTTTTGGTATGGTCATTTTTAGGCAGAAACATTTGGTCCATTTTATAAAAATTATTTTGTTTCCAGGTCTTGAAAGCTAAATGTAGTGATAGAGGGTCTTTCTAGCTTTAATTTGGTATAAGGTAGAGCCCGTGACTCAAAACGAGCTAAAAGTTATGACATTTTAAAGATCGGGTACCGGGAGACGAGGACTTTCACAATCCGAATTTGTGCAAAGTTTTAGTCAAATCCCGAGGGTCACAAGTATAAATTGGTAAATGGTCAAGGGTCAAAATTTGGTCCCTAACCTGTGTAAATGAGTATATATGTTGACTTAGGTGTCAAAGAAGTCAAAGGTATTTTTCATATAGGTCAAAGAGGTCAAAATTGGTCGAAGCGCAATTTCAGCCCGTACTTTAGTCAAGTACCGGCGAGAATGGGTAAAAATGGACAACGTAAGTAATGAGAATGAATGGTATAAAATGAATGATACTTGTTGTTTTGTTTTTGGCGTGAGTTATATTTGTCCTAAGCGACTTGTATATATGTATTTTATACAGTACCGTAAGTATTTAAATGAGATTACTCATTACGCGTTATTTGTGATAGGTGTTGATTTACCCGGGCATCCGTTTCGTCGTCAGTGATCACTCCTCGAACTACCGACTACTTAATACCTAAGGTGTGAATTTATAGCCTCGCTTATATTATTTCAAATTGTTTTACCCGCGAGGGAAATGCATGCTAGTTTTTAAAAGGAACGTATATCATGAATGATTGTTAGACCCGAAAGTTGCCTTAGAAATTGTGTTGAGTACCAAAGTTGCAAAAGTCCCTAAAATCATGAACTATTAACTATTGTCTTGCCCTCGAGTAGGGGGAAATAGCCGCTTATGCAATTTGTAGTACTACGGGGTTAACGACCCAATGCTAGCCGAGAAGCTGTACTTTTAGTAAGTTCTGCGGTAGATTATTTTGTATGAGAAATAAGGTATAATTGCAACTGATGCCTTTAGAAGGGGCACTGGTTTCATCTGAATCATGCCGGTATATTTACGCGGGTGATTGAGTTAACGGATTAGTGTCATGAGCTTAAACACAATTGTCAGTATCCTGATTATAGTTTGTTTGATCGACAAGACTATAAATGATCACGAATGGTTTTTATTATATATACGTTCAAATGGATTGAAAAACCTATGAATTCCACTCAACGTTTTCGTTGACCAAATTTTTGGCATGTGTTTCAGGTAACCGTTGAGAAGTAGGATGGAGCATGCATGGGATGGATGTTGTGTGTACGGCTTGGTGTCCGCTTGTTTTTCCCTCCTTTTCTACTTAAACAATTTTTATGTTTAATGTCATGTGGTTGTAAACTGAAGTTTTTGGGGTTGAGATTCATGGGGACCGAAAACGCTAAACTCTGTGCACTATTTGGGGTTGGAAAAACTGTGGACATGTATTATCTAACAATTTTTAAATTTCAAGTTTTAAGTTGACGTCTTTTAGCGTCGTTTGATATATCTTGTGTGCAATGAATACTGTGTAGCACCCATTGTTGTAGTTCCGCTGCGCATAACAATTGTGGGGGTGTTACAGATTGGTAATCAGAGCCACGAGTTATAGAGAACTAGGTCGTTTTTGAAAATCCTAAACTATAACTTTTGGTGTCGTAAGAAGGGGTCCAAGCACACACAACTATCCTGCATGGCTCCGGTAAGATTTATTGTTGTATTTATGGCATTTGACGTATACTTTTGAGTAAAGTATATATATGCGGGTAATTATTATATAAGTATGGAATTACTATATGTAGACGTTAAATTTTACGTGAAATATCCGACATCGTAATTTTTGTATTAATCGTGCATGAGCATCATATTATTACATTTTGGGCATATGTACCACCTTTGCATTGCATTTGCATGCATATATTTATAATTATTGTATAATTACTTATGTACCCTCCGAAATTCGCTGTTATTGCAGGAATGGCCGAGGTACCGCCCAACGATAACGGAAACGATTACGTCGTAGGTCACGAAGGGGGACCGTTTCCTCCGAACCCGCCGGACAATAATAATGGATGGATCGCTCCAGAAGACGAAATAGGGCCGGAAAACGACAATGACGAAAGCGAGGTGGATAACTTCAGCATGAGTAGTGACGAGAGTGAGGATTCCGAAGAAGAGCCCGAGGAGCTATTGGATGATGGTATTCCTGAGGATGCCGTAGGCCAGACCGAACCCGATTTGTTTCAGTCCCCGAATTCGCCGAAGGGTTATGAGGTACCACCGACCGGTCGTTATGAGCAGCAACCCTTTGATCGCCCGATGGACAATTGTAAGAATTATTTGAGATCAGTGCCAGGATTTGTTCGAGAAGGTGATGGGAGCAGTGGAGAGTCCAGCAAGTCGCCATCGATTCATGAGAATATTGCAAGGGTCTATTTTCCGAGACCGAGACACTACTGGGATCCCGCAGGTCGTTTGGGGAGGATGGAAAGGTTGATGTATGAGCGGTTTGTAGTTGAGACTAGGGTGATTAAGAAGTTTGATAAGACTGAAAGGGAACACCAAAGACTGTTGGAAAGGACTTCAAGAATTGCGTATGATGGGATGATGAACACAAGTGCCATCAACAGTTTGAAATCAATGGTTGCAAATTTAAGTGCTAGTCTTGACCGTGTGAGGGAAGATCAGATGAGGTTGTCGAGGATGCAGAGTTGGGAGCATCGTGTGAGGGATTCATTGCCCCCGGATTGGAGATTCGTGGACGATGTGGAGATGGAGGCGAACGACTTCATGGTTCAGCCACCTACTGGAGGTGCTTGTATTTCGGTGGGAAGTCAGGTAGCGATTGAGTATGGATCCACATCAGGGACGAAAAAGGAAACAGAATGTGGGCCAGATGAGAAAGGAAAAAGGAAAGTGGATGATGTGGATGAGGACGTAAGTGATGAGGAAACCAAGGAAGACGACGACGAGCCGCCATCCAAGAGGCCGTGTGGATCACCACATGCCTAGTTACTTGTTTTGTATTTTCTTTGATCATTGTAATAGAACTATTTTAGACCTTTGTATGATGGTATTATGACGAGAAACTCAAGTACTTGATGTTTTGTGGTGAACGATTGTAGTGGCATTACTTGTCACGATTTTGGTTAATTATCAATACAATCTATGTTACCTTTCATGATCTGTGATATGTCTTAAATTTGATCTTTTGTGGTGTGAATTGATGAATATTAGTAACTCCGTAGTGATGTGTCGTTGTATGTATTTTATGTCTGGGAAACTTGATATGAATACTTACATTGTTTTTCTATTTTCCTTGTCTTGCAGAAAGAGATATTCGATAACACCATGCCTCCAAAGTTGACTGCCGATCGTGTTAACACCATGATTCAGGAAGCTATAGAAAATGCGTTGGAAGCGGACCGAGCTGGGAGAAATCAGGATCCAGGAAGGAATGCGGGGAGACAGCAAGCCCCGAGAGTGTGTACCTATTCTAGTTTTATGAAGTGCGGTCCCACGCAGTTCCGTGGAACGGGTGGAGCTTTAGAACTTAGACGGTGGTTGGAAAAAGTTGAAAGTACGTTTGAAATCAGTGGTTGTGCAGAAGCAGATAAAGTGAAGTTTGCAGCAGCTACGTTTCTGGACGATGCGTTAAGTTGGTGGAATACCCAGGTAGCTACGATTGGATTGGCTGTGGCGAATGCAAGGACGTGGAATGCGACCAAAGCTTTGTTGACAAAGAAGTTTTGCCCAGAGGAGGAATTGGGGCAATTGGAGGACGAATTGAGGCATTTGACCTTAAAGAACAACGATATAGCTGCTTACACCAGGAGATTCAATGAGTTAAGTCTTTTGTGTCCGGACATATTTGCCAATGATGCCAAGAAAATGAAGCAGTATATAAAGGGTTTATCTAGCAACATCAAAGGTGAAACAACTTCGTCAAAACCTGGAACGTTTGACGAAGCGGTTCAAATGGCACACGCTTTGATGGATGTTAAGCTTCAGGACAAGCAGAACTACATTGCTGAAGGCAACAAAAGGAAATGGGAGGCAGCACAAAGTAATCAATCCCAAGGCCAGAACCGAGGTGGAAATCGAAACAACCATGGGCCGAACCGTAATCAGCAGTTTAATCAGAGAAGGAACGAAGGGATGAGGGCAGTGACGAACCCTAGAGGTGTGAAAGTAAATCCCCATTGTGTAAAGTGCAATTTGTATCATGTTGGAAATTGCCCGCCGGCATGCGGCAGGTGTGGAAAGGCAGGTCATAGGACTGCTAGTTGTCGAACGGGAGGAGTAGCCACTGGGGCTAATGCTATCAGGATGAGAGGATGTTATAGTTGTGGAGAAAGGGGTCATGTGCAAGCGAATTGCCCGAAGGCAGGAAACAGGCGGGGAGGTAATAATGCGGCTGCTGTGTATCAAGTGGGAACTGCTGATAAGCCACAGGGTCCCAATGTGGTTACCGGTACGTTTTTGCTAGACGCTTGTTATGCTAGTATTTTATTTGATTCTGGCTCCAACAAGAGTTTTGTAGACGTTAGATTTAGTCGTCATATCGATAGAGAACCGGTGTTGTTAACGACTAGTTATAATGTTGAATTAGCCGATGGAAAAATTGTTAGTACGAATTCTATACTGAAAGGGTGTACCTTGAAGTTAGGAAATTACGCTTTTAAAATCGACTTGATGCCTATAGAGCTAGGATCGTTTGACGTGATTGTGGGAATGGATTGGCTAATGGCGCATAGTGCTACGATCGTCTGTGGTGAGAGATTGGTGCAGATTCCGCTGAGGAATAGGGTTTTGACGGTAAAGGGAGACGAATGCACTTCTCGTTTGAAGGTGATTTCGTGTTTGAAAATGATGAAGTACGTAGAGAGCGGATGCGATGTGTTTTTGGCACAAGTTTCGAGCGATGGTGATGTAGAGGCGAGGATCGAAGAGGTACCAGTTATTTGCGAATATCCGGACGTTTTTCCAGACGAGTTGCCAGGTTTACCGCCTAACCGTGAGGTCGAGTTTCGAATTGATTTAGTGCCAGGAGCTGCGCCGGTTGCACGTGCACCTTATCGCTTAGCACCATCTGAGTTAAAGGAGTTATCGGATCAATTGAAGGAATTGATGGACAAAGGATTTATTAGGCCGAGCTCATCACCTTGGGGAGCGCCAGTGTTGTTCGTAAAGAAGAAGGATGGTTCGTTTAGGATGTGTATCGACTATAGAGAACGCAATAAGCTGACGGTTAAGAATCGGTACCCATTACCGAGGATTGATGATTTGTTCGATCAATTGCAAGGTTCCAGTGTATACTCAAAGATCGATTTAAGATCAGGGTATCATCAACTGCGAGTAAGAGAGGAGGATATTCCTGTAACCGCCTTTCGTACGCGGTATGGACACTTTGAATTTCGAGTGATGCCGTTTGGGTTGACAAACGCGCCTGCTGTATTCATGGATCTTATGAATCGCGTGTGCAAGCCGTATCTAGATAAGTTTGTTATTGTTTTCATCAACGACATACTTATTTACTCTAAGAGTAAGGAGGAGCACGAGAAGCACCTAAGAAAGATTTTGGAGTTGTTAAGGAAGGAGAAGCTGTATGCAAAATTCTCTAAGTGTGAGTTTTGGTTGGAATCAGTGCAGTTTCTAGGTCATGTGATTGATAGTGAGGGAGTTCGTGTAGATCCTGCCAAGATCGTAGCGATCAGGGAATGGTCAGCACCGACGACGCCGACTGAAGTTCGACAATTTCTGGGTTTAGCTGGGTATTATAGAAGGTTTATCGAAGGATTTTCGTTGATTGCGAAACCATTGACGAGGCTTACCGAAAAGAATAGGGTGTATGAATGGGGAAATGAGGAAGAGCTTGCTTTCGAAACGCTCAAGGATAAGTTATGTTCCGCGCCGATTTTATCATTGCCTGAAGGAACCGAAGATTTCGTAGTGTATTGTGATGCGTCTCGTAAAGGTTATGGAGCGGTATTAATGCAACGTGAAAAGGTGATAGCTTACGCGTCGAGGCAATTAAGGAAGAATGAGGAGAACTACACGACGCACGATTTGGAATTAGGAGCGGTGGTTTTTGCGTTGAAACTATGGAGACACTATCTGTATGGGACAAAGTGTGTTGTATTCACTGATCACAAGAGTTTGCAGCACATTTTAGATCAAAAGGAGCTGAATATGCGACAAAGACGCTGGGTTGAACTATTGAGTGATTATGACTGCGAAATTCACTACCACCCTGGGAAGGCGAATGTTGTAGCGGACGCATTGAGTAGGAAGGAACGGGAGAAACCTTTGAGGGTTAGAGCTTTAGTGATGAGTGAGAGCGTTGACTTAACCGAAACCATACTAAAGGCTCAGGAGAGAGGTTTAATGAAAGGGAATGTTGAAGCCGAGAATTTGGGACGAATGTTGAAACCTATTTTCGTGATTAGGTCTGACGGACTGAGATATTTTGAGAATCGAATTTGGTTGCCATTGTGTTCACCTGAGGAAGGAAAGCCTGGAGTTCGAGAATTGGTTATGAATGAGTCGCATAAGTCGAAGTATTCGATACATCCTGGATCGGATAAGATGTACCACGACCTGAAGAAAGTCTATTGGTGGCCGAATATGAAGGCGGATATTGCTCGTTACGTTAGTAAGTGTTTGACTTGCGCGAAGGTTCAGGCAGAACATAAGAAACCATCTGGATTGTTGGTACAACCAGAAATCCCAGAATGGAAATGGGAGAAAATCGCAATGGATTTTGTGACGGGTTTACCTAGGACTCCTAGTGGAAGCGATATGATATGGGTAATTGTGGATAGGTTGACGAAATCTGCTCATTTCTTACCTATGAAGAAGACGGACAGCATGGAAAGACTCGCCAGCGTGTACGTGAAGGAGATCGTCTGTAGACATGGAGTGCCGTTATCGATCATTTCGGATCGTGACAGTAGATTTACGTCGGAATTTTGGAGATCGCTTCAACGTGCGATGGGCACTGAACTGAGTTTAAGCACGGCTTATCACCCGGAAACTGACGGCCAGAGTGAACGAACGATTCAAACGATGGAGGACATGCTCCGAGCGTGCGTGATTGATTTTGGGGGAAGTTGGGAACGCCACTTGCCTCTGGTGGAATTTTCGTACAATAATAGTTATCACGCGAGTATCAAAGCGGCACCGTTCGAAGCATTGTATGGAAGGAAGTGTAGATCGCCGGTGTGTTGGAGTGAAGTAGGGGAAAGTCAATTGACTGGACCCGAAATGGTTTTAGAAACGACAGAGAAGATCGTGCAAATCAAGAACCGACTACTTGCTGCGAGAAGCCGACAGAAGAGTTATGCCGATAACCGAAGGAAACCGTTGGAGTTTGAAGTTGGAGATATGGTTATGCTCAAGGTATCGCCATGGAAGGGTGTAATTCGTTTTGGAAAGAAAGGAAAGTTGAGTCCGAGGTATATTGGACCGT
Organism: Glebionis coronaria; assembly: GCA_025667525.1. Lineage (NCBI taxonomy): Eukaryota > Viridiplantae > Streptophyta > Magnoliopsida > Asterales > Asteraceae > Glebionis > Glebionis coronaria. Next base: position 356,537,986 of record CM046881.1, read on the forward strand.
TTAAGATCGTTGAACGAATTGGACCAGTAGCGTACAAGTTAGAATTGCCGACCGAGCTTAGTGCTATTCATGACACGTTTCACGTATCGAACCTGAAGAAGAGTTTGGCGGACAAGGAATTGGTGATTCCTTTGGACGAGATTCGACTAGACGACAAAATGCACTTTGAGGAAGAACCTGTGGAAATAATGGACCGGGAGGTCAAGCGGTTGAAGCATAGTAGGATTCCTATTGTGAAGGTCCGATGGAATTCTAAGCGTGGACCTGAATACACCTGGGAACGTGAGGACTTTTTCAAGGAAAGGTATCCTCATCTGTTCCAGTAGACGAAATGTGAGTACAAGAAGAGGCGAGCGCCGGGACGTCGCTCTCTTTAAGGAGGGGTGGATGTGACACCCTAGAATCGAGGTCATTAACGATACCCTAAATTACGCTAATTTTTGAAATTTTTATTAAATTATAATTTCTATAATTTATAAGTATTTTGGTTAGAGCCGATGTTCGAGGTTATAATTTTTACGGTTGACGTTTTAAGAAGGACGATGACGATTACGATCCCGAGGGATGCCCAATTTCATATAATTTTTGACGATTTATCGATAATGTAATTTTTCGAGAATTTTATTTACGGTTCGTGTTAAGTTGAGTCGGGTGAGTTTTATAGCCTTCCGAGTACATTTAAAGTATCCCAAAAATATTTTGGAGCGTTCGGGAAGATTTCCGACTCCCGTAAAATTTTCAAAATTGACAAATGAGTCGAACCCGCAAAGTTTTGAGGACGTTTTTCATTTAAGGACAAAAGAAGCCAAAAATTGCACAAAGGTCCCTCCTAACCCACCAAAAAGGCCAAATTTGCCATAAACACAAACACACACAACACTTGCACCAAAAATCAAACCATCACTCTCTCCTCTCTCTCTAAAGCCGACGGACACCCCCAACACCATCAAAAACCCACCAAAAATCTTCTTCCACTTGATTTTTCAAAAATCTAAGGTTAGACCACACTTAGTTTGGTCATTCCCCACCTATTCATGTGCTCAAATCCAACATGCATTGATAAAAATTTTTCAAGATTTTTCCATATGATCCAAATTCGTTTTTGAGGCTAAATGAGCTAATGCATGTTGATATTAAGTGTTATGGAAGTATAAACACCATGAAAACCCACCAAAATTAATTTGGTTGTGGTGATTGGGTCACCCAAACCCCACGGCAAAGGGGGTGTTTGGGGAGCCATGGTGGTTGTTGGTTTTGCATGTTAATCTTGTGTTTGGTTTGATGTTTAAGGGTGTTTTACATAGGTGTTAGTGGTTGCATGTTCATTTTCTTTGATTCTTGATTTTGAGTTTGATTGATCAATAGGGGTAGGATTGAAGTTTGATGTTAGGATATGTTTGGGAAGGCTTAGGATGATGTTTAGTGGTAATTAGAAGTCTTGGAATCGAGTCTAAGCATGTTTTTGGTATGGTCATTTTTAGGCAGAAACATTTGGTCCATTTTATAAAAATTATTTTGTTTCCAGGTCTTGAAAGCTAAATGTAGTGATAGAGGGTCTTTCTAGCTTTAATTTGGTATAAGGTAGAGCCCGTGACTCAAAACGAGCTAAAAGTTATGACATTTTAAAGATCGGGTACCGGGAGACGAGGACTTTCACAATCCGAATTTGTGCAAAGTTTTAGTCAAATCCCGAGGGTCACAAGTATAAATTGGTAAATGGTCAAGGGTCAAAATTTGGTCCCTAACCTGTGTAAATGAGTATATATGTTGACTTAGGTGTCAAAGAAGTCAAAGGTATTTTTCATATAGGTCAAAGAGGTCAAAATTGGTCGAAGCGCAATTTCAGCCCGTACTTTAGTCAAGTACCGGCGAGAATGGGTAAAAATGGACAACGTAAGTAATGAGAATGAATGGTATAAAATGAATGATACTTGTTGTTTTGTTTTTGGCGTGAGTTATATTTGTCCTAAGCGACTTGTATATATGTATTTTATACAGTACCGTAAGTATTTAAATGAGATTACTCATTACGCGTTATTTGTGATAGGTGTTGATTTACCCGGGCATCCGTTTCGTCGTCAGTGATCACTCCTCGAACTACCGACTACTTAATACCTAAGGTGTGAATTTATAGCCTCGCTTATATTATTTCAAATTGTTTTACCCGCGAGGGAAATGCATGCTAGTTTTTAAAAGGAACGTATATCATGAATGATTGTTAGACCCGAAAGTTGCCTTAGAAATTGTGTTGAGTACCAAAGTTGCAAAAGTCCCTAAAATCATGAACTATTAACTATTGTCTTGCCCTCGAGTAGGGGGAAATAGCCGCTTATGCAATTTGTAGTACTACGGGGTTAACGACCCAATGCTAGCCGAGAAGCTGTACTTTTAGTAAGTTCTGCGGTAGATTATTTTGTATGAGAAATAAGGTATAATTGCAACTGATGCCTTTAGAAGGGGCACTGGTTTCATCTGAATCATGCCGGTATATTTACGCGGGTGATTGAGTTAACGGATTAGTGTCATGAGCTTAAACACAATTGTCAGTATCCTGATTATAGTTTGTTTGATCGACAAGACTATAAATGATCACGAATGGTTTTTATTATATATACGTTCAAATGGATTGAAAAACCTATGAATTCCACTCAACGTTTTCGTTGACCAAATTTTTGGCATGTGTTTCAGGTAACCGTTGAGAAGTAGGATGGAGCATGCATGGGATGGATGTTGTGTGTACGGCTTGGTGTCCGCTTGTTTTTCCCTCCTTTTCTACTTAAACAATTTTTATGTTTAATGTCATGTGGTTGTAAACTGAAGTTTTTGGGGTTGAGATTCATGGGGACCGAAAACGCTAAACTCTGTGCACTATTTGGGGTTGGAAAAACTGTGGACATGTATTATCTAACAATTTTTAAATTTCAAGTTTTAAGTTGACGTCTTTTAGCGTCGTTTGATATATCTTGTGTGCAATGAATACTGTGTAGCACCCATTGTTGTAGTTCCGCTGCGCATAACAATTGTGGGGGTGTTACACCTATAGACCCTCGTGATCAAGAAAAAAGTACATCCACTTGTCCTTATGGAACATTTGCTTATCGTAGAATGCCTTTTGGGTTATGCAATGCTCCGTGGACTTTCCAAAGGTGAATGATGGCCATTTTTCATGATATGATTGAGAATACCATGGAAGTCTTCATGGGTGATTTCTCAGTTTTTGGGGAGTCTTTTACTTCATGTCTCTCTAAGTTGGAACGAATGTTACAACGATGTGAGGAAACAAATCTCGTGCTTAACTATGAAAAATACCATTTCATGTGAAAAGATGGCATTGTTTTAGGACATAAGATCTCTAAGGCTGGTATTGAGGTAGATAGGGCCAAAATCGACGTGATTGCCAAATTGCCTCCACCCACCACCGTTAAGGGAGTTAGGAGTTTTCTCAGCTATGCCGGCTTCTATAGACGTTTTATCCAAGAATTCTCTAAGATAGCTCGGTCTATGACCCATCTTTTAGAAAAATACACTCCATTATTCTTTTCGGAACAGTGCATCAAAGCCTTTGAGATGCTTAAAAAGAAATTAACCAAATCATCAATTTTAGTTGCCCCGAATTGGGAACTACCTTTTGAAATAATGTGTGATGCTAGTGATTACGCGGTAGGTGCGGTTTTGGGGCAACGTAAGACCAAACATTTATTGCCAATACACTATGCGTGTAAGACTATGACGGATGGTCAAACTAAGTATACTACAACGGAAAAGGAATTACTTGTCGTTGTAAATGCTTTCGAAAAGTTTATACCATACCTCGTCTTGTCTAAAACTATAGTGTATACGGATCTCTCGGCTAATATATCTTCTTAATAAACATAATGCAAAACCGAGGTTTCTCTGGTGGATTCTCCTCCTTCAAGAATGTAATGTCAAAATTCTTGACAAAAAAAGAGCCGAGAATCTCGCGGCCGATCATCTATCTAGACTTGAGAATCCTCACCAAAGAAATCGAGAGAACAAGGAAATTAATGAAACATTTCCTCTCGAGACGCTTGGTATGATTTCTTTTCGTGGTGATGATAGTACCCCATGGTTTGCTGACATCGCAAATTACCATGCGGGGAATTTCTTGATTAAGGGTATGTCGTCGCAACAAAAATGGAATTTTTTCAAGGACATATCTTACTATTTTTGGGACGGCCCCTATTTTTTTCAAGTGTGAGCGGATCAAGTGATTCGTAGGTGTGTATTTGGCAAAGAATCCAAAGAGATTCTTAAAGCTTGTCATGAAGAACCCACCATGGGACATCATGGTGCCAACTCCACCGCGAAAAAAGTCTTTGATGCCGGTTTCTTTTGGCCTTCCATATATTGAGATGCCCATGACTTGATCAAGACTTGTGATGCTTGTCAACATCAACGAATGAATTCACAAAGGGATGAAATGCATACAAGTTTGTGAAATCTTTGACGTATGGGGAATCGATATTATGGAGCCATTTCCATCATCAATAGGAAATAAGTATATTCTCGTAGCCGTGGACTATTTGTCAAAATGGGTTGAAGATAAGGCGTTGCTTACTAATGATGCTCGAGTTGTGGTGAAATTTTTAAAGCAACTTTTTGCTAGGTTTGGAACTCCGCGGGCTATAATAAGTGATCGAGGGACCCATTTTTGTAATGAACAATTTGAAAAAGTTCTAAAGAAATATGGTGTCACTCATCGACTTTCGACGGCTTATCACCCTCAAATGAGTGGTCAAGTGGAGGTTTCAAACTGAGCTCTTAAGCGAATATTGGAGCGATCTATTGGAGAAAATCGCACTTCATGGTCGGATAAATTGGATGCTGCATTGTGGGCCTTCCGTATGGCCTATAAGACTCCCATTTATTGTACACCATTTAGGTTGGTCTATGAAAAGGCATGCCACTTGCCAGTTGAACTCGAACATAAGGCGTATTGGGCTCTAAAACATTGTAACTTCGATTTGAGGACCGCGGGTGATCATCGCAAGGTTCAAATGAATGAACTAAGTGAATTAAGGGATCACGCTTATGAGAACTCTTTGATAAATAAAGAAAAGACTAAGAGGATTCATGACTCTAAGATCAAAAACCTCATTTTTAATGTTGGTGATCAAGTCTTCTTATTCAACTCTATACTTAAGATTTTCTCGGGCAAGCTTAAGTCCCATTGGTCCGGACCATTCACCATTTCACAAGTATTCCCTTATGGCACCGTTGAGCTTGCTAAAAAAAGACAGGACAAACTTTAAGGTGAATGGTCATCGAGTTAAGCACTATTTTGGAGAGGACAAACCTATAGAGGTTGTTACATATCTCCAAACATTCCCTAAGGACCAATAAATGCAGGGACCGAGTCGAGCTCATGACTCGGTTACCAAAAATGAGGTGCCTTATGGAGGATTGCCATACATTCTATCTTCTTTCTATTTTCTAACACTAATAACGGCTTGATCTTTTCAAGCTCGTGCTCATGTTTTGTTGTGATGTGAATCTTAGGTGTGACCCTAATCATTAAAGACTCTCGTGTTCGGTTTTTGTCCAGTCCACTCGAGCTTCCATACTTTGATTGTCATATGGGGAATTCATTATCCTTTGATTTTTATCGACTAACATTTTATATTAAAGCATAGTTAATAAACGACTTATATATTTGTGTAATCTTACCATGTTAGGACTATTGTATTCTACTCTTCGTGTTCTAGAATGGGGGTGTATTATTATGCTAGGAAACATTAAGGACAATGTTTGGTTTTAGCATGGGGGAGTCAATCGATATAATCGCTTGCATTTGCTTTTATCGTGTTCTTACATAGTCATTTTTCTCAAAATCATAAAAATTTTAAATTTTGAGTGTTATTTTGTGTTTAATAATAAAAAAGTAAGTGTTTTTGACACAAATTTAGGCTTTCCGTTGTAGAAAATAAGAAAAGTTTTTGACTCGACAGGTTTTTACCTTAGCTCATTCCTTAACATTCTTAAATCGAGTTTTGCTAGACTTTTATATAGGGAACATTAAAATGCGAAAGTCTTAACTCGAAAGTGTTTAAGAACAAGAAATTTTCACAAGTTTATATAATTGATCCTAGAAAATCATTTATCAAGGGAACTTTAAAACGCAAATTCTAAACTTGAAAAAGTCTAAGAAGATGCAAGATCCTATAGATGACTTGAAAACCTAAAACATAGATTTAATATAGTCTTAATTCAGACTTGCAAGGCTAAGTCTTCCTTATATAAGTTTTTTGTGTGGCTCTTTCTCCTCTGATTTATTTTTCATGCTTGAATAATTAATTGTTTAATAAATGAAGTTTTTAGCGGTTTAGGTTCAATATCTTAGTTCTTAACCGATTCCTTTTGTTCCCTTGAAATTAAAGTAAGAACACATTAAGGGTTTCAGCGTCATGGACTTTTTGATCATGGGATTGTGGATTTTGGCCTACTATATTTATCATAAATACAGAAGAAAAAATAAAAACATGTTCTCTATGAGCCTTAGGGTGGGAGTCATGTAGCACTAGCCTTGTCATTAGAGCCTTAAGGTGTATGGCATGGTGAGGTGTTTAATAAAAATTGCTTCATCATTATTTCAAAGAGCCTTAGGCTGTGAAGTGATGATGAATGTCAATTCCCTTGTTTATGGTTCAAGGAGACTTAGGGTTTGGATCATAGATAAGGAGAACTTTTACATCTTAAAGATCCTCAAGGTATATGATGTAAATGTTGCTAACTCCATTATAAAGTCAAATCGACTTTAAAGGAATAATTGTTGATTAAGTAGTCCTAGTAAGCCAAATTTCTGATCCGAGAATTCATTCCTAAAATCGTGTTAAGTTATCCTTGATGTGGGTTTTCTTTAGTGACAACGGTTTTTGAGGATGAGGTTAGGTTCTAAGTGTTGGGTTTACACCGTTTTTGCCTACAATTTTGGACAAATAATTATTAAATAAGTCAAATAATCCTATGGGTGAATGACAATCCTTAAAATCTAAAGATACAACTAGGAATAAAGGAGATTGAGTTTTACACAAATTACTTGTATGAGTGGTCTTAACATTGGAACTTATGATTGACAATGATCTTGTTTTTAAACTTGGCATGGAATGAGTGAAAAGTCGAGGATGACGCATCTATTCGAGTTTTATGATCCTAAAAGTTATTTTTCAATAATGAAAGCAATACATTATGTCTTTGTGTAAAATAAAGTGTCAAAAGTTGAAAAATAAAGTGTTTAGATGCCTTATTCTAACATTGCGTGAGGACACGGCAATTGCTTAGCAAGGGGGAGTTTGGTATAAGTATAAATACTCATATAATTTATATCACAAAACGGAATTAAAATGCATATTTTATATGAATATTGTATTGTATATGCATGTTTTTTTGTTTCATGTGTGTAGGTACACAAATATCATAAAGTTCACAAAACCGGCAAAAACCGACACAAGATTGAAGATGTCATCGAAAGCCGAAGACGGCAATTGAGTTTTGATCAATTAGGGCCCGCTTGAGCTTAATGGGCCTGAAAGCCCATTTATGGAGTTATGAAAAGTAACTTGGTTAAATAATAAGCCCAAATGAATAAGAAGAATGGATAAAGTTTATATACATTTTGGGTCCAACAAAGGAAAAAGAATGGGACGGACAAAGTTTATATAACTTTTGTCAAAATTGGGTCTAATCCCATCAAAAGGAATTAAACAGATGAGTTATTTATAAATTTGGTCAAAGTTATCGTCCACCTGGTACTCCTAGTGCTGGTATATGGCATAATCAACCCCAGTAGGTCATTTCTCGATGGAAGTTGTATGTTGGGTGTGTTGTGCATGTGCTAGAGTTGGAGTCTGGCAAGCCGATTTTCATGCTTGTGGATCAAGACTATCCACTTACCATTTCTACCATGGAAGCTATGTTGGAAAGTCATTTGATGGTGTCCAATGCTCCTTCTGACAATGAGTCATCTATGGCCACTACTTTGGTTGAGTCAATTCAGACTAGGCTTCAGGCTGACAAGGTTGCAGCTTCTGGTTTGTGATTCTGGTATGGTTGTTCTATACTTCTTTTACTTTTTGAATTCATTTCACCAGTGTGTACATCTATTGGTGACTAACACATAATTCATTTTTAAAAACACAAACACTAACATTATACCTTTATATAATATATGCTTATACGTGAAAAAAAAACATAATAGCGAAAAGAGCAAATGTAACTTTATATATTATCTGCTTATACTCGAACACATTGCAATCTTTTCACACTTGGGCTGGTTCATATGTACTTCTGGTGTTGGATTGCTTCCACATAACAAAAGGTGTTCAACTCACCATCTCTCACAGACAAGAAAGAGTTAATTCACCATGAGGGTACGACTATGGTGTGATTATCAAATCCGTTGATGGTTGCCAGTTTACCCAAAATTAGATGATCTTCACTCACCTTGGTCCTAGACTAAAGAGTGGCTAGTTCAAAGGGTACGGCTCTTGGTAGAGAAATACATCAAATCCGTTGATAGCTGTAATAGTTTGCTCGAACCTATAGGGTTTTCAACTCACCGATACTTTATTGCTAAGAGTTGGCTAGTCCAGGGGGTACGACTTCTAGTAAAGACTTTCATCAAATCCGTTGACGGCTGTGATGGTTTTCCCAAAATCATCAGGATACTCCCAATGTAACACCCCACTTTGATAACTGGACCGGTACGCATAATAATAGCGTGTCATCAAAGCATGCAAGTTAATATGTACTAAAACATACATGACCATAGGGAAACCGAAATCACACATTGGTTCCCAAACATAAGCCCAAAACATAAATAAAGCATAAGAAATGAGAAGGACTAAACAAGGGTCCAAATAACCATAAGTATAAGAAGGCAAAAGGAGAAGAAGTCTAAGGCAAGTTCCATCCTATGCCCGTCCTCCATATGCTCAAGTCTGTCCTTGGGTACCTGCCATTTTGGGACATGGAAAGGAAAGTAACGGTTGAGCAAATACGCTTAGTGCACGGATATATGGCATAGTATGAATAACTAAAATATAATAAAGACTTAAGAGCAGCAGAAAAGTACAAGTCTTGCAAAACCTAGAACATGTTCATAAAACTGGTTTTATAGTTTGAAAAGACTTATGTTATATATGAAAACTGTATTAAAATAGCCAATAGCCTATATAGGTCATGAGGTTCCACCATGCATGAATAGTTAGAGGGGAGACCTCGTCATACAATTAGAGGGGTTGCCTCTAATTAAATAGTTTGGTTAGGAGGGATCACCTCCTTGTGAAGGATGCAAGGCACACATCGCATTAACCATGAAAATCCTATAAAAAATTAAATTAGGATGCACCCATACGCCCCCCCTGATAATAAAATAACAATGGCCAAATAACTTGAATGAGATGCCACGAGCAGTCACTCTCACCTAGGGAAGTCATAACACTTGTGCTTCCAGTGTTTTGGTTATGGTACCTCTATAACTAGGTGACACTGGTCATGCATGTATATGGCTTAGGCCCTTAACTAACATAAGTAATCAAACATACAAAAAAATACTTGGAAAACAGTTGGCTGCAAACGAGAAATCCTAACAAGGAAAGAAAGTCCATACTGAAGGACTTGAAATCTGTACCTTGTGTCAAGTGAAAGAAGAAGACGAAAGAATGAAACTCCTACTCCGATATCACTAATGCGAATGCGTGAATCGAATGAGAACCAATAATATGAACACTACCACTTGTTTTCAATAACCAAAAATCAAGCACACACCCTTTTGGTGTTGTTATAGTTGGCGGCCAAGGAGAGAGCAAGAACAAGTTGGGTTTTATTTTTTTTTGAAAACTCTATAGAATGAAAAGGGTGTTTCCCTTTTTGTTTATTTTAGGTAAAACCAAATTGGGCCTGGGCCCTTCCTTGTCTTTGGTATCCGCGCCTATAAGTGGCCCACGAGGGAAACCCGTACGTTTTTCATATCTAATATTTTACCTGTTCATTCGTTAGCGTATATATTAATTAATTGTTCGTGTTATAAATAAATACTTGTACGTAAACGATATTTATCGTATTTTAATAAATACATACGTAGTTACGTGTTCATGACTTAACATTCATGATTTCATGTTCGTGATTATAATTATTATGATTAATAATTATCGTGTAATATCACGTACTTAATACTTATCCTTTAATAACATGTATGTAGTTTCTGAAATTAATATTCGTGACACGTGTTCATGCTATAAAAGGAAAGTTTTAATTTGTTCGTATGTTTACTAAGTGTATTGTTCATGATAAAGGTATGCGGGTTTTGCAACTCTTCCCCCCTAAAAAGAATAATTCGTCCCCGAATTATTGATAAAGTAAAGTGAAGGAGGAACATACTCGAATTTAAAACTGGAAAGGCATGCAAGATAAAGGGACATGAAGGTGACATGCTAAAAAGGGACGTGGAACGTGACATGGCTAAAGAGGACATGGAACGTGACGTGAACTAAAGAACGTATTTAATCGATGAGAGAAAACGGATAAGAAGTCCGGATGGACTCCTCCGCTCCAAGTGGCTTCTCGCCCAAAACGGTCCTCTAAAAGGTCTTTGCGGAAATAACAATATTAGTCTTCACGACTTTTTCTAGACGATACCAAAAGTTTCTGGTTCATTAACATAAGATAGATCAGCATGAATTCGATCGAGTGGATAAAAATTAATGTTCAAGCGTAAATTAAACGTTATGATGTAAAATAACCTGAAATGGCTGACATTAATATCGTCTAAGCAATGATTTGCGTGGCATACTGAACGTAGTACGTGAACAATTGTGAACGTGATACGCGAACAATCGTGAACGTGATACGTGGAGACATGATGAGTGTAATATAAGAACCTATGGTGGATGATGATATGTGCAACTTATCAAGAACGTGATATGAGGAATGTGGAATGAACATGACATGTGAAGCATATCGTGAACGTGGGATAACTGAGGAAGTAACGCCAAACGCTTTAAGGTGAGACGTGGAATGTGACGTGAAGCGTCTGTCTGAGGATAGAGGGTTATAATAAACTTGAGTCTGGTCCCTCAAGCTCCTGCAAACTTTCAGAACGAAAAAGCAACGTAAATCATAGGCCAAGATACGATCATGAACGTGACAGTGCCATGAACGTGAGCGCAAAAGCAAGTCGTAAAGTTAGAATAAGGACACGTACGTAAATAAGGAGCATAAATTCGAACCTTTGTCAGGCCCGATAGCTGAGGGATTACCAAGTGATCGGATGAGCCTTGGCTGGAACATGTCTGATCAATCTGCTGACTCTGAAATCCTTGCGGATGTAAGGATTCTATAGACTTGGTCAAACTGTTGACGATAACCCAGATAGCATCATGCTTCTTCTGAGTTTGCGGTAATCGAGTAACCAAAATCTATGGAGATCTTGTCCCATTTTTGTTCACAATTTCTGATGGTGGAAAAACATCTCAGTTTGTTGGTTTTCTATCTTAACCTGTTGGTATGACAGGTACTTAGATATGAACGTAACTGTATCTTACTTCGTACAAGCTTGATACATAGGAGTTTGCGAGAGTCTTCGAAAATAGACTTCTCTTAGCGTAAGATTTTCCGGAACAACTTATGTAGTGTAGGGTTCTCACCTTCATGCATTAGCTGAGTCATGGTAAGATAAACTGTGAGAATCCATGTGATTCAGTGTGGCACTGTAATAAACCAGAATTTATATCGGAAAATTTCAAGGTGAAATTTTTTCTTTTGTGACATGGCGTGAAGATGGTCTTCGTGCTCTTTTCTAGACTTAGAGAAGATTAGATTGTCAAACAAGAAATGATAACGAATTTGTTTATGAGTTATTGTAAACTCCGTTTATTACATCCAAAATACTGCTAAAGCATCAACAAAATCATGAATTTAGCATGACCAAATCGTGTACGAATATTAGTCATGGAATGTCCTTCTATTTCCCTCGTCATTGTCGGCAGCATGATCATGACTCCGATCATGGAAAAGTGCTCAACAACCTAAAGTCAATTGGACACGTCGTAAGTACGTGGAGGAGGATAAAGGTTATGAAGGGTGATTTGTTTAAATCGACGGTAGTCGACACATAATCTCATGTTGTCGTTCCGCTCCTAGCAGGTTACTCTCGAATACATGTGGTAAGACTCTGGAATAATCGGCTGGTTATGAATAAGGGACTTCCGAAGTCGTGTCATCAATAATAGCTGGAATCTTCGCAGCCATGAAACAACAAACACGTGCTTATAAAGAATAATTAGATGTACAGATTTTCCTGATGGAAAATCATGTTGAATGTATTCGGTAGCCTGAACATCGCTGTACATAATCTGATATGAATGGTGACTAACCGTAGCATGTGCTATTGTTCTTAGTTCATAATCAAAATCATATTTAACTCGCATCAGTACGAGGTAAGTGCGTTAGCATATTGGATTTTATCATTAGACTGAAAGAAAACCTTCGTATAAATGGGTTATATGAATGGTGTCCTTTACGGTCATGGATATATGAAATATGAAGTCAAGAAATGGAAGTGTCATGAAACAAACGTGGCAAATCTCACTAAATGTACTTTGCCTGTCCCACACACAACGAGTCATGCGTTTCCAAGCGCTTATAATACGCCGGTGATGGTACTGACATCCTTGTTGCCAGATTAATACTTGGCACACCAAAATGGATATACACCTTGGAGGGTACCCTGAATTTCATAGGGATGTTCCAGAAATGGATATGAGAAATGTGTCCTGACTCGTGTCTTAGGAAATATACTCATGAAATATGTCTTGACTGGTGTCTTGACATGTGTCTTAATAAAATATATGTAAGACATGTGTCTTGACGGATGTCTTGACATGTGTCTCGGGATGTGAAACAAATAAAACTGCAAATCTTAGGTTATTAAGCCATAATTGGCGGATCGGTTGGACTTCTGACCCTTGTATTTCTGATCATGTCCGTGATCGGTGTTCTATTGTGATTGCTAGGATAGTTGTTATCACAGTTGTAGTTACTATCGTCTTGTCTGTCACTTCCATGATCGTCATTCCTCTGACGATGATTCATGTGACTATTCAGTTGAGTGGCCGGCTGGTGCTAGTTCTTACTCATATGAATGAAGAGACAACCAGATGACATGTGACATGTAACTAAGAATTAAGGACATAGATTGTGATGGAAATCGTCTAATGGTGAAGCATCTTCTCGTCCGATTGCTTTGGTCTAACGCCTTTGTCTTTGTCTTGGAAAATTTCCAGGTTGTGAACCACATCAGCATCTCTTTGCGTCTCTAAAAATCAGTAGGATCAACCTTTAGTAACATCTCCAAGTTATGAGTGGCATAAGCAATCTTGTAGAATATCAGCAAGTGGGATACGCCTGAGATGACTTAGAATCGACTAGCGAATACTCGTGAAGTATTTAAAGTGAAATACACATGGATTACAGTATGTGTAATACACATGGAATACGGTACTTGGAGTACACATGGAATGCACATGAAATGATCGGTATGGGGTCAATCATATGACATGATTTGAAAGGAACATAATTGGTTAAACGGTTAGAAAACCATCATCATAACCTGGCAATGCCAGTATAGACATCATTTTATTTGCATAGAGAAACGCTAAGAGTGTGGTTTAACGAAATTCAACGATGATCTGCATGAAAGCATGATTAATGAAAACCAACCATGACTCTCATGAAAGTAGGATTACATAAAATCCATCAATGTCTTGCATGAAAGCATAATCAACACGATGATAGCATAATCTACATAAGAAACATAAGACATAATCAGCATGAAGACGAATTCAACATGAGAAACATAGAACAACTTAACATGAAGGAGTATAGAACATAATCAACATGAAAACAAAGTTAACCATGATAGTATGAAAACATACTTGACATAAAGAGACATAGTAACTAATGAGGGGACATGAAAAAAAATTTATGACTGTAATGAAATGAATCCAACAATCACTGGTGTGGACGACCATGTGTCTGTTCATAAAATAAAATTTGACATGATTTATTTAATTAGGACATAATACATAATCATGAAAAAAAATTATGGATGTAAACATGAAAATTTATGCATGAAAACATTATATGGGTGCCTGATAATGAATATGACATGTGTTTAGGTGAACGCCTATGGTCGCTTCACCTAAACAAAATAACATGGAAAGGATGAACGTGTATGGGTCAGTTCATCAAAACAAAATGATTCGATCAAAAGCACATAGGACTAAATATGGTCAGTCATGTACCAACCATTACTTAGTCAAAATACCTGCAACAATAATACATGGAATAAATGAGTGAAAATCAGTTGTCAAGACTTAAAAGAAAAAATTTTACGTTACCAATTATGAACTATTGGGGTTCAGTCCAAATTAGCCACAGTTCACGAGGGACATCATGCATGAAACAATGACACATAACTAAATATGGATGACGGTTGTTCATCCATATTAGTAAAACAATACCGATGAAAACATCATGGTTAAAACAACAAGGTGCTGAAAACATCAATACGTGAGAATAATAAGCATTGACTTAGGAAGCTTCTGGTGACTACCAACTAGTCACAGGTCGAGTTTAAAAGCCTACAGGTCGAAGCCTTGGCTCTGATAACATAATTGTAACACCCCACTTTGATTAGTGGACCGTTGCGCGTAATTACGGCATGTCATCAAAGCATGCAAGGTAATATGTACTAAAACATACATGACCATAGGGAAATCGAAATCAAACATCAGTTCCCAAACATAAGCCCAATACATAAATAAAGCATAAGAAATGAGAAGGACTAAACAAGGGTCCAAATAAGCATAAGTATAAGAAGGCAAAAGGAGAAGAAGTCTAAGGTAGCTTCCATCCTATGCACGTCCTCCATATGCTCAAGTTTGTCCTTTGGTACCTACCGTTTTGGGACATTGAAAGGAAAGTAACGGCTGGGAAAATATTCTCTGTGAACGGATATATGACATAGTATGAACGACTAAAACATAATAAAGACTTAATATAGCGGAAAAGTATAAGTCTTGGAAAACCTGGAACATGTTCATAAAACTGGTTTTATAGTTCGAAAAGACTTGGGTTTTATATGAAAACTATATTAAATTAGCCAACAGCCTATATAGGTCATGAGGTTTCTTCGTGCATGAATACTTGGAGGGGAGAACTCGTCATGCAAATAGAGGGTTTCCTCTAATTAAATAGTCTGGGTAGGAGGGATCAACTCCTTGTGAAGGATGCAAGGAACACATCGCATTCACCATGAAAATCCTATAAAACATGTAACTAGGATGCATCCATATGCCCCACATGATACTATTATAACAATGGCCAAATAACTGGAAAGTAACGCCACGAGCAATCATTCCATCGTGGGGAAGTCATAACACTGGTGCCTACATTGTTATGGCTATGGTACCTCCATAACTAGGTGATACTGGTCATGCATGTATATGGCTTAGGCTCTTAACTAACATAAGTAATCAAACATATAAAACAATTCTGGGAAAACAGTTGGGTGCAAACGGGGAATCCTAATAAGGAAAGAAAATCCATACTGAAGGACGGGAAATCCGTACCTTGAGTCCAGTAAACGAAGAAGACGAAAGAATTAAAGTCCTACTCTGATCTCACTAATGTGAATGCGTGAATCGAAGGAGAACCAATAACACGAACACTAACACTTGTTTTAAATAACCAAAAATCAAGCACACACCCTTTTGGTGTTGTTATAACCGGTGACCAAGGAGAGAGCAAGAACAACTAGGGTTTTAATTTTTTTTTAAAACTCTAAGAATGAAAATGGTGTTTCCCTTTTTGTTTCTTTTAGTTAAAACCAAACTGGGCATGGGCCCTTCCTTGTCTTTGGTGTCCGCGGCTATAAGGGGCCCACAAGGGAAACATGTACGTTTTTCATGTCTTATATTTTACGTGTTCATTCGTTAGCGTTTTCGTGTTATATCTTAATTAATTGTTTGTGTTATAAATAAATACTTGTACGTAAATGATATTTATCGTATTTTAATAAATACATACGTAGTTACGTATTCGTGACTTAACGTTCATGATTTTATGTTCGTGATTATAATTATTATGATTACTAATTATCGTGTAATATCATGTACTTCATACTTATCGTGTAATAACATGTACGTAGTTTCTGAAATAAATATTCGTGACACGCGTTCATGCTATAAAAGGAATGTTTAATTTGTTCGTATGTTTACTAAGTGTAATGTTCATGGTAAAAGTATGCAGGTTTTACACCCACTCACCATTGATTTACGTTCTAAGAGTTGGGCTGGGTTCTGGTCTCCCAGGGTGATGCTTGATTCCACCAGAAAGACTAGCTATGTGACAATCCGTCAATTTGAGGTCGTTATTTTATTCTCAAGTATTATTTATAATCATTATTTTACTATTATATTAAGAACTCACTCACTTTTGGGAAGAAATTGAGGTTTAAGTCCTAAAGTAGCATCGTCTACGTCTAAACCGAAGAGCTCTACGTTACGTGTTTACGTTTACATACTCCGTTTTTGTGACAGTCCGACATTTCTGGAAGTAAATTTATTCTCGTATATTATTTTGGAATTTTATTTTGTGTTGGTTCATAAACTCACAAATTTACAAGAAGAAATTAGGACTTACGTGCATAATTTAGCGTCTTTTACGATTAAACTGGAAACCCTAGGTTTACGTATTTACGCTTTTGAACTCCATTTTTTATGAGACAATTTTTATTCGAATCGTTTTGTGTCGTAGATTCATAATTTATAAAAATGTTTTTCGTAAAACGACCCGAGGGCACGCAAATCGAGAAAATAGAATCGACGAGTACCCGTATATTAGTGAGGATAAAACAAGTATACACTTGTCTCACCCCCACTATGGGCGACAAGAACAAGCCAAAACCACCCCTTGGTGGCAAGTTTTTACACTTCCTATGGACACTTGTCCATAACCTTGACTAAAACCACCTAAAACCATCAAATTCTCTTCATACCATTCATAATACATGCAAAACTAGAAAACTCTTCACAACTCTCTCTTCCCTCTTGGCCACTTGTTAATAGCCTCAACCTTTGCTGGATCCAAAGTGATTCCTTCTGCTAATACAGTGTGACCTAAGAACGCCACCTTGTCTAACCAGAACTCACACTTGGAGAATTTAGCATACGACTGCTTCTATCGAAGAATCTGTAATACTGTATGAAGATGATCTTCGTGTTCCTCCTTGGACCTAGAGAATATCAGGATGTCATCAATGAAGACAATGATGAACTTGTCCAGAAATTCATGGAAGATTCTGTTCATCAAATCCATGAACACTGCTGGAGCATTGGTAAGGCCAAATGGCATGACTACAAATTCGTAGTGGCCATAACGTGTACGAAAAGCAGTCCTGGCGATGTCCTGCTCTTTAACCCGTAGCTGATGATAGCCCAACCTTAGATCAATTTTGGAGAAATGTTTGGCCCCTTGGAATTGGTCAAATAGATCGTCAATGCGTGGTAGAGGATACCTATTCCTGATGGTGATCTTGTTGAGCTTGCGATAATCTATGCAAAGACGCATACTGCTGTCCTTCTTCTTCACGAATAAGACCGGTGCGCCCCATGGAGATGTGCTTGGTCGAATGAAGCCTCGTTCCAGAAGTTCTTGCAATTGATCCTTCAGCTACTTCAACTCTATTGGATCCATGCGATAAGGAGCCTTGGAAATCGGCTCAGCTCCTAGGATTAGCTCGATATTAAACTCTACTTCACGTGTAGGTGGTATGCCCAGAAGTTTTCTGGAAATACATCTAGAAATTCTGACACTATCGGCTGATTCTGAATTGATGGAGATTCAGCATCCATGTCATGAACAGTAGCTAGATAGCCCTCGCAACCATGTGAAAGTAATTGTAACACCCGTGAAAGTGCCGTATGATGCTAAGTTATTGTCTCAAGAGCTGTTCAGTATGAGCATCTCTCGTAAGTTGAGGCTCACTTGTGGATGTGATATCCCGAGCCCAACGTCATTTATTTAATCCTATTTTACGTATATTTTTGAAATTTTTAAGAATTTTTATCGTGGAATTATTTGACGGTTTAAGTTGAAACCAACGTTTACGGTCGTAATTTAACGTTTGACGATTTAAGAAGAACCGATAACGACTACGATACCAACGGATGCCCAAAACTTACATTTTATTATCAATTGATCGATATTTGAATTTTTCGAGATTTTATTTTTATTACGTGTTAAGTCGAGTCGGAACCATGTGTATATTCGTTTTGTGTGCGTTTGAACCATTTAAAAGTATTTTCAAGTGTTCGGGGCGAAACTCGACTCTCGTAAATTTCTAAAAGTCGACCACTAGTCAAAACCCGCTCTTTAAAAGGATGATTGCTAAAAAGGCCAAAAGATAGACTTATTTACAAAATCTACCCTCCCCCACTATATATAAGCCATTTTTTCACACACACTCTCATTTTAACACTCCAAAAATTTTCTTCCTCCTCCCTCTCTCTCTAAAACCTACGGCCAAAACACCACCACCTTAATCCGCCATCAAAAATTGTTTTCTTGAAAATCTAAGAAATACCCCATGTTTATAACATCATTGTAAGTAAATCCCACCACAAAAATCAAACATGCAACAACATTTTTTTTAGATCTAATTTTTGATTAATTTTGATAAAAACTATTATTTGATCTAATTAATTTCGTGGGGTTGTGTATAAATGTGTTTAGGAACACACTACTAAAATATTGGAGCATGGGAGGTGTTTTCCCTTGGTGATTTCAGCCCCAAACCCCACGGCCACATGGGGGTTTTTGGTGTTCTTGAAGCTTTGATTTATTTTGCTCATGGTATGGTCCTATATTTGTGTTAATAATATTTTAATAATATTTCTTTGTATTGCATGTTGTTTTCATCAAATGGGTTTTCTTAGTGATTGTTCATACAAGTGAATTAGGGTATTTTGATTTGATTAGGATGGTTATTAGGAGTATAGGAATGAATAAAATTGGTCAAAATGATGTTTTAATATGATTTTGAAAGAGTCAATTTAGATCAGATTGTTTAAGGGTTATTTTCGTGGGTTTAAGTCTAAGTCCAGGTTGAGAAGATAGGATATTGTTGTAGAGCTTCTTTTTAGCTTCGATTCGGTATAAGGTAGAGCTTCTAACTCAAAACGAGTCAAAAGTTATGATATTTTAAAGTTTGAGGCGTACCGGGTGATGAAAATCACAAGTTACGGGTTTTTGTCAAAATATAGGTCGAATGTCTAGGATTGTAACTAGAGTTCTAAAAATGTTTGGAAGTTGTTCTTTGGTCCTAGACCTGCACAAAAGAGTGTATTTTCAAGTTTAGGAGTTGGTGTTTCAAGTTGAGTTGACTAAATAAGTCAAAGTCGAGTTGCACTTGGAAGGTGCAAATCTGTCCGAAATTTTAAGGTATAGAGATATGTTGAGCAGTGGGTCTTGGAAGTTAAAACTTTTTATGAAATTTGTTGTGTGGTTTCTACAGATTATAAGTGATTTTTACAAATTTTCTCAGATTTTTAGGAGTGGTCTAAGTGGGGTAAAACAGCCCGTACATTCGGTATGTACCGGCAGAGTCGTAAAATGCGCGATAATTCTAATAAAGTATAAAATGGTTCGTGTCTAGTAAATATCACTTGTATGGATTTTTGGCGTGAGTTTATATGAACCTTGAGTGTTCTTA
The DNA here is from genome assembly GCA_025667525.1 of Glebionis coronaria. NCBI lineage: Eukaryota > Viridiplantae > Streptophyta > Magnoliopsida > Asterales > Asteraceae > Glebionis > Glebionis coronaria. The sequence continues at coordinate 356,557,778 of CM046881.1, forward strand.
ATTGTGTACATACAGTACTTGAAGGTAGTTGAATGTGTTGATTCATTACGTGTTTATTCGTTAGGTGTTGTATTTGATTTCCCGGGGCATCCTCATCGTCATTTCGTTTACGCCGTAGTACTAATACTACCACTACCACCTAAGGTGAGTCTATAGCCTCGCTCTTTACTTTATTCAAATGTTTTTAACCCGCGAGGGGGATACATGCTAATTTAAATGAAAATGAACATAAGTCTTGATTGATTGTTGGACCCGAATGTTGCCTCGAAATTGTGTTGAGTACCTAGTTGCAAAAGTCCCTAAATTCATGAACTATTAACTATTGTCCTGCCCTCGAGTAGGGGGAAATAGCCGCTTATACAATTTGTAGTACTACGGGGCTAACGACCCAATGCTAGCCGAGAAGCTGTACGTTGAGTAAGTTCCGCGGTAGATTATCTTGTATGAGAGATAAGGTATAATTGCAACTGATGCCTTTAGAAGGGGCACTGGTTTCATCTGAATCACGCCGGTAATTATTACACGGGTGATTGAGTTAACGGATTAGTGTCATGAGCTTAAACACAATTGTCATATCCTTGAGTAATAGATTGTGAGTACGACAATGCTATTGAATGATCATGATTGGTTTTTAATACTTATGTTCAACTTATGATTTGATAAACCTATAGATTCGCTCAACCTTTGTGTTGACGATTTTAAGCATGTGTTTCAGGTAACCAAGATTGATAGCAGCGGAGCATGCGAGGATGGAAGTTGTGGTGGCTTGGCGGTCTACTTTGTTTTCCTCCCTTTTTACACTTAAAAATTTTATACTATGTCATGTGAATGAAAATGTATTTTTGGGTTGAGATTCAGTGGGGACCTAAACGCAAACTCTGTATTGTATTCTTTGGGGGTTTGGAAAAACAGTAGATATGTACATTTTAACTATGTTTCAAATAATGTCAAGACTTTTACGTCTTTTGAGTCGTTTGATATATCTTGTGTGCGATGATAACTGTGTAGCACCCAAATGTTGTAGTTCCGCTGCACATAGCATTTGTGGGGGTGTTACAGATTGGTATCAGAGCCATGAGTTATAGAGAACTAGGTCATTTTGAAAAATCCTAAACTATAACTTTTGGTGTCGTAAGAAATTGTCCAAGCACACAACTATCCTGCATGGCTCCGGTAAGAATTCTTTAGCATTGCTTTATATTTTAGATGTATCCCTCGAAATTGATATGAATTCCCTAAGTATTTAGTAAGTAAATACTTTGAGATATATATTGAGATATATTGTTTTGTACGTTGAGTACTTATCATCGTAATTTGCAAATTCTTGTAAGATTATCTTATATGTTGCATGTAATTGGCATAACGGGCTACATTGCATTACATGGCAACACCGCGTTGTAATCCTACGTGTATGTAGGAATGGTTGTATGTATAAGTATGTATATACTATGGTATTTAAAGGCATTGCACGTGAAACAATGGTCCTTGAGTAATTATCGTACATTAAAATGCGGTTTTGTTGAGAATTCGGCCTTACCGCTAATTATCAATCTTGATAATTAATTTATTGTTCGAATAACCGAATATGAACCTCGTTTGATATCCTAGATACGTAAATGATGCTTCGTAACATATTTTATATCGACTAGGTCGATCTCGTTTGTCGTTATCGCACCGTGATGTGTCATTTTGGACATTTTCTTTTGAAACGTAATTTACTTACGTATTACTTTATTTCCTTTATTCCTAATGGGTTTGATATGTTAGTTCACGTAACTATAACATAGACGAAGTATAATCAACGATGCGTACATTGGGGCGGCGAATCATGTGTGTATATTATGAAACGTGGTTGAGGCGTGTTGCCATTTAATCGTAGTTTACTATTCTACTTGAATTTTAAAGATGTGTTTTAAAATAGACTGGCGTTGTGATCAAGCGCGATAACTTGGAATTTGGTTGGTTTTTGTGTTAATTTTGTGGAGTACGATTTCGAGACTCATCCGAGGCCGATAACAACAATTAGTTGACATACGTATTCTCGTTCCATTTATTTCATTTTGTTTTGTTGTTTCATTATTTTGAAGTTAATATTTTACATGACAAGGTCCGGCGTTTGTGCAAGTTAAGTAAGCATCGAACTTTGTTGATTGAATGATTTAAACATAAAGTATTTTATATATTTAATATTTGGTGAATGAAACTTTCGGATAAAAATGACGTATGATGTGTTTTGTAACAAGTAAAATTCGTGTAGAGAATAAACGGACATTGTGAAATTATTTTCCTTCAACCTTGGTTGGTAAATCGTAATAAGTAATTATTATTACTCGTAAAATCCTTGTTTTCATATATTAAAATTTGATAATAAAAGATTGTGATGGATTTGTTAAGATTTTGTTTAAGTTAATTTTAAAAAGGAGTTTATAATAAAATTTGCGAGATGACTATTGAGTATATGTAGCTTCGGATTTAGTATGAATTAATTTTCGGGTCAATGTAGCAAACTTTTGGCATAATTTGTAATATAGAGTATAAAATTGGTCATATATTTTGGAGGTAGAAACTTTGTAAAAATTGGTTTGTTTTAAACATAAGGTTATGTTTACGTATGCATTGGTGTAAACTAGAACTCGTCACTCGTTGTAGTAAATAAACTGGGATAAAATCGGAATATACACTTTAAGTATGAAATTATAATGCTTGAAATAAAATTTTAAACATTGATGGAACGTCATTGGAAATCATTTGTTTGTTTAATTGTCGTTATAGAGAATCAATATGTGTAATTTGATGATGCTTGTTTAAAATCGTTTGAAAAATCTTTTGTTTTATTCCGCGACGAGATGTGTTAATTTTAAAATCATTTGATAATGGGCTAAGGATTAAAAGTTGAATTTTATATATTTTAAAATTATTGAGATAAGCATTTTGATTGTTTATTATACTATTATTATTGAGATTTAAGTCTCGACTAAAATCAGTAAGTATCCGAGATAATACCACGTGAAACCTCTTTATCATTTGAGTCGAATTACGCGAATATGATTTAACAAAACAGTTTTGGGGAAAAACATGTGTGTAATAAAAGTCAAAGGTTGATTTTAAGAGTTAATTGGACTAGTTTGAGTCATGTTAGATACGTGTATATTTGTGATAATATAAGTCGTAATAATAAAAACGTAAAACTTGGAAAATTCTTACTACGTATGTTTTTGGTATTAAGATATGAACATTAATGGGATTTTGACACAAGTATGGAGATTTTCAAACCTAATGATTTGTTAATTATGATAACCGAGTCACCGCATCTACTAATGTTAATAATTTCCGAGAGATTGAAATTTTTCCAGAAATGAAAGCGTTGTAAAGATTGGAAAATGAAAGGTATAAATTCTTTAATGGTGTAACACAAATTAAAAATGTGTAAATGTTCGGTTTTACAATGTACAAGGTAACACTAATTATTATACGCAACTGGATTACAACACACGCCTACTTGTATACTATTTAATAAAGATGTATATATAATGTTTTGAGTCACGATGGTTCGATCGTCCGACATCCCTTCTTTGTTTTTGTGAGTCTGTATCTAAACATGAGTCGTCATGTGATTGTTCATTTTAATATTGTCTATGGTATGAAACCAATATTATTATATTTATTTTTGTGTCGCTACTTCGCTAGTACTTGATGATGAGGGTATGTCACCCGGTGTATTTTTGTCCCCTTCATGGACCCCGCAATTTTTTTTTCTCCTTTCGGTTAATGGAACCAAAAAAATTATGTATTTACTTGAATGATGCTATAAATCTTCATTAGATTGGTTATTTATTTATATCGAACAAAAGCGAGGAGGCGTAGCCGCTTTACCAAATTGTAAGAGGTGAAAGAACTCGATCTTCCTGGTGAAATTGTTTCTATTTAACCAAGTGATTATTCTTCTCTCCCCGTATACCCTTGGTGGAATGGGGGTGCAACTCGAGACGATGGGAAGTGTGATCGTTGTTTTATTTTTGACGCTTGTGTTGATATTCAACTTTTACTCCATGTATCCGTAGATCGCTGTTGTTATCCTGAGACTTTCGTCATATATTTGAAGTATTTTCATTTCTAATGTAGTTAATTTCCGTTGACAATTATATTGCTTGTTTACCTCGTTCGATCTCGTTGATCTTAATTTTATTACTTGTTGTGCTTGCAATGATCTTTAATCATGAACCACCTTACCGTTATTTTGTGAATAGTCTATTTTGAAAATATGTATGAGTGTGTGAAATGGTTCGTTGAATCAAATGTAAATGGTGTCGACTTATTTATTTATTTATTTTCCCATAAAAAGGCAAAGCAAAAATATGTTCCCAAAGTGGACGAAAAATGTTTGATGTGTTTCTTAAAACGATAGTAGCAATATTTTCCCATTTCAAATTTCATTTCCAATGATTTAATTATTTTGAAGGCTAGGCCGAAAACTTCCATAGTCGTGTTTGGTATGTAATAATAATGTTTGTGTTGTCACTCGATCCTCAATTATGCACAGCTTAGCTAACTATGCATAATTCGGGAAGAGTCCTGTTTTGTTGGTTGTTGTTGCTTGATCCTCAAGTATGCATGATCTAGCTAATTATGCATAGTTTAGGAAAGGCACTATCGTGTCAAACAAATTGGTCATCTTGAAACTTGTAGTGTTTTGATAAACGTTTGGATGAGAACATTTCTTTCTAAAATGGTGGATCATTTTTGCAAGTAGTCGTAATTTCTTTGATTCTTAAAGACAATTTTTGAATTTTATTGTGTTCTTTGAAATCTTTTCTTTTTGTTTGGCGTTGACTTAGTAAGTCACTGTGACCGAGTAATTTTGGAAAAATGTTTTTATGAGTTGTGTGTAATGTGTGAAGATTATCGGAATCACGAGGGTGTTGATGAAATACCAAAGGAGCTCGTATCGTCACCGGGAGAAGAGTTTTTAACAAAAATAGAAGACTTCCGAAGTAGAGGAAAACCGAGTTTGAATAACTCTAAGGGAAAGGACGAAGACTTCTCCTACGTCGAATGTATCGTACTTTATTTACTATTTTTTTTCTTGTTCTTTTGATATGACAACGACACGCGGTAAACTGTTGAAGTTTACCAACTGTGCATCAGTAATTGGAAGACAATTCCATCGTCGTTTTCGTTTATTTAAGTGAGGAATCCTTTTTGCTTGACTCAACCATCCTTGATTATCGATGGTTAAACGATAGATATCCCTAGTTGATGTTTTTGTGGTAAACCCTTGCCTTTTATGTATTTGTGTGGTAAGTAATCTGGTCGAGTGATCGTAAGTTGTGAGAACTTGAGACGACATTGTCCAATGAAGTCCGATCATGGAGAACACGTGCCATGTAATGTATTTTTTTTACTGTGAACGATGATATTTATTAAGATTTTGACCACGTTTGGGATGGAAGTAAGATGGTGTCCTTGTAGTATCTTTTGGGTATGGATCCGTGTGTGAGCACCCCACGATGACACATGTAAGTATTTTATTTCTTTTTGGATATGCATCCATAGCTAGCAAGCTCTTGAACCTTCTTTAACTTGCAATTTTCTTTTGACTGGACTCATCCGAGAATTATGTAAATATTCTTGTTTTATCTTGGCTTGGCTGATTAGCAAGCGTGGGTTAACTGATTGGTTTAGCATGGTTTGGCTATGTTGCAAACATGTCGTAATATGGTTGTATGTGTCTCATAATGGCTTTTGTGTTTGTTTGGATTGTGATGTCTTCGAGAGAGTTATGTATACGCCGAATGATTTCGTATCGATGAATTCGTTTTTGACGAAGTAGGGTTGTATGTACGTAATATCGTAATAAGGTGATTTGGTACGACTAGTATTGATTACTTCGTCTTTTATATTTTGAACGTTTTTTTTCTATGAGGTGATGTGCGACTCGTGTGATTTTCTTTGTGAGCAATTATTTTTATGAGATGATGAACCAAGTGAAAGGACGACTCGAACGTTGGAAAACGTACTCCGAACATGTGTGATTGATTTTGATAGTTGTTGAGAACGACACATGCCATTGGTAGTATCTTTGTACCACGACTTTTACCTTGATTAGCTTTGAAGCTGCGACATTTGAAGAATTATGTTGATGAAAATATAGACCGCGAGTTGGATGAAAAGAAGTAGGAAAAAGTCAGTTGAATGGACCTGAAATGATTCGAGAGGCTACGGAAGAAATGGTGTAGATTAAGAATTATATGCTAACCGCGAGAAGCTGTGGAAAGAGATGTGTTGATACCCGTGGGAAGAATTTAGGGAAATTGAAGTGGAGATCATGGATCAAGATGGTAAGAGATTGAAGCAAGGTATAATACTCATGGTGAAGGTGTGATGGAACCCGAAACGTGAACCGAAGTTCAGAACAGAACATGAAGACCTCTTTAGGAAGTAGTACCATCATCTTGCTAGTAGTACAAATGCGAGTATAAGAACCGGAGAGCGCCGGGACGTCGCTCCCTTAAGGAGGGGAGGATGTAACACCCGTGAAAGTGCCGTATGATGCTAAGTTATTGTCTCAAGATCTGTTCAGTATGAGCATCTCTCGTAAGTTGAGGCTCACTTGTGGATGTGATATCCCGAGCCCAACGTCATTTATTTAATCCTATTTTACGTATATTTTTGAAATTTTTAAGAATTTTTATCGTGGAATTATTTGACGGTTTAAGTTGAAACCAACGTTTACGGTCGTAATTTAACGTTTGACGATTTAAGAAGAACCGATAACGACTACGATACCAACGGATGCGCAAAACTTACATTTTATTATCAATTGATCGATATTTGAATTTTTCGAGATTTTATTTTTATTACGTGTTAAGTCGAGTCGGAACCATGTGTATATTCGTTTTGTGTGCGTTTGAACCATTTAAAAGTATTTTCAAGTGTTCGGGGCGAAACTCGACTCTCGTAAATTTCTAAAAGTCGACCACTAGTCAAAACCCGCTCTTTAAAAGGATGATTGCTAAAAAGGCCAAAAGATAGACTTATTTACAAAATCTACCCTCCCCACTATATATAAGCCATTTTTTCACACACACTCTCATTTTAACACTCCAAAAATTTTCTTCCTCCTCCCTCTCTCTCTAAAACCTACGGCCAAAACACCACCACCTTAATCCGCCATCAAAAATTGTTTTCTTGAAAATCTAAGCAATACCCCATGTTTATAACATCATTGTAAGTAAATCCCACCACAAAAATCAAACATGCAACAACATTTTTTTTTAGATCTAATTTTTGATTAATTTTGATAAAAACTATTATTTGATCTAATTAATTTCGTGGGGTTGTGTATAAATGTGTTTAGGAACACACTACTAAAATATTGGAGCATGGGAGGTGTTTTCCCTTGGTGATTTCAGCCCCAAACCCCACGGCCACATGGGGGTTTTTGGTGTTCTTGAAGCTTTGATTTATTTTGCTCATGGTATGGTCCTATATTTGTGTTAATAATATTTTAATAATATTTCTTTGTATTGCATGTTGTTTTCATCAAATGGGTTTTCTTAGTGATTGTTCATACAAGTGAATTAGGGTATTTTGATTTGATTAGGATGGTTATTAGGTGTTATTAGGAGTATAGGAATGAATAAAATTGGTCAAAATGATGTTTTAATATGATTTTGAAAGAGTCAATTTAGATCAGATTGTTTAAGGGTTATTTTCGTGGGTTTAAGTCTAAGTCCAGGTTGAGAAGATAGGATATTGTTGTAGAGCTTCTTTTTAGCTTCGATTCGGTATAAGGTAGAGCTTCTAACTCAAAACGAGTCAACAGTTATGATATTTTAAAGTTTGAGGCGTACCGGGTGATGAAAATCACAAGTTACGGGTTTTTGTCAAAATATAGGTCGAATGTCTAGGATTGTAACTAGAGTTCTAAAAATGTTTGGAAGTTGTTCTTTGGTCCTAGACCTGCACAAAAGAGTGTATTTTCAAGTTTAGGAGTTGGTGTTTCAAGTTGAGTTGACTAAATAAGTCAAAGTCGAGTTGCACTTGGAAGGTGCAAATCTGTCCGAAATTTTAAGGTATAGAGATATGTTGAGCAGTGGGTCTTGGAAGTGAAAACTTTTTATGAAATTTGTTGTGTGGTTTCTACAGATTATAAGTGATTTTTACAAATTTTCTCAGATTTTTAGGAGTGGTCTAAGTGGGGTAAAACAGCCCGTACATTCGGTATGTACCGGCAGAGTCGTAAAATGCGCGATAATTCTAATAAAGTATAAAATGGTTCGTGTCTAGTAAATATCACTTGTATGGATTTTTGGCGTGAGTTTATATGAACCTTGAGTGTTCTTAATTGTGTACATACAGTACTTGAAGGTACTTGAATGTGTTGATTCATTACGTGTTTATTCGTTAGGTGTTGTATTTGATTTCCCGGGGCATCCTCATCGTCGGTGATCGATTTCGTTTACGCCGTAGTACTAATACTACCACTACCACCTAAGGTGAGTCTATAGCCTCGCTCTTTACTTTATTCAAATGTTTTTAACCCGCGAGGGGGATACATGCTAATTTAAATGAAAATGAACATAAGTCTTGATTGATTGTTGGACCCGAATGTTGCCTCGAAATTGTGTTGAGTACCTAGTTGCAAAAGTCCCTAAATTCATGAACTATTAACTATTGTCCTGCCCTCGAGTAGGGGGAAATAGCCGCATATACAATTTGTAGTACTACGGGGCTAACGACCCAATGCTAGCCGAGAAGCTGTACGTTGAGTAAGTTCTGCGGTAGATTATCTTGTATGAGAGATAAGGTATAATTGCAACTGATGCCTTTAGAAGGGGCACTGGTTTCATCTGAATCACGCCGGTAATTATTACGCGGGTGATTGAGTTAACGGATTAGTGTCATGACCTTAAACACAATTGTCATATCCTTGAGTAATAGATTGTGAGTACGACAATGCTATTGAATGATCATGATTGGTTTTTAATACTTATGTTCAACTTATGATTTGATAAACCTATAGATTCGCTCAACCTTTGTGTTGACGATTTTAAGCATGTGTTTCAGGTAACCAAGATTGATAGCAGCGGAGCATGCGAGGATGGAAGTTGTGGTGGCTTGGCGGTCTACTTTGTTTTCCTCCCTTTTTACACTTAAAAATTTTATACTATGTCATGTGAATGAAAATGTATTTTTGGGTTGAGATTCAGTGGGGACCTAAACGCAAACTCTGTATTGTATTCTTTTGGGGTTTGGAAAAACAGTAGATATGTACATTTTAACTATGTTTCAAATAATGTCAAGACTTTTACGTCTTTTGAGTCGTTTGATATATCTTGTGTGCGATGATAACTGTGTAGCACCCAAATGTTGTAGTTCCGCTGCACATAGCATTTGTGGGGGTGTTACAGTAATGCACGTGCTTGCAGGGTTTATATGATTTGCACATACCTTCCGGGTACGAACCCATTATGAATGTACTCTAGTGCATTAACATCACTGAAGATGACTCGATATGAATGGCAGTCTATGGTAGGATGATGCTTGGATAGCCAGTCCATGCCTAATATCATGTCAAAATCATTCATGTCCAGCGGAAGTGCGTCAACATGACGAATCTTGTCATCAAACTCTAGGGAACGCTCTTGTACACATGGGTTATGCGTACAGGGTCTCTTAAAGGCGTGGAAATGTTCAGTACATTCTCTAATGGCATAGGGGATATCCTAACATTCTTATCATAAGCAGTAGAAATGACCGAATAAGTAGCACCCGTGTCAATAGAACACATGCAGCTTGACCATACATATACAAGATTCTAGTGATGGCGAGATGTCGTGTAAACGCGTCCACTAGTAGGAGGCGGCTTAGTATCAGCATGTCCAGATGTGCCCTCCATCTCAGCCTTGTGGCAGTCCTTCATGCGATGGCCAGGGAGACCACACTTGTAGCATGCGTCGCTGTCACGATGACATGGCCCTGGGTGCCTACGGTTGCAGGTAATGCAAAGAGGTGAGTATATCCTCCATCAGGTGTCCTTGCTGGCTGGGAGCCTGATAAGAACAGTATACATGAGACATGATAATAGGTACAAAGGATAATGCGAAAAATTTGTATGATGGATTACCAGTGATAGTTGGACGGTTGGGCTGTGAACCTCTTTGGTTCTGGTCCCTCCCGTTACCATGATTCCTGGTAGAAGATTCTCTAATGTGTCAGAATTATGAACTATTGCATTTAATCATAAGAAAAATAAGTAAGTATAAGGACCTGCTGCTGTTGGAGTTTCTAGCGTTGTTACGGTAATTATCATTACCGCCACGCCTATCCGTAGCAGAACGGTCGTGAGTCTGACCGTTTCCCTTGGGCTGTGTAGGCTATTGCTGGGTAGCCGGCTGAGACAGGTACCCAGTCTTCTGCCTGAAAGATAAAATTTTAAAGAGATGTAAATATGGATGTACTGAAAGAATACGGTTTGGTCACCGCTGAATAACGAATGTTTACCTCTTCTCAGGTCTCTATGCTTCCCCGAACTCCTCTCTTTCTTGCAGCATCTGCAGCTTACGTGCTGCATCGGCCACTTGTTCCACCGTGTTGAACGTAGCACACACCAAGTTGTTTGCGACCGATGTACGAAGAGCCCACCAGAAGTGGTATGCTTGCTCTTTGGGAGTACCTGCTGCTGCACCAAGAAAACCAGCCAAAAGAAGAAAGCGCTGCATGAACTCATTGTTGTTCTCTCCAGCTCTCTGTCTGATTCCATGGTACTCTCTCTTCAACTTGTCTTGCTCAGCCTTGGGAAAGAACTGTCCCATCACCAAATCCCTGAACTGAGCCCAAGTCAAACCAGCCACCCAATTATCACCTCCCTCAGACTGCTTCAGTGCCTTCCACCATGATAGCACATCAACTTTGAACTGGTAACAGGCCAACCTCGACTTAAAGACGGGTTCACAACCCATTGCATCGAAGATCTTCTCAATGTGAGCCAACCAGCTTTCAGCTTCGCTGGGGCTATCTGTTTTCTCGAAAGATCGAGGGCGTAGCTTATTGAATCTCTCCAGCCATGTGACCAATGTTGCTGGAGGAGGAGGAGGTACTGGGTGCTGTTGCTGATTGTTGGCAGCCTGCACCTCAGCCCTGATTTCGTTCCTCAGCTGAGGAAGCATAACTTGCATTGCAGCTTGGACTGCTGCATTGAGTTGTTCCTGCTTGCGTTTGAGAACCATCTGACAGTATAACATCAAAAAACATGATTAAACTGATCAAAATATAAAATATATACATGAAAAAAATTTGTACCAATAAATCATGAGAAAAATTTTATGCAGGAAAACTAGTACATGAATGCATGATGCAGTTTTATGAAAACTTTTATATGCGCGAGAGTGAACGCCTATGGTCATTTCACTAAAAACAAAATACATGGCGAGTGGACTCCAATGGGTCGGTACTAAAGATAAAAGTTTCGATAAAAGCACATGCGACTAAATAGGGTCCGTCCTGTACCAACCATTACTTAGTCATAAACCTGCGACAATGACATATATATGAATGCATGAAAACATATTGTCAGTTCTAGGAAGACCATAGTGACTACCCACTAATCACATGTCGTATTTTGAGATCCTACAGGTCGAAGCCTTGGCTCTAATACCATAATTGTAACACCCCATTTTGATAAATGGAATGTCAGGCGTGATTTTGGCGTGTCATGAAAGCATACAAGGATAAATGTATTAAAAATTACATGACCATAACGGAAATACCGGAAACAAACATCAGTACCCCAAAGTAAAGCTCATCACTTATAAATATATGTACTGTAATTGAAAAGGACTAAACAATGTCCATAGAAATAAGTAGCAAAAGTATGATGATAAGCATAAAGTAATGAAGGCTAGACTGCTTCCAATCTATATGTACGTACGCTTAAAGTCTACGAGCGTCCATGAGTACCTGCCGTTTTGGGAACATGAAAGGAAAACAGCTGAGCATAACGCTTAGTGCACGGATATACAAGCATAGAAAATATAAGCATATACAACATATAGTAGCGGAATTGATTAAGTCCTGGAAAACCTGACGTAACCTAGTAAAACTGGTTTTATAGTTTGAAAATCCTTATGTTTATCTAATGAAAACTGTTTAACATGTTTACCATTAGCCAATATAGGTCATGAAATATCAACGTTCATGAATACTTGGAGGGGTGACCTCGTCATGCAATTAGAGGGGCTGCCTCTAATTAATCTAAGTTTTGGGTAGGAGGGATCAGCTCCTTGTGAAGGATGCAAGGCACACACCTCATTTACCTGAATAGTGAAAACATGTAACCTATGATGCAGCCATACGCCCCACATGATAATATAATAAATGGCCAAAGCTGAAGGGACGCCACGAGCTATCACTCCGCCGGGGTGAAATCATAACACTGGTGCCTCGAGTGTTATGGTTATGGTACCTCCATAACTAGTTGAAACTGGTCATGCATGTATATGGATTAGGCATTTAATTAAACATATGCAAATCAAAACATATAAAAAATATACTGGGAAAACAGTTGGCTGCATACGGGGAATCCAAATATGGAAGAATGTCCATACTGAAAGGACGGAGAATCCGTACCTTATGTCCAGTGAACGAAGAAGACGAACGGAAGAGAGTCCTACTTCGATCTCACTAATGCTACATACATAATATACATGTATAAGTATTCTGATTACTGTGTACGTAACTGGTTTTATATCATGTGTTAGCTTGTTTAATATGTTCATGTCTTGTTTTACTGATTTTATCGTTATGTTGTGTTTATCATGTATTATGGGTATTCTGATTAAGTATTACTTGTATTTCTTGTATTATTATACTTGTTGTGTAATAATAAGTAACTTTCTAAAAATAGCAGGTTTCCTAAAATAGAAAGTTTCAAAAAATAGAAAGTTTCCAAAAATAGAAAGTTTCCAAAAATAGATTTACTGCCTAAAATAGATAAGTTTCTAAAAATAGAAAGTTTCCATAAATAGATTAGCTGCTAAACATAAAAAAGTTTTCAAAAATAGAAAGTTTCCATAAATAGAATTTAGCTGGATTATTAAGCTAAAAGATAAGCTTAAGTTTTTACTGATTAATATTTTAAGTCATGTGATTAATAGTTTAGTTTATTAATTAATACATGTAAATTAAATAAACTATATGTTATAAGATTTAATTAAATATATCATGATTTAATTAAATTAAAGTATAAATAATACTTAGGTTAAAACGTGTATTAATATTTATTATTAATATAACCTAAGTCATGGAAATTAATTAATGACATATCATGTTTTAATAATTAATTAATAACTTTAGTCTAGATTAAATTATAAAATACTTAGGTTAAAATCATGTATTATTACTAATAATAATTAACCTAAGTCATGACTAAATTAAATTAATTATATAGCATGTTAAATTAATTTAATAAATCTTGTAATTATTTAAGTTGTAAAAATAATTAACTTGTAAAAATAAGTCATGAACCGAACCCGTGTTTTAAATCTAAACATGTCGTGAACCGGTCGGTGAAACCCCTTGAACCGGACCAAACAAACACACCCATAACAGTGGTGAAACGGCTTGGCCGGTTGCCACTGTTTTAGCAAAACAGCCATCGGCTTAAGCCGGTGGTTCCCATTGGTCTCTCGGCTAGCCGCTGGCTAAGCAAAGTTCCCACCGGCAGTTAGCCGGTGGTTCCCCGTGCTGCCGCGGCTCGTGTTCCTCCTGCTTGGTCATATTAGCCACCGGCTCAAGCCGGTGGTGCTTGTTTGTTTTTCATCCGAGACCCCCAAAACCACAAGGCCACCCCGACATGCGTTGAGGTCCCTTGTTTTGCTTGCTGCCGAACCACAAAGCCAACACCGAGACCCGAAGGTCTCGGCTGTGGTCACACGTGGGACACCAAGAGCTTCGGCTCTCGGTTTGTGTACATTGCTCGAACCAAAACACCCCTAAACCACCATGTTTATTACCCCGTGATTTAATTAACATGTTTTATTAATAGTTTTTAATAAACCAATGCTTCATGTGTTCTTGATCTAATAAATAATTAAAAGAAAAAGGTTTAAGGATTACCGAATGCGTGAAACAATTAGATGACAATAACACGAACCACACTTGAATTAAATCAACCAAGATCAACAAACACCCCTTCCTTGGTGTGTTAAAACCGGCGGCCAAAGGGAGAAAACGGAGGAGCTAGGGTTTTGTGATTTTTCTTAATCTTCTATAAAGTGAAACATATTTTCCCCTTTTTCTTATTTAGTAAAAATTAAAGTGGGCATGGCCCCTTCCTTGTTTCTTTCCGCGGGTATCTGGGGCCCACAAGGGGAAACCCATTGTTTTTCGTGTTCTAAAATATTACGTGTTCTTGTGGTCGTGTTTACGATATTTATTTATGTATTGTTCGTGTTATAATATATTCTTGTACGTAATCGTAAAATAATTACGAAAATACATAATAATAGGTTCGTGATTATTTACGGTCATGATTTCATGTTCGTGATTATTATTATTGGTGATAATAATTATCGTGTATTAATATGCTTAAATACTTATCGTGTAATAACACGTACGTAATACTTGTAATTAACATTCGTGAATGTAAACATGTTATATTAGGAAGGTTTTAATCATGTACGTACGATTATGTATGTACTGTTCATGGTAAAAGCATGCGGGTTTTACGGAGAACCACTAGAAAAAGGAGCCGATGGCTTTAAGTGTTTAAGAGGTCATGTTGGAATCTCATAAGTTTAAGTATTCTATTCATGCCATTTCTGATAAAATGTATCTTTACCTGAAGAAGTTGTACTGATGGTCAAATATGAAAGTAGACATCGCAACATATGTTAGTAAATATCTAACTTTTGCGACGGTTAAGGCTAAACACCAAAATCCACCAGGATTGCTTTTACAACTTATTATTCCTCTTTGGAGGTGGGATAGAATCACCATAGATTTTATCACAAATCTTCCAAGGTCATCATCTTGATTTGATTCGATTTGGGCCATCGTCTACAAACTGACCAAATCTGCTCATATCATTCCAATTAATGATAGGTTCTCAATGGAGAAGCTGGCTTATTTGTATTTAATGGAGTCGTGTAAGCATGGTGTGCCTATATCAATCATCTCTTTCAATATACTCGCTTCGCATACAATTTCTGTAGATTCCTTCAGAAGTCATTGGGAATGAATCTTGATATGAGTACTTCTTACCACCCCAATATAATGGAAAAGGTAAAGTAACGATACAAACACTAGAAGTCTTGTTTTATGTTTGAATAAATGACCTTTGGTAATGAACAGGATAATCGATTTGCTTTGAAGAGATTATCATTGATAATTATCTCATTAGGATCGAGATCGAATTTTGTGAGGATCTAAATATAAAAACACCTGTAGGTGGGAGTCGGGATGAAGATACCCGACATACACCCATTGTGAGTTAGACATGTCTTTTAGGTTTAAGGTTGCCTATGATGACAAACATAACCCTACAAAATACACCCATTGTGAGATGTAGATCTTGAAGTGCAGGATGGGTCGCAAAATTAAGCCAAAAAATTTCACCATGGAAAGGTGAATTGATGATCTGAAAGATCATGGGAAAATAAGTCACCGCTATATGGGACCATTGAGATAATGTAAAGATTGGACCGAGAGGCATATAAGTTGGACCTACCCCAGAACTTCAAGGGCTACATGAATTATGTTCCATATATCGAACCTAATAAAATGTCTATCAAGTGAAAATCTGATTACCTCTTAATGAAGTTTGGATCGGCGAAAAGTTGCATTCCTCAAAAACCCGTGGACATCATGGAAAGAGAAAGTGAGTCAACTTAAGCATGACCATATTCCCATTGTTATGTTGATGAAACTCGCGCATTATAATGAATTACACTTGAGAGAAAAGACCGACTGTGAAGGAAATACCCACATGGCTTTAACTCTATAAGAAGCGAGTAGTAAGATGAATTTATCTTTGTGGACAAAGATCCTCTTTAGGGGAAAATATTGTGACAATCCGTCAATTTGAGGTCGTTATTTTATTCTCAAGTATTATTTATAACCGTTATTTTATTGTTATATTAAGAACTCACTCACTTTTGGGAAGAAATTGGGGTTTACGTCCTAAAGTAGCATCGTCTTTGTCTATACCGGAGAGCTCTACGTTACGTGTTTACGTTTACATGCTTCGTTTTTGTGATAGTCCGACATTTCAGGAAGTAAATTTATTCTCGTATATTATTTTGGAATTTTATTTTGTGTTGGTTCATAAACTCACAAATTTACGAGAAGAAATTAGGACTTACGTGCACAATTTAGCGTCTTTTACGATTAAACCGGAAACCCTAGGTTTACGTATTTACGCTTTTGAAATCCGTTTTTGATGAGACAATTTTTATTAGAATCTTTTTGTGCCGTAGATTCATAATTTACAAAAACGTTTTTCGTAAAACGACCTGAGGGCACAAAAATCGAGAAAACTAGAATCGAGGAGTACCCGTAAATTAGTGAGTATGAAACCAGTATACACTTGTCTCACCCCCACTATGGGCGGCAAGAACAAGCCAAAACTACCCCTTGGTGGCAAGTTTTTACACTTCCTATGGACACTTGTCCATAACCTTGACTAAAACCACCTAAAACCATCAAATTCTCTTCATACCTCTCACAATACATGCAAAACTAGAAAACTTTTCACAACAATCTCTTCCTTCCCTCTTGTTTCCATCCCATAACACCCCAAAATCACCATATTCATCAAAAATTTAACCATAACCTTAAGCTATAATCAACATATGTTGATTGCTACATAATAAGAAGATGATTGGAGGTGATTTTAACAAGTGAAAAGAAGTTTTTATGGAGGATTAGGGCTGATTTTTCAAGAAGTATTCACACAATTGGTGGTCTTAAAGAATGATCTTGCTAAGCTAATGATTTGGTGACAAGAACCAAGCCCTGTTCATCAAAATCTCAATCTTTCATTATATTGATTGGTATAGAGATCAATTTCTTTCTAACATCCTATTGTTTTGTATATGTATTCATCTATTTTCTTTAAAAATGTATATGTAATAGATCTACGAATGAAGATCAAGTGATTGCATGGGGATTTTGTGTTAATAGATTAGGTTAAAAAGGCTAAAATCAACAAGTAAACATGTTAAAATCATGACTAGTTGTATAGGTTGTATAAAACTGTAAGTTCCAATATGGTCACATGGTTAAACGGCTTGGATTATTGGATACGCAGATAGATAATTGATTTTTACACAAGTGATGAATTGGCCACTCAATGGAATGATTAAAATGAGCAAGATATGGCCAAAATACTATTGAGGTACAAATCTGGCTAGTCTGTTTTGGACGAATTTTAAAAATTACTTAGAAGCTGTTTGAACAGGAGCTACAGGAGAGTTATTTATAGCAAATATCATGTAGTTTATACTATAAAAATTTGGGGTTTCAACACCTTGTATAACTCAAGATATGATCAAAATGGTGGACTTGAAACTCTATATCAGATTTTGACTAAAGTATATATTATTAAAAAGGCACTCAAAGTAAAATATTATATATAATAAGTATATAAAAGTTGTTAAATCAAAATAACTATTATAGAATAATCTTGTATACTATAATAAATCAATATTACATTTTATAAAAGTAAATCTCAAATGTTTTCTAAAACTACAAACTATATATAGTTTTACGTCTTTTCGGCTAAAACCGAAAGATTAACGTTTTCGCCAAATAAAACTTAGATGGTCGGACCCGTCTAATGTAACATTTTTATAAATCATATACTGATATTTAAACGCACTTGACAAGTAAAAATCGACAAAATCGAGCTTTATAACTAATGGACCATAATGGGCCAAATTAGCCTTGTTGGACCACTACGCCCAACTAGTTTGGTTTAATGTTATTGGACTTACACATGGGCTTAACCCAGTTAGGCCCACCATATAAGTATGGGCCTAATCATAAAAAGATAAATGGACTAATAAAATGATATTGGACTCTTAATGGGCTTATTGTGTCTTAATGTGTAAATGGGTTAAAACTAGTGTAACTAGTATGATAAGCCTAAGTTAACTATTACTAAACAACTAGTAATGTTGTATGAAGTAATAAAACCCCACTTGATCATCATGTTATGACATCATTACATATACATAACAACTTTTATAAAGTTATTTGACGGTAGTCTAAGACCGAGTATTATATGTTTAGGTTTCCGTGATCGAGGCACGTACCATACACCCTAATTGTCGATAACCCGCCTTCCCACACCAAAGTGAGTCCATAGCCTCACACTCTTTTAAATGTTTTATGAAATGTTTTATAAACCCGCGAGGGAGTTAACATGCTATTTTTGAAAAAAATAGAACACAAGTAGTCACGGTTGTATGCTTATTGATATGGACCCGAATGATTATATGACCCAATGAATGAAATGAAATGGATTATTATTAGTTAGGTTATGTCACAAAAAGTCCCATTAGCATGAATTGTGAACTACCGGGATTTGATAGACGCTTATGCATATAATAGTACTATTTGGGGAAGATCACCCCAGTTCGCGCCTTGACGGTTGATCCCGTCGTGCCACATTGATTGGTAAGCGAATTTATGTATGAGAGGATTTATATAAGCGTGATTATTATGACGTCACGCTGTTTTAGATGGGCAAATGAATTCCGGGCTAGCTACCCGAAATATATTATAGAAAGGTAACAATGTCATGCGGCTTGTAATAATCAGATAATATTAATGATAAAGGTAACACCGGTCTCAGGAATAGTGTATGATAAATGATTTGAATTACAATATCTTGCCAGACTAGCAATATGGGATCTTGTTTATTTTATACCTGTGTCCTGGTTTTATATAACTGTTTTATGTAACGGTTTTTACTATACTTTAAACAACGTTATAAAACGTATTGTATGATTTACGACACTGGTTCTTATAATGGTTTTGAAGGCAAAGGCCTATATTATGATTTATGACAAAGATTCGTATAAAAATGTCTTTGGCCTATTTTATGGCTTACGACAAAGAATTGTACAAAATGATTTTCGGTAATGATTATATACCGGTGATATGTATTAATGGTTTTTATTAAACAATATGGATTCGCTCGGCGTTTCACTGACTTTTAACATGTTTTATCTCAAGTACTTGAAGGTAATTCTCGGGAAGACGACAAGAATTTATGGCCCACATTTAAATAAAAATTTCCATTCAAATGTTCTGTAATTTTGTAAGATATACTTTGACCTGAGGACCTATGTAATTTGATATTTATGAATGGAAAATGCTTTGTTATTAAACGACGCGACTTTTAATTATTATCTACGATTTGAGTAATGTGTTATCCCGTAACACCAACGACTCTTCCGCTGATTTGAAATGTGAAATATTTGGGTGTTACAAGCTAGCCCAAGAGCGAGCAGCTACTTGGTAAAGGCTTCTCAAATCAGCTCATGTTTCCGAGCGAATTCAACAAGTGCAGATGTTTTCACAGCTTTTGAGAAGCTACACAAGACATGTTAGTAGTAGCAATGTTGGTGTTTTGGTCGGTGCTATTTCATGATGTTTCTGCTGCTGCTTAGACTATCATGATTCAATCCTCACTTTCTTCCTGAAAGATCTACCAAGAAACTTGAACTCAATAAGTCAAATTCAAGTTTAGGGGAGGATTGTTTGGACTTATGTAATAGGTGTTTTTTAATAGGTGACTAGGAGGTATTTTGTTCCTCTCGGTCCTAGTCGTATTAGGAGCAATACGTGCTCCTAGTATGTTAGAAAGTCAAATACTATTATTAATAGTAGTTTGTTAGGATATGCATGAGATATCTTAGGAAAGGATGTGCATATCATCTGTTACACATTTTGAGTAAATGTAGTTTAGGGTTTCCTTGTAGTATAAAAGGAACCCATTGGGAGAAGGGTTAGACACACCTTTCACCATTTCATTTCATATCAGTAATATTAGAAATCCTTAGAAAGGATCATGTTATTCATTTAGCAAAGTGTTCTTCTTGTTCTTAGTGTTTGTATTTCACACAAATACTTTGTTTTCCATTAGAGCCTGTAACACCCCATTTGTTAAGATGGAATGCTACAGTAAATTATGGAGTGTCATCAAAGCATGCAAGGTAAATGTCTAAACATTCATGACCATAAATATAAATAACAGAATCAACCATCGGTAGTCTAGTAACTCACACACAAACAATACTAAGTACTATAAATGAAAGGACTAAACAATGTCCAAATGAAGTAAAGTATGAGAAAGTAGGAATAAATGCAGAAGGTAAAAGAGGCCGAATAGCTTCCATCCGAATGCACATACTCTGGAGATCCTACTCACGTCCTTGGGTACCTGCCGTTTAGAAACATGGAAATGGAAATCGGTTGAGCACAACGCTCAGTGCACGGATATATAGCATAACGTAAAGACATAAAGGAATGATATCATATAAAGCATATAAAGCATGAATTGCAGCAGAAATGAATAAGTCCTGGGAAAACCTATTTGTATGTCATGTTTAATGGTTTTAGTTCTGAAAACATAGATTATGTTACTTATGAAAATCTATATTAGTTTAATATACCAAAAGCCAATATAGGTCATGAGGTCAATAACGTGCATGAATACTTGGACGGGTGACCTCGTCATGCAAATTAGAGGGGGTGCCTCTAATTAATTTGTAATGGGTAGGAGGGATCAGCTCCTTGTGAAGAATGCAAGGAACATACCACATTCACAATAATCCTAACTGAAACTCAACCTACGATGCACCCATACGCCCACATGATAATAATAATATAATAATGGCCAAATAACTGAAAGGGACGTCACGAGCTATCACTCCGCCGTGGTGAAGTCATAACACTAGTGCCTCTAGTGTTATGGTTATGGTACTACCATAACTAGGTGAAACTGGTCATGCATGTATATGGCTAAGGTAACTAATAAAACATAAGCATTTAATCTGTAACTACTGGGGAAAACAGTTGGCTGCATACGGGAACTCCTAATAAAGGAAGAGGTTGTCCTTACTGAAGGACGGGAAATCCGTATCGTATGTCCAGTAGAAGCTAAAGAAAACGCTAATAAAACTACTCCGCCTTGACGGATAATACTACATACGAATGGGAACATGTATGAGTTGTCTGAATTACATGTGTTTTCCTGGTTCTGTTTTTTATTAGCTTGTTATGCTCATTATGTCATGTTTCAGTGTTTTACTGTGTTATTTGTAGTTATACTGATCTTCTTTTGTGTATTATTCATGTAATAGTGCATTATAATACTTGTATTGTAATACTAAGTTACTTTCTAAAAATAGCAGGTTTCCATAAATAGTAAGTTTCTAAAAATAGAAAGTTTCCAAATAGTAACTCTTCATAATTAGAAATAAGTTGGATTATTAATAATAAGTAAAGTTTAATTAGTATAATACAAGTCATGGTTATAGCTTATTAATTAAATAACTTGTTAATTAATTAAACTATACATAATAAGAATTTAATTAAAAATACATGTTTTAATTAAATTAAGCTAAGTAAACTACTTTAGGTTATACATGAAATATTAGTTTTAATATTTAACCTAAGTCATGAATTTAATTAAATTAAAAGTCTAGTAATTAATTTAATTAAACATATTTCTAATTTTAATATTTTTGCTGAATTCCGAACCCGTGTATTAAAAATTGACCCGAGCCCGAAACCCCAGTCACATATAAGTCGAGCCAAAAAGCCTTGACAGTGGCTAACCCGGCCTAGCCGGTTACCACTGTCCGAGTGGTTTTACCACTGCCGAGCCACGGCTAGCCGCCGCCCGGTTCACACTAGTTCACAGCTGGTTCACACCGCTTGTGACCGGTTCCCCCTGCTTGTTGCTCGGTTCCCACTGTTAGCCATAAAGCCCCATCGAGACCCTATAAGTCTCGGTTGGTACTCGGTCCAAAGCAAAACCTCATTCCGACACTCGGTCGGGGTTTCCCCTTGCTGCGTTCGAACCACACGAACCCAAACACCGAGACCATGAGGTCTTGGTTGGGCAAAACAAACACCACCGAGAGCTCCCTTGCTCTCGGTTTGGTGCTCGGTCGAACAAAATATAACCAAACACCCCCTTTATTCCATGTTTAATTAATCACACATGTTTTTACATCTTGTTTTTATGATTAATTAAATAATAACATGAATTCATAAAGAATTAAAAAGGAAATAAAAGGTGTTTGATTATATCGAACACGTGGAAGAAAAGATTAAGATCACGATCACGTACACACAAAGATTTAATCACCAAAATCGTTCGGTTTCTCCTTTTTGTTTGATATGGCCGACGGCAAGAGAGGATAAGAGGGGCAAGGAAAACTTTCTGTAAACCTAAATTATGTTTAATGTTTTTTTATGGTTTTTGGATAACATGTTTTAAGTTGGGTCATGGGACAAGCCCATCTCTTCCTTTCTCTTTGTCTTAGTCGCGGCGTAAATGAAGCCCACGGGGAAACCCGTAGTTTTCCCGAGTTTAATTATTTACGTGTACGTTCATGTTTAATCATCGTGATTTTTATATGTCGTGTACTTAACACATTTATAATATATACGTAATTACATGTTATTAAATATCGTGACACATGAATTATATTATAAATAGAAAGTTTTAATTTTACCGTATGTTTGTATGTTCACTGTTCATGGTATTTTAATGTAGGTTTTACAACTCTTCCCCTCTAAAAGAACAATTCATCCTCGAATTGGAGAAACATAAACTGAAAGAAAACATACCCGAACTAGAACTTGAAATGAGGGTAAGAAGTCCGTATATACTCCTCCGTCTCCCAAGTGGATTCCCACTCAGGATGATCCCTACAGAGGATTTTGACGAAAGGGATCGTCTTCCTCCGCATGACACGATCTTGTCGTTAAAGAACTCTCTCGGGTTCTTCGACATATGAAAGATCCTCTCGAATCTAATCAAGCAAATATTGGACAACATGAACTGGACGATAGTTGTATCCTCTGAGTAAGGACACATGGAACTCGTTGTGAACATGTGATAGCTGACGCGGTAACGCTAAACGATATGACACTTCACCAGCGCATTCTATGATGTCGAACGGTCCGATGAAGCGAGGACTGAGCTTCCCTCTGATTCCAAAACGTTTGACTCCCCGTGCAGGTGATACCTTGAGGAAGACGTGATCACCTACATTGAAATATACAACTCTACGACGTTTATCAACATAGCTCTTCTGACGAGCACAAGCTTCCTGAAGCTTCGTCTTGTCGATGACGACCTTCTCATTAGTCACCTTAATCATCTTTGGACCCTCAAGCAGTCGTTCGCCCACTGATCCCAGCAGATTAGGGCGCGACACTTCCTACCATACAACATCTCAAAGGGAGCACACTTGATGCTAGTGTGTCAACTGTTGTTGTATGAAAAATCCATAAGAAATATATAATCATCCCAGCTTCCTGACCACTCTAGAGCACACGCCCGCAACATGTCCTCCAATGTCTAAATGGTACGTTCTGACTGTTCGTCGGTCTGAGGATGAAAGGCATTGCTGAGCTAATGTCTGATGCCCCAAGCTTTCTGCAGACTCTACCTGAAACGCGATGTGAAACGGTGATCTCTGTCAGAGATGATTTCTGATGGGGTACCATGCAGTCTCATGATCTTCTTCTGAAAAGAATCTACTAATTTGCTGGCCGGATGCTCCTTGCGGATCAGTAGAAAATGAGCAGATTTAGTCAACCTATCCATAATAACCCAGATAGCGTCTTCTTCTGAGTCACAGGAAGACCAGTAACAAAATCCATGGCGATTTTCTCCCATTTCCATGCTGGAATATCTAGTGGTTGTAGTAACCCACTACCACTCTGGTGTTCAATCTTAACTTGTTGGCAGATCATACATTTAGAAACGAAGGTGGCAACATCCTACTTCATACCACTCCACCAAAATTGTTGCTTGATGTCGTGGTACATCTTGGTAGAACCAGGATGTATTGTAAATGGAGAGCTGTGAGCTTTAGTCAGTACAGCTTCCCTGAGTGTAGAGTCATCAGGAATCACTAGTCTAGTGCCTTGGCATAAGTTACCGTCATCGTCAACACGAAACTCCCTCTGCTGATCAAGGTTCTGAATGATATCCCAAATCTCACCATCGTCCTTCTGAGCTTCCTTGATCCTAGAATGCAAGTCTGGTTCCACTCTAAGATTACCTTAGTAAGCGTGTTGTCCTCGCACAGAAAACTCTATATCAGTCATCCCTAGGTCACGGATGATCTCCTTTGCAATCCAGATGCCAGCAATCATACCCGACCTTCTACTTAGAGCATCTTCCACAACATTTGCCTTACCAGGATGGTATTGAATGTTGGTGTCGTAGTCCTTCAATACCTCTAACCATCTCCTCTGTCTCATGTTCAGTTCCTTCTGGGTGAAGATGTACTTGAGACTCTTGTGGTCGGTGAATATGTCACATGATTCACCATATGAGGAATGTCTCAAGATCTTTAACGCGAAAACAACTGTTACAAGCTCCAAATCGTGAGTGGGATAGTTTTCTTCATAAGGTTCCAGCTGTCGTGATGTGTATGCAATAACCTTCCCATGTTGCATGAGAACGCAACCTAAACCCTTTCCTGAAGCGTCACTGTATATTTGAAATCCACCTGAGCCAGATGGGAGAGTAAGAATATGTGCAATCACTAACTTTTGCTTAAGATCTTCAAAGCTCGTCTCTCGTTCTTCCGTCCAGACAAATTTCTCTCCTTTCCACATCAGCTTAATCAAAGGTAAGGCTAACAGTGAAAAGTTATCTACAAACCTACGGTAGTAGCCAGCTGAACCTAGAAAACGTCTGACCTCAGTTGCAGATGTAGGTCTCGGCCATTTGGTGATAGCTTCAACCTTTGCAGGATCCAAGGTGATCCCTCTGCAAATACAATATGGCCTAGAAATGCCACCTTGCTTAACCAGAACTCACACTTGGAGAAGTTGGCATACAGCTGCTTCTGACGAAGAACCTACAAGACTATACGAAGGTGTTCCTCATGTTCCTCCTTGGATTTGGAGAAAATCAGGATTTCATCAATGAACACGATAGCGAACTTGTCCAGAAACTCATGGAAGACACGGTTCATCAAATCCATGAAGACAGTTAGAGCATTAGTGAGTCTGAATGGCATGACTGCGAACTCGTAGTGCCCATAACATGTATGGAAAACAGTCTTAGAGATATCCTGCTCTTTAACCCGTAATTGATGGTAGCCAGACCTCAGATCGATCTTGGGGAAATACTTGGCGCCTTGAGGTTGATCGAAAAGGTCATCAATTCGCGTAAAAGGATAAGGATTATTGATAGTGATCTTGTTCAACTCATGATAGTCTATAGACAACCGCATGCTGCCGTCTTTCTTCTTCACGAACAATACCGGTGCACCCCATGGCGATGCAACGGATGAAACCTCGCTCCAGAAGTTTCTGCAGCTGATCTTTATTTCTTTAAGCTCTATAGGAGCCATGCGATAAGTGGCTTTGGAAATTGGCTCTGCACCTGGAATGAGCTCAATTTCAAACTCGACTTCACGAACAAGTGGTATGCCCTAAAGTTCATCTGGAAAGACGTCAGGAAATTCTGACACAATAGGCTGATCTTGGATCGATGGAGACTCGGCAGTAATGTCATGAATATTGGCTATGAATCCCTGACAGCCGTGTGATAATAAATCACGCGCCTCCATAGATCAAATAATTGATACTGACCTCTCTGGCAGAAAACCATGGTGTATGTACTCTATAGAATTAACATCACCGAAGATAACCCGATAAGTGTGGCAGTTAATCATAGCCTGGTGTTTGGATAACCAGTCCATGCCCAAAATCAAGTCAAAATCGCACATGTCCAAAGGAAGTGCGTCAACTCTGAGGATCTTATCATCAACTTCTAGGGGAAGATCTCTGTACACCTGAGTGATTCGTACAGAGTCCTTAAGTGGCGTGGAAATGCATAAGGCATTATCTAATGGAATAGGGGAAATCCTAACACGTACAGCAAAAGTAGTGGATATGACTGAATGAGTCTCACCAGTATCAAATAGAACACATGCTACCAAACCATTCATAAAGAGATTTCTGGTGATGGTACCTGAAGTCTTATTCGCCTGGTCTCTAGTAGTAGTGAACACGCGACCCGAAGTAGGAGGTGGGTTGGTGTCGGGATGTCCAGAGGTGCCTTCTATGTCACCCTGGCGACAGTCCTTCTGCTGATGGCCTTATTGGTCACACTTGAAACAACCACCAGTACCTCGACGACAAATACCAGAATGTCTGCTTGAACAAGTAGGACAGATAGGATACATGAATCTTCTAGCAGGCGTCCTAGTTATCTAAGAGCCTATTTCAGGAATACATGCATGAGACATGATCGTGGAACATAAACATGATTACATATAAGGTTTAATAATTACTAGATGAGGTAGAACGGTTAGGCTGTGAACCTCTACGGTCCTGATCCCTACCGTTGTTGTTGTTCCTGAATTAAAATCGTTGGAGTGTCAGAATACCATAACATAAGATAGTTTAACATGAAACAAGGTTAATGTAGGGAACTGCTATTGTTCGAGTTATTAGCGTTGTTACGGTAATTATCATTACCGCCACGCCTCTCAGAACAAGAACGGTCATTGGTCTAACTGTTTCCCTTAGATGCTTGGTGCTGAACGACCGTAGGCTTACGGTCGTCAGTCTTCTGCCTGGAATATAAAGTTGAACATAGGATGATATGAAAATGAAAATACTGATGGAAATGAATGGTTTTACGATTGGTGATGGAAAATACCTCTTCACTACTCTGTCATCACACAAATCCTCTCGTTCTTGAAGCATCTCAACCTTACGGGTTGCATCGGCCACCTGTGCTTATGTAGTAAATGTAGCACGAACGAAACTGTTGGCAACCGAAGTGCGAAGAGCCCAGCGAAACTTCTCCGCTTACTACTCAGCAGTACCAACTATTGTTCCCAAGAAACCAGCCAAACGAAGAAACCTCTGCATGAATTCGTTGCTATTCTCCCCAGCAACCTATCAGATATTATGATAATCCTGCTTAAGCTTCTCTTGTTCAACATGTGGAAAGTACTGGTTAAGTAAGAGCTCCTTAAACTGGTCCCAAGTCAAGAGTGCAACCCAATTATCACCACCATTGGCCTGCTTGACAAACTTCCGCCACTGCAGCACATCACCTTCAAACTTATAGCAAGTCGGTCTTGCCTTGAAAACTCAGTCACAACCTATCGCATCGAATATCTTCTTGATATGAGAAATCTAAGCTTCAGCCTCATTGGGGCTGTTAGTTTGATCAAACGAACGGGGTCTCTGTTTGTTGAATTGCTCCAACCAAGTCATGAGAGTAACAGGTGGTGGTGGTGGTGGAGGATTGTTGTTTTTGTAGTAGTTTCCGGGATGAGGGTCATACTGAACGCCATGAGCTTAAATTTCAGCATGAACTTCGTCCCTGATTTCATTGCGAAGTTGGGGAAGGATGGCTTGTAGAGCTGCATTGACAGCTTCAGCCAACTCTTGAGCATTGTAAGTGTTCATCATTTGACAGTTTTAAAACAAAATGAAACATAAATCATAGATCTAAAATGAGATGACATAAAAATGCATGAACAATGTATAAATCAATGAAGCAGTTCATAATACATTAAACAGTTTAAAATGCATGAGGAAGTTTAAAAAAACTTTTATATGCCCGAGGGTAAACGCCTATGGTCAGTTTACCCAAAACAAAAGACATAGCGAGGGGACGCCTATGGGTCGGTCTTAAAGTTAAAAGTTTCGATAAAAGCACATGCGACAAAATAGGCCCTGTCCTGTACCAACCATTACTTAGTCATAAACCTGCGACAATGATATGAATGCATGAAAATGAAATGAAAATCAATGAATTCGTGAAAACCAACTATCAGTTTTAGGAAGACGCTGGTGACTACCCATAAGTCACAGTTATGTTTTACAGAGCTACATATCGAAACCTTGGTCTCTGATACCATAATTGTAATGTTGGGAATAAAACATAGCCAATACAATTGGACGCTGATAAGAGCAATCTGGACGTTGTTAAGAAGAAATCAAGCATTGACAGTCAAGCGTTGACAAGAAGAAGTCAAGCGTTGATAAGAAGAAGTCAAGCACTGATAGAAGATTTAGTCTACACGTATTATGTTTCTAGTATGTTTCTAGTAAAGATATGATCGACAATGTATTTCTTATGTTTATCTTTACCTAAAATAGCTGATACGTAGACTCTTGTACAAGGCTCCTTATTCTATAAAAGGAGACCTTTAGGTTTTAGTTTAATATACGTTTTACACTTTCATTGTATGCAAGTTTGATTTATCAATCAAGGTGAAAGTTTGGTTTATACTGTTTGTGTGTTCTTGTTTGAGTATTAATTCCGCATAATACTTAAATTGTTTTATACACAACAAAGTTTCTCTACGTGTTTAACTTGATTTAATCTCGTTTACACAAGCTGAATCGATCTAAGTTTGGGATCAACAAGTGGTATCAGAGCTTGTTGAGAAACTTTGATCTAGAGTTCACAAAAACCCTAAATCACCAAAAACCCTAATTTTCAAGAAACCCTAAAACTAAAACTCCATGTCTACTCCAGAGTTAACCTCATCCTCCTCCGCAACCCTTGACATCAAGATTCCTATGCTAGACCCAGATAATTTTGAGCTGTGGAAGTTTAACTTTGAACAATATCTTCAAATCTGTGACAACACCCTATGGGATATTATTGAATATGGAAACACATTCAATAAGGCTGGCAAGATTGCAGCTGCTATCTTGGCAAGATCAACTCAAGGCTCTACTGAAGAGGATCGAAAAGAAAAACCTGAAGATGGTAGAGCTATCTCAGCTGAGGACATAGCAAAGAGAAGGAATGATATGAAAACCCTAAGCATCCTCAAACTCTCTTTAGGACAAGTCAATCAGCACAAGTATAGAGGCCTACGATTCTGCAAAAGATCTTTTGGCAGCCCTTGAAGTTGCTTATGGTGGTAATGCTGATATTGTATAAGAGAAAAAGAAGAAACTCTTGCATGAGTATGCTGTGTCCAAAGCTCAACCTAATGAAAAGCTAAGTGGCGTGAGAAGCAGACTTCTTGACATTACAAGCAAGTTGTCCTTTATAGGAACAGTGCTTGGTAATTTTGATATCGTCACCACTTTTCTTAAAAGTCTTGGTGATGCATGGAAGATTCAAGAAAGATCTATGATCGCTAATAATACTCACAAAAGTTCCATTTCGATGATGTTTAAAATAAACCGAGGCTTGTAGAGAATGAAGTTCTTTTGGATCAAGGAAGCAAGTCTACCAATGGAAATATGGCCTTCTTCTCACATAGTGAAGGTCAGATTTATCAAAGGGAGGCATACATGCACACCGTTACTGGATCACCTTGTGTCAACGTTGGATCAAGCTTTGTCAGCGCCTCACATTCAGACGTTGCCACATACAATGTTGACTCACCAAGAGTTAAGCCTGCTAGTATTGATCTAGATACTGTGTGTGCATACATTGCTTCATTGCCCAATGGTTCAGTGACTACATATGAGGACCTTGAGAAAATTAGTGATGAGCATTTGGAGGAGATGGACATAAAGTGGTATATGGCTCTTGCAAGCATAAGGGCAAATAGATGGAATCGAAGATTTAAGAAAAAGATGACTTTTAATGCTAAGGACACTGCTGGATTTGATAAATCCAAGGTTAAGTGTTATAATTGTCATCAAATGGGACACTTTATGAGAGAATGCAGATCTCCAAGAAGATCAGATGCTGGAAAACCCTCAAGACAAATCATCAAGGCTCAGGATTCTAAAGCTATGGTTTCTATGCAAGAAACTGATGGTGTTGGCTGGGATTGGAGCTATTTGGCCAAGGATGAGGAAGAGAACAAAGCTTTGGTTGCAGAAAAGGAAGAAGAAGAGCATGTTCACTATGCGCTCATGGCACACTCTTCATCTTCATCAGACAATGAGGTATATGATGATGCATTTTGTAGTAAGGGTTGTCGTCTAAACACTAAAAACATAACAAAGAAGTTTCAAAATTGACAACAGATGTGGTTAATGAAAGATGCAAGTTATCTAACTATCAACTTGCTCTTACTCAAACTGAAAAGACTGTAGTTGAGTATAAGAAAATGGAGTTTGACCTAAAATATCAAATCAACATTTTAACTCATGACTTAAATGATAGTGTTGAGGTTAGAAACATCATGGAGAGAGCCAATAGTGTTTTACAGGCTAAGTTAGATGAGGCTATCAAAAACAAAGATAATGTAGATCTTAAAATTCAGAGATTTGATAAAGCTTCACAAACCCTAGAAAAATGTGTTAGTGAACAAAGGGATTCTAGGGATATGACTGGGATTGGGATGAAAGAGTTTGTTGGTGTTCCACCACCTGCTGGGAACATCTATGGTGTCCTTAGAAATGACTTGTCTTGGACTGGTATATTAGAACTCCAGGAAGATGAATTCATTCCTCCACCAAGAGTTCTAACCCCAGTAGAGGAATACAAGCAGAAGTTAACCGATTTGGACCAATGGAAGAAAGCCAACCCTACCTTGTTTGTTAAGGGTGGCATGCTTAGTGACAGCCCAAATGTGTCTACACCCATAATAGTGACAAACCCAACCACTGGCAAGACTGTCGACCTTGGCTTAAACGTTGATAGAAAACCTATTATTAAATATGCAGAAATGTATAGAAAACCTAGGTCACCAAAAAGCCAAATTAGTGATAATGGGACAGGTTTCTTTTCTTCTATACCTAGAGCTATGTCTAGAAAAGCCTGTTATACTTGTGGAAGTTTTTCACATTTATCCTATTAGTGTGTCAATGCTTCAAAGGTCAACGCAGATAGAAAGTCAAACACTGACAAACCCAAACCTTTTGTCCAGCAAAGTCCACAAGTTGTTAGATCAGCCCCATTCTTTACTAAAGGTTCTAATACTTATGGACAAAGACCTTTTCAGAAGACCAATGCATGCTCTAACAGACAATGGGTTCCTGTAGCAAACCCTAGGTTCAACGCTGATAAGGGTAATTTCAGCGTTGACAAGAACAAATTAAACGCTGACAGGAACGTTGTTAGACTAAATAATGGAAAATATTTGCAACCAAAGGGAAAAGGGTCTAAAGCTTCTTCTAGATTGACATGGAGACCTAAGCAAGACCAAAACCCTAATTCATATGGGATTTCTATGACCTGTAACAGATTTCATTATATTTCAAAGGTCATAAAAAACCAATTGGGGTTAACCGGGTGTTTAATCCAAAAAGTGATAAACAAGGGGTTGTCATAAGGACTAAGTCTGTTCTTGTTGAACAACCAAATGAATCCAATTCTGCTCAGGCTTAGGTTCCCAAAGAAAACTATTTGTTTTCTTTATGTGCAGGGCATTCAAAAATAGGTTAATGATTATGGCTATTGGGATAGTGGATGCTCTAGGCACATGATGGGGAAGGAAGATTATCTG